>CM070092.1:13833357-14433357 GCA_036178185.1 Liparis tanakae
GGGGAGGTGGGGGGAGGAGGGCGGGTAGCAGCTGGACTTGGAGACGATGGCTCTGTGCTTGGAGGCCGCGGCGCTCGCCTTGGGGCCGGCGGCGCCGTGCTGAAACGAGACACCTCCGCGTCCTCCTCCGGGGGGGGCGGCTGCTTCTGCCGCTCTCTGCCGGAGTGGCTCGCCCCGCCGGCTACGCCCGGGGTCACGGTGGAGGGAGGGGACGGTGGGTGTGCGTTGCCATAGGGATGCCCTCCTGCGACTCCTTCGTGTGCAAAAACATGGCCCAGCCGTGCTCCCCCTCCCAGCACCCCCATGCCGATGCTCAACTGGCACACTTCCCTCTCCACCTCCATCTCCTCCCTCCGCTCCCTCTCCTCCCTCTCCCTCTCACGCTCTCTCTCTTGGGCCATCCCGCCGTCCAAATGTGGGACCTCCCAGGGAGGCGTGAGCAGCCTCAGACTTTGCCGGGACACCCACACGGCCTGAGCGTTAGTGTTAGCCTTCTCCTTCTCGTGCCCCGCGTCTGCATCGTCCAGAGTCTCTCTGTCTTCACTCAGCAGCACCTGGTAAGGAAAGGACACCCCGGGGTGGGGGTCCACCTGAGTGACGACCCCCTCTCTGTACAGCAGGGGACCCCCCTCCTCTCCCCCGAAGGGCACGCACACCCGGGTCCGGACCGCCACGGGCGCGGAGCCCGGAGGGGTGGCGTCCAAAATGAACTCCACGGGGCTCTCGGGCCCGGACGCCGACGCCGTCACCGACCCCCCGTGGAACGGGTATCCAACGAGCGTCTCCTCTCCTTGGAGCTGGACTTCCACAGTCCCTCCGCTCACCCGACGCACCACCCCTGGTCTGAACACGGGCGAGAGGCATGCGTCAGTCTCCTTCACCCCGACCCCCCCCTCCACGGGCCTCTTGACCCGGCGAGCCAGAACTCTCTGGTTCTTCATGCCTTTGGCCAGAGCTTCGGCGAGACCCTCTGCCCGCCGGGCCTCTCTGTGCTGCGAGTGGAGGGGAGCAGCCGGGTAGCAGGAGTTCTTCGGATGAAGGCTCGGCCCCGTCGCCTCCGTCCCCTCCAGGTCGGCCGAGTGCTCGCTCGCGGTGTCGGTGGACGAGGAGCGCACCGAGTTCGAGGACCCCTCTGACTGCTGGGCCGTCCCGAGGGGCTTATCTAAATGCTTTGCTTCTGGAGCTTTGCTGTCCACCATTAGCATTGATGGCTGATTACCTGAGCAATTGTTACTTCTACTATTACTGCTGTTGATAGGAGTAGTATGGCTACCAGTCAAGGTGTTAATCCCACTTGTAGTGTTACTTTTAGTACTGCTATCTAGATTAGAAGTAGTGCTTTTATTCGTGCTTTTGCTAATACTGTTACTACTCTTGACGTTATTACTGGGTGCATTAAAACTATCACTGATTCTGCTGTGAATGTTGCAGTAACTGTTGTGTATGAGAGCAGGGCTGGAGGTAGTAATGGTAGTCAGGCTACTTGCATTGTTTGCAAAGTGCTCATATGTGTATTTCTTCTTGGGTATACGAGCCTTAAATGTGGCTGTTTTCCTACTGGAGACTGAGCCTCCGCCGGGGGGCTGACCGGCGGCCAGGGGGGGCTTGGCGGTGGCGAGTGGCATCGGGGTGGCGGGAGGAGGCGCCGCGGTGCCGGTGGACGCCGTCTTGTTTCCATTCGTGCACACCGTCTTTTCCTTTTCGGTCTTTTCTTCCGCTTTTTTTCCTCCTTCCCTCTCCAGCGGCTCCACGGGTCTCCTCGGCTCGGCGGGCTCCTCCCTCGTGGGGGGGGCGCTGCCTCGGACCGGATCTTGGTGAGAGTCGACGGCCGTGTGTGAGATCTGTTTGCTGGGCGTGTGTTGTGCGGCGCTGACCAGCGTTTCCCTCTTGACTCTTTTGGGGTCTTTCTCTTGAAGGGGCTGAGAGCCCCCCCTCCTCCTCCCCCCTCTACCTCTGGTTAACGGGGGGGAACGCCCTCTGTGTTTCTTTAGTGGTCTCATCTCTTCCTCGCCGCTCACAAAGTGCAGTTTTGTGGTCTTCGCTTCTCTTCTAAGGCACTCCTTTTGTGTGTGTCTTTCTCTCGTTTCCTTCTCTCCTCTCTACTGCAGGCTGGAAAGGAAGAAGGAGACACAGAAGACAGGGGGTCATTTATTATCTTCATAATCAAAAATATGCTCAGAATAAATGTGACGTCATACGCCAAAGTGTGCTGCACTGGCTAACAGTCGGACGTATGCTCTCCCCCTCGACGCCTTCCTGATCCACAGAAGCCTCAGTGGCAATTTTTATACTTGAAAAATAAAATAAAATCTTCACTCCAACATTTTAAAACCAGATAGCAACGTAAATAAAAATGCTTCATGAACATTTATTTTCTCATAATAAAAAAAAAGTTATTCTTCAGACCTTTCATGCATTTATGTTTCGATAGCAAGGATACATTAATGATGTATTTCAGAATTATTCTGGGTTGCGATTTAATCTGGTTAAACGTTTGTGATTATTAATTATCACTTTTAAATTAAAGGTTCAGTGAAAAAAGAAAAGGAAAAATCGAGGAAACAAATATCCAAGGTCAATCTCTTGTCTCCTTTAATAAGGTCTACATTTCACTTTAACTGCAGAAATAAAGATAACAGATTTTCTCTCAATCTCTCTCTCTCTCACACACACACACACACACACACACACACACACACACACACACACACACACACACACACCAGCTCTCCACTGTACTCCAGATACTTCTACATGTGAACGGGTAGCTTCCTCACGCACTGCACTATAGACTGGATTCACACGTCGGATCGCAACAACAACGCAGCTTTTATTTTGACTTGCATCGAGAGGAAAAGGGCTGGCAGTGGCCTGAGTGAGGTCACCCAACAACGTGAGTGAGAGACAGAGACAGAGAGAGAGAGAGAGAGAGAGAGAGAGAGAGGGAGAGAGGTGGGAGTATGCGGCTGTTTGTTCAAATAAGCTGTTCTTGTGTAGTCATTGGGAATTTCCACAGTCATTCTTGCCCTCGCTGGCTCTCTGTCTCACTCTTTCTCAACGTCTCAGTATTTCCCAGTCGTCTTTTATCATTGGCTCTCGGTCTCTGACACACACACACACACACACACACACACATAAAGCATACACACGTGTGTATGTCGCTCCCTCGACTAAGTTCAGAAGCTCCCTAACATGTAAAAATGCTCCGATTCCTACAAATGCCGACGAGACGAGTTCACTTGTTACACACACACACACACACACACACACACACAGCATGTCCATTGGGAAAGTTCCTTGCACACACACACACACACACGGTGACCTTGTCGTTAACTGTTTATTACGCGGCATAAAGCAGTAACACCGCCGCCGCAGGGGAAGCGTCTCTTCCTGGTCCTGAACGACAAACCAACAACCACTCAATGTTGACCTCTGCCCCCGCACACAGCGGTCACTGAGAGAACAGGCCCAGATCGTCACCCTGGTCTCCTCTGCAGATCCCAATCTTAAAAGTCACTCTTGTGTTTTGCATTTCATCGCGACAGCAGCTTCACATCTGGAGTTTACCTCCTGTATGGAAACTGTGACGCTCTGTGCAGATGCAGCCATTCGAGAAGCATCGCTCCGTTGATGTGCTCTCCAAAAGACGACGAGCACCAATTCAATAAAATTTAACATTTTACGTGAGGTACATATAAAGTGTTTTGATACTTTAAAATTTCCCTGTCTATTGACTGAAATAATTAAAACATCTTATAAACTGAACATCAGCCTTATTTGTATTAATGCTGATTAGGAAATATTATATTATATGGATAAACCAATTATCAGACCATAATGTATATTAACCCTCCTGTTACCTTAATAATAATAATAATAATAATACATTTGTTTTATAAGGCGCCTTTCATGGCACTCAAGGTCGCCGTACAACATATTTACTAACATATTTTAACCTCGGGGTCAATTTGACCCCAGCAATTAAAACCTCCAGAAAATTATTAGAATTAATATTGTTTCGCAAGTTTAAGTGTGAGGTACTTTATGTGTGTTTGTTGACTACCTAAATAGCCCTTTAAATATATAAAAAAGTTGATATTTCGTATATATTTGACACAGTGAAAAACAGCCTGGGGTCAAATTGACCCCAAAGAACATCGACAATAAACATCGAATGAGGTCAAATTGACCCTAAAGGTAACAGGAGGGTTACAAAAACAAATGAAGAGATCATAAAGTGAAACTCCTCATTTTCTAGTTAAGAAGTGAATAAGCGGTCCGTCTCAGACGAAGCAGGGGAAAGAAGGGAGACAAAGCGGACTGCAGGAATGTACCTTCTCCCGCAGCAAACCGGCCGTAAGAACTCCTTCATGACGGCCGGCGCTGAGGTCCGGACGGGCCGAGCTGCTGCTGAGCTGCACTTTGCAGACAGGAAGCAGTCGGGCCACTCGACTGACTGTCTGGCTGACTGCATTTCTCTGGAGGATCTGATCTTAGAATAAATGTGTCACGCTCATGGCCTTCGACAACGCTCGAGGATTTGGGTGATAAGCCGGTCGCGGGCATTGTGTACATTTGCATAACTTTACGATAGCGGTTTCACAATTAGAAACCGGCGACCTTTACGACCTTCTGCACTTTCGGTGCCGAGAATTTCGTTTTGTAACCGAACTAAAACCATGCATCACCCGAGTGTGCGAGCAGCAGCTCAATTTAGGTACTTTAACTCTTTAATTGTGTAGATCCATCCTCATGTGTGGTGACAAGCAACGACTGATCCACACAATATCATTTTAAATTCCAGCCACAGTATCAATGACACTAAATCCCGGGCTTAAGTATCTGAATTCATGCAGGAGGCTTCTGTAATTTCAACGCTAACGTATAATATATTTTTACATTTCACAAGGTCATAATTCTTCACTATAAAAAGGCACAAAAAAATGACATATGCTCCACAAAAATGTAAAATAACTGCAGACCTTGAACTCTTAATGTGTGTTAGCTGCAATCCAAGACTCCAGGAGGTTTTAGTGCATACGTTATGTGGAGTAAAAATATAAAAGGGATTTGTTGGAGGATCCTGATTGTGCTCTGGGATGCATTCAGACGAAGCCGAGTGGAACTCAGTCATAATTTAGGCGATTGGAGACGTCTGCACCTTCCAGTGTTAGAGCAGGTTGAGAGAGAGATATGTGCTGCTCCGGTCTAAAGCTGTACTGTAAATCCTGGAAAGACGGGTAATCGACGGCTATTGTCTCCATGGCGTTGAACTGGACTGCTCCTTAAACAGCAAATAGATGCTGTTTCTCACACACACACACACACACACACACACACACACACTAACCCCCTCCACAGCATAGCAACATCAAACTTTACGCACACTAAACGCTCTCCCTGGAATTTACAGTGCAGTCATGCATTCACTGTTAAAATCTCCCCTGGACCTATATATTGTCTCACATTCACATGTTCACTGTGCCGTATGAAAACACACACACACAAACACACACACGCACACACACACACACACACACACACACACACACACATGCAGGAGTTCACATTCTGATCTTCAAAATATGGATTTTAGAGCAAAGAGCAGCCTGGACAACGGAGGAAATCTCATCTCAATGTCAAGACGACAAGAAGAAGTCAGGCACAGGAATTATTACTGGGCTATACAGCTCTAATAAACCTCAACCGTGATGCCAATTTATCCAATTATTCAGGCTATATCCCACATGGCAGTGTGTAGGTGTGTGTGTGTGTGTGTAGTGGGTGGGGGGGGGGTGACTGCATGCAGCTGTCTTCAGGTTGTGTCTACCTGGTTCAAAGCTGCCTTTGCACTCGATGTCAGTGTGAGTGTGTACATGTAGTTGCCAGGCACACTGCTGCTCATCGCTCTCCTAAAAGCATTTTATGGGCGCAGGGCTGCAGTGACGGGGATGGGGATGAGAAGGGAGAACGTGCGAAGATCCGACAGCAGAGGAACACCGTGTGTGATAGTGAAGACGAGCGTGGCCCTCGTACACTCCTTGCTCGGCAGTGCGGCTTTGCCCTTAACTGGGTCACCGGGGAACAAACTCACACATGAAACAGCAAAAAAAGAAGAAGAAAAAGAACATGCTCCCTGTTACACACACACACAGACACACACACAGTTTATGCACTCCTGGGTGGTTGGGATGGGATCATTCATGCAACATGAGACGAGTCAGAGAAAACATTTAGTTAAGGTGTAGCAAAGATGCCGAGCCGTGAAGTGTGTGAGCGAGCCTGTGTGCCTGTGTGTGTGTGACTGCGCTTGTTGTGGAGAACATTGTGACGTAGTATGAATACTGGCAGCCGTTTAGCGGACGGCATATCTGACAGTGGATGATATCAATAAAACAGAAACATCAAGCCCTGGAATTTGTGCATTCTGGCCCATATTGATCAGGAGGCCGTAGATCAGAGGTGACCGATCCTGAGTGGGACCCAACGGCAGAACTGCCAATACGCCCTGTCAGTGACCGACGCTCACGCCACGACAGATGTACCACGACAGATGTGTCTTCTGCATCAACAAGAGCAAGAATGGAGGAGGAGGAGGAGGAGGAGGAGTGCACGCCACATGTGTACATCTGCAGGACAGATGAGGGACATGTGAGTCTAAATGTTGAAATAAATTAAATAAAAAATGTAAAACATCCATTTTCCTGAGAAGAGACATATGAGAAATAGTTTTTTTTTTTTAACTGCCCAGTCAGAGATGTCAAGGGTGCATCGGGCGGATTGTTTTGAGGGGAAAGTGGAGAGCAAAGGGAACAGCGGAGGAAGGAGCGACTCGTCCCGGCTCCTTCACGCCGGTGTCTGCGAGTTACTACGAGAGGCGCAATGTCAGAGGAGGGTTCTGACTCGCGGTGGCCCGCCGTCCGCCGGTCCGCCGGTCCGCTCTGCTGTACGGGACTCGCGCACAAACACAAACAAGCCCCGTCGAGTGGCTCGTGCACCGCGAGCAGAAGGGCTCGACTCTTCTTCTCCTATAACGATGTTTGCTGCCGTGGTGAACCTCCGGTTGAAGCTCCCTAATCGGAGCTTCAATCGGAGTTTGAAGGTGACATGTATGCATTTTTTTTTTACTTGGGGAGAGGAAAAAAAAGAGAAGAACAAAAAAAGCACGTCATGTTTCCGTGTCCGTGCCTCGCTCTAGTAAGCAGCTCGGTGCCGTTAGTAGTAGTGGCGGTTGTAGTAGTCGTAGTACGCGACGGTGGCGGACTCACCCCGCCGTGCCGACACCGTCAGCCGCACGGAGACGGCATGTTTTACGCCGTCGTGTTATTGACGGTGCGCGCGCGCTTATACGGTTCACTAACGCCACAATTAGCTGGCGCGAGCTCCTGGTAAACATGTGAAGCTGCAATGCTGCAAATAGGTCGATTGCTTTTACTACGCTCGCGCACAACTCGGATGCCGCGTTCACGGGAAGAAAAAAAAGTACTCAACGTTCAGCACAACATAGTAATGACACCCCGGGGGAGGCTGGCATGTTTCTCCGGTCGTCCGTAGGAAAAAACATTTGTGAAAGTTTCTAGGCTGTTACCCCCCTCCTCCTCCTCCCCCCTTTTTTCCCTCAAACGGGTGTCACACTATTTCTTCGGACAGTATCGGACCGAGCGACCGACCGTTGGCAGGTGGTTCTCGTTTCGTGCTAACTCGCCGCTCCTGGAGATGGATCATTGGAGTCAGAGGAGCTTCGCTGCCTTTCGCTAACTTAGTTTCAACTCACCCAAACAGCTTTTCCCCCTCGCCGCAGAAAGATTTATGTTGTTATGTTGGCGATGAGGAGGCCGGAACAACTCTCGGTAACATCCCTCGGCTGTCGGCTTTCACGATGCACGGTCCGGACTCGCACTTTACTTTCCCTCTGCAAAACATGTCTTACCCCCACAGAAACTCAAACAAGGCTATAAAAAACTATGGGTCTTCTTTTCCACTACAGTCACAAAATGGTGAATGAACCACCAACAGCTGGGCTAGCCGACCAATGAGAGGTCGCCGATAGTTACAGTAGCCAATCAGCGCCGAGACCTCAGAGCCGGGGGCGTGGCATGCTGTCAAAGTCCAGTTGACAGACGGGGGGAACCAGCCAATGGCGACGGGGATGCGGAGCCAGACCGGTGTCCTGTCCCAAACTTTACAGTAGCCAATAAGAGCTTTGGGAACCCTAGGAACAGCGCGAGGGAGGGTCGAGGGGAGGGAGGAAATCACAGAGGGCCAATAGGAAGGCACACATGCCCCCTCTTCTACTGACAAAAAGTATGTTTACCATAATTGACATCACAAGAGCATCTCCGAGCAGACAGTGATAATGCATTAATCGCTCTGCCTGACAGACGTTGGTGCATCAGGATTAGAGCCACACTGCGTCTGTTTGTACTCAACACTGTTGCATCAAAGTGTATTTTGAGAGTTATTTTGGATTATTAATGAGGTAAACTGAGTGAACGCACTAACACGTGAAGAATGTGCACGAGTGCGCGATCTAAAAGTTTCTGAAGGAGCTGGACAACACTTCTGTGCTGCAGACACAGACGACGCATCGGTGCCCCTTGCAAACCGCTCTCCCTCTCTCCCTCTCTCTCCCTCTCTCCTTTTTCTCTCAGCAACAGACGCTGACTTTCACCGCATTAAGCCAATCACGGCGCAGCATCCTGCTGGCTCTGACGTCGTACTCTCTCCGCCCCGCCCACTCTAGTGAAAATGAACGGGACCCAGTCCGGACTGACGTCACTTCACCGGCAGGCTATTGGGCAGGTGCGCGACGTCTCGGGACCAATGGCTGTGCGCAGCGATGATGTCATCACGAGTGTTGCCACCAGCTGGGCCGAGGGGGCGTGGCCTGGCGTAAACTCGGCTAACCCCGTGTTTGTAACTTGCAGTGTGGCGTTAGAAACCAACCGGTGTCCTGGGAACTGACTGAAAGGGAAAGACGTGCACGTATTAAAATGCTCGTGCGTGAGACGGGCGTCATGCACGTGTAATAACGTGTAATAACGTGTATTCGTTATATCTGCATAGTGAGCTTCAACCTCTGCAAAAAATAAGAGAAAGCCCAGTATCTCGCTGCAGATATACTGCCATAATAGTAAGCGTTACATAATCCCTGCTCTGTGTGTAGTAGCAACCAAACTCACGCTGAGACCGACAGCCATGCGGGATCTCACAGAGAGAGCGCCCTCTGTCGGTGCGACCGGGTGCATGCACGCACTGCTCTCACTCCAGCTCGATGATGGGAGAGCAGAGAGAGACCTACAACAGAGCGACGCTCTGATTGGCTGAACGGGCTGGATATGTTGAGAGAGTTTACTACTTACGTGTGCTTGCCTGTGCTTGTGCACGCGGGGGGAGGGGGGGGGGGAGAGAGGGAGAGAGAGGGAGAGAGACGGAAGGCTGTTGATTAAATGTTGATGTAGAGTGACATCTAGTTGTAATTGTTCAACACTGCAACTTGTTTTTTCAAAAGGGAACAATTTGTCCACAACAAACTAAATGTGTCAGAGATGATGAAGGGACTATGTTTGACTAAATTGGTTACTAATATACCAGAATATATTCATACACTGGGATGCTGGTGAATAAGACATTATCTGTTTATATATATTGTCTTATTATTGAAGTGTCTCACGCTACACAGGCTGGGAACCAATGCACTTAAACCTTCAAGTCAGGTGATGTATATTTGCAGGCGTTCAATGCATTTGGTGTTTATTACATTACACATACATCTCCTCTATATCTGTCCTCCATCTAAAAATATCTGTCATTGTATTTTATATAAGACCTGCAGCTCACCACCAGTGAGTTGGAATCACTCATCCTGGGTTTCCAAAGTATAAATCAGCGATGACACTGGATCTTCCTGGTCTATATTGATCCTGATATTCAAGCATTTTTATAATATAAATTATAAATATGTTATAAAAGAACAGCGACAGCGTTTTACAGTTAAAAAATAGACTTGTCGGTGCACTCTGGTGGACAAACTATGTAAGTGAGACGCTGTTTCAAATATTCTGCATTTGTTGTCAGGCAAACTGAACGCTGAGGCCCGTCTATCGGTGATCAACTAATATCAGAGCGTACGTATGAGTTTACAGTTAAAAGGCGTAAAGAGATCCAGATGCTTTGCTACCACCTGGAGGTGCAAAATCACCTCAACAACACGCCGACGGGCCTGTGCAAGAGCAGTGGATCGCTTCTGTTTGGGGACGTTTGATTTCATTTCATATGCAGGCAATAAGAATGAGGAACTGAAAACGTCTGGGAAACATTTTGATAACTTGTTAAACTGGCTGCACTTTCAAAACAGCATTTCTGCAGGAACTATACAGCGGAATGCAGAAACGCCTCCATTATAATGTAACGATGCACTTTTGCTTTTATCAGTGGGCAGATTAATGTCCAAATATTCACGTTTTGGGTGGAATATGTTGTGCGGTCACATTTGGTGCCGACGTTCACTTCCCTCTCAGGATGATCCAAAACCACGTCGGTGTTTCCAGAGCTTTACATTGAACGCCATCATCCGAAAGTATAATCATTAATTACACATACTGTAGGTGTTGGAGTACTTTCTATCGTACATTTCTATGGCTATGAACACAGCGCTCCACCACAGGGATAAATAAAGACTCATGGAAGTCTTTCAGTGCACTTTCTCCTCGTCTTTTCCTTGCATGCGACCCCAACAACCCCCCCGCCTTGTTAGCAAGTCGCCCTCTCGGTTTCCCCCGCTCTGCTCTCCCCCTCTCCATGGGAGCCTGACCTCTGACCTTCACCCCTCACCCTCTCTCTGTGCGCTCGTCACCGGCCTGTCAGTCAAACGCCGGAGACCCTCCCCTCCTGCTGGGCGCTGCTGTCAGAGCGGCCTCAGGTACAGACGGCAGCCGCAGAGAGAGAGCGAAGACGGGAAGAGAAAGGAAGACCCCGAGTCGAGCTGAGCTCAACGGAGCGGCACGAGAGATCGCTCCACATAAAATAAACTTGATCTACTTTGCCCAAAACAGTAGATTATTTTAAATGAACTGACCTAGCAGTCGTCTTATCTTTCCATAAACCAACCCACACAAAGCCGGACCCACACCAGGAATGCCTCTCACCTCAGGGTCTCTTGAAGCAGACGCTGGCAGTAGCATAACCTCTGACCCCTGACCCTCACCACGACCACACTCACCCCGGGGGGCGGGGGGGGGGGGGTCAGACCATGCACGTCCCCATCAAACCTTAGACAAGTGATGGAAATAGAAAACTGGAGAACCTGAAAAGGTCCTCAAAACAAAAGTCATGGAGATGGTCGGCTCCAATAAGACGATCCAAACCGACAGTAAAGCTCAGTGTGGATTTCAGGTGCTCGACCACAAAGTTCTATCCACCCGGTTTCCCCTGACAGCCGCTCTCTACCGGCCCCCGCAGCGGTAGGTTCTCGTTACCGACAGAAATGGAGCCATCAGAGACGTCAAAGACGCATCCCGTCGAAGGACTAGAACCTAAACGTTGCGTGTCTTCGCCATTGGGTGGTGCAGCCGAATGCATGTTAGCACGCTGACATCAGCATTTATCTGTAAGCGCTGCTGTACTGAATTGCAGCCTCTATATGGCACTTCTAAATCTAATACTTATCTTTCCTGATCTTATCATCTTATTTGCACACATTTAGGCTTCTATCAAAGTTCACGTTCAGCGACCTTCCTACCCGGGGGCCGAGGTTCAGCACAAAAGCGTTTTTACAAAAGAGGCCGAGAGTCTGAAAAGATTTCTTCTCTTTTTTTTCTCTCTTTACCTTCGGCTTTTAGTTACTGAGTGTGTTGGTGAGAGAATGGAGGGCCTCTTTGTGTATCATATGTCAACAGAAGACAAGTCTGCTCCCGTGGCTTACAGGGGGAGGCAGAGAGGTCTAATAAAGTCGGATAAATGCTGCACACAGACCGTGCAAGGTTTCGGATTTAGGAGAGATCATGCCAGCCCCGACTTGTATAAAACGGGGAGATAACAAACTCCCAGGACTTGACTCAGGGGATCCCACCACGGAAGACAGAAATGTATTAGAAGTCTCTATTTTGTAGACTTCTCTACTATTTTGAAGCTTGAATAGTGACCGTAAAGTGATGATATTGGCCCCATGTCACATCTAGATGGCGAAGAAATAAATGAAAGAGGGGACATCATCGCATCATGAGAGCGTGGCCCGGGAGGCCAGCATCCACACAGGCTGCGGGACGGAGAACAGTAGGCGCTTGTACTCGCCGCATTCTTCCACACGGTAACTTTACACCGCTCAGCTGTTCCTCAGGGTCCACGTCATGTCCCGGAGCTGGAGACCGGCCCCTCGCGGACAGGCGTCCTCGGACCCACAGATTCCTGTCTGCATCGGAAGCAAGATGAAGGAGGAGTGCTTGCTGAGCTTTGTTTTGAGGATTTATTTTGTGTTTCATTCTTTAACTTTTGCTCTTAAATGGCCAGTGTAGAAATAATGTTTCATAACCAGAAATGAGCAGTGCATAAGTAAACTGTTGTGCACTACGCCGGATTATATGAAGGCCTTGTTAAAGAAAAGGGTCCGTATCGAACAAAATATAAGCTCCAATCTACTAAGTTTGCATTTTTTGACTGCACATGTGACAGTTTTTTTAATACAGTGATTTAATGCATTAGCTCTTTTCTTCAGTTTCGATATGAATATTTGAATCTTGCAAAACCGTAAACAAGACAACCTGGAAATGACCAAATCTTGTGCTCCCCTCAGTCCATCCTTAGGCTCCATGCCTCATTGGGAACTACTGATAATAGTGAATAGAAAAGGATACGCTCAATGTTTTAGACGGATGCTTTGTTTACTGTATGATTATGTTTTAATAGCACTACTCATTGACATATTGTTCCAACGAAAATGAACTGTTACTTCCTTTTGTATGTTGGCATCATTTCATTGGCAACTGAGAAGAAAAAAAGATGTCACAGTAAACAGCATCAAGGAAAAGAGTGAGCAAAATAAACGCTGAGCAGCAGTGTGCAGTAACTCGATCCACCACCAGGGGGAGACATTCAACGTGAAATGACGACAGGTAAACTGTTTAGTTTTGATGGTTTACAAAGTGCCAAGCAAGGCGGCCTGTTCCATGAAGTCTTATTCACCCGTTACCCATCACACCAGACTTTGACATGTCAGTCCTCTATATGTGAGGGAATTAGTTCTTTAGATAATAATGTGTGCTTTGCAGTCAAATAGGTCCAACAGAAAGATTGGCGGGAAGGGATGAGGAAAAAGGAAACACAAGTACCACCTTTTCAAACCAACTTGTTGCACACACACACACACACACACACACACACACACACACACACACACACACACACACACACACACACACACACACACTCGTCGGTGCTCGGTGTGACCTCACTTCTCTCTGTACGGCGGTGGATGTGGTGAACTTACCCGCGTCCCCGTGCCGCCCCTCTCACAGAGGACGCGCCACTCCCGCGTGCATTCAGAGGCGTACTGCCGCTAAGCGTGCGCTTCATGCACGCGCACGCTGCGGCGGCTGTATGTGGAGCACAGAGCCGGCGCGTTTCCGCGAAAGCAGGAAGCGATGGGGAGAGGGATGAGGCACAGGTGAGAGAGGCACTGGTTCCTGTGGTCTCTCTCTCTCCTTTCTTTCTTTCTTTCTTTCTTTCTTTCTTTCTTTATCTCTCTCTCACTCTTTCTCTCTCTCTCCCCCTCTCTTTTCCTCTCTCTCCTGCTGTGAATGGAGCAGCTGGATGACTAATGTGTCAACAGATGGGGTCCAGTAATATACATATACATATTATACATATATAGACATATATATACACACATATATATATATATATATATATATATATATACATATATATATATATATATATATATATATATATATATATATATATATATATATATATATATATATATATATATATATATATATATATATATATACAACACACACACACGCTTCAATGCCTCACACACAGACGTGTGTGTGTGTGTGTGTGTGTGTGTGTGTCAGTGAACCCTTTAAAGCACTATATTTTCCAACGTACTTCTCTGGTGACTTTGACAGTGACACCGTGACCTTGTGACCTTGTGACCTTATGACCTCTACCCACAGGCCGCATGTCTGTGGCCGGACGAGCTGAACTCAGTGAGCTTTCTGGTGTGAGTCGGTCTTTCTGTTTCATTATTTTATTGGTTATTGGCCATAAAGCTCATTCAGATTTCAGATTTGATCAAAACAAGTTACTTTAGAACAAATGTATATGAAGATTTTGCAATGTTTCTTGTTGTGGATTGCATTTCTCGTCTGGCTTTAAGTGCCCCCCACATGACTTTATCAATCTCGACATCCCATTGGCAGCTCCTCCTCCTCCTCCTCTTCCTCCTCCTCTCCTATACATACGAGATGTGCATGTAAGTGCGCTTAAGACGGGGAGCTGGTATTGACGTCACGTTAAAAGGTAAATGGGTGAGCCTCATGTGGGTGAGTGGGCAGCAGCGCTGCAGACAAAGTGCTTTTCTTTATCAGCTAAACACATAACCTCAGAGCCCTCTTGTAGGCCATGAGAGCGAGAGTGTGTGTGTGTGTGTGTGTGTGTGTGTGTTCATTTCATCTACGCCACCATCAGTAATTATGAAGGGCAAGATGAAAGACATGTTCTTTTACAATTATAAGTTATACAGCCTTTGGTTTGAAGTAGGGAATTGTTTAATAACATATCTTTCTACAGTATAAATGAATTGGAACATCTTTCATTATATTCTTTAAAATATATTTGTTGTGCTTTTTTTGGGTTGATATACATCATTTATATTTAAATGCGTGTTTCCTCAAGTTGTCGCTTGAGGGACAAAAATACATGATCTTTAAAAGTGCATAAAATAAATCATGTAAACCGCCTGTGTCACATGTTCACACCTACAAACACCTCCAACGCTCACCAAGTAACACTATATATGTGAGATTAATGCATTAAAAAAAATACACTACAAAAAGGATAATTCACCTTTTCAGGGCGGGTTACAGTTCGGACTATTTCTTGGTCGTAAGCCGTTGCCGGGCAACCAGTTGGTTATGGGTTCAGGCGAGAAATTAAACTTTAGCTTTAAGATATTTCTTTTATGAAGCAAAGTTCTGAGGACTTTAAAATGTATATTGCGTTTTGAAGACCTCATTTGTCGGCTCGCCTTTGATGAGACAAAAGGTCAACAGGTCAATCTCTGTTTACAAACAAACACCCCGACTTAATGAGTCCTTATTAAAACATGTGCAGGAAGAGCAGGCGTAAACAAACAGAGATATTCATGTTGGGTTTCAACCGGTTTTAATTAACCCTGATTACAGCTTAATTACAAGTAAAAAAAAAAAACGAAACACGAAAGAAGAGGAGAAGTTCAATGTTACATCACGGCGTGAACTCTCATCCCTCCATCCGAGTGTTACGTAACCGGGGGAGACGAGGCAAAGAAGAGAGTGAAAGAGGGAGAAGATACAATACACTTTTTTTCTTCTTTTAAAATGATACACCCCCTCCCCCCCAAACAAAAATTAAAAAAAAAATATACAGAAGCAAAAAGGTAACATTATAAAATAAAAATTACAATACATGACAAAAGAGATAAAATCACTCCTCCCTCTGCCACTAAATAAAATCCTCCTCCGCCGCTGCCTCTTCCTCTTAGTCCCCGATGTTATTTCTCCGTCAGCATCAAATTTAATATTACACATTTTAGTTATATTACATTTGTAAGAACTAAAGACGAGAAAAGGTCTGGTTTGGGGGTCTTGGAGGTTTGGGGGGGGGGGGGGGGGTTCAACATCATCCAAAATGATGTAACACAACATAAAAAGCAACAGCTAACAGGGCCATGGAATAATAATAATGCCAGGTGGAGAGGTAAATAACCCAATGAGAACAATAACAACAACAACAATAATCAATAGCAATATCATCATCAGAAAAATAAACTGAGAAACCTTTATTCTTTTGATAGATAAATGTCATCTTTGTGCCGTTTGTCCACCGTCCTCCGGCCGCCGAGGCCCGAGACGGGACCCGAGACGGGACCCGAGACGGGGCGCGAGACGGGACCCGAGACGGGGCGCGAGCGAGCCGGCGGTACAACCGGTCTGGGTATCCACGCCGCGGGTAGCGGGAGGTCGGACCGCGCCTGGAACGGAGCGAATGAAGCGGAAAATAGAGAGAAAGAGTGCAGAGCAGGGAGGACTGACGCCTCACCTGTTGCCGAGATACGAAAAGTAGTTATAAGGCAGCTGTCAGTTAAAATACAGACACAGGACGTGGCTGGCGTGTGTGTGTGTGTGTGTGTGTGTATGTGTGTGTGTGTGTGTGCTCCACAGGGATCAGATGAGGAAATGCAATCAGCTCCGCTACACAGACGCCAGGAGGCCGCCTATCTCACAGTGCGCCGCTATAGATCCGTTTGGTCGCCGGTCAGCGGACCAATCAGACGCCGGCTGTCCGGGCGCCGGAGACGTTCAAACATAATCGCAACGTCATCGCTCGTCTACGTGTGAATGTGCATAGTTTGAGGAGAGGGCCTTGCTGGACTGGGCCCCACACGTCCCTCTTCTCCAGGCTATCTTACAGTAATGATTAACCCCTTAACCTGAGCACACACACACACACACAAACATAGACACACACACACACACACACACACACACACACAGAGGGCGTGGAGAGGTGGCCAGGACAGATCGGGCGAGGACAACCTCAGTGAGCGGAGCGAGACTACACACACGGGACAGAGGGCGGCGTGCTGAACGTGACCCACACGCCGGACTCATCAGCACGCCGGTTTTCTTCTTCTTCTTCCTCTTCTCCTCGCCGGTCTTGTTCTGGTAAACCGGCCTGTGCCGGTTCTCTCTGGCTTGTTTGTCTAGGAAACAAACCCGGACCCCCACCCACCTTCTCTCTGCCCGCCCCCCAGCCTCCACACCATCGTGTGTGTGTGTGTGTGTGTGTGTGTGTGTGTGGAAAGACACGATAAATGATCCACTTACAAACAATCCTGAAGCAATCATATCATTAAAACGCTATCGCTCTGCTTTTAAAATCTCACTTTCTTAAATCATTTCATTTAGAATATATAAAGATATAGTCTGTATGTGTGTTATCAGAGCTCAGGTCGCAATTTTGTACATGCTATAAAAACAAGGCATAGAGAGGCAGTGTGTGTGTGTGTGTGTGTGTGTGTGTGTGTGTGTGTGTGTGTGTGTGTGTGTGTGTGTGTGTGTTTGAGGTCTAAGATGTCCCCCGCTCTCTCTGGCTCTCATGCCGTTAACAGGCGGTCTCACACACCCTCAGGACCCCGAGGATGACGCCACTAGAGAGACAGGAAGCGTGTTTAAGAGCTAAAAGCAGTGCTGTGTGTGTGTGTGTGTGTGTGTGTGTGTATATGTGTGTGTGTGTGTGTGTGTATTTGTTTTGCTGGTTTAGTTCAACACTATTGATGATTGTTAGAGGAGCTTTAGCTGGTCAACTAGTATTCTGTGCTGATGGGATTTAAGAGAAACTATTTCAGTGTACACGCCATGTGAGGGGGGGGGCGAGTTAACGGTTACTGGAACCCCTCAGCCCTCAGCCCCCCCCCTCGCCGCCCCCTCAGCGGTCCTTTCTCTACGCTGAAGTACTCGTCCATTCTTCTCTTCTCCTCTCCTCACATCTCCCTGGGGTTGAGTCATGATCTTTCCACAGGTGAAGCAGGACAGGAGAGAGACAGGCTGATCCGTAAGCAACGCTCACGCCTCGAGTTCCCCTGGATGCCGTTTGTAGTTGTTGTTGTTGTGCTTGTGTGTGTCGGTGTGCCTGAGTCCAAAAGACATACAGCAACAGGCTTCCCTGAGTGGAGTGGGCCGGGTCAGAGAGCCGGTCACACCCAACAGCCCCGAGCCTCAGAGACCCCCCCCCCCCCCCCCCCCCGAGGTCCTCCGTTCATCACGGGCCGCGGTCGGCCTCTTCCGTTCGCTCGTCTGCGCCCCTCCAGGGTTTTGTTCTTAGATACAGGCACTTATCAAAGTCCCGGGCCTCTTTGACGAAAGGTAGCCGAGGTGAGAAGGTGCACATCCTCATCCAAGGTGTGTTGCTGGGTTTTAAGAGAGAGAGAGAGTGTGTGTGTGTGTGTGTGTGTGTGTGTGTGTGTGTCCCCTGAGGAAAGTGCTGACTGGCTGCAGATCTGATGGATGGGGCCTGACGGGAGGAGCGGAGCTGCTGGGGCATCTGGAGCTGAGCTGGCCAGGTGGGAGGGGAACAGGGGGGGGGGGGGTTACAGTTACAGTCACTGTGCCTGGGATGGCTGAGTCTGAATGAGTCCCACCTCCCAAAAGGACCCAGAAGAGCCCTGATCCAGACCATCAGAGGGGGGGGGTCAGGCGGTCTTCCCGGTGTTGGGTTCCTATGCGTGTTGGACTCTCAGTTCATCTGGTTTGGGAGAGCGGTGACAGAGGAGGACCCAGAGGACCCGTGTCCACGCCCCCCCCCCCCCCCCAGTGGCGCCCGCGCCGCGTCTCTCATCAGCAGTCTTTGTTCTCCAGAGACAGCTGGGCGGTGGCTCGATGCAGCTCGGCGCTCGCCCTGCGCGGCGAGGCCAGCGGCGTGGCCAAGGAGCCCTCGCGGGCCGCCGGGGGCGGGCTTTCCGCCGCCCCCTCCCCGCTGCCGGCCCCGTCCTCCTCCGTCTCCATCCGGCCGTTGCTCCGCCTCTCTCGTTCCCGCTCCTCCTCCGGTCGTACCTTCTTGTCGTCCGACTCCTCCTGGGACGCCTCCATGCGCTGGTCTTCGCTCCAGCGCCTCTTGAAGCGCAGCTTCAGGGGGATGCACTGGCCGGGGCTCCCGAGCCTGTCTGGGGCGGGGGGGTGTTGAGGTCCCCGGGCTCGGCGGGTTCGCTCTTGAGGGCGGCGGGCGGCGGGCGCTGTGCGTTCGAGTGCGCGTGCTGCGAGGTGAAGAAGGGCATCAGGCCGGGCGGAGGCGGAGCCGGGGCCTTGAAGACGTCCTCGTCCAGGTCCTCGTCGGGGTGGGGGGGGTGCGGGGCCGCGGCCGTGCCGTTGGCCAGGTGGTAGTGGTGGTGGTGGTGGTGCAGGAGGTGGCGGTGGTGGTCCGGGGCTCGAGAGTGGCGAGGGGAGAAGAGTTCGAACTCCTCGTCTCTCTCGTCTGGGTCTTCGTCACTAATGTCGGTCACCTCCACCTCTTCCTCGGACTCGATATCAGATATGGGCTCCACCTGGACGGGGACACGGCGGGGACGGAGACAAAGATGAGCAGGACGTCAGAAAACAGGAACGCAGACATTGCATAAACACGTTAGTTTAGCGATGTTTTCAAGAGGGAGACAACTTTATAAAACGAGTTTAAAGCAGGGTTCGTACACACGTTGACCAGTGGAACTACAGGACTTTCCCAGGACTTTAAACCAAATTTCCATGACCAAACTGAAATCTCGGTGTACATGAAATTCAAACGATGAGAATTACAAAGCATACAATATACCTTAAATAAAACAAATCAATGAGACAATAGTTTGATTAAAAGAATAAACATTACTATACATGTTTATTCCTTGAAACACTTGTATAAATGTTTATACTTTTAATCAAACTATTAACCTTTATGTACAAATCTGTTTGGACTTGGCGTATGCCGGCTTATAATTTGAGTCTTCCTTTCAAAAACATTGTGTGAATATAACATATTTCCATGACTTTTCCAAAACTTTTGTGATTTAAGTTTTTTCCATGACTTTTCCAGGCCTGGAAATAAACATTTTAAAATTCCATGACTTGTCCAGGTTTTCCATGACCGTACGAACCCTGATAAAGACAACATCTGGCAATAACTTGAGGATTGCAAAGTGGATCATGAGGGGGGGTGTTGGGGTGTCTCACCTTTATCTTGGGGAGTCCAGCACTGTTGAGGGACTGCATGGAGGAGGAGGCCGAGACGAGGCCGGAGCCGCTGGCCGAGCTCAGGTCGCTGCCGAACGACAGCGAGGAGCCGAGGCCCGACGTGGACGTCATGGAGCCGGAGGACAGGGAGCTCTGCCGGGCTTTCCCGTGGCTCTGCCCGTCCCGCTGCTGCTTCCTGCCGAGCGGCGGCGGCTGCAGCTTGAACTTGAAGGGCGACATGTGTGCCGGCTCCTCGCCCAGGTGCAGCGGGTGGTGCATGGGATGAGAGTGGGCGTGGGGGTGGGTGTGGGGGTGGGCGGAATGAGGCGGGTGCTGGTGGTGGTGGGCGGAGTGCGCCAGAGACGGGTGGAGATGCCGCTCCCCGCCCCGCTCCCCTCCGCCCGCCGTCGCCGCCCTCTCCGCCCGCTCGGCCGCCCCTCTCTCTCCGGTCAGACCGGACTTGTCGGCGGCCGGCCGGTGGGGCTGCGGGATGACGATGCTGGGGTAGTGGAGGAAGGCCCGGGGGCTGAGGCCGTAGTTGTACACCGACTGGGTGTGGGCCTGCAGGTAGCGCTTCATGTCCTCGGGGTTGAAGGAGAAGTGGGAGCCCAGCATGGGCGACAGGGTGGGGGAGGGGGTGTAGGGCAGGTGGGACGTCGGGGTCATGGAGAGCGCCGGGGAGAGAGGAGGGGCGAGGAGGCCGGCGCCCCCCGGCCCGGGCAGGGGGGACACGGGGAAGGGCGACAGGGAGTCCGGGTGGATGCGGTGGCCCGTGTGGCGGGCGCCCGGGTGACCCACGGCGTTCCCCGGTCCCCCGTACATGCGGAACAGGGCTTCATGAGACAGGCGGGGATGGATGAGACTTCGGTACCCTCCTCCTCCTCCTCCTCCTCCTCCTCCTCCGCCGCCGCCGCCGGGTCCTCCGCCGCCACCGCCGCCACCGCCGCCACCGCCGCCGCCGCCCCTCTCTCCTCTCTCCTCCCCCGCCCCGACGTTCCCCTCCTCGATCTCGGAGTTGACGGAGGTGCCGTCGCTGCAGTCGCTGACGGAGCCGCGGGCCATGCGCCGCGCCACCGAGCTGAACATGCCGCCGGGGCTGCGCAGGTCCTCGTTGGGGGAGAGGACTTCGGAGGGCGTCGAGGGCGGGAAGCGGAAGTGGCTCCCCGCCCCGGTGGGGACGGGAGGGGCGCTCTGAGGAACGTTGCTGCCTGGAGACGTCGAGGAGAGAGAGAGAGAGAGAGAGAATACTGAGAAATAATATAGAATGTTCTCCAGTGTAATCATACTATTGTCACACACACACACACACACACACACAGCGTACCGGTGGAGCCCATGTCGATGAAGGGGTAGTTGACCAGCACCAGTTTGTTGAAGTTGAACTTGTAGGTGAACCTCTTGCCTTTGGTCTTGTGGAGGATCCTCTTGTTGTAGTAATATCTAGAGGGACAATAACACGGTGAGTAACACATACACAGAAAACTGTGCGCCGCACACACAAACATAAAGACACGGGGTTAAATAACCGAACACTTATTGGCCGTCTATTGCCAGGAAATATAAACACTGGCCTGGTAACACCGAAACACTCAATTTAAGATGCGCACCTCGTTTTAAATTATAATCATGTTCCTAAAGTCATGCGACTATGACAGATACACCGGCACACTCAAGCACACACTTTAATAAGCACGAGTCTTTCATGCCCCCCCCCCCCCCCCTCTAATGATAGATATTACAGAGTGTTGTATGACATTTGCACAAAGCAGACTCAGTAGAGAGAAGGAAGGGGGATAGGGGATGGGGGATGGGGGGGGGGGGGGTGAGGAGCCCAGTGATGTTGAGTGGAGGGATAAACAAACAGCTAAGACACCGGAGGTCAATGCGTGACGCCGAATGTGGAGCACAAATGGGTTTTAAGGCCACGGCGGTGGCAGCCATGGCGTTCATGTTTGTATTTTGTACGTCCGACATCGTCAATAAATCGACACCCGTCCTAAAGGAAGCTAGGAGACAGGAGAAGTGTCTTTCAGAGGGTTTTATCTTCAGACAGGCAACAACAGATTCTGTGATTCCATTCGCTCGACAGCCCCGTCCCTCGAGCCGCCGACAACTCTCCCCGTCTTCATGGCTTTACGCAACGTCCGTTCTCTCAGGGTTCTTCTTTCAAGCTTCCTCTCTTTCACGGCTCCTGCCCACAGCACAAGGCTCCGCTTGTGTTCACCTTTGTCCGGCTTCGGCTCTTTACGTAACGTCTCTCCGCTTTCTTCCCCAGATCCACATCCACTTTACGTAACCTCCACATCCCTCTCTGCCAACCCTCGCTCACCGAAGGAGACGGAGCGAAGGAAAGAGAAAGAGATAAAGAGCCCGACGGGAACAAAGAGGGTGTGTTTGTCCGGGAGATAATGGGCTCGTGTGACGGGCGCCACCAGAGCCGCCGCCTCTCTCTCCCAACACGACCCCTGGCCGCCGAACGGAGGACCCGACCGGACTGCAGTCGCTCATGGCGTCTGCATACCCGGCTGCTTTCAGAGCGCCCGGCTGCGCCCCCCTTCCTGCAGCAGCGTCTGCTGGCACAAGTTAAGTGAAGACTGCTGATAAAGATGGGGCCTTCAGGGTCTGTAGGTAACGCAGAGTTAATGCGAGCCCATTGACTATCATTACGCCGGATGGTAGTTACCCAGACGGCGGTGTGTGTGTCCGTCTGTTTTTGTTGTTGTGGAGGCGTCACCCTTCACCCCCCCTCTTATTACACAGACTGGTTGGTTGGGTGTCTCTCCCTCCCTCCCTCCCTCCCTCTACCTCTCCCTGAGGCGATGGGAGAGACACAGAGAGACAGGACAGGCCTGCACTGTTGAAAACATTGTTTACGCCAGGCACAAAGCAGCATGTAATTTCTGCTCCAGGGGAGACACTCACAAGGGCCACGGAGGAGAGGAGAGGAGAGGAGAGGAGAGGAGAGGAGAAGAGGAGAAGAGGAGAAGAGAAGAGAAGAGAGGAGGGGAGGGGAGAGGAGAAGAGAAGAGGAGAAGAGAAGAGGAGAGGAGAAGAGAGGAGCGAGGAGACGGACAGAGACCGGCAGGAAGTCGAGCGCAATTAAAACCACGACCAGAACGCCGTCGAATGAGCCGATGACGGGAAAGTCGACGGGTGGCGAGGGGGAGAAAACAAACTAAATCCAAAGTTTCTGAAAGATGATTTCTCTTGCGTGTCTGAGAGCATCGTTTGAGACAATTGTAGCAAAATGGGATGTAGTTCATCTTTATTAGCACACTGTACACAGGTAGAACAGGTGAAGTGTATCGGGTAACGGGAAAGGAAAATGGACTTTCTCCTGCGTGTCCATATGAAGGGTTCTTACACATTTTGACCAATGGATTTCCAGGACTTTGAACCAAATTTCCAAACTGAAATCTCGGTATAAACATGCACAATTTAGAAAATGTTGCGTATTGAGAGCGTACGGCGGCTAATATTTTGTGCGTCTTTCTTTAAAAAAACATATTAATTATTTTAAACTCGGCGTAAATGAACATGTGATTATGACACATTTCCATGACTTTTCCAGGCCTGGAAATGACCATTTTAAAATTCCATGACTTTCCCAGGTTTTCCGTGACCGTACGAACCCTGACACACAGTTAAACAGTCACCTTTAGACGTCTCCATTTCTTTCCGTGTAATTCATAACCACGTGCTGCAGTTTTCCACGATGTTGATGCAGTTGAATGGCGTCCTTCATGACGGTTATACTTATTGTCGCCCTGGACCGCATTCATTGGAGACGAGTGTAATTATAGCAACATCGGCATTAATACGGGCGCATCCCAAAGGCCAATAATATCACTGTGCTGACACATCTGTCTGACTCCGGCTCGTGGCAGTTGGATCGTAGGGAGCGTAGCCAACAGAAATCGTGTGTGTGTGTGTGTGTGTGTGTGTGTCACTTGGCTGCACACACACACACGTGCAGCGAGTACAAAGGACGCCGAGATGCATAGTGGGACGCAGACAACAACTTTGCGTAATCCTAGCCGCGACAACTGATGCGGTGTTTGGAGCACATGGTCGCCCCTTCTTTCTCCAGCCTCCCCCGCACCATCATACAAGTGGACTTTGAAGAGCATTTGAACTCACTTCAAAAGAGAAGAAAGAGATTCTTTGAGTGCCTGTGTTTAGCTGCCCACCACACACGCCGTACACACACACACACACACACACACACACACACACACCTCTCCCATATCCTGACTCTACAACTGCCATCTTATTCAACATACTCAAACACACGTGCGCCCACACGTACCCTCCCCTCGCTCCCCGTCGACCCAAAAGGGAACGTCGACCAATCGATGCAAAGAGGAACAGGGCGGCGTTTATATCAGCAGTCGTTACCGTCGGATTTTAAGCCATTAAAGCTGCGATTACACCGAGTTACGATCAAAGAAGAGACGCACGCACTTTCCCTAAACCCGTCTGTTTGCTGACGTCGCACAGAAGCCACACTGTGTTGGAGAGCACCGCCAACGCCATCCTAGTCAACCAGTGGAGCGAAGAATTGGAAATGTTACTCAAAAGAAGTTGATTATTAACTGTTAATCACAACTTAAATGCAACAAGTTGCACATCATCCGTCGCTCTGCTGACTCGGGAACATTCGGTAACAACCTGGAGGTTTGTACACGAGCGTTTGACCACTCGTTAGACTCCAGGTCCAAAACAGGAAATATCAGAAGCGTACAAAGTGTGTCAGCCGTGAGGCGTGGTCGTGGTGAACGAGTTCCATCTGTGCGTTCAGGTCAGGACTGAACCGGTTCTCAAGGGCCGACTTCTTATACTACCCTATGATATGATACCGGTGTGGACCTGTAGACGCCTCAAGGTCCATACCGGTAGGACTCTACCTACACACGTTTCAACACTGATGAATTGAAGCGCGCGTGTGTGTCTGTGTGTGTGTGTGTGTGTGTGGACAGGCTGTGCCTTGCCCATTGTTGGGCTGTAAATAGGCGCTGACGTGGTCAGGAAGTTGGGATTACAATACTCCCCATGAGCCCCGTGTTTATTTTCTGCCTCTTTCGTCAGCATTGGCCATTAAACACACATCCCAGCCAGATCTTTACACACTCACACAGCTGCGTCAGGTGTGTGTGTAAAAGCTGCACACGTGCACATCTTTGTGAGGAAACGAGGTTTGACGAGTGTTTCCTGTCTCAAAAAGGAAATGTGTTTGTGCACACACACACACACACACACACACACACACACACACACACACACACACACACACACACACACACACACACACACACACACACACACACACACACACACACACACACACACACACACACACACACACACACACACACACACACACACACACAATGTCTGTAAAGAGGGGGATCAGGTCAAGGTCCAAATCATGATGGTCACATGCTCTGTGGGTGGCGCAAATATGTACTTGTGTGTGTGTGTGTGTGTGTGTGTGTGTGTGTGTCTGTGCGTGCGTATGTGTGTGTATGTGTATGCGTGTGTGCGGTATTCCACCCTCATAGAAAATAAAGGGCTCATTCAGTCAGGAACAATGCCATACACACAACGTTCATGTACACTAGACACATGCATGCTGCGGAGGGGAACAACGGAGAGGCCGAGCACACGGAGAACACGGAGAACACGGAGAACACAAAGTGGTCCAGCGGTGCCGGGTGCTCCCTCGGCACTTTCTCTCCGGCGCTGGGTGTTTCCACACAATGCGCTGGTGGAGGCCTTCTGACCGATAAACTGGCCGAGCCAGACAGGTGAGTAGCGCTAGCCGACACAGAGGTGTCTTCAGCAGGATGTTTTGCAGATGTTTGGGCAGCGGGGTTTCTTCTAGATCTCCATCGCAGCTCATCGGAGAGCAGCAGCTCAAAGTTACTACTTTCTTTGGGGGCTTTCCATGGAAGAGGGTAAAAGTGGAATCACACCATCAAACGCCACCATATTACCACCAATTCACTTCAGGTGTTAGTTGCATGCCCCTCAAGTCGTTTTAGCGCGGTACAAACAGTAAACATATTTTACATTTAGAGCATCGCCATAAACCAGTGGAGCCGTCGTTCTATTGAAGAGTTTTTCCGTGGTGGCAAGCCTCCAGCTGTGGCGGCCAATCGCACGAAGCGAGCGCCACAAACACGCTTTGGCGAGAGTCTGTGTACAATGGCGCATTTGTGTGTGTGAATGTGCACATGTCCTGTGTTGTTAATCTTTGCCAGCTGTGTGCGGCAGTCCCTCTGACCTCTGACCGCGGTGTCGGAGGCGATGCGGGCTGCTGACTAGAGGACAGGGGGGCCTGGAGGCCTCTAGGAGCTGGGACCTCTTAGCATGATTACACTCATTAAGCCAGCACTCGCCAGTGACTGATTGGCAACAGGCTTAACGACCCCGACTCTCGTTTGGGCCTTATTTATGAGAGCTGGCTCATTTATGGGGCAGGGAATCAGGAGGAGAGGTCAAGGCTTGGCCTTTTTATTTGCGGGCAAGTTTACTCTGTCGACCCGAACATGCAGCCGATGCTTAAACATCGCAACCTTCCTTTCCGTCATTACTCGCACCAAATATGTCAGACAGCCCTTTAATATCCGAGCAGTGAGATAAAAAAAAAGAGCCGAATCCACAAAGGATCTGAAACATAGAACAAGAGAAACCAGTTTCACGCTTTTCACTGTAATGAGAAAGAAGAACAAAGTAATTAATTAAAACCAAAAATGTAATATTAGTCTAACCTCTTTCAACATCAAGCGTGGCCACATGCAGATAAATGTGCACACTGCTAATAAACAGACACGCAGTGGGGGGGTAATCCTCGCAACAGGAGCGGGAATTTCACAGCAGCAGTGGCCGACCGAGATGACACACACACACACACACACACACACACACACACACACACACACACACACTAAGGGAATTTCCACCATGTGCATAGCAGACATGAAAGAATAAGATCATTGAGGTACAAATAATAATTACCACAGCTAAGTGATAAAAAGAACACTTCAAAACAGACGTGCCTTTTCAAGTAAGTGAGCATGTGTGTGCGTGTGTGCGTGTGTGTGTGTGTGTGTATGGTAATTGCCACATGCCAACTGCGGTCTCCATTATTAGCAGCGTCCAGGTTTTGTTCCACATGGAGGGCACGAGGCGGCCCGCTCTCCAACCGTCGGCTACACATGGGGACCGTTACCATCACACACGTGTTCCTGGGCCTCCTTTTTAACTTCATCCGTCTTCAGTGCCGTTATTCCTCCCGGCACATTACTATTGATGTGCGTCCTGCAGGGCTTCATTTCCAGCGTCTCTAGTGGCGCAGGTCTGACGACAGCTCTGGTGTCAAATCAGGTGACTACATTGACGCAGGCGTGTGCATGTGTGGGAGATATGGTTGAACGCCCCGACCGCCATACGCCCGACGTGACTCTGCTCGATTTACAGGAACAGAGGGACACGACCCGGCCGGCAGCACTGGAAGACCACACAAACGAGGAAGATCAGAGAATTCTGATAAATTATATATATATATATATATATATATATATATATATATATATATATATATATATATATATATATATATATATATATATATATACACACACATACAGTATACAGGTTTTTCCTGCATAGAGAAAATGTGGGCGCGTGCCTAAGCATTTTTCCCGAACGCCTAAGGCAAAAAAAAGGCTGCGATAATTTTTTGGGATATATATATATATATATATATATATATATATATATATATATATATATATACACATACATTTTTATATACACACACATATGTATATATATACACACATATATAAATACATATACATACACATATGTATATATATATAAATACATATATATATATATATATATATATACACATATATACATATATATACATACATACATATATATATATATACACACTCTCGGACATATGGTTTCCTTGTGTGCGTGTAAGTACGTGTATATATATATATATATATATATATATATATATATATATATATATATATATATATATATATATATAAAATATCTCTTATGCACTTCCTGCAGCCTAAGCTCCAAATCTGTGACCGCTCGAGAGGATGGCCATGCTATAAATACACAGCTTGATCACATCAAGTATCCTCATCCATTCAGGAATCCTAAATCTGGACTCCGTTTGTGGACGTGTGTCCATCACATGCTCACATTAGTAGTCATGTTAATTCCCTCGTGCCTTTAGGATCCCATCTCTAATGGACATCATCTTAATCTGACCAGGTCAACATAAAGCCGGGTCCACAGTACACAGAGCGAGATGCTCCTCTTCCCACAACATGGCATCGGCTGAGGAAGATCCCCGAGGGATTTGTACGACTGAACTCTAATGCGCCGAGAGGTCGTTGTGTTCAAGTATGGATCACGAGATTGATTAGATGGATCTTCTTTCTATAGTCTAACAAAATGGTGACCCGCCGTCTCCTCGTGAAGCCGAAAGCAGAAGTCATATCCAAAGCATTCGCGGAGGAGCTCAGATTATATCCATTTTGTGCAACTTGGTTCCTCTTGGCCTACGCCCAACGACGGTCTTGGTCCTGAGGCGATTCGCTTTATCGACGTGTTGGTTCAAGTCGATTTACCGCTTAACAAGCAGACCCAATTCAAAGACCATCAAAGCAGATTCAACGGTTACAAAGTACCGCAATGTTACCGTCTGAAGTCAATCGGGGAGGTGAATCATATCAAGCACTACAAATAGACTGATGGGGATACAATCTAATATTTCACGTGATATGTATACCTAGACATCCAAACCAGTGTTCATGTCCAAGCAGGCCTTCATGGATACGACCGAAAGGTGTAAAGATGGCCCCGCCAAATGGGTCAGTGGTGTGACTCTACTTTGCTGAACGTGTCCAGGTCAACAGCGTGTGCCGGCATGTGGCCAGGGTCACTCTTATGGCATCTACGCGTATTATAGAGTTGGTTAAGTGCTCTTAGTGCCTTGGCAGCCACGACTGATGCAATGTCTGGTGAAACGGAGCCAGAGAGTTGAAGCCATCGGGGTCTGTGGGTCTGGATGAAATGCTTCCAGCAGCTCGGCGGTGGAACTGGAATTCGACGCATCGTATACTATTATTGTCGTCTCGGGGGAGTCAGGGAGAGATTCATAAGCCCATTGCGGACATATTTGCACCAATCTCAGTTATCAACGTGTAAAACGAACTCTGGAGTCACTCCACATGCGCCCACATCAAACCGTACGGCCGTTGGGAAAGGGTGTCACTTCAAGAGCTCATGACCACGGGAGAGGGACCGGAACACAGACGGGGTGATATGTTGGGTTCAGGCTCAGCTCTTTCTTCACCATAACGGTCCAGTAAAGAGATTACTCCAGACACATCTCATTCATCTCCTCCGTCATGCCGCTGCAGAGACGTTTTACTACTCCAGGGACAGAGGGAGGCAAGTCAGGGCACCCTGATGGTGTTATGGGGCGGACCGTACGTTGGGCATCCCTGGATCACGACCGAGTGGGGCCTTTTGCTGCTCATCATTCCTCATCTCTCTTTTTCATCTCCATCCTGTGAACCATCTAATAAAGGCCTACAATGATTACATAAAACGGGTTTCAAGTGTTCCTCCTTCACAGCCAGGCTTACAATTTCTTTAAGGTTTTTCTTGCACCACCCGTCAATATCCCTTGTGGAGGTTAACGGTTCCTCTTCGCTGCGGAGAACAGCCTCGGGAAGGCAATGGCGGTGCTTGAATTATTTGGGAAAGGAGCGATTTCATCCCCTGCCCATTAGTGGAAACCAGAGACGGGACTATTTCAGGCTCAGAAGGACGACATTAGACGTCCCAGGAGCCATCCGGCGTCCACCAAGGCCACGGCTTTTGCCCATGGACCACTTTTACATTTCTCCATTCCAAGTGCATTATGGATATATATATATATATATATATATATATATATATATATATATATATATATATATATATATATATTAGCTCATTGGCTAATCTAAATATCAATGTGATTACAGAGCCTCAGTTAATTCGTCAATCAAGTTGCGCACGTTGGCTCTTTAAATATTAGCATGTGGTAAATGTTCAAATGTTCATCCTCGTCACAAGCCTCGGCTCCTCTGGGGCACTTTCTGGTCCCCACAGAGGAGAAGTTAAAGGTCAGGAACAGGAGCAATTAACTATGGAAGAACACACACTTGCACAAACACAAAGAATACAAAGTTTCTCTGTCATCATACCTGAGTGCCCTGCTCAGCTTATCGTAGTTCATCTGGGGTTTACACTTCCTGGCGCCCCACAGCCGGGCCACTTCATCCGGGTCTTTGATAACAAACTCGCCGTAGTCCCCCTGCCACGCGATGACGTCATGGTACTCTTCTTTCCTGAGCAGCTCCAGGATGAAGTGCCACAGCTGGATCTGCCTGGACCCCGGGCTGGACTCGGGCTTGTAGGCCCAGTCTGGGAAGGCGATCCCTGCGAAAGAAAGATAAAGAGAGCGGGAGAGTTAGAGTGCGTCAGCGGAGCTCGACAATACCAGTGAACGATGTGGTGGGCAGCGCGCGTTGTAAATTAACCGGAAAACCGACAACACTGCATCGAGTATTGGACAACTGAGCGACATAAAACCTCAAATAAACCCTGACAAACCCGGTTCTGTTTAGAAAAACTGCTTAACAGCTCTCCAAAAGAAAAGGAAAACGTGATATGATAGTAGAAACGTGCAGTAGGTTTCAGGTGAGAGGAGTCTGGAGGATTTATTAGTGTAGAGAACACTACAGAGTGGCTGAGTCAAGTGCATGTGTGTGTGTGTGTGTGTGTGTGTGTGTGTGTTTGTGTGTGTGTGTGTGTGTGTGTGTCCTCTCTTTCCTTTCACTCTCCAGTCAATCTTTATGTGGAGGTTTCTCATGCTATTTCTTTCTTTTTTTAAGTTTTTAAGAACCAAACAATGGCAGAACTTTTTCACAATGATGACACAAGCCAGCCCAGTGAGGCTCGGGGGGGAAGTGAGGAAGACAACGTTGATGAACCTGGATTTGTTTATGTTGACAGACGATGTTTGACTTATAAAAATATGATAAAATATAGTTATCAATGCAACAGGCAGTTTGTGAAGGGCTGCTGGTTAACAGGGCAAAGTTATGGGATGCCATAAAATAAGTATTTCATACTTGTTCAACTTTCCAATGACATAAACAAAGATATATGTTTTTAAACAAGTCACATATCATATCAAATTAACATCTCTTTAAAATGCTGACGCCAGTTCAAGACTCCTCTCTCCAGCCATGCACAAGAAGAACAAGTGTGGCTGAACACTTGTACTTTTTAACTTTGATACGTCATAAAATAATAAATGTAAGCTGAAATAAGCCCAGATGCTTTAAATCGTCTGATGAAGGCAACGTTCTGTTTATGCATGTTAAACGTCAACACAGCCGGTTATACAGCACAGGTGTGGAGTATTTATGTGACCATAAACTAATGATTCGGTCAGCTGGCCTGTGACACCTCTTCCAGATGTTGGCGGCGCCTGTGATGCAGTCGAATGAAAAGAGGGCGCAGAACCAGATTTGGCCCATTTTTCATGTTCAGGTGTTTCACCGCTCGAGGGGTCTCCACTAAAACAACCTAGAAAGGCAAATTAAAGAAGCTCGACGGCTTAATGGGGGGGACTCTTCACAGGAAACACACACACACACACACACACACAGAACGTTGTCGTGAGAGGGGGCTTCGTGGAACAGTTCGGCACATGTAAAACCTTTCCACCTCTCCTCCACCTCTTTCCTCCCATGCAGTCATTCTTTCCTATGAGCGGAGGAAAACAACATGGCCAGTCATCTCTCCGGTCCATGCCTCCATCTCCCTCCACTCGCGGCTCGAAGGAAACGAGAGTAGGAGACGCAGAACGAGACTGTGGGCGTGGGTAATATGACTGGTAGCATGAGCATGTGTGTGTGTGTGTGAGCATGTGTGTGTGTGAGCATGTGTGTGTGTGTGAGCGTGTGTGTGTGTGTGCCCAAATGCACAAGTTAGAAACCGTTTCTGTGCCAGTGCTCGTGTTTGAAAATGTTTATGCAAGTCTCCCACTAACATTCTGTTGCCTGGGTGGTCAAGGAAATAGGACACGAGCGAGCAGAATAGACGCTTACAGAATAATATTCAGCGAGATGCAGCCGCCTGGACGGGATGTTATTCCATCAACAGTCATCCTCACGGCGCCGATTAATGCACAAGTGAGGAGGTGGTGTTCTCAGAGTTTTAGCATCCACCCTGATGGCGTGGTGTCGTTCAGCAGGACATCTAATGCCAGCTGATGTTATTCTATGTTTGGTGCAAATAGTATTAAGCTCCACATTACACCGACGGCCCGGAATACAAATGGTGCACGCATTTTGCACATTGTCTACATTTAATTTAATTTACACTGCTGTATTTGCATATATGTTGTGTGTGTATATATATATATTTTATATTTTACTTGTATAGTTTATGCAGTCACTTTTTCTTTCTTTCTTATATTTATATTTTATTCTCGTGTGTTTAGTTTATTGGTGCTACTGTGTCCATAAATTTCCCCTTGGAGATTAATACAGTATATTTATATTCTTCTATTCTATTCTATTCTGATGTAACGGAACACAAGACAATAGTGGATTAGTGTTGCTTTCCTCTATTGTCCAACTGAGTCACGCATAGGAAGAGGATTGTTAGAAACACTCCTTTACCTCGACTCGGATTGAACACGAACGACCCCGGCTGTCGCCATCACGATTAATTGAAAGTTTGTACATTTTGAGTAACGGTACGGGATCGTTTTGCTTCTCCGTGGTTTATTCTATTATTATTACTTCCTTTTTTTGCACGGCTCTCATGAAACCAGTGTCTGTGTCTGCGCCGCACGTAACGTCACCGCACGCAAACAGCAACGTAGGAAATGAGACGGGCTGGGCTGGGAATTGAAAAAAATAAAAAAATCAACAACAGAAACAAAAACAGGCCTAAATCAACAGATTACAGATGTGCAGGCTTGTCAATGGATGTGCCGGATGGCAACCAGAGGCAGCGATAGACAGCCCTGATAATCTCTGCTGCGCTGGCCTGTTCAGACCATTTAGTCACTGTTGCGTAACACAACATAAAGCTGAAGCACATCTAATCTGTACACACACAAACACGAGTTAATAACTCTATTATTTATATTTCTAGTGCACGCTTTGATCTCCAGTGTTATGGTAAAAGTAGGCAGAAATATTAACGCTATACTGGCTAATTTCTCCCCACTGGTTCTCGTGGTTTTCCTCCAATCACAACGATGCATTTGCGAGGCGTGGCCCATGAATCACTCGGTTGTCCCACCTACTCGAGACTCATGTTGTGACTCAATTACAAGGCTTTTGAACAGCAGTCAGACAATGTGCCTACGCGCTTTCCATCTCCAAATTCCAGACGGGATTTTACCCGCGCTGAATATTATGCAGATAGTGTGTGTGGCCGACGAGGCCGCCGGCAAACAGTCTGCCGGCAGCTCCGCGTCAGATTATTGTTCTTTCATAACACGCATCACGATGTGTGAAGTGTGAAGTGACCATCGGTGTAAAAACTGCATAAACCGAGCCGTCTGTGTTTGTTATTTCTCAGACTTTCCAGAGACCCCAGAAGCAGTTAGCGTGCACATGAAACAACACGCCCTCACCGGCTTTCTATTTCCTTTTGCACTTCCTACCCCCCTCCTCCTCCTCCTCCTCCTCCTCCTCCTCTTCTTTTACTTTTAAACATTCAAGCAAAACACTTGTTGCACGACCCTGAGCGAGCTACCATCACAGAGGAACCCACCGGGGGCAATCATAAACATATTGGTCCGGTAGAGCCTCCAACAATAACACATAACCGCCCACACACACACACACACACACACACACACACACACACACACACACACACACACACACACACACACACACACACACACACACACACACACACACACACACACACACACACACACACACACACACACACACACACACACACACACACACACACACACTCACACTCACACTCACACTCACACTCACACTCACACTCACACTCCTCCGGCAGAGGACAACACATTCCTTCTGGCCGAAGCAAGCCGACGGCGTCCGTGTCCTCCAGGTGGAGACGCGGCTTCTGGAAACGCCAAGCGGACCGAGACGAATAAATGTACCAGCCGACCGGATCTTAACCAGCTGAACCGTTGGTGCTGCTGAAATAGTTCCACTGCAGCGGCATCAGTAGATGGCTGGTAGGATTGGGAGTATTAACTGGGAGTATTAACTGGGAGTATTAACTGTCTGCGTGTAAAAACACAATAACATTAAGAGATCGAGTTTGTGCAAATGTGAGTCTGTGACTTTGTGAGCATGCGTGTCAGTCAAGATGCATCTGTAATGATCTTTTTGACTTTGGCACGGACCACTGAGGGCGCGCACACACACACACACACACACACACACACACACACACACACACACACACACACACACACACACACACACACACACACACACACACACACACACACACACACACACACACACACACACACACACACACACACACACACACACACACACACACACACACACACGTTCAGGTCCTTGAAATGGATCTCATGTAAATACTTGGAGGACTGGAATGACGCCATCATCAGCAACAGCGTGTATAAAAGCACATTGCTTATAGTGTGTGTGTGTGTGTGTGTGTTTAAGAGAGAGAGAGAGAGAGTCAGGATTAGGTTCAGAGGAATGTTGAGAGCAAGAACAGGTGCCTTTGTCCTTCTGTCCACCCAGAGTCCAACCCAGGCCGAGCGCCCCTGACCTGCACCGGATCGGCTATCGGACACTCTGATCCGTTTCATCGGTCTCGTTCACCAGGAGGAGAACGTCTTCGGAGAATTGTTGGAATGTGTGAGTGTCGTCTACGCTCTGTATGAAGTTGGGAAGAAGAGCGACGAGCAGCGGGGAAGAGCCTGCAGAGCACATCCTAACCCCCTCCGCCACACTTAACCTCTCTGACCTCGACTCTCCCTCTCTTTGGCTCCTTTCCTCCCTCATCCCCCCCTCCGCCTCCCGGGGGAGACACCAGATAGCCATTACAGCATGCATGCGCAAGACACACACACACACACACACACACACACACACACACACACACACACACACACACACACACACACACACACACACACACACAGGCACTGGGACACACAGAGAGGTGCACACACACACACACAGCATCAATGTGTGTGAGACTGTGTGTGTGTGTGTGTGTGTGTGTGTGTGTGTGTGTGTGTGTGTGTGTGTGTGTGTGTGTGTGTGTGTGGGACATGCGAGGGGCAGGTGGTATAAAGTGATGCAAAAGGGTCGAAAAGGAGGAGGATGAAGGGGAGGGAGAGATTGCAAGAGGAGGGAGCAATGGGGGGGATCAGAGTGAAAGAGAAGAAGGCAAGATGAGATGGGGTGAGCACTAGGACAAGTAGAGATCAGAGAAAAGAAAGTTGGAGGAAAAGGAGATGGGGGAGGGAGATCGAGAAAACAAAAGTGTGAAGAGAGAGAGAAAGAGAGACAATGGCAAGAGTGGGAGAGGAGCGAGGGGGGATGGAGGGAGGAGGAGGGAGGTTAAGGGAGCGATGAGATCATAGCTCGTCTGGTAGTCTGTTGTCATCCAGATCGGATTGCTTATCCCCCCCCCTCCTCCTCCTCCTCCTCCTCCTCCTCCTCCTCCTCCTCCTCCTCCTCCTCCCCCCCTCTAGGAGTGCGGATGCCTCTTTTCCTCGGTGTGATCCTGGTGGCAGGCCCCTAGCAGACTTCCAACACTGCTGCTATTCCAGCTATGTGCGCCACTCACCAGTCCAACAATGACCTCCACTCTCTCACACACCGCGTGAGCAGGGAGGGGGGGGAGGGGGGGAGAGATGAAAGCAAAAGAGTGGCAGAGGAAGAAAAGAAAGAGAGAAATGCTTTAGAAGATGAAGAGACCAGGTGCTGCGTTACGGCTGAGTAACGGGAAACTTAAGACGAATCCTCAACGCTATCTGTTGAAGCGGACCGCGTTTGCTCGCTGCGTTACACCTCAGTTAAAGACCTATTTAGAATTCCTAAATCATTTAATGCGCCCCTGCAGTTTCTATCATCCAGAACTTGAAGCTCGATGTCTTGAGGCGGCTGTGGGCCGAGCGGGTCATCCTTTAACACGCGGTCGGCCGTTTGATCCCCGGGCTCTGCCTGTCTGGGTGACCTTGACCTAGACAGTGAGCCCCGAGGTGCTCCCCGTAAACACAGCGTGACTCATCTCAGAGCTGAAACAACTAGTTGATGAGCAATTATTAACAAGAGGGTCCAACTCCATCCAGCTTATTAAATGGGACCCGTTGTTTCGTTTCTTTATATATATATATATATATATATATATATATATATATATATATATATATATTAGTTATTTATAAATAAATATATTATAGTTATTTATTTATAAATATATATAGTTATTTATAAATAAATATATTATAGTTATTTATTTATAAATATATATATATATAGTTATTTATAAATATATATATATATATATATAAATAAAAAAATATCTATATATATAAAAATATACAGTGGGGAAAAAGTATTTAGTCAGCCACCAATTGTGCAAGTTCTCCCACTTAAAAAGATGAGAGAGGCTTGTAATTTTCATCATAGGTAGACCTCAACTATGAGAGACAACATGAGGGAAAATAAATAAATAAATAAATAAATAAATAAATAATCGAGAAAATCACTTTGTCTGATTTTAAAGAATTAATTGATCAATTCCTGGGTAAAATAAGTATTTGGTCAATAACAAACAAGCAAGATGTAAGGCTCTCACAGACCACAGATCTTTTTAAGTGGGAGAACTTGCACAATTGGTGGCTGACTAAATCCTTTTTTCCCCCACTGTATATATATATATATATATATATATATATATATATATATATATATATATATATATATATATAATTGTTTATGGTATCCAGGCGCTTTTGACCACTTATAGCAACACAAAACATGTCCCTGCTGCTAATTTCTGATATTCACCAACAACAACAACAACAACAACAGTTGGTCGCTGTAATGCACCAAAAGATGTAGCAACGCACCAGGGAAGGTGAGTAGGAAGAAGACTGCCAAGCAAACGTGGATATAAACACTGCAATCTTTGTAAATGTTTTAGAGCGATGTCTACCCACAATGCATTTAGGAGAGACCCGGCGCTCGTTTACAGAACGCCCTACACGGTCCCTTCAGCCGAGTACATTTGTGTTTTGGACTACATCACGGAATTTGGAGCTTGTGCTATGAAAAATTATAATGGACATTTTTCCAGACGATTTTCTGACAACATGCTTCACCGGGTCATTGAAACAAATTAACGGCGACTTCATCGGTGATGAAAACAAGCGCTGGTAGCCGCTCTAAAGCGTTTGGCTGACCGGCGTGCCAAGGAGCGCCAGAGCTGACGGGAAGGAGGCCGAGACAGACGGGCAGTCAGACAAAGTAGTGGAGTGAGAAAAGGGACGAGGAGGAGAGAGAGAGAGAGAGTCCTACTCAGCAGCACATCAACTGACGGGCCCGTGCCAAACTCACAGCCCAGTTGCAGACTCAGGATTTTCGTACCGGGCCTCTGAACAGCCATTAGCGGCAGTTGGCTAGCACCGTACTCCTTTAACCCAACTCGGCTTTAGCGTGGATGTGGGAAACGACCGGCGCAAGTGTGTGTGGGTGAAGGGGGTGAGGTCACCGTCGGCTCAGAGAGTCTGTAAAAGTTCCAAAAAAAATGAGAGACGGACTCAGTATTGGCCTGTAGCACATTCACGCACATATGAGCAGACACAGCCGGGTCTTTGTCACAGCTGCTTGGATAAGTGAAGCTGCCCCGAGCGCCGAGCTTGAGGAACAGAGAAGACGGGAACACAAGACCGGGAGGGGAGGGATAATAAAAGACTGGGGGGGGGGGGAGTAAGAGTGAAAGGAGGGAGAGAAGTGAGGAGGGGTGGGCTCCACAGGAGGAGGAGGAGGAGGAGGAGGAGGAGGAGGAGGAGGAGGAGGGTAATCAGAGCCCGTATGCCTGAATCCCAAAGTGTCTGGACTCTTCCCACCAAGGCCATTAAAAATTCATTAGGCCAATACTCGAGGAAGACGAGAGAGTGAGACAGAGACGGAGACAGACAGGGACACAGCAGAGGGACAGGGAAGTTAGGAAACACATGGATGGGAAGGTGAATCATTTGAGCGGGAACTTTTCACAGAAAATGTATTTATTAAAAATACTACTTGCATCTTCAAATATGAACTCCTGGCAGAACATAGAGCGTTTTGTACTTTGATTTTATCCTGTTTTGTTTATAATAATCTCAGTGTGTAATACTTGTTGTACTAGAGAGGATGAGTTAGGCTGCAACTAACAATGATTAATATGAATTATCTTCTCAATAAACCAGTTTATTGTCTGGTCTACACCATTTCAAATAAAGTGAAACATGTTCATCACCTGAGAATTAAAGATGTTTTCTTTATTGATTGTTTTGTTTGACCAAGCACAACATATTAAACTTTCTATAAAAACAAACTAAGAAAACATGCACATTTAGACATTTGACGAACTGGAAGCAGAAAAACTGCCATTTCTGTTTCCAAAGAAAGTAAATGTACAATTAATCGTCATGAAAAAAATATACTTGAGAACGTTCCGTGCATCCACTTATTGTTTCAGTCTTTGCTTAGTTACTGCAGTGACTTAACTGAAAAGATTTTCTATTTGACAAAAGTAATCAAGAAGAATCAGCAATCACAGCCGCTGGTGGAAACGTGTCGTGGAGATGCAGAAAAGCAAAACTGCCGACAGTCTCTATTTTAATTTCCCAGTGGCTCACTATAAAGTCTGCAGAACTCAAGTAAGATGATGATACACGAGCAGGCAAGTTGTTTGGTTGATTATACAAGCTTGTGATGACAGTTTTATTGTAACACGCAGAGTACATTTTACTGGTTTTGAAAAAAATAAATCTCCAAGAGAAATGAGAGTTGTTAATAAACCAGACGGAGACGAAATTCCCAGAGAGGAATTGTTGTTGTAGGAGCCAAGAGCATTCGTAACCCCTGCTAACCCGAGTACCTGGGGGGTAAACAAACAGACGTATGTCTAGCAGGCCGCTCATCTATTCTTAGAGGTCAACCACAGTCTACATTTTATATAGGCTCTTCCTCACATGTAGCAGCAGAGAGGAAGAGAAGAGCGAGAAGGAAGAGAGGGCGCTGTGGCCTTGGAGGACACACACACACATGTACACACACACGTTATTGTTCCCTGTGAGAGAACACACGACATGGATGGGGAGAACAGGGAAAGTACAGAAGTACTGAAGGAGGAAGGGAATGAGGGAACAAGTGGGAAATGGAGTGAGCAGGACATGACGTTAGGTTTCCTCTCTTTATTGTCCTCCAGTGAACGGACAAGACGACTATTCCAGGAAATCGTAGGGGAGGAGCAGAAGAAAAGCCAGAGGGTCCATCGGGATCCTCTTTTCCCGCAGCCCTCCGAATCTAATTCCCATGCTGAACTTCTGGCCTGTAAAACCGTTGAGTCACGACATGCGTTAAGCGTCCATTAGGGGAGGAAGGAAGGCTGTGAAGTGTGTGACGGGGTTTTCCAAGGTGGACTAAAAACTAAATAACATAAAGCATACATGTGGGCTTTTTCAACTGGCTGAGGCACTTCATTAAAAAATAAATTAACTCCAATGTGATCCTTTCAGCATTTAGCATATTTGAGACAATTACCTACAAAGTACAATTGTTCAAAGAAAACAGTTTTTTTTTTTTAAAGATTCATTTGGAATTTTCCACGCACCAAATGAAGTCAGTACATTAGGAACAAAGAATCAATAGTTATCACGTGACTGGAAACAATTGCCAACTGTCACGTACAATAGATGGACGTGTACAGAACCACCGGGGTCGACCAGGATCGGCGAGTTTAACGGACCGACGAACGGGAGAAACTAAATCTGTAAATGTGTGATGGCCTGCTTCTTAGAGCACGTTGGCGACGGCTCGATTTAAGGCTGCGAGGACCCAAGTGGCGTCTGACCACGGAGGACAACGCACTAGCAACATGTACACACAACAGGTGGTTCTGCACCTGGGAGCTCTAAGAAAAGACACACACACACACACACACACACACACACACACACACACACACACAACGTGTTCACATGGGAACTGGACGTTTAAAAAAGCAAACGTTGCGTGCATATTTGATCCCCAGAGTGTGTCAAGAAGAGCAGAATAATATTGTGTCAGTGAGAGAAGAGTCCCGTTGCTCTCCGGGCGCCGTTCGGTATATTTACTCTCACCAAAGTGACGCACTGCTCCCAGGACGCTCGCCCGCGTCCCTCGACACAACACACACACACACACGCATACTCACACGTTGTGTTAGTTGACAAACTACACTGTCAAAGTGTGAAAGCCTAATGACAGCTTTATACGGAGTCAAATTGCTGGTGTATTTGTCTCTAATAAATAACAGTTGCATGATAAACAATGGGTGGTTTCTGCGTGTCAAAGACAGTTCATTGTGATGAATTGTCTGGACTTTGTTTTGGGAGATGTGTGCGAATAATTGAAACTTGGATCTGTGAGGACTTTTTGAGTCATACTCTCATTAAAGTTTGATCTTTACTGTTGAGACTCCGCCCACTCTTCCTCTCTACCTCCATCTGCCTGATGGATGGTGGAGGTCTCCATCGTGGAATAGGCCTACTATGAACTATTCATACATTCTGTCATATTCATTGAATGTATTTTAACTCTAAATCTGTCCTTCTGTACACATGACATCTATCGCTCTGTCCATCCTGGAGAAGGATCCTCCTCTGTTTCTTCCCTTTTTCCCCCTGAAGGGTTATTTGGGAGTTGTTCCTGATCCGATGTGAGGCTCTGGGGCAGGGATGTCTATGTGTACAGACTGTAAAGCACTCCAAGACAAATTAGTAATTTGTGAAATTGGGCTATACAAAGAAACTGAAATGAATTACATGAAAATGAAGGTGATCGTTTAAAAAGTTGGCTTCCTCACACTAATAATGAAATGTGGCTTTAAATAGTTAAGGTCGTTGCATCCAAGCTCAAATATGTTGTCCCTTTGCCAAGATTCTCCTCAAAGTTACTTCTAGGGGAAAGATGTTAAGATGTAACACAGCCGTGCTGCGGGCCACAGGCGCCGCGCTTCTCTTTCACCCGGCCGGCCCACCTCACACAGCGGTGTTAATGTACTTCACCGGCCAACGGGCAGCGAGCGGCCAGTGGACGGTTCACATTTGGTTCAACAACACACTGCTTTCACTCAGCACTGCCAGGAAGTGTGTGTTTGACTGTGTGCACACCTCAGTGTGTAGGATATATATATATATATATATATATATATATATATATATATATATATATATATATATATATATATATATATATATATATATATATATATATATAAATAAATAAATATATATATACATATATATATGTGTATGTATGTATATATATATATAAAAATACACATATATACATATATATATATACACAGACATACATACATATATATATATATATATATATATATATATATATATATATATATATATATATATATACACACACACACACACACACACACACATATATATATATATATATATATATATATATATATATATATATATATATATATATATATATATATATATATAAGAATAAGAATAAGAATGTCCTGCAGCCTAAGCTCCGGATCTGTGACAGCTCTAGAGGATGGACATGCTATAAATAAATAAATAAATTATGTAACTATCTATAGGATGTGGATTGCAAGAGAAAAAAATGTCACGCTTCTCTTCAGCTCTGAAAAAGCAAATCAACAAATAGACTGAATATTAATTATGTTTACTAATCACTTCAGAGTAATTATTCAAAATTCAGAATATTTTCTGGTTCCAGCTTTTCAAATGTGACAGTTTGACAAGACAGAAATATCTAGACTAACAATAATATTTAGACTAACATGTCATTGAAAAGTTGAATAAAGCTATTCAGCAATAGTTGCAGCCTGATTATGTTTAACCCACTGAGGTTTTGTTTTTGATAACATTGTAATAATTAAAACCTGAGAAGTGTGGAACAGCATGTGACCGTGGGGGTGTGAGCATGGAGCTGTGTAAGGTCCAGGGGTCAAAAGGTCAAAGGGTGACTTTGCCACACAGGAGTAAATTAGATGTGGCATAATCAAACCATATACATGTCAGGTGTGCATGTGCGAGAAAGAGATGGGTGTCACTTTTGGGAGGGAGTTTCCTGGAATGTGGTACTCGAGTGGGACAGGATGTCAGCAACTGTTATGCACCACAACAACAAATCTGTTTCCTGTGTGTGTGTCTGTGGATGTCATTTCATATAGACGCACAAATCTGACAAGATTTAAAACCAAAACAGGAGATACGGAGGCAAGACGTTCAACATAGCTCGCTCAATCTACCCAGAAATAGGTTTTATTAGGATTTCATTGTAAAAACAAATGTAAAAGTACGAGAATTTGGAGGAGACGCTTTCAAACTAATAAGTATGAACTCAGGCCATGTGCAACTCCTCACTTCGCTGTGAACGTGACAGCAGGTACTGAAGATGAGCCAGAAGCTGCAAACAGAAATGACAGCAACAAACACAAACGGCTCAGACGCGATGAAAAGACACAAAGAGCCAGAAGAACAAGTCCACAATACCAGCTTCAGACTACATGTGTGTGTGTGTGTGTGTGTGTGTGTGTGTGTGTGTGTGTGTGCTGACTCAGTGCGTGAATGATTTTGTAATTCAGCCTTCACAACGCAAACTCTCCTTCATTCATTCTCTCTCTTTCTCTCTCTCACACTGTCTCTTAGCAACCAGACACTTAAGGCCTAAAAATAACAGCCCAGAAACGAACAGAACAAAAAAATAAAGCATAAACGTCAATTAATCCCTTCAAGCCTGGAACACAGACTCAAATAGACCAGGTATTAGAAAAAGGGAAGAGAAGGGCGAGATGGAGAGACGCAGAGAGAAAGGAGTGGGAGGCAGACTCTGCCAGCAACAGGTAGTCGTCAGGAGACAGAGATTTGCACTACATGGCAGAGTGTGTGCGTGTGTGTGTGCGTGTGTCTGTGTGTGTGTGCCCACTAGCCTTGGCTAGAAACAAGACAAACTTTTCCACCCTCTCCGAACGCGAGGGCTGCTCAAGGCAAACAAGGCTCCAGTGTAAACCAGCCCAGCGGTCCTGCAACAAGCTGGCAACGAGGCCGCCTGCGTCAAACAGTTTGAGGAGAATAACACGGCGCACGTCAAAAACACTCCGCGAGGCGCGCCTCTCTCTCTCTCTCTCTCTCTCTCTCTCTCTCTCTCTCTCTCTCTCTCTCTCTCTCTCTCTCTCTCTCTCTCTCTCTCTCTCTCTCTCTCTCTCTCTCTCTCTCTCTCTCTCTCTCTCTCTCTCTCTCTCTCTCTCTCTCTCTCTCTCTCTCTCTCTCTCTCTCTCTCTCTCTCTCTCTCTCTCTCTCTCTGACGGCGAGAACTTTTATCCTGATTTTATTGCCCCTCCGCGTCCCACAACATCAAGAAATAAACGGCGTTGTGAAACGACGCAGCAGACGGCCCACGGCCCACAGAGGCCGGCCGCCTCGGGTCTGGAGCAGACGCATTCCACAGGGGATTAACTTCTTTGAGACGCGTGACGGCGAGTGAGAGACGGAGCCGCGAGACGCCTGAACTGTACGGCGGTGCCGATCGAATCGGATCCGGCTGTGCGTCTCTGCTCGTGTAAATCAGTGCGAGATCAAACTCGATCTCTATACTACACTTCTGATTGTGACTCAGTGTTTATTACCATGTTATAAACTCATGACCAGGTATCATGTTGTACATTTCATCTGTTCTTCAGGCTGGAAAATAGATGAAATTAGTGAAGCGGTCCCAAGAGCCGAGGCCGTGACTACAAACCAACAGAACTGTTGCATATTAATCTACTAATGTTTCAGCAGCGGTTGAATCATGGGGTCCTCTCATGAGGCAGCTTAACATCTAATGGTCATTAATCTGTCCTGGTGGGGATTAATAATTAGCATTATAAATAAAATAACTGAATAAAGCATTAATTTTGCATTAGGCTGAGGCATAACTTCCACTTCCCCCCAGAAAGACACCGAGCAGATCTGGGAGCACCGTTATTCTGCTTGTATATTAATCTATACCTGATGGAGATGTCACCTGTATGCTGATGCATATTCATATTAGACTGCTCTGTTCATTGTACTCTGAATGCTCCGGTTTATTGGTCAGCATCTTATTTCTTAATAAAAAATTAATTGCGACCACCATATTCATGTAAACTTGTTCCACAAAGAGATTAGTCGTTTAATAAGGACCTCTTCTTATCAAGAGTTTCACATGTCCACACTGAACTGAATAAGAGCTTTCATGCGCACACCGATACGCGATACCTTCAAATTAAAAGCGACCGTCTACTCATGGGGAGAGTTTGTGAGAATACAATCACAAACTATTCGTGGGGATACAAACCTGTTGATTTGATTTACTATATATTTACTTTAACGTGGATTGCACCGGAAAAGGGGTCCAAAACGAGCGTTCCCCTGTGGGTGTCGTGTTTCCATCGGTGCCGGTTGGAGCTGGAGACGCTGAATACCTGGAGCCACTGCAGAGTCATTTCTCCAAGGAATGGATGCCGATTGTAACCTTTCCCACCGAAGACAAAAGCCAGATGTCGGTGGGTGTTGTGGGAAGGGGCTTTAGGGACACTAAGCATGCAACCCATGACACGGTGCGTCACGTGCAAAGTGCAGCGCAAGAGGAGCTGAAACTATTCAAATCTCCTCTTGGAGCCGTGCAACAAGAACAGCTCCCTTTTTTTAAATAACCGACTGAAAAAAGGAAAACATTCACTGCAATGACACATAATGTGGCCCTGGTTTCTAAATGAATGCAAACGGTCGTATCCATTCAGACTGATGAGCGTGGTACTCATCTGTTGACAGTTTGTTCTCAAGTCTGTTGACAGTTGGCAAAGTACTAAACCAAAACGATGATTTATTAATGGCCCGTATACACAGGGGGCCCAGGCAAAGTCCCGTTAGCCCCGAATGCAAAGACGCAATTAGAGACATATTTAAATAACAGCAAGATATGTGTATGACAGTCGCAACAGACTATTTGAAGTCCGTCTGTAGCCACTGACGAGCCGACGTTGAATCAGAAATGGATATTGTAGCCATCGGTACCGCAGTCCCTGCAGAAGACTAGAAGAAACTCTCCGTGTATAAATATAGAAAATCATTTCAATGCCGAGAGGACGTTATTTTACAGTGTTAGTGTTGTCTTGCACTGATTGATCCAAACTCCATTCAGAAAACAAGCATTTCAAAGGTTATACGTGTGTCGTCTTGGGAACAGACCTGCCAACGCAGGAATGCTGACTTTTTAATGAATCTTCATCCATTCGTAGTTATTTTGGAATCCTTTTTATTAGTTTAATGAAATCGCGGTAAAATGTGTCGACGTTGGGTTTGCCGAGTTCCACAACGTGCATAAAGCAACAACTGGGCTCATGGATGATGAAATGTTGATATGTACATTTACATTTAACGAGTTTTTTTTACATTTCATTTAGCTGATGATTTTATACAAAGCGACTAACAATCATCCGCCGTAGACGCAGCTACAGGGTTAAGAGTCTTGCTCAAGGACACATCGACTCGGGAGGGGATGGAGCCGGCGATCCTCTGAATGATCCACAGTCGCCCGGCATGGGGCGGACGCCTCCCCCGAGAGACATAAATAAACATCCCGGGGTCAAACTTGCATGTGGAACACAACGCCACAGAATAATGCTGTGAAAAAGATTCCAGTGTGTGAAGTGAGCAACATTAAGGCCGAATGAAGCTATATTTAGACCCAAATAAATACATTACTCCTCTTAAGTATGCACGCTTTTATATTTCATTCTTTATTCGTTTGATTTTACTTCTCTAGCTGGACCTACCTTTCAAATCCTGAATGCACAGCAGCTACAGACAAATAAAACATCAGAGCCCGAAGCTCCGAGGGGAGCCTGTGACTGTAATACATGCGCGTGTGTACTTCTTGTTATGAGCTGCACGCTGTTGTTCAGGCTAGATGCAGGAGTGGAATTGGTGGCTAGCCCCGGGGAATCGTGTTTTTCTCTGGTAGCGCTGTGAACTGTGCTGATGATGCTGGCTTTTATTCACACGCTGCCTGCACTGAGCTGAGCTCGACGGGACAAACATGGACACACACGCAGCAACGCAGCGTGCCTTCTGCAAAGTGGAGGGGACTCTGATGAAAGCCGCGCGGAGCAGAAACGCACGGCGACAGAAAAACAAGGTTAAAGTATCACTTGTTGACCGAGCCAACGCGCTCCCATCCCACACGTGCACTCCCTCGCGATCGTCAGGGGAGACCTAAACTGAACTTCAGGGTGAAGCAGAGGGCCTCTGGCCGGGTATTCTGAACACGGCCCCTGGGTGATGCGTGAACAGGGGACATCAGCAGCTTGCCAACCGGCAGTGTTGTCCTTAACACCTCCATGCTGCTTGGGGGGGGGGGGGGCAGCGGTGGAGCTGTGTACAACATCCAGCTTCCAGAGTGCTAATTGATGGGTAATTACAAAATACATGTAAAAGACGGGCAGCCGCATTGCATCATGGTACGGATGGCGCTAACAGGTCTGCTTCGACGCTTCAAACCAACACGCCGTTCCTCTAAAATCGACGTATCCGATTACCTCAACTGCTTCTTGAATGCGTTTCTCACTGGTCCGCAACAATACTTAACACAGTGCATTACGCAGCAATACGAGCACGTTTTAAGTACCAGTCAGTGGGACACTTTGCATCTTAAGTGGCTCATGTGCGTCAGCAATGTGTGTGTACAGCACCAAAAATACACACTACTTCACCGAGTCCCATCAACCTATTCCTTCCTCCACTTATCGTCCATTTCTCCATCACTGCCCCATCCCCACCCCCCTTACCCCTCCTGTTTGTGCGTCCAACCCTGTGCGCTTTCCTGCCATTCTTCCATCTCGGCTAATTTTAGATGAAGGGAAATTCTCTGTCCACATCTGCTAGTCATTCTTTAAGAGGTTTCTGTGTATGTGTGTGTGTGGGGGGAGGGGTAGAGAGAGATAAAGAAAATTGAAAAAAGGTCAAAAGTGAGAGAGAAGAAAGGAGAAGCAGGGCAATGAGAGTTGAGAAATAAATAAAAGACGAGGTATAAAACAACCGGGGTAAAGACAGGGTCACCGTCGCAACCAGGACAAACGTTTATCACGACTAATATACAGTCATTTAGATTTAAAGTGTTTCTTCTACATTTACTTGACAGCGGTGAACCACGAGAGCAACAAGCTGCCTCCACAAGTAAAGACAACGCGAAGGGGGGAAAGAAGCTAAACACCATAATTTGGCTCAATTTGCCCCAAAAAGCTCAGACAAATGTGAAGGCAGAGTGCTTGGAAACGGTGCTCTCTTTAATGAACACAAATCATACAAATGGGAATCATTTGTAGTTTGAAACAAAAAGGAACAGAGAGAGAGGACCAACCTATGGTTTTGACATGCTGACCGCAGGAGAGGTCAGAGTGAAGGAATGTGATGCGCTCACAACAAGCAGGATTAAAGAAGGCAGCGCAGGAGTTTAAATATCTTCTCCATAAGAATTGAAACCAAAGTGTGCCAGAAATTATGGTGTTTATACTATTTAGAAGAACTTAGTGTATTTTACCGCAGCACTTTCCATGAAAGCTTAGTTCTTAACTTCGGTAACCGGCACATTAAAAGCTGCAGGAGTGGTGTTTACAGTGGTGAGTCACCGGCCTGGCAGCAGCACCGGCCGGCTGCTTCAGGGAAATCAACGTTCATCATTTGTGTTGAACACTGATATAGAAAAATATCAGGTTTGCGTCAGCGGAAGTCGACATGCGACCGCTAAACAAACAAAGACTTGTGCGGAGAGACAAGGTCGTCTTTTGTCCCGAGTGGACAGAGAGAATCTCAAGGAACACACACACACACACACACACACACACACACACACACACACACACACACACACACACACACACACACACACACACACACACAATGTGCATGACATTGGGCTGCGATGGGGACTCGGAGGGCAGAGCACAGCGTGGTGATGTGTTTGTGTTCATCCTGTCGTAACAAGACAAGCAACACATGCAGAGTCACCGCCTGTCACCACCTCCTCCTCCTCCTCCTCCTCCTCCTCCTCCTCCTCCTCCTCCTCCTCCTCCTCCTCCTCCTCCTCACCCGTCACTCCGTTCCTCCGCATTTCCATCGAGCCCTGTTGCTCTTTTCTTGCGTCCGCTCCGCCTCCTCATTTCCCACCTCCTCTGACCCGCGCCCGACTTGGTCAGCTTGTTAAGCATGTCTCCTAAAGCTGGATAAGTAGTGTTGATCGGCCTTACGCAACATGCACCTCGCTCAGACGCCGCTGCCAGCCAGCAGACGCTCGCTGTGCCTCTGTGTACATGAGAGAAATCAGAGAGGGGACATTTGCTTGAATGAACATTGCTCTGCGTGGAGTATTTGCAGTTGCAAGACACACACACACACACACACACACACACACACACACACACAACCTGCATATTTATTATGGTGACCCTACGTCTTCATGGACCGGAGCCAGGTCAGCACAGGTTCCCACTGATATGAGCACATTTGGCCACAATGATGGAATGTGCACATCGTCATGGCTTCCCTTAGTGTGTGTATGTGCACGTCTGTGTCTGTGTGTGTGTGTGTGTGTGTGTGTGTGCTCCTCCTCCGGCTGTGTAGATAATCACTTATCTCCCAGTTAGCATGGGGCGGCCAAGAGACCACGCACCTTCAACGCTGCAGCAGGGAGGCGGGATCAGCACACACTTTACATGATAGAAGGCATATACAGCTAAATAAAATAAAAAAAATCATATATATATATATATATATATACACACACTTTAACTGTGTGTTAGTGCCGACTGTAAACAAAGCCATGCTCCAGCTCTCAATAATTGGCGGAGTGATCGAGTTAACGAAGCAGCGCACACGGGCAGGTTAGGAAGGTCGACTCGCTCTTGCGCTTTGCCTCGTGGGAGAGATTAGAATCCTCAGCTGGAGCAAATAAAGCTGGACGTTACGCAAGACCCCAAGAGAGGGAGGATGAGCGAGAGAGAGAGAGACTGGTGATGATGATGATGACGATGGTGTAACATGAGTGAGGGCAAACTACTGAAATGAAGAACAAGGGAGAAGAAGAGAGACAGGGGTGTGTGATGGGAGGCCTTAAAGAAGTGGACAAAAGGCAGCTGCAGTGTGTACCTGTGACTATATGGTGGCCGTCATCCATCGCAACATGTGCAGCTGATGAGGTCGTCAACACACAGCTGCTCGGCACTGACCCGTCGGCTTCCCTCTCTTCCTTTGCCCCAGACACACACACACACACAGAACTCCACAGCTGCAGGTCAGTCTCTTGTAGCATCTTCATCCGCTCCGTTGTTACGGCCTCCCTGAGGGACACGTGGACGGGGCAATGCTCCCGATTGAACCTACAGTGTGGTTCTGACTCAGAAGCAGGCGGGGCAGAGAGTGTAAAGCATGTAGCTCTGGAGAGAGAGAGAGCAATGCTGGGACGGCATGTGGTGAAAGGTTCGGTGAAGTGCTTCGTACGTACACGCTAACGGACACTGAACTGGAGGCCGCGTGGCACGTTGCTCGGAACACGAGTTACACGAGAGGCTGTGCGAGTGTGGCGTTTATGGGCAAGTGCAGGGTCACTCTGACGCGCCGCCTGTTGCTCTGCAGTGAATGAGTCGATCGTGGTTCCCTTTGTTAACACAATGGAATTAATTAGCGATCCATACTGGACACATGACCATGACACCAAACCATCTGATGGCGAGTTACACCGGAGACGGAGAAATCCGAAGACTAACATTGTCTACAGTGTGTTTGAATATAGGACGAAGAATAGTAGGCAATTAATAGTTTCAGTTTTGCCTAATTCTTTTGTTTTATATCACGAAAAACTTCAATATTGGACATCATCCTGTACTGTGGACATCTGATGGCTCTTGTTTTTTCCTATTTTTTTTATTTTATAGACAAACCGATTCATATGAAAAGGAAAGAGCATCAGATTCATATTAAGTGTTATTTAACTTATTTTGTTAAATGTTACAGTTCAATTAAGACGAGGACAGGACACAGGACGTGTGTTGGACCAAGACCCAGGATGATAAAGCCACATGTGCACCTTTAATCACTTATTGACGACTAGGGAACTTATGCTTCGAAACTATATCCATCGTTTCTATTTATCATATTGAATGCTACAGGATCTTACTTCTGATGTTATTCTCTAGTCATGAGACAAAAAAGAAGAAACGAGAAGAAAGGAAGTGAAAAAAGACAGAAATTAATGAATGATGCGGAAGTAAAGTCCACAGTGATAACACACTGACTGGCAAAGAGAGGGAGGGAGAGAGAGAGAGAGAGAGAGAGAGAGAGAGAGAGACCAATGAACTTTCTCCCCTCCGTCAGTGTACTGCTTAATGCCGTTATGTAAGAGCCGAGTGTACAGGCGCCGATTACCTCTGCTCAGTGCAACTGACAACATGAAACGTGTGTGTGTGTGTGTGTGTGTGTGTGTGTGTGTGTGTGTGAACATGCAATGGTGCTACATCTCAGTTACAGTTCTCGTACAAAGACGTGAACACATGCATTATACAGACTGACAGCAAACATTCAAAACTATTGTCCCGATTCAAAAGGGCTCGGCTCATCCACCCGAGGTGTAAAGTAGCGCGGGGGTTCCCCGTGAAGTGAGAGCTGCACCGCTTCCAGTTACACCATCTCGTTACCCGTTTGATGACACACACACACACACACACGCACACGCGGTGCGTTCACAATACACCCGTATTGATTATATTGCAGTACGATTCAGGCAATACTTTAAATTATGGTCAATTTAAAATCTATATTGTGTTATCCGAGTTACATTATGGAGTCAATGTCAATTTGACTTTTAATTGGATAACATTTGTGGAAGATTAAAAAATATCCATCAATGTGAACGAGCGGCATTCATATATTTTCCTTTCCCCTTATTCCATAGTACCAGTTCTGCGTATTAACCAGATCACTCAATTTGGCACCCAAATGTGGTTATCGCAAACAACTTAAAAGGTTAAAGGAATACTTCACCCACAAAATGACCATTTGTACATCAATGACTCGTCATTGCGTGCCTTGGATTTGTGGAGAAAACTTGTTTTTCCCAAACGCCTCCACTGCCGCCTCATGCACCGACTTGCAGCACACGGCAGGTGTAACATGTCACTTGCAGTGAGCCACATGTTGGCCACTGCACATGAAAGCATGATTGTGGGAAATGTTTTGTGACCTATTGCCCAACCCTAAGTTACAGACACAAGCTTAAACATTCACATCGCCGACATCAATGAGTCACATGCGCGCACAGAATCCCACGTTCTCACACACACACACACTTCTGCACTGTCTCCTCTCGCGACTAACCTCAGGGAGAGAGTGTACCTTTGCACAGAACGCGGCTAATACTCGGGCCAGACGAACACAATAGCCCTACTTACACAACACCCACATACAAACGGCGAGGTTACTCGCTGAGGGCCAGCTGGAGAGAGAGCGGCGTATAAGAAGCGGCGTGACGTGTACGAGGGAGACTACGGCGACCCGGGTGTGTATCAGTGTGTGCATTGGTAAAGGTAACTCACTGATATCACATGTCTGTAGCCTGCAGTCAAGAACGTACCGATTTGATTGACATATTTAGACAGGTGAAAGATGGTCGTACTCGTTTCCAAGGTAACAAAGTATCAATATTAACCGCACAGTATGGTAGAGCAAGTGTGCTATGTAAACTCTGTTTGACTAGATCCTCGACGGATTCCTTGCTCAGGATGTGTACTGCCATGTCTTGAGGTGTTTCTGAGTCTGTGACGTGTCCTGGACCTGTTGTTATCGCTTAACTTGGAACACATCGGAATAGTTTGCTTGAATTTCCATTTTACTGGATTTCAAAGCTCTTCCTTCATTTGTTTACAAGTCCCTTTTGTCCATTCCCTCCATCGTACTCCTGGTAGTCCCTAGTCCGCTCGTCATCTTTCTCCTCATGCCTTGTAAATCCCTTGATCCATTCTCCCCTGCTTTTCCTCCCTCTCTCACCCTGTGACTAGTCAGGGGATCCAGCTCACTGTTCTGTTCATCAAACGCTTTAATCCTCTAAAACAACAACCGCTGTGTGTGTGTGTGTGTGTGTGTACAGTAGGCCTATATGTGCGTGTGCAGCCGCCCGCGTGCAACTGCCTGGTTGTTACGCAATTTTCACTGGGCCACATCTGATTCTAGAAAATGGACGTGGATAAAACTATTGTGACCGAGGGTAAGGCGACTGTTACGAGCCGAGAGAGCACACATGCACACGAGCACGGCAGGGGACGGTCAAGCTGCTTAACTCTGACGTCACGGGCCGAGGCAGCAAAGTGTTAACTTTTCTCCTTCATCAACGATCAGTCCTGTCGGATTCAACAGCATCCATCGAGCACCTCAGACACAAAATGCACATCTTTCCATTATTAAACCTTTAAACATGGGCTGTAACTAATCAAAAGACATTAAACATGTCAATATGTGTAGGAGTACATTGCACTATACTGTCTATAGGAGCGCAGTCTGTGCAGTGAAATGAGAGGCTTCGTGCTCATGAATATTTGGTGAATCAGTTTTGCAATCATAGTGTTGACATGGAGGAAATAAAGCTGTATGCAATAGGATATCTGATATGTTTGGGTCAAGGCACTAAAAGAGTAGAGAGTGGTATAGCACATACTCAAAGACTGGCTGGCACACTCACTTAGAGACAATCTCCTAAGGAAATAAGTGATGAGATGAGCGCATACCGCCTGTGTGTGTGTGTGTGTGTGTGTGTGTGTGTGTGTGTGTGTGTGTGTGTGTGTGTGTGTGTGTGTGTGTTGAGGAGGATATGCTATATGATGCGCAGCCCTGATGGCCGGTTTTATCATTAAAGTTTAATCACTGTGCTTTCCTATAAATACCTTTCCAATGATTCAATGCATTATTCAGTTTCTCTCAGGCCGACACACAAACTCACACACACATACGCGCGCACACGGAGGAAGGAAGTCTTATGAGCATTTAAGAGGACGATGGCCATCGGGCAAAAATAGAGTCAGATGTTTGTCCTGCTGTGAGTGCAATCCACCGCACTTTATCCTGCCCATGACCACACATCTTGGAAGGAGCTCAAGGCTGTGTGTGTGTGTGTGTGTGTGTGTAGACACATGTACGAACATGCAGGCCAGCCTGCTCTCGATACCGTGTGGCCTAGTCAGACTTTCAGCTCGTATTTTGAATTTTCAGGTCGACTACGGGGACGTGAACACCAGCCTCCACCTATTGCTGCCACATTCTCACAGCTACGTACAGCTCCCTACACTCGTCGGGCCGTGTTAGCGGACAACCGCGCTGCGTCTGGTCGTCGAGTCGGGGCGGCTGGTAAATCAGGGTGTCCAGTGAAAGAAAGAGACAGAGTCGGGTGACATGAAGCACATGGAGCAGGGGAGAGGAAGAAAGAGGAGGAGGAGGCTAATGGAAGAAGAGCTGCCACTGGGGTATTCATCCATAGATTGGTGACACAGAAATGATAGTGAGAGGGCGGAGGGGATGATGGGATGGGAGGGTCAATCGATGCTGAAAAAGGTTTCACTCCCCTACAGGGACGTGTGCATCTGTGTGTGCACAATCAAACAGGAGCCTGTTCCAAATAAAAACACCATCACACACACACACACACACACACAGTAATTATTCGGGGTCTGCATGCACACAACAGCAAACAGTCCAGTTGTTATTGGCACAATCTGTCTGTGCACTGAGCTGCCAGCTTGCCACTAAGGTGGTGTTAACTGTAATGCAAAGTGTATAAGTTTAGATTTCCTTAAAGTATACAGGATCAATCTTTTCAATTTCAACCATTCGGGACAGCTTGTTCCCAGACACACGTTCTCCCTCCGCCAGGGCATTTCCACCTCTAAGCCCCGCCTCTCAAATGCACATAACTTTCCCACTCGCATACACAGACTGTGATGAGTTGGCTCAAAGTTCAAAATGAGCACTTGCGTAGAAAAGAGAACGGGTCTGAACACGGTGGGAGGGAGGGAGGGAGACGAGGTAAAGATCGAGAGACGGAGAGCCAGCCCAGCGAAAGACAAACAGAGAGAGAAAGAGGAAAGACTGGTTGAAAAGAAAACTCCAAACGTGATCTTGCATTCCTTACATGGGGTGGAGGGAAGGCGCGAGAGAGGTGGAGAGAAAAGAGGGAGGAGTGGGGGAAGTGAGAGAGAGGAGGAGGAGGAGGAGGAGGAGGAGGAGGAGGAGAAGCGGAGGGTGACAAGAGAGAAAGTTTAACTTGGCGCCAGACAGCGTTTCAATCCCCGACAGCCAGCCACAAAGACACTCGCACTAAATATCGACACCACGCATGTGGCACAGAAGTCCTTTTGGTGACTTCCCATCGGCCGAAATTAGATTAGATATTTGCCCTCCACCCCCGCTCCCTGGGTCCAGCACAGAGGCAGATTCCCAGATAAAAATAGCCAGAGGAACTATTCAAACACTGCTGCCTTTCTGCAGGGAGTGTCTGCTGACTGCACTGGACTTAAGAGGTTAGAGAGGGGTTAGGAGCTCCACTCAGCACCTACCTGAGCCAGAAGGCCCGGGACAGCCAGAGCTCCATCGCACTAATACACTTAACAGACACACAAGCACTAATCCACTTAAAATCGTGTTCACTGGAACAAGAGGTGGTTTCTGTTGCTCGAACAACCAACGAGAAAATATGACATCACTGCAAGATTAAAAGAAATACTCTCCCTTTCAGACTGCTACTCCGAATAGTCAATATTGGACATGCAATAATTAATAATAGATGAGTAAACCATACAATTAGTGCGGACTAACACTTGCATACACTGACTGACTGATGGTCTGTTGAAATAAAGACACTCGCCAACATAATGCACAGAAGCCATTATGAAAGTGACTTCACATGTACCGACACATTTGACTCTGAATAGATAAAAGATCTCGTCCTTTTGTTTTCCGAGCCAACCTGGACTGTACATTAGCCGCCACACAGCCCTGCTGTACGGACGCCTCAGCATGACCAGTAATATTGGCGTTAATCTTAGACGATCAGGAGTATGGATTACAACACACGGGCCAAATCCTATACCATTGGCAAAAATGGTCGCCGGTTGGGTACGGCGGCATCAGCAGAGGATTACGAGGAACTACTGTGTGTGTGTGTGTGTGTTTGTGTGTGTGTGTGTGTCTACCGAGACAGGACAGGTGGTTGGGCTGTGGTTTATAGGTGGTGCATTGGGAAAAGGGATGAAGGAGGAAGTACCTTCATGACTGACTGACTAAGTGCTGTCATGATCTTGCCATCTTACAACCCGATTATACTCCATCCAGCAAAGAGGTGACACTCCAGACTCCAACCTGAAGGACAGGTCATTGTAGTGTGAGGAGTCGAGATAAAACCTCTCATCTGGAAGGATCAGAGGAATAGAGTTACCTTCATGTGTGTGTGTGTGTGTGCGCATGTCATCAGACTCAGATCAGTTTCAATGGCGCCGGCACAACCAAAAAGCTGTTACACACACCCACATGCAGCAAGGTACGCACTTTGTTCACAAGTGATACCTTTGCACAGCTGCCCACCCAGAGAACCCCGTCTCCTTCATACACACACACACACACACTTGATATTCTTTAACAATAACATGCCATTCTGTGCCTCGCTCTGAGTCACCTCTACAACAATGTAGCTCTGTAAACTCCCCGTATTAAATTACAATACACATGCAGGCGCAAACACAAACAGCTGCAGGACAGCGCAGGTCAATCCATGCACACCAACACACCCCATTGCATTCTCCACATGAATTTCGATACCCATATGAAAAAAGACCCTGTGTGTGTGTGTGTGTGTGTGTGTGTGTGTGTGTGTGTGTGTGTGTGTGTGTGTGTGTGTGTGTGTGTGTGTGTGTGTGTGTGTGGTGGAGTATCCGAGCATTTTAAAGCAGCTAGTTTTAATTAAAAATGTGACTTGTCGTCTCTTAAAATAGTAGGCTTTATTTCAAACACATTTTTCAAATCAGCATTATTCATATTGGGATTAGGAGGCATTACAAATATGTTGTATAATCTATATGAATGTATGCATGCCATTGCAAGTCACAGGCTTGCGGAGATAGTAACTGTTGTGTTTTCCCCTCATGTGTAATGCAACACAGCCGGCAACTATTAACCTTCTAAGCAGGAATGTGGGAGGTCCAAGAATTCCAATAAAAAGCAGCAGTGTGTGCGAGTGTGTGTGTGTGTGTGTGTGTTCTCTGCAAGTATACTTAGAAATATGTTAGTACACAAGTGTTGCAGTTATCTGTCAACAGGCCACACCATCCAGACATGCAGACCCACCCTAGTACCATCCCTGACCAATAACCAAAACAGTCAATACGGGTCATGTTGTGGCTGCAACCAATGGGATCACAGTAAAACTAGGCTCAACTCACATCACACACGACCTCAGGATACATTTAGTTCTGCCGCTGTGTTATCCGCACAAAAAGTTAAATTGTAATGGGGCTCTTTAGTGTCAGAGACCACAACCAAGCAGCTCAAACAGGTCTGAGGAGACAATAATCTAAATAATCTAGAGGAATCAGTGGCCAGATCAGAGGTGAATGTGTGGGTCCCTGGGGCGGGGCGGGGGAGGGGGGGTGACAGGCCACTAACAGCGCTGGACAGTGGTTAGAAGCGCCGGGCTGAGCTGCCGAAGGGTAACGCTGCCCTGCCGGTTGTGGTCGCTCTGGTCAAGGGCGGCACAGACTGATGGTGGGGAGGTCCATTAGTGTTGACTGGCTGAGCACATTGTTCCCGCTGGACACATTCCTGGCTAAATACAGACATTTCCACAACTGAAGGCCCCTTCTACCAGAAGTCATTTGTCAACTTAGCATCGCAGACGGCCAGATCAAAACTTTTGTGAAGAACTGTTGCGACCACGAATCGGGCGCCATGCTGACCCTGCGACGGGAACGCTCGGTTTGTCTATTGCTTGATTATTGAGCATAAAATTCAATATTACACTACAACTAAAAGCATCACTATCTGATTAAGTGTTATCGCAGTGTAAATATTGAGCGCTGCATTCAAGATTTTAGCCTACCGCTTTGTAAGCACATGTATGTTTGGCTTAATAGCTTCAGCAGTATCCCAAATAGCTGATATGATCACCACAGGAATCAGGGTTGATTTATGACACAATTTGACAGCAAATACCCAGTTCTGTTCTGGACCATATCTACTTTAGGCTTAAACCATGTTGTCTGAGTCTGATCAAAGCAGGGCACTGTCTCATAAACAAGGCTGTAAAACTGTATTGGGATAATGGGTGGCAGTGGTTTTGCTGTGGTCAGCACAGCGAGGGAGTTTTCACAGATAAGGCTAATCACTGCGCTTATCATTACAGTGGTTGTGTGTTGAGATTGAGAAGCATATGCTTGCAATCGCACACATAAACACGCCCAGGGAAAAGCTGAAATTATCCCTCTCAATGCTCACAAGCTACCCTTTTGTCTCCTGCCCTGCCATTTCATAAGACAGGACTACACGTGAGACTTTGAGTGTATGTATCTGTGTGTGTGTGTACCTGTGTCTAGAATAAATGGTAAATTGGCTCAAAAGCACGTCAATCACTCCGAGGAAGCAGCACAAAACAATCATCATTAAACTCTGTCTGAATGACTGATGAAAAATAGACTGGGATGTCCACATTTACCTCACTCTTTCACACACACACACGTTTCACACGCATACAGAAGTGCGGTCTCTTCACTTGTCAAAGGCACCACCAAACTATGAGCTACTCCGCACCATTATGAGTACAATGAGAGGTCCCTGGCCCCACAAGTCCACACACAATCAGCCCCAGGGCCAGCCCCACTCCCACCATTGTCCCGTACTCCACACACACATACACACAATAGCCACTCCAGAGCCAGGGGTCCCACTATGCAATTCCATCACACAAAGACACACACCAGTCCTTATCCCGTAAGGGAGAGAAAAGAATGACAGTGGTGGCAGAAGAAAAATTGTAACTCTGGAAGAAAACAAGTGAGACGCAAAAGTAGTGCAAAGTGTGTGTGTGTGTGTGTGTGTGTGTGTGTGTGTGTGTGTGTGTGTGTGTGTGTAGCAGGAGCGCAGATACAACATCGTAGTGGGAGAGACGTACAGTAGGAAAGTTGTTATTGTAAGTACGTGACCTCGTCATCACTAGAGCTTAATCAATCATTAGCACGGCTTTTGAGGGAAACAAAAATGTGGATGTATGCAAGTCTAAGCAAGGCGAGAGACGACATTCCACCAACTCCCAATACTTCACCTCTCAGCTGAGCCCCAAACTACATCAGACACTAACAAGGACCAGGTAAGAAAACATGATTACATGTAAAGAAAATAAAACAATTACATCAAATAAACCCACAACAATCGGCAACAGCAGATGCAGCTATAGCCCCGCCATATCCGGCTTCATCATATCAATCCTCTCTCAGCAGAAGTCCAATCGTGTCTCCAGACTAATGAAGTGAGTGTGGAAAACAGAAGTGCACTGGAAGTGTCCGGTGATGGAGAGAAATGAGGTAAGCTGCGTTCAGAGGCAGCTAACCGTATGGGACATAATCCGACATCAAACAGACCAAGAAGAGATGAGTACATTCTTTATCCAGGCATTGTTGTACGCTTCTGCCTTCAAGAAATATATTAACTCTAAATGATGAGATCTAAACAAGTTAAAGGTTAGAACTCGTGTCCTAATTGCAACTGCAGGAGATCAGAGCGATCAGGGCGGCTCCACGGATCAACCAGTTCTATAAAAGGTGCAGTTATAAAACCTGATCTGTCGTTAGATAACGAGTTTCGGACAGACTATGTTTACTAACTGGTGCTGAAAAGATTAATGAATTAGCTAGTCACCAGGGAATTCTTCCAATTTCATTATTTATTTATTTTTTTAATTCAAATGGATCAAAAATATGGTCAGAAAATGAATGATATATTATTATTATATAGTTTGACTAGTGATAAATAGTTCTTTTCAAAATACTGCCGGATCTATTTTTTAAATGTCGTCTTGAATTAAAGTATACTGTGGATATTTATTATCCAGTATATTTTAGGATTTTAAACTGTCACTTTTGGGTGACAGACATTTTCAGGGGGATTTTTGATTGTATTCTAACTTATAACAAACCAAACAAATATTCAATAAAGTAGTCCAAAATTGTTTTTTCAGCACTAATCATTATAAATTGATTGCAAAATCCATAAATACAAAAACAAATGTCAAGACTCAAAGTTCCTATCCATAAAGTCAAATGGTAAATAAGACCAGTTAATGTTATTTATCTTTACTCAATAGAAGGCAAACACAACCAACCTACTACACAAACACACTGACCGTGTACATCAAACCAGTAACCTAAGCACAATCAATTTTTATTATCCTCCCTGAAGGGTTTAAGCTATCTGCTGCCACACAAATGCCGAGTTCCTTGTAATAAAGGGCTACTTGTGGTGGGACGTGGTGTGATGTCATGGCAGCCTCCTTGGGGCTGCAGCAAGGAGTGTGTGTGTGTGTGTGTGTGTGTGTATGTGTGTGTGTGTAGGAATGTGGAGGGTTAAGGGGCTGAGGCTGGGTGCAGCGGGAGTCAGGAGGGGACAGGGTGGGGGAAGGGAGGGGAACATCCCAAGTGTGTCCCACACAGTTTGTCAGTCACTAGCAAAGGGGGAAAATATCAAATATGTATATTTTATTTTACACGGGCCGGTGGATTACACAACAATGTCATACACTTTCAGATGTCATCCACTGGTTCTCCTGAGATTAAAACAGAGTCCAATTAACTTATACCAATCCAGTATTTACAATTAGTTCTGAAACTAAAAGAAAGGTTAAAAGAAAGGTTAATGTCAGGCAGTGTGTTTACTGACACCCATAACTGATAACTGGCACAAATGATCAAACTCCTCCTTTTGAAAAAAGAAAAAAGAAAGCATCGGCTTCATGAGAAGAGAGTAAGAACAAACGTATGCAAGCATTTCAGGAATTAGACAGTAAGACGCAGACCTCAGCTGACTACTGGAACCCCCCCACACACACACACCCCCACACCCCCCCCCCACACACACACACACACACTTCAATATGCTGACAGGCCAAGTACCTGACACATGTTTGCCAAGTAACTGGGTGAATATCCTCTCCCTGTGTGTCTACCTGGCCAGACCCAATCACCTCAACGCCACCACCAGGAGAGGAAGAGTCTCAGTAACTTATCAACACGTCTCCCTCTCTCTTTCTTTCTCTCTTTCTCCCTCACTCTAGGATTTCCAGTCCGTTCTCTCCGAGGTGGCGGATGGTGAAATGTAGGTTGTCATGTGTGTCACGGAGGATGTGGCCGTAACAACTCGACAGTAGTGTAACCACTTCCTCCTGAGCGGGAGTACAGTACTGCACACGCACCGGGTTTCCGAGTCTCTTATCTAAAGCACGGACCGTGGCGCTGATCCGAGAACAGCCAAGATCAACAGGTTGTGTGATTGGAAGCGCGCGACGATAAACTCAGCGGCGCGTTCACGAACCAGCGACTCGGTTCCCGAGAGCTCCGCCGACGGGGACACGACCGCGGCGAGCAAACAAGACACACAATGGTGGGTACACATTCGCATCGAGAGTCTCGCCAAAACTTACCATTGTCTCCAGGTGTTTTCATGTCTTCCTGCGCGTCGCGTCGCTCGACAGCCGGCGGAGAAAAGTTCACTGAACGGGATGAATTCCACAAAAGTTGCTTGTGGAAAAGAAGTAGAGGAAAAAAAGTCAGTCTCTCTTCCTCTTCCTCCCCCCCTTTGGTTCCCGAGCTGGAAAACTAGGTGAGGAAGATGCGCTGAAAACTTTTTGTAGCGGCTCTCTCTCTCTCTTCCCGAGTCCGTCTCCCCGGCTCTCTGCCGACCGAGTGGCTTTGCTCCCCCCCCTACCCCTCGCGCGCGCCCGAGACCTCGCTGCTGGCCCCCGCTTCTTCGTCCCGTAACTACCAGCGTTGAGTTCTGCTCGAGCAGCGGCAGCGTCGCGGAAAACGACCGACCGCCCCGACTCGATCCACAGCCGAAAAGCCCTTTTCTTTTTCTTCCGTCTTTCTTTTAAACAAGTTATTTCGCTAGCTCTCCGCTCGCTGTTTACACCGTCTCAACCGCATCCTCGTCGCTGTTTGACATCTCTCCGCCGCAAAGCTTTGTTCTTTGACAGAAATTAACGTTAAAGAGGAACCTCTCTCTTTCTTTACGGACTTTTTTTAAGTCCTCCACTCTCGCACCGCTCACTGCTGCTCTCTCCTCCTCCCGTGCGTTTCTCCGTCCTCCGGGTGTCGTGTTTCGCTCGCTCTCTTCTGATCGGGGCCCGCCCACACTGACGGGGTGTGGGAGGGAGGAGGAGGGAGAGAGGGAGGGGGGGGGCTAACGTGGCGAGGCACGCCCACTCACCACGAGCCGGGGCCTGGGCTGGCGTCATTGCAGCACGCGGCGTTGCTTGGAGACCGCCACAGCGCGCTGCCGTGGTGACGTCACATCCGAAACCTGCGATTCGAGAGAGGCGCGATAGCGGCTCGGCTCACGGAGTCCATCTGCGTCAGCCGGGGGTTACGGCTCTAATTAGGCCCTTTCATATCAGGATAATTACACTTATTACATTGGCAAATTAAATATGAAAGCCTCGTTCAGTGATTAAATCTGAAAATAGGAAATGCAAGAATTATACTAACAACAAGTTATGCATTCAGGATATTAAATCCACCTCCCCTCAAAAGTATATTTTGTTACTTGAATGTGTGTTCTTCACTGTGCATTAATGTGTGTTACTGTGAATCTAAAAAGCTGTTTTCACATGCATCCATCCGCTCAAAGGAAAGCATTTGGAGGCAATCATGACATCACAACCAATTCGGAAGCCAATCATGGTCCAATATGCAAAGACTGTTGAACCGAATTCAAGATCAATATTTAAAACACAGAACGGGTAACATCTGTTGCTGGTCTCTTTAGCGACAACCGCCCATTTAGGCCACAGACAGAACATTGTGATGGACATTTTTCACCTTTTTTATGGTGGGACATTTTATAGAACAACATATTAAGTAATACAACAATATAGTCTACAGGTGGATCAATAATGAAAATAATAATGTGTTCCAGCTTCACTATGGTCTAAGTTTGTACCCACTGTTGTAAGTTGATATTTGGACCCAGTTGTGAGCACACATCTCCAAACTTAAAGGCCACAGGTGTATAACCACACATGTACACACCTTTCTGTACTTTTCCCTGTTCCTACCAACTTGTAGATTGAGCTTTGGCAATATTGTCTTTCAATACGCTCGTGCCAATAAAGCCTCTTTGAATGTGCCCGTGTGTTCAAGAGAACAAGAATAATACTAATCTTAGTTTGCCCCACATGGCACTTTTCTGATATAATATATACTTGTTTTAAAGTACTGTTGTTGTTTCCTATAAGTATGTTTAAATGATCCATCCATCCATCCATTTTCCACCGCTTTATCCGGGGTCGGGTCGCGGGGGCAGCAGGCCCAGCAGGTTGACCCAGACTCCCCTCTCGCCCGCAACATTTTCCAGCTCATTCTGGGGGATCCCGAGGTGTTCCCAGGCCAGTCGGGAGATATAATCCATCCAGCGTGTCCTGGGTCTTCCCCGGGGTCTCCTCCCAGTTGGACGTGCCTGGAAAACCTCCAATGGGAGGCGTCCAGGAGGCATCCGAATTAGATGCCCGAACCACCTCAGCTGACTCCTCTCGATGCGAAGGAGTAGCGGCTCGACTCCGAGCTCCCTCCTGATGTCCGAGCTCCTGACCCTATCTCTAAGGCTGAGCCCGCCACCCCACGGAGGAAACTCATTTCGCCGCTTGTATTCGCGACCTTGTTCTTTCGGTCACTACCCAAAGTTCGTGACCATAGGTGAGGATTGGAACGTAGACCGACCAGTAAATTGAGAGCTTCGCCTTTCGGCTCAGCTCTCTCGCCCAAGACGGATCGGTACAGCACCAGTTTTACTGCTGCAGCTGCACCAATCCGCCTGTCGATCTCCCGCTCAATCTTACCCTCACTCGTGAACAAGACCCCGAGATACTTGAACTCCTTCGCGCTCTATCCCCACCTGGAGGGAGCAATCCACCGGTTTCCGGCAGAGCACCATGGCCTCAGATTTGGCTGTGCTGACCCTCATCCCTGCCGCTTCACACTCGGCAGCAAAACGCCCCAGCGAGTGCCGGAGGTCATGGTCTGAGGATGCTAACAGGACCACACAACGGGTCCGGAACCCCATACCCCCGCAGCACCCCCCACAACAATTCCCGAGGGACCCGGTCGAAAGCCTTCTCCAAGTCCACAAAGCACATGAAGACTGGTTGGGCAAACTCCCAGGAACCCTCGAGGACCCTTGCTAGGGTGAAGAGCTGGTCCACAGTTCTACGACCGGGACGGAATCCGCACTGCTGGTCTTGAATCCGAGGTTCGCCTGGGGTAGACCCTGCTTTCCCTTCCTGAGCCGTCGGACGGTTTGCCAGAACCTCTTTGAGGCCGACCGAAAGTCCTTTTCCATGGCCTCCCCAAACTCCTCCCATGCCCGAGTTTTTGCATCCGCAACCACCGTAGCTGCAGCCCTTTTGGCCTGTCGGTACCTGTCAGCTGCTTCAAGAGACCCCCAGGCCAACCAGGCCCGGTAGGCCTTCTTCTTCAGCTTGACGGCTTCCCTGACCTCCGGTGTCCACCACCGGGTTCTTGGGTTGCCGCCACGAAAGGCACCGATGACCTTCCGACCATAGCTCCTGTCGGCCGCTTCCACAATAGAGGCTTTGAACATGGTCCACTCGGATTGCATGTCCCCAGAGTCAGCGCTGTGCGTGGAGGTGAGCCCAACTAGATCTAGTTGGTACTGCTCCACCTCCCGCACCAGCTCCGGCTCCTTCCCCGCTAGCGAAGTGACGTTCCACGTCCCTAGAGCTAGTCTATGCTGCCGGCGATCGGTTCGCCCAGGCCCCCTGCCCGGCCTGCCGCCCGGTCTACATAGCACCCGACCCCGATGATTGTCCCTGCGGGTGGTGGGTCCACAGGGTTGCTGCTCAATGGCGTTTCTTCGGGCTGAGCCTGACCGGGCCCCATAAGCGAAGGCCCGGCCACCAGACGCTCGCTTTAAATGATGTCTTGTTTATTGTTTTTATTTTATTGTTTTATTATCTATTGTCTATATGTATTGTTATGCACCTTTCAACTCGTCAAATGTGCAACGTAATTGAACCCCCCTGTGTACTGAGTATTAATTAGAACTATAGGAAACAAGAATACGCTTTTTTTAAACTTTCTTTTAAAACTTATGGAAGATGGACATTCTTTATTTCAAGAAATTGTATCTAGAGACAATACTTTCACATCATTTTACAATTGTAATTGAGTAAAACTTTAATATGGGGAATCCAAATAATCTGATGTCAAATTCACAGAAAAACAACAGAAAAAAACCACCAAATATTGTGGTTGATTTGAATATGAACCTGCATCCTGTTTGCCAGTTTCTCATGTCACCAACTCCTTTTCCCTCTTTCTTCCAAGGTGCAGCCAACTGTATCATGGCCTTTAACTTGCAAACACACACACACACACACACACAGACAAACATGTACACTAACCAGACTGTTCCTGTTGTGACATCAGCGATGCACACCGCCGCCTTGTCAACAGGATAAGAGAGCGGTTGTAAAACTAAGTAAACAAAGTCCTCTGACAGCAGCGGCGTCCCAGCACGGTGATTTACAAACAGGATTTCTCCTCCCCGCGCTGGCCATTCTCTGACGGGCCCAGGAAACGCACTCTGCTCCGCCTGATAAGAGACGGGAGCCAGAGAGAAGAACAAAATGGGATGCTGCACCTTCAGTCAGGGAAACCGCTATCCTGTCCTGTCTTCTTCTTCTTCAAAGCAGGAAACCCCGACCTGATGTGGGAACCAGATGCACCATTCCCCTCTTTCTGTGTGTTGCTGTGGCATGCATCCCCCTTAGGTAGACCTGTACGCCCCCCATGTTCTGATTTGCGTGTTTCCGGTGGAGGTGAAGAGCTCTTCAGCGTCCCCCGAGTGAGAGACGAGAGGACAAGACAAACAGCTAAGAGAGAGGGGGGGGAGTTAAGAGCAGGGTGGACAAGCTATTTGATGTGTGTTTATAATGTTGCCTGTGCCTCGTGTGTGAGCTCCATTGTTACTCAAGCAGGAGATGACATTTACAGACAAATCTACAGCACAGTACATTCTGAACACTGATGAACACAGTGCTTCACTCAGCACCCTCCCTCTGTCCTCCTCCTCCTCCTCCTCCCTCACTCTGTCTGTTTATCCACCTCTCCTGTTTTCTCTCCCTCGCTCCCTTTTTACTTTGCTGCTACTCCGGCTGTTTGGCGTCCAGTCGTCTTTTACCACTCATCCATCCATACGTCCGTCCACCTCCGTCACTCTCACACCTCTTCTCTTCCTCCTCCCGCTCCATCCTCTGCCACCTCTCCATGCCCGCCTCTCTTTGCCTGCCTCGCACTCGTTTTCTGTCCTCGGGTCATTATTATATTGAGCTACATGCTCAGGAGTTGAAGGTGTGAGAACATGGTCAGTGTCATTTCCCATTTTAATCTATTTTGGCCACAACAACAACAATTTCTGTTTTATAAAAATATAAAGAAATGTTTGCAAATACAACATTTAATTGGAATTTAGCAATCATATTGAAAACGTTTTTTTTTTATATAAAAAGACCAATGTGGAAGACACAATCCATTACAGGATAGTGCTCTCTGTTGTTTTTGTTGTTGTTGTTGTTGTTTTAGTGTATTGTCTAACAGACAACACTTTTGCAGTGTGTTTGCTTTCAGTCGTGTTTAAAGCAGTTCGTAGTGCTCCCGAGGGCAGAGACCTTTGTTGAATGTGAATGTGAACGTCCTCCTTCTTCTAACTCTTTACCGCAGGTAGACACCTTTTACATATGTTGTAAAAAGTTTAATCTTTGAAAATATTCACTATTTGTGAACATGCCTGATCATAATGATCAGGATGTGTTTGATATGTTGTTCTGCAGAGTAAGAAAAGACACATTTCACTTACTTTATCACATTTCTTTAAAAAAAAGGGTCTCATGCATTATGCCGTTAAATTAGACCCAGCTGGTTCTTGGCCAGTGAACTTGATGATGTGTTTGACAATTAGAGTGTATCACAGAAGAGCCTTGTCCTATTGGTTCCACATCATCTGTAACTCCCTCTATCTCCCATCCCGCCCTTTTTCATCCCCTCCGTGCTTTATGTGACTCTGTCCGTTCCTAATCAGAGTGACAGACAGACGCTCCGCAGAGAAAGACAGAGAGAATGAAAGGAGAGCGGTGAGATTTTGTCACTGGGCTGTTTGTGTGTATGTGGCCATTTGCAGCAGGGTGGGTGTGGGTGTGAGCATCTCCTGGTATCTCCTCTATAGATTGAAAGCCTTACCCACCCCCCATCTTCTCCACTCTTTATCACATGTGAAGTGATAGATGAGTTATCCCAACGAGGAATGGAACGATGAGAATGAGATCAACTAAGATAATGTACGGTGGCTCAAGAAGGTCAAAAACTCTATAAACTGTTTTATCCAGTGGTGCAACTGCAGAGCATCATCCACTCAGCACTGACACTCACACTCCGGTTTCTTCTGGTCTGAGCCTCTACAACACAGATGGCTCGACTCATTGTAATTACCGTGGACAATGGGTGTGGTAGCCCACTAACCAGTACCACCACAGGCAGAGCGCGCACACACACACACACACACACAAACACAAAAAAACTATGCATATTCCCGCAGAACCCGATTTCATCAACCAGTGGAAGCCAGGCAGGATTATATTTCCTGGACGGGGCGTTAAACAACCAACAGAGGTGTAATATGTACATAGGGTATGTGATGATTCATGCCACTGGTGACGTGAACAAACAGACAACACACACACACGCACACACAAACTCTTTCACTCTCTCTTTATCTGGCTTTTTTTTTCATTCACCTATTCTTTGTAAGTGCTCCTATTATCTTTGACTTTCAGCAAGGGATCTTACATAATCAACCTCAGTTGGATAAAACGCATGCAAATCAACCGCCTTGTTCAGCTTTAATTATTCAGGTGGAGAACCTGGACGGAGGAGAAAAAAACGTTTCACTTCTTGTCTGAGAGGGAAGGGAAAAAGGGAAGAAAGGTGCCTGGACTAAAAGGCGTGTAGGGTGAGAGGAGAGCAGACCGGATGAAAGAAAAAGCCGGCAGCTGAGGGGACAACAAGTGCAGCGGGGTGGCCGTTAATGCCTCCCCCCTTCACACAACACACACACACACACACACACACACGCACACGCTCTCACCCTCCATCCTCACGCTTTTTGAAACAGAAAAAGCTAAAAAAGAAAGAGAGGGAGAGAGGAAAAGAGAGCAAAGCTGTGTAAGGGTTGGGAGAAAGAGAGAGAGAGGAGGGGAATAAGGGAGTCAATGGGTCCTTTGTCATCAAAGAACTTGTTTATTTTCAAGCTTGCCGGTCCAACCGTCGCGAAACACAGCCAGATATCACTCCCTCTGTCTCTCTCGATCACTTTTCTGACCTCCTTAGGTCATAAAGGTTCACCGTTTGGACACTTCTCGAATTACAGTGAAACAATTTGCAACGTCAATCAATATTTTCTTCTCATAGGACAAGAATTTGAAAAAAAAACTCCAACCGTCAAGTTGAGACCCGAGGCCTTTACACAGTTATCCTCTGTCCACATTCTCCCTCCCTGCCTCCCTCCCTCCCTCCCTCCCTCCCTGCCTTCCTCCCTCCCTCTCTCCCTCCCTGCCTGCCTCTCTTCCCCAGCTGGTATTCGCACATGAGTAATGGGATTACCACAGCGAGTGGTGAGGGTGGTGCAGGAGGGGAAGGAAGGGTGTGGGGAGGGTGACGTTGGAGGACAAGTGAGACGGAGGAAGAGGGGGATCAACAGGAAGGCCGAGGTGGCAACAATATTTCCACCTGGAAGAAGACGACACATTTGGGGAACGGCTCGGTGATACAGTCTGACCAACACACGCCATACACATATACACTTCCGACTACTTCATGATACATTTGCACACTGATTTCTCGGATTCAGGGCCACTTACAAAAAAGCCATCATGACTTACTATTTTCATCCTCGAGGCCCTAGACAGAAAAACCGCACTCTCTTTCTGTTGGATTACCATGGCAATGAGGGAGCTATTCAAGAACAAAAAGCTCCTTTTGCGGTGGGTAAAGTATGGAAAAAGCAAGCGGCCAGTGCCCATATGAAAGCGGGGCGGTGGGAGTTGGAAAGAGAGGGTAATGTGAGAGCGGCTGGAAGGCACAGAGAATGTGTGTTATATTAAACCAATGTCTGGCAGCGTGTCAAGCCTGTAATATATACAGAGAGCGAGGGGAGAGGCAAGGGGAACAAGAGCAAAGGAAGGGAGATCAGTTAATTTAGCTGCGGGGACGTGACATTGATGGACGGGGGCCGCGGGGGAGGACCGAGGGGAGGGAAAGGAAGAATGTAACCTGTTCAGATGAGGGGGAGACAGACGAACGTGAGCGAGGCAGGATGGGTGTTGAGGAAGGTGCAAGTGTCAGGGTGGAGAGAGAGAGAGAGAGAGAGAGAGAGAGAGAGAGAGAGAGAGAGAGAGAGAGAGAGAGAGAGAGATATGCCTGGCCGTGTGACAGCAGCTATATTGAGCACATCGTGTGTGTTGACACTGTCTCCTGTATCTCACGGAGGAACAAACTCTTCCTATTGGCACAGTGCAGAGCTTCCTCTTCCCCTCTCCGATCCTCAGTGACCAAAGGGCACGCTCTCTTCCTCCCATCCATCCCACGCTGTTTTGCTTCCTTATCTTTATTCATTCTCACGTCTCGCCAACGACGTCCGTCTTACTATCACCTTCTTCTACTCAGTGCAGTTGATGTGGACTCACTGCGCAAGTGGATTGACAAATAACTTTTTTTACTCCTGTTTTTAGGCGACTACGCTGGATCACATGACTACCTGTGGCTTGTAAATGAGAGGGGCCGCCTATGTTAACGAACCCCATTAAGTTATCGTCACCTGACTGCGGCTCTACGGAGCTCTACAGCAACTTTAAGATCCCTGTTCTGGTTCACCGTCACCACCCTCATCACCATTGTTTCGTTTTCAGTGAGAATATCGTGTAAAACAGACACTCCCGTCCATGCTCAGCACCAAACCGCATACAAAGTTAGAAAATACTTGGGGAACATAGTGGAGCATTTAACATCTAAAGAGACAGTTGGTGGAGACCAAACCAGAGCTAAAACTAGATTAAATATTCATTAGGTTATCCAAACAACTGCTAATGTTGCTCCATTTCAAATTTAATTCAATTATATATTCAGGTGATTATACAACCCAGAAAACATACTTATTAAAAGGATATTCCATTTCTGCTTTAATGCAAAACAATGTTCCTATCAATCATCTATTAAGAGGAACATTATTTTGCATGTTCAGCTTAAAATGTGTTAGAACCTTCTGCTTTTCTTTTTTCTGTATCATTGTAACTTCGTCACGGATGGAGTGAGGCAAGAGCTCATGCACAGAGGAACAAGTAAGAACTCCAGGTAAGTCACAGAAAAGCTTTCTTTTACTTGGCAAACAGGTTCAAGACACTCATTAAGACCGGCACACAAAGATTAAGGGAGACAACGGAAAGACAGGCACCATAAATACGGGGAGAACAGGTGTACGGCATGAGACAATAACGAGACAAGAGTGGCCGAGGGCAGGTGAAAGGAATGAAACAATCAAGACACACAGGTGGAAACAATCAGGGACAAGGCAGACAATCACAGGGACAGGAAGTGAAGGGAAACCAAGGACACGAGAGACAGAGACTTCAAAATAAGACAGGAAACAAGACACAAAAACTCGTCACGCACACACACACACACACACACACACACACAGCATTTTCACCCAGAGTACGATATATAATCTGTCTTTTTGGACGTAACTCATCCCCCCCCCATATCATCATCATCATCATCATCATCATCATCATCATCATCATCATCATCATCATCATCATCATCATCATCATCATCAGCTGGGCATGGAGACAGCAGGCCTGTAGGTGGTTCAACTATGTGTCATCCATTACATGCCAGTGCAGGGGAGGGCTGACACAGAGCATGTGTTACTCCTGCTCAGTTGGATGTGCTCTGCCCTCGCACAGGCACCACTGTGGGTGGCATAGCTATGCGTCATAATCACCACCATCCTTTGCTTTGTCGGATTTCTCCTCCTCATATGTGCGTGGCTCGTGTGATTGTTTTTTGCATCGCTACACTGGAGGTCCCTTTGTGGGGGGTGGGGGATGGGGGGGGGGCAGTGGGCTCATTCTGTGTGGGAGCTGCTGTTGTACAGAGGGACTGATTCATTTTTTTCTGACCCGTGTGTGCATTTGTGTTTAGTGGCAGTATAAGGACTCGTGTTTTATATCCAGCAAGTCCTCCACTAAACTTCTCTCTGCATGAGTCGTGGTATGGTGTGTACATTCCAAAGAGCTCGGTACAGAAACTATTCATTTGGGCCAAAGAAAGAAATCAACTCATGGTCACCAACTTTTTCCAGCTGTATCTCATGGTCTTCCTCCCCGGATGGAGAGGACATCATCAAGGACTAGATAACGGCGTATAGATCCATGGAACATGTTTGGGTCAAACTACTGTTTCCAGGAACAAGAAGGAACCTTCTCAAACAATCTGTGTCAGGTACGAGGCTCACGATTGACTTTCCTTGTTTTCGTCTGGCTGGTGGGGCATGTACATTACCTTAGTGACCCAGGTATCACGTCTCATGTGTAGCCTTCAATGTCATCCTTGCAGTACTAAGAGAGCCTACACATATTTGCTTGCTTGTCTTTTCAATATGTACACCCAAAATGGATATAGCTTTATACAAAAGACCTCACAAACGCGTATATTACTATGGTCCATGCTAATAGCATATCTATATGTATATAATTATTCTAGACTGAAATACCTCAACAACTAATAAATAAATGTAATTTAAATTTCACATTATCATTCCCAGTCCCCAGATGATACATTTTAAAATTGTTGTTGTTACTGTGAACTTTCCCGTAGAACCACCAAGTCCAATATTTAGTTTTGCCTAAACACCTGCAAAACTAATGAGGCTGTTCCATCAGTCATCAGGGGGTGCAGTTGTGGCCCGCATGCTGGTTTTATCCAAACACAAAACACGTACTATGTATTATCACCATACAGTAATACACCAGGAGCAAATATCTGGCTATCCAATAACTAACAATGAAAAAAATATGAAGGCGCTGTAAACAAAAGGCACTTCCCACTTCCTGCTCCGCCTCCTGACCTGCTCCTGCACTGCCTCAAGGATGACGGCGAAGTCCAAATATCCTAAAAGATTCATGTGTGCAGCTGGTTGAAGTCCTATCGGTCAACACTATATGGTTGGAAACAGAAATGTTATTGTTAACTGGACATAACACATACAGATATAACATGTGCCTCTCAGTAAGTCACAGTCACACTCAGGTATACAAACAAGTCTTCATCGTTGAGGGGGAAAGTTCACTCTGCACAGAAGCTCATTTTCAGGAGATGTGTGCATCTTGTCAACAGGTGCAGTTATAGTTTGAGCTTTTCTTTATCCAAACAGATGCGTTGTCCGCTTTGGATCCCAAATAGATGTTGTAATGTTTATGTGTTATAACATTGTCACGTCAGTGACGTATGGCATGGCCCCCTACACGCATGCGCAGTTGGGTGTTCATGCAGAGCAGAGCCCGCATGTAAGTGAACAGTACAGTTGTATAATTGCATCCTTCATATCAGTAAACCATCTTTCTATAACACACGGTCTGATTATTAACTTCACACAACAAGAATATCACAGATGTGTAGGTCAACCTGGTTATTATTTAGGAGATTTAAATCAGTGGAGAAAATAAAAATCCTCATCTGTAAGACATTGGGAGAGAGAGGAGGCGTGAGCGTTATGGAGGGTTTCTCTGGGCGGTGGGAGCGATGTGACATCATTCAGGGGGCATCCCTGCTGTGTCCACTGTTGCTGTTTCCATGAGTGTTTGTGTGTGTGTGTGTGTGTGTGTGTGTGTGTGTGTGTGGTGTTCACATCTCCATAAAATCAAAGAAAGATGAAGGAATGGATGAGGCTAATGCTTTAAATGTGTGTCACATCCTTATTGCTCTCACAGCGCTCTGATGTTAATTTCCTCGGAGTGTCGGCATCCTGCTTCTCATTCATGCATTTTATTGACATGATGAAGGAACCACAGAAACCATGACAGGCGGAGGATAAAATGACAGGAATATATACAACATATTTTACTAAACTGTAAACACCTCATTGGAATTGAATGAAGAGCAAACAATGAACACTACGAGGAGTCATCAGACCGAAACCTATACGGGACGTTGGCTTCAGACACGTGTTTCTTTTTTCTTCGTATCATAAAAATCCAAATTGCTCTCATTCCCAAGTGGTCACATCCCAACACCGTGTTACGGCGCTGGTGAACCACGCCATGTGGGTCGGGTTGAAATGACTTTTAACATGAAGACAAAGACACCAACATGTAGTGTGTCCTTGACCCCTCCCATCTGTCCTAAGGGGACTTTCTGCTCTCCATACTCACTTTAGCTTTAATATTGCCGCCAAGCTACAGTAACAAGTGTTTACATGTGAATGTACACACGCGTGTAGTTCGGAACAACAATAACGTTGAATTTTAAGATTGGCACGGTTCGATTAATGGACATCGGCCCTGGTCCGATTTGGCAAACTTGTTGCTGTAACTTTAACCGCACACACACACACACACACACACACACACACACACACACACACACACACACACACACACACACAATCTTACACTCACACACTCACTCACCCACAAACACACACGCACACTCACCCACAAACACACACACACGCACAAACTCACGTACACACAAACACACACACCCACACATCCACACTGCTGTTCAGGGTGGGAAACTAGATCTGTCTAGTGCCACTTCACCGCTGGCACTGTCTCTTACTGGCACCAACACCCCAACACACACATACACCCCAACACACAGACACACACACACACATACACACACACACACACACACACTGGCAGTGTTCCTGGTTGAACTGACAGCAGGTGTTTTGGCGTCCCGTACCACAAAGTGAGGCCTTACTCGTAGCCAACTCCACCTCCACCGGGGTACCTGTGTGTCGCTCCGTGGTAACCGACTCCTCACCTCACCGATACGTTGCTCTCCAGTTACCCGCTTGATGCCACCGTGTGGTTTTCCGGTCACGGTAAGAGTGATTCATTTAGTGCTCTGACAAAGGCAGGCAGAGCGTTATGGTCCCCATCAGGCTCACAGAACGCAATTTGCATCCTCCTCTAATAACTACCTGGTGATGGAATGACATTTGGACTCGGTTACATAGCAACAACACTTTATTTAACGAAGGCATGTGTGATTATCTCATTTGGGAATGAACAATAACAATAACAAATGTTTGAAGAGTACAATACATCTAATTTAGAATAAATCATCAACATGAGTCGAGGTATATGCACTGTAGCTCTGTAAGAAATGTAGTGAGTGGATGTTGAGTTAAAGATTTTAAGGAACTCTATTGGCAGAAATAGAATAAAGACAAACAATTTAATAATGGTCTCTGCCATGTTAGATCAGATTCTGGGAAATTGGGCAACTCTGAGGAAGGTATGCTAAAACAGATACCCTCCTCAGAGTTGCCCAACTTCCCAGAATCTGATCTAATATGGCAGAGATCATTATAAAATAGTTTATCTTTATTCTATACTCAACTACAAACAAGAACAGCTGACAGACATGTAGCTCAAACCTGACAACAATCCCAAACACTACACCTTTAAGAATGGACTGTTTCCATTAAAGCTGAACCTGATAGGTGTGTACAACATGCGGCACATTGGGGCATCATTTCTATTCCTGCACTTAAAATCTTCCATGAGTAAAAGTACAGAGGTATTTACAACTAAATGTTCTTCAAGTCACAAATGAAATGTGCAGAACACGATCACCCTTCGAGTGATGCATTCATTCATTATTAATACCGAAGCATTCATGCATTATTATTTTGTAGTTGCAGCGAGCTGAGATCGAAATAATGTGAACTGTTGTTAAATAAATTTACTGTAGCAAAAAGTACAATATTTCAATCGGAAATGTAATTGATAAAAAGTCTAAAGTAACATGACATCTAAGTATAAGTAGTTTAAATGTGTGCTGAAGTGGTGAATCTACTGAGTTACCACAGCGTTTATGAGCAAATGACCGTTTTGGGAAAGCAGAAATATTACATATCGATGTGACAACATGGCAACACAGATCTACCCGAGTCACCCTGGTGATAGGATCACATGCTCACCACCGTGACTCAACTTGGAGGTGGGTGTCTGAAAGCTGTCACACTTACACACTCCAGCATCCTACCTAATCATCCACCTACTGAGCCACACAGCAGGGGGGGGGGGGAGCGAGACAAACTGAAGAGGAGAGGCAGTTAATAAGAGAGGGACAGTGATGAACCGGAGGAGGAGGAGGAGGAGGAGGAGGAGGGGGGGAGGAAGAGGGGGGGAAGAGGAGGAGGAGGAGGAGGAGGAGGAGGAGGAGGAGGAGGAGGAGGAGGAGGAGGAGGAGGAGGAGTGCAAAGAGAAAACAAAACAGCCAAGCAGAGAAACAAACACTTCTGGATCAGAGGAGAATGCGACACATATGCAAAGCTGTTTGTCAATTAGCAGATGTCTCCTGACTAGCTGAGAGAAAATACACACAGGGACAGATGAAGAGGATCTGACTCTTCTTCTCCCCCCCACCAACAAGTCTGCTAAGTGAGAACTTGTCTTCAGGTGTGGGGACACGGGGAGAGGCTTCACAGCCCTCGCCTGCATGAGCTCGCCCCAAAGCATCTAGAATCTGGGAAATCATAGCAGCTGCTGAGCACATCCTATTTCAGTTTGGGTAAGACAATAGTCGTCTACCCATCGGTGAAGGTAATCCAGTGTGGAGTCGTCGCTGTATTGACCCATGTTGGGCCACCTTCGACCCATGTGTGTTTTAGTGTGCAGTTTGTTAGTTTAACCATTTCCTTCAGAGATTTTGCTTCTTTGATGCTGAGTATAGATTACAATATACAGGGACAACAAGTGCCATGGAAATAGCTTCAAAGCCTTTATTAAATAGCTATAAAGCCTTTTATTAATTGATCACAACAACATGTAAGGCAGCGATGCAAATAGGAAAAGACGGTTGCTGTTTCAAACGCCTGATTATGGAATAAGCTCCCCGCTGACATCAGGACAGCACAAAGTCTCTACATCTTCTGCCGGAAACTAAAGACACATCTAAAAAAACACATTAGCACTTCAGTGACACTGAAATGGCACTTACTTATACTACTTATGGTACTACTTATGGTACTACCTATAGTATTACTTATAATACTTTTGTAGTTCAGAAATGTTACTTTCTTGATTATTTTTGTTCTGAGTTTGTACTCTTGGTTGATGCACTTATTGTAAATCGCTTTGGATAAAACCGTCTGCTAAATGACATTTAATGTAATGTAATGTAATTAATTGCGTCAATGCAGTCATTAATTTCACTTTTCAACTAGATATTTGCTTTTTCATTACTCATTTCGGTATTCATAAATCTATTTTAAATGTATTTATTGACTATTAAAATATCTATTTGTAAACTATCATAAATCATTATTTAAAAAAACATTTTTTGTATCAATAAATTAACTGTTAAGACTATTTACATATGGATTAATTATTGTATTTGTTTTTATTAATTATGTTATGATCCAATAATAGATCAATTAATAATTGCTTTATAACATTTTCCATGAGAGGGTCAACAGTGGTAGTGGCCAGATCCTCCTCAAACTGAATCAACATCAATAACCATTGCACCGCTTTCACTTTATGTACTTCCTACTTTTATAATCCCTGTATATGCTTTTCGTTTTCTTTATTATTTAATTTTCTTTCTTTATTACGCTCTGCTATTTTAATGTATTGTGTATAGTGTAACCTTGTTTGCTGCTGCTACAAACTATCTCTAAAGCTAGTTTCTCTGGGGTCTGTTGGGAAGGATATCCAGTCGAACAGCGCCCTCCTCTGGTTATAACGTGTCATGACATGTTGAGTGAAACCTGAAGTTCAAGAAGAGAACTGATGTCCAGAAAAGAGAAGACTAAGAGCCGGTGGAGGGGATCATCTGTACAGTTTTTGTCTCCTGTTTTATTTGGATGAATGAAACACTTTCAGTTACAAAAATGACTTAAAATGAACAACACTGTACAATGAACAAGTAGAGTTATTTTTCTTTTTTTTTTTTGGTTTTCAAGAGAAATACACTAAAGGGCTAACTTGCTACCACAAGGGAGAAGAAGGGGGAGACAGAAAGGGAAAGGGGGTTGGGATACACTCATACCTGCACACACACACATACACACGCACACACACACACTGTTGTGACAGGAGGAATTAAAGCTGCTTGTATTAGGAAGTTGGCAAACAGGACGCTACAGTTGACAGTAAAAAGCCGGTGTGGGGGCTTATTGTTGTCTATAGAACCGGGAACCTTTTTGTCTTTCCTGCAAATTGCTGCAGAGAACCACACCCATCCCACTTTCCAGTAACCCCCACCCAGTCACGCACACATATGCTCACTCACAGGTGGAAATGTAATAGGCTGAAGCCCCTCCCCCCGTTTAACAGCTAACAACAAGAAACCACTTCCAGAGAAAAAATCTTGAACTTCCCTCGGTCAATGTTTGACAGATCTCTCTCTCTCACACACACACACACGGGCAAACATCCAGGGGTAAAGGTCTGACAGACGTTAGGACCAAACATTAGGTACACCAAATGAAAAAGTGGAGGGACGGGGAGGGAGAGAGGGCTGATGGGAGATAAGCAGTACTCTCCGGCAGCAAGGACAAAAACTTAAGAAGGATCAGAACAGCTACAAAGATACCAAGAGAAACTTCATTATCATCATCATCATCATCATCATCATCATCATCATCATCATCATCATCATCATCATCATCATCATAGTCATCATCATGGTCATCATATTTATGAGAAGGTTATTTTTCCAATGACAAATACTTAAAAATATACATTTCATCATCTTAATTATCATCATCATCATTATTATTATTATTCCCCTTTGGAAAGCTGAGGTTAACGCTTCAAAGACCGACTGGCTAGGTGACGGAGGAATCAAAGGAGAGCAAAGGGTGGATGTACAGAGAGAGGTGAAGGATGAGTGGAGGCCTTGTGTTGAACAGAAGGTCAAGTTAGAGCTCTTTGGTTTTATTCTTTAACGTCTGACTCGCTTTGCTGTGTTGCTGGAGAAACCTTTGGACTAAAGCTGTATTGTAGATGAGAGAGAGAGAGAAAGAAGAAAGGGATGGAAGAGAAGAAGAGCGTGATGTGTGGATGAGAGTGGGTGGAGGAGGACGAAGCAGCTTGTATTTGTTGTTGTTCTCTTTGCTCTCTCCTGTTTTCTCTTATCTGGACATGATTTCAACACAAGTTCAAATAATTGACTCTTGCCTTTTAAAGGAATAGTTTGACATTATCTTTTGTAGATGAGAAGGTTATTGGCATGGCTACGGCTGAGAAATGGTTATCTTAGCTTAGCTTAGCATAAAGACTGCAAACCGGGGGAAACAGCTAGCCTGACTGTCCAGATGAGGTGGACATAACGAACCCCTCTGATTCAAATAGTGTGTCGTCACTGGTTCTGCAGTCGGCTCTCTTTAGTTTTTGGAAGCAAAGCCGCTGTGTCACTGTTCTGTTGCACGGCGGTAAGCCAACGGTAAGCTAACAGTAAGCTAACGCATCAACGGTCCTAAGGCTTCAGGTTGTTACTTTGAGTACAACACCGTGCCGATACAAGCTCTGTTTTCAAGATCAATAGCTACGCAGACACTTATTCGCAGCAGCGTTATCAGCTAAATAATGTATGTGGCTATTAGTGTCTTTTGGCGAGCATTTAAACCGAGCAGCAATGCAGCGAGTCAGTGCTGAGCCGGCAACACTTCTCAGTTACCAGTGAAGCTAAACGTCACCAAGCCACTGGATACACTTTGAATATGTTGGTAAAGATTCATTCACGTGTAAACAACCTCTAAAGCTTAGTAATGAAATGCAATAGTGTGTTGCTACTGGACACATTTCCCCCAAACATTAAGCTATTCCTTTAAAGCGTCTTAGATAAAAAAATAACTGTACGCCTCTGAGGAGATGACGTGATTGTGTGGAGAGAGAAATATTAAAGACTCTGCTGCCGTTTAAATCCCACTGAGGAACGTGGACTTTCTGAGCACTCGGGAGGACCTCAGGATTTTAGGGAGTGTGTACAACGTGCTGGATCCCATGGCGGGGCATTGACTTTGGTATCATTCACTAGGGGGGTATCCCCGCCGGAGGGATCTACGCTTTACACCCGGTCCCTGAAACCCTGAGGTTCACAGAAAAGCGCCCGGTCAGAAACACAGCAGAGTTAAACAACAACATGGACCCTTAGAGTCTGACCACGGGCCCACCTCCCCTCCTCCAAACCTCCACTGTCTCAAAACACAGAGTCGTGAGAAGAGTCTGGATTCGTCACCTAGCGGCCTCGGTCTCAGCCGCTCCCCGGTTACCTGCCCTGCGGCGCTCCCTGATACACGTGGACATCAAATACTCAATCTGCCCCCTCATCAGGCAACGGAGACCTAAAGGCGAGAGGGGGCTCGGCGACCTTGGCGACAAAGTTGCTCTGAGGCGGGAACATTTGATCCAGATTTGATTCTTGATCTGTGCCAAAGAGCAGCTCTAAGCCCACAGCCCGTGTTTGACAGGGAGGAAGCAGCGAGGGTCAGATATGAGGACAGGGCTGTGTTCAAAGCTCAACACAGACCGCGGGGGTGTGTCCAAGGGGACCAGGTGTGTGTGTGTGTGTGTGCGTGTGTGTGGACCGGAGCGTGAACCAGCGTGGCCCTCTGACCTTAAATGGCATCCTCTGAATCCCATGGAGAAAATCTGCAATCTAGTGGATGATCTGTTAAATCCCAGATCAATCCCAAGCCTCTGCCTCCAGGACAGAGACCTTTGACCTTTGACCCGGCCTCGCTGTGTCTGCTCCGGGCCTTACGAACACTGTCCACACACGCACCATCCCAGTACCCTGATCCCCACTTGAACCCCGCATTTTAAAGCATTCATCTATTTGGTTTATCATCAAAGAATATGAGGTATATGATGAACTATCTCTCTTTTACATCCTACAGTGGATGAGGAAAACACTTCAAACCAACTTCTAGAAAAGTGGAAACAAAAACTGAAAAAGAGACTGAGACAATGGGAGAGATAAGCAAGGCAATCTTCGACTGGAAATCCAAAATCGCCCTCTTCTCTCTTGCCTCCTTCTTTCCTCCCTATCATGTAAAAAAACCCCGGTTGATCTTCTTCTTTTGTGTTTTTGGTTGTGTAGCTGTAAAGCTTTCATCATGTTCTCCCTGTGGAGAAAGTAGCGAGAACAGAAGCAGCACCGCGTCTCAAAGAACACCTCACGCTGCAACGCAGGCAGCTCTTCCACACATAGCCTATATTTATGAGTTCTCCATTGAAAAGGAGTTTTGACTCGCTCTTTTTGTGTGTCTTTTTATCAGGAGAAACAAAGGCATGTGTCCAGAACGCTTCTGCCACATTCTTGTTTCCCCTTGAAAAGTCCTGCAGACGATGAGGTGTTTATCAACTTGGCGCTGCCTCTCGATACTGTGAGCGTCCCCTCCCCTTTAAGAGGAGAGTCGTCTCAGTGAGGAGGAGAATATCGTAACGGCTGAGCATCTAATCAGCCATATTCCCTTATTAAGTCCCTCCAGGACCTGTGGTTGCATTTATGGTATTATTTGGTTTAAAGAAGTAAGAATTAACTTCAGCAGGGGGCTAAAACAAATACATCACAGATACATCTCAGAAAAAAAGAAAATAAAAACACAGCTAGAAATAAATTAGTCAAATAAATAGCAAGGCAAAAAAGATAACAAGCAATTCAAATCAACTCTACCCTGAATAAATAGTACAATCAAAAGTCTAAATCATCATTAATAAGGATAAATAAAAAAAGTCCAAAGAGAGATAGTTAACATTTTTGGTCTAAAATCAAGTTATCATCATCAATGTTTTTAGGATCTTTTTTTTTTCTCAAAGTCTTTTTTGTACGTTTTTTTTTCTTCTTTTTAATACATTAGCGATAAGTAAGCAGTAGAACATAGATCTTTTTTTCTACAAAATCTATAGAAGCACTAACAGATACATTCCGTCTAAGAGTCAATGTGGAGAAAAGGTTTCACCTTTAAGGTGCAAACCCACATCTAAAGTTCGGTTCATGAAACGATTCTCGCGTGTCGACTGTTTTCTGGTGTGGATCAAACCAAATATTCTTTGGGTACGTTTACGTCCAACTCTCAAACGGTCAACCTGACTGAGGCCGCAGCTGTGGGTCTTATTCTGCGTCTGAAATGTGCATTATGCCGTCTCTGGGGTCAAAATTAATGACAAGACATCACTGCAGACCCTTTTCATTTAAAAAAAAAAAACCATTTGGCCTCCCATTCACGCTCATGTTCAGACGCACAGTTTCCCCTCAGACAAATTGACCCATTTCTGTGCCCTCATGCGGAGAAGGCCGTCCCTGTTCCACTCTACTGTGTTTGGTTTGGTTCAGTATTTGGTTTGGCATTTTTAAGGTTTTGCTATTCAACTCTTTGTTTTTGGCTTTTTGTGTCTTTTTTTTCTGCCAAGACAGTCTGTTTCTTTATCTAATAAAAATCTGGAAGCTAAATTTTCACAGTATTTTTTCCAACCACCTGATAAAAATCTCTAGCACGACTACGAAAAAAATAAGGAGCTCTTGTAGTAATAAGTAAGCGAGTACGTTATTCCAAATGAGTAATAAGCACTAAAGTACAGTACATAAAACGGCATCAAGAGACACAGCAGAGATAAAACAATCAGAACCAACCAACAGAAAAATAAAAACAGATAATTTTTTTTAAAGAAGATTTCAGTTCAGTGAGGTCATTTGCGTTTAGCTCCATCCAGGACCAGAGGGCGGAGCTGGAGAGAGTGAGAGGCAGAGGAGGGGAGGAGTTGTCTGTCCTTCTTCTGTCCGCCTGTCTATCCATCCCTCCTTCCATGCTACACAGTTTCAGAGTGGGGCGTATGCTGCAGCCCTAAAGCTAACGGATAGACAGACGGCTTCACGTCTTTCGACTCCTGCATTTTGTCCTCCTCCCCTCCTCCCTCCAGCCACATTTGGTTAGGGTTCTTTTTGGTTTGCTTCTGTCATTCCTTGGGTTGTGTTTTTTTTGGTTTGGGTTTATTTTTGGTATCCTCTTACAAAAAAAGTGTGACGCCTGCTCCCCTCACTACAGTGTGTCCCTCTTTCGCCCTGTCCCAGTGTACCCTTCTTTCTGGGGGTTCGGAGTAAAGGATCAATTCCCTAAATAAAGCTTCCCCCGTGGGTTTTTGGACGGGCAAGGTGGAGGGTATTATACCAGGGGGCTTACGTCCTGTCCTCAGCCCCTCTGAGTCTTTATTGTTTTCATATGTCTTGGCTGAGGTTCTTCAAGAACAGCTCAGCCTTGAGAATGCTTTGGTTTCCATTTGAGAATTAATGGCAGTCTGAGGTGGATAATGACAGTGAAATGTGATCGATGAAGTGACGATGGAAACAGACACATATCAGTAAACATGTCTAGACGGACAGGTGTCATCTATGCTGATTGAGGAGGCAGGAACGAGAGCCGGCTGTGACTAAATGTAGCTTTATTGACTTATTCAGCCTTCAGTCTCAATGGTTATTACTTTAAATCTACAATCACAGCCCTATTTCATACTTTCAAAATGGTCGCCGCACTTAACGAGTGCCATTTTCAGTATGTGAAGTTTTCCAGGGCATGTTCCTTTAGCCATGGAGTCACTGATAATGGGTTGTCTCTAAGAGTGAGGAAAGAGTGGTCTGATTAAGAGCACAATATGTCCCTTTCTTCAGGTCTTGATAAATTAATTCGCAACTTGAAATCAGATTTGCGTGCCAACTCTATTTTTGTGGCACTTGGTGAGCATCTTTGCACCGGCGTCCTCTCTGCTCCTGCAGAACAGTCACGTTGAAAAAGAAAATGCACATTGATGACAAAAACGTACACGACGAAGACAATGATGATGACACTGATGATGATGATTTGAACCCCAGAAGCTAGCGCTCGGAGTATAAAATGATTCTAATAAATAATTAAAAAACAAATCCAAACTTTACTTCTCAAACAGTAAAAAGCAAATACTGAATAACAAACCTCTGTCAATGAATTATGAAATAACAAGGGGTGAGGAAAGCTACCCTATGCTCTTAGAACCAGAGGTATAAAGAGTCATGAGGATACAATCATTCATACACAAGCTCCTGACTGGTTCGGTAACAATCTTTTACAAAATTATTCATTATATTTGGCATGAAATCCTACATGAGAAACATGGGCTGACAGACAGGATGAGTCGATGATGGGATGGATCGGCTCTGGATGTGTGTGTGTGTGTGTGTGTGTGTGTGTGTGTGTGTGAGAAGCAGTAGCAGTTGAGTCCTGGTCCTGGATAGCTTCAGTATTTACACGTCCTTTGAATAAAGCTTTTCTCTCCGTATTTTTGGTTTTTGGTATTTGGGATTTTGGTATGGTTGTCGTTTTTTTTGTCTTTTTTTTGTCATTGTGTATTCCTCCTCCGCGTCCTCCTCAGGTACATTTTTGGTTTAAACTCATCCTCCCTACTCTTCCTTCAGACCCGCAGCTTTTCGAAATAATTAAAAAAGGGAACACGTAAGCGCAGTTCTCCTCTCCATTTTTGTTGTCCTTGCCGCCATTCCTTTGTCACATAGTAAAGTTATCTTTTGTCATTTTTGGTTTATGCGCTTTGACATGCTTCTCTGCCGTCTCCTCCATCTCTTTGCTAAAGAGTCATTGGTGTATTTTCCTTCAGAGAGACGGAGTGGAGAGGCGCCATGTCGATATCACGGGTTATTGACAAAAAGGTCCCACGTTGCCTCCTCTCCATCGATTTGGATAGATAAAGATTTTTGGTTTTAATCTTCCCCTTCCCCCCTTCTCCCCTCTTTCACTTCTTTCCCTCCCTCTCTCCTCTTTCATTCTGTGTATTTTTGGCATCGAAAGACTGGGAGAGAAAGAGAGAAAGAGCCATTGCGAATAAAATAACGGAAGAAGAGCGCAAGAGAGAAAGAGATAGCTTTGGTGTGAAAGGCGAGGTTCTCGTTTCCTCCTTCCTCCTCCTCTCTGATTGGCCCTTGGCGCGGTCACTCGATCTTGGCTCCGCCCAGAGAGGACGGGCTGTGTGCCATTTCACTGGAGGAGCAGGAAGAGGCGGGGCTAGAGCAGGGGGAGGGGGAGCAGGGGGTGGGGCTTATGCTGCTGGCAGATAGGAAGGGGGAGGCCTGGGAGGCTTTGGCGAGGGCGGCGCTGATCAGGCCAGCGCCGTGGTTCTGGCCCAAGTGGAGGAAGGCGGGGTGGTTGAGGAAGAGGGAGGAGGGGAGGCACCCTCCCTGGCCCCCAGAGACCCCCAACATCATCTTAGCGGCCCCCTCAAGACTGGAAAGAGGCAGCTGGCCACCACTGGCTGCTAGGGCTGAGGGCGGGAGAAAGAAGAGAGAAAGATTAAAGGAATAGCACGAAATGATGACTTTGTGCTCGGTACGCAGAGTTACGTCGCGGCGTTACATTGCACGCAATGCTGCGTCGCAGCGTTGCATTAACCATCCTTTTTTATGGCGGTTGGGTGCTTTTTAATCATTGTTTTTTGCTCATCTGCCTTTACTTGAATTTACAACACAGCCAAGCAAGAGAAACGCTTGAACTTGTTGAGAAGTAGCTGAAGATAACCGTCATGACCCATTTTAAATGGAGGCTCAGGGCGCAGCCTCGAGGGTCTCAGAGTGCGGTTTCTCTGTTAAGAAAGATCAACTGCCGGGGTTTTGGGGTAATTAAAAAAGCAGAAAGACAACAATATATATTGTCTAATATCGGTACCAAGATAACCCTCATCAGATAAGATCAGATAAACCACAGCAACAGGTACGCTGACATGAGTGGTCTGTTGTTATGGAAACATGGTCGATTATTGGCTGTGAATAGTGCTTCATGGAGTGCTTTCCTACACAAAATGCTACGCGTGAAGCAGCCTAATAATGTCCGTGATTGCGTAGCAACAGCGAAACCGATTTCAGGTTTTTCAATTGGAGAAAAAGCATCCATACGACTCGAAAGCTCTCGCGGCTGCATTGTCGTCCGTCGAGGTTATTTCTGCCTCCTCGGCGATCGATCTTGGTGTGTGAGTGTTTAGCATCACGATGAAGTGAAATAGTGACTCGAAAATGAAGCTCTTGCTCTGTGACCCCGATGTTCTAATATTCAAAGTTGAAGGTTGAAACTGAAAACCTCAAATAAACGCAGGGAACAGCCCCGAATGAAGTACATAAACAAGTGTCATGGTGAATCTCAACACATCAACACATTTGACCGATGATGAAATGAAGAGATGAAAAGCACAGACGGACACACAAAAACATAGCACACACACACACACACACACACACACACACACACACACACACACACGCTTGATGGGATGGAGTTATGGATGTTGATGGTAACATTATAAGAAATAAGCCATTCTTGGTTTCTACACCGATCTCTGCCTCAGCCGCTTCGTACTGTGGATGAGCAAAACGCCTTCGGCTGCCGATTCATCTGCGTCTGCAGTCGGCGTTCGCCCAGCACGATTTGATTCACCCACCATGCACGACTGTATTACTCATCATCACACTGCTGTTTTTAATACGCCTCCCTCCCCCTTATAATCGGAAATTGGCTCTGCTGACGGAGGTCTGGGTTGTTTGGTGGTCAGTTCTGCAGGACTTCACGCTTCTGTGTTTTCTTGTGCTATTCTTGTGTTGTTCTCAAGTGTGGGAAGGTGTGTGAGATGAGATGTGTCGTGTACATTATGTGTCTGACTGAGCATTTGTGTGCGTGTGCGTGTGTGTGGGAGTGTATAAGTGAGAGAGGAGGAGGAGGAGGAGAATGTATTGCCAGAAAATATACACTCCGCGTATTTGTTATGTATTCTGTGACCCTGAGATTTTCCCAGTAATGAAATAATAAAGTACACCACCTCAGCCTTGACCTCTAAATTATATTCTGTTTATCATTGCTACTGATGCTAAGCTTTCTCTTTTTTCACTCTCCTGAAATAAACCTATTTATTTTTCTCACACACACACCTTGGATAGTGGCCAGGGGATTGTTACCGAGGAGGCCTTGGTTCATCCCTGTGTTAACTCCCATCACAGTGTTCCTGTTGTGTCACACACACACACACACACACACGCACACAGACGCACACACACGCACACACAAGCCCAGACAGAGAGGAGAAAAGGTGAGGAAAAAAAGCAGGTTTAGCAGGAAAGACAAGCGGAGGGCGAATGCAGCCCTGCACAGATAAAGAGCCGAAGATGGCTGACAGTCGGCTGTGCAGATGTAAACAAGAGGTTAGAAATGCAGAAGAAACAGAAACACCTAAACTCTCAGCCACTATGTGAAGTCATTAAATACGAGAACGCAGAATTTTGCACCGAACAAAACGGTGTCTGTGTCTCGGTCGCATTCACCTCAAGTTTGCAGCGAAATCGGTGATGTAGTTAGAAACGTCACCGTTCTTTTTACCCATACGCCATAAGCTGTGAACATAAGAACCACACACATGAACAAACACACACAGGGTTAGAGTTCACTGCAGCACAGGGGAAGCAGTGGGGCCCAACGGCATGTTGGGCTATCAGTGTGTGTGTGTGTGTGTGTGTGTGTGTGTTTGTGTGTGCGCCCAAACAAACTACAAGCTGCAGGTGAACCGAGCGTGGTGCGCTACAGTGTTTGCGGTGAGCATGTTTATGGAAATGTGTGGTCGTGTGTATTGGCACTTCAAACTATTTGCCTAAATGTATTCAGTTGTGAAAGCTATACAACATATTTTACTTTAACTGAATCTAAAATAAGCAGAGATCTAATACTTAAAGGATCAGTCTTTGCAAATTACAAAAAAGCTACTTCCTTAAACTAGTGCTATATTGACAGCTTGCATTTAACTTAATCAGGTTTTGCAATTTCCTTTCCTCAATAGCCATCATGAAATGTTTACTGTCTGAGGTATGTCTATCCATCAGGAAGATGAGGTTAAGAAATAAATACAACAACACAGTCACATGACTTCAACATCACCACCGCTAAGCAGCTGAAGGCGTGACGTGGTTAAGCGGCTTCCTTTTTTAACCCTCCTGTTACCTTTGGGGTCATTTTGACCCCATTCAATGTTTAACGTCTCTAAATAAATGATTGACATAATGTTTCTTGCTTCATATTTCATGAATTTTCCTAATTTATTGGGGACAACTGGTAAAACATAAAATGTACATGATGATATGTTTTCAATGTCCTGTACAATTTGACCCCAGGCTGTTTTTCACTGTGTAAAACATCTAAGAAATATGAACTTTTTTATTTATTTTAAGGGCATTTAGGAAGTTATCAAACAAACATTAAGTACCTGACACTGAAACTTGGGAAACAATATTAATTCTAATAATTTTCTGGAGATTTTAATTGCTGGCGTCAAATTAACCCCAAGGGTAAAATATGTTAGTACATTTGAAGGTTAAGACATGTAAAAGCTTCACAAGTCACAAGTGGGATATCAACTGACATATTTTCCGTCATAGAACAAAACATCTCTGAAGCTTGTGTTCACAGACCTCGTTTCACACATCAAACCAAAAAGCCATTTAACAAACTGATTCTAGGAAGAGGGAGGTGGAAGTCGGCAGTGAAACAGAATTATGTTTTTCCATATTCTGCCGTATGAATTACTTTGGAGTCCCCCCCCCCCAAAAAAGGTAAGTGGAAACCCAAAGTTGCCAAGAGCATAACGGCTGTGAGGTGAGTGATGGGGGAGTCCCAGGTGGTGCATTGTGAGCGTGTCCTGGTCTCTTACCCTGTGTTCAGGTTGAGTGTGCTGTGGCTGGGAGTGGCTGGGCTGGCCGTGCTGCGAGGGGGAGGAGTCGCCGGGGAAGATACGGAGCTGAGAGAGGGGTGGGTGGAGGTGAGGCTGGAAGTCTGGGGGCAGCCGGGGGACATGGTGGTCACTGTTGTGCTGAGACTGGTCACAGCCTGCGACAGCTGGCTGGACATCTGGCAGAGGGGAACAAAATGATAGATAGATAGATAGATAGATAGATGGATACTTTATTAATTCCGAGGGAAATGTAGGTCAACCAGTAGCTTATACATTTAACATTTAACTTAACTCACAAACATACATACCCAACTTACAGTAGAATCACAGTATAACAACAATACACATAGGAGGAACATGTTCACAGGGAGTAGGGTGTATACAGATTTGTACAGATATTAGTGTGCATAAAAAATGTGTCAGTGTTGATGTTGGTATCCACGAGGATAGTGCAAAAAGATATAAATAGGACAGTCTGTGCATTGGCGAGTATAGCCAGTAAAAAGAATAAAAAGAGTACAAAGATGGACAGTGGGATGGAAAAATGAAAATAGCTGAGGAGAGGAGGGGAGACCGAGGTAGACTCATGCAGACTCAAAATGGCAGATTCAGGGTTCTGAAACTATAGACAGTTGAAACACAGCGGCCGTTTATCTCTGAATATCCTTCGAGAGACACACCGATAGAGTTGAGGTTGGATACGCACCATGTGAGGGCTGTAGCAGGGGGCTTTGTGCGCTGGCGGGGCAGTGGGGGGCTGGCTGGGCAGGGGAGGGGTGGCACTGCAGGGATTGATGCGTTTCTCTTTCTGTCGGCGGTTGCAGAACCAGACCCGGATCACCTCCTTCTCCATGGTGAGCTGCTCGGCGATCATCAGGATCTCCTCTGAGGTAGGCTTCTGGTTCTGCAGAAGGGGAGAGACAGGAATTCAGATCAAATAAAGACTAAACAACTCATGAAACGCTTCAAATGCCGAGTTATACGGTTAATGGTCCTACCGTCATGAATGCGCGCTCCAGGCCCACGCGTACATTCGTCTCGATGCTGGTTCTCTTCTTCCGGCGGCGACCAGGAAGCCCGTCAAAGCCCATAGAAGAAGAGGACAGGGAGCTGGGGCTGGGCAGGGTGCAGTCTATGGACATGGTCTCTGGCGAAGGACAGCGACAGAACAACCGATGAGTGTCTGACTCCACCAGCGCGCTCGTCCATAATGTGGACCGCTTGATGCTCACCTGCATCAATGAGCCACTTCTCCAGCAGTGGCTTCAGCTTGCACATGTTCTTGAAGCTCAGGTTGAGGGCTTCAAAGCGAGAGATCGTGGTCTGACTGAAGTCGTTGCCGTACAGCTTCCCCATGGCCAAACCGACATCTCCCTGGTGGACGGATAAAAGAAGTACGGGTGAAATACATCAAAGACGAAGGCGCTGCTCACGTCGCCTACACACACACACGGTCGGAGTCTCTCCCCCACCTGTGTGAATCCCAGTTTGATGCGTCTCTGTTTGAAAGTGCGGGCGAACTGTTCCAGCTCCTCCAGGTCGCTCGGCTCCTCGGGGTGAGAGGTCACCGAGGGCACCGTGGTCACGCCGCTCACCTCCATGCACTTATCTCGCTGTCATCAGGAAGTACGACGTCGAGAGGGAAGACAGAGAGAGACAGGGGCGTGAGTTTATTGCCGTTTTTTCTTTCCCACTGAGTAAAGCGTGAGGGTTTCCTCTTACTTGTGCTTGGAGTCCCATTCTATTTGAAGCAGACAGCAGGCTCCCTTGGTTTTGCTGAGGTAGCGAGATGAGATTCTGTGTCGATAAGAGTCCTGAGGGGGAAAGAAAACACACAAATAATCATTAATTATGACAAAGAAATCAAGTAAAAACAGGATTTTATGTTCACAGCTTATTTCTGCCAATAACACAACACACGGGCCCAGTAAGAGGCCTGCCCACCTTGCTGGCCCTGCTGTGCCTGTGGGAGGAGGAACTGGGAGGATGAGAGCGAGTGGCCGGGCACCAACACCAACTGCTGAAGCTGCAGCAGCTGCTGGATGTCCTGTTCAACCGAGAGAGAGAAAGATGGACGGATCAGAGAGAGAACACAAATGTAAGACTTAAAGAGAGGTGGATACACCGTGCGGTCACACACACACACACACACACACACACACACACACACGTGTGGTTATCCTTCCCCAGCAGCAGATTTGGAGAAAACATAGAAGTAGGAAGAGAAACGTTGCTATTGCAGAAGACCAGAAACGGAAAAGATGTGTATTTGTATGCAAGATGGAAACATATATACAATAGATATGCAAGAAAAAATGCTCCATGGCTGGATACTGGCTCCTCAATCAAGGCATTGGCAGTCAGTACCTGGGCGGTGAGTTGGATTGGCTGGGAGAGGGTGAGCTGGGGTGGAGGAGGCGGGACAGGGGCACCCTGGGGTGTCTGTTCCTGTGTGCTCTGTCCCTGTCCCAGGGACTGCGACTGCCCCTGCTGCCCTGTCTGTCCCGCCTGCTGCTGCTGCTGCTGCTGGGCTTGCTGATTTGCCGCTGCGGCTGCCTGAGCTTGCTGATTGGCTTGGGCGGCTGCGTGGGCAGCGTGAGCAGCGTGGGCTGCGCTGGACTGCTGCACGGCCGCAGCCAGGAGCTGCGCCTGAGCCTGCTGCAGCAACATCTGCTGCTGGGCCGGCAACAGAGCTGCCAACTGGCGAAGAGGGAGAGGATAGGAGAGGAGAAGAGAGGAGAGGAAAGGAGAAGAGAAGGGAAGAGAAGAGAAGAGAGGACATGGACAGAGGGAGACCAAGATGGAAACAAAGTGTTCAAAAAGCAGCACAAGAGAAGCAAGCAAGGCAAAAGCAAAGCAAAGTGTGTGTGTGTGTGTGTGTGTGTCCATGTCATATAAGCCTCACCCCTGCTAGCTGGGAGCCGGTCAGCATGAGCTGTGTATGTTGCATGGCCGTCTGTGAGGGGGTCGGGCCGTGAGAGAGAGGAAGAGCCGGGGACATCTCACCACACTCTTCCATCTTGTTCTGAGTGGAAGACAGAAAACAGGGTTCACATGGAGAAGAGCATTAATACAAAGTGTTCAAGAACAGCATCCATAGAACCGCTCCTTTCCAACATGAAAGAACATCGTGAAGGACAACACAAGGCAGGTAACCACCATGTCTTAGAACTTAGAACATGTCCAAATGGTCCTGCAAAAGCTTACCTGGCGATTCAAGATCGTGGTAGAAAGCGATGGCTGTTTAAATTCTGAGTCATTTGAGAAGTTTGCTCATCGTCAGTCCAAAGTAAACTGATGAGCAATGCGTGTCTCGTCCGCCTCAGGCAATGAGAGTCCACTAGTTTGTATCTTTCTTGCACAAAGGGATCATCTTTAGTCCAGGGATCTGGCATGTTTGAACTGGCTCTCTTCCAGCGCACTAATTTGCATATCATATGCAAATTTGGTCAATTTAACCTTTCAGTGGAGCATTATAGATATATTTTGATTCTCAATGCGCTACGTGCAGGGAGAGGGCCCTCGTGCTCTCAGTGGTGTTTACATTCAGGACGGGGTGGAGACTCACACATTATGAACCTCAACGTCAAACGCAACAAAAGAACAATTGAATGCGATACAATGAATACAAAGCGGAGGCAGCTATACTGTCTATAAAGCCATTGTTGGAGTTTACAACACAAAAGATGCACAAACACAAGTCCAGACATACGTACAGACATGCACAGGCAGTTAGGTTACACAAACACACACACACACACACCTTGCTGCTGCTCAGGGTCGGTGAAAGGGGAAAGGGATTGTATTTCATTGAGTGAGCCTAGAGGAGACAAAACAGACGTGTATTTTGACAAGCTCCACTCGAAACGATCAAGGCGATTGCAAATAACGAGGCAGTACAACATGTAAACAATTCATCACTGCCATCACGCATCATATTTAATTCTACCCATTTTATTTGCGACAATAAATAGCTGATTCGTCAACAAGAAATATTTTTATTTTGATATTTCAAACTAGTTTTAGCAATTTATCTGCTTCCAAAGTTTAAATGTGAGGAGGTGTTGCGGTTTCGTTTCATTGTTAATTCAACATGTTTGGATTTTATTCTGTAAATCGGACAAAACAAACAAGACATTTCAGACTCTGAGATCATCAACATAAAAGGATTACATTAAGACGAGTTATCAATAGTGCAGAACGCCACCGCACAAACTATCTGATTGGCCGCGTTGACTTCCTTTGCATTAATTACGTGGGCGAGAGAGGTGAGAGAGGGGAGAGAGGTGAGAGAGGTGAGAGAGGTGACGGCGTGCTCATGAGCAAAGGAGTCAGACGTACCTGGTGATTTGATTCAGGCCCATTCCGCTCTGAATCTGTGTGGGAGGAAAGACGAGAGACGGTCACCACGTGTTGAGCATCACAACATCGCGTACGTACGGACGCCATATGGCCGTGCTTTATATATTCAACAAGCCGCTAACAGCAGCACATCTTACCTGTGCTGTCCAACGGTGAGTCAGACCCTATTTTCTCGACCTCTACTGCCTTCGACATCCTGATATCTGTAACAGGAAGACACACCGATGAATAAGTCAGCGAGGCTCATTCTTAAATTTGTGTCAGAGGAGCAGACGCAGGCGGAAGGGGAACACATCGTCCAACAGGGGATCAGCATCTCCATGATGAAATGGGGACGAGGATGTCCAGGGCGTCGTTTTTTTTTTCGATAGGTAAAGTGTGTTTTCAGGTCAGGCCTACACACTGTACGACAGCCACGGGGGCTGAGTCATTCACACGCCGCCTCCAGCCCACGTTCATTCACGCTTTCCAATTAGCGGTTGCATAAAAGCGAAGGTTGACCTGAGGTGTCAGCTCGTTCTAAATTTAACTCAAGGTGTGTGTACGTGGGAGCAACTCAACACTTTGTGTGTCATCTCGTTGTGTGTGTAATGTTGAAGCGCTTCTTATACTGTATTGGGAGAGTCGCTATAGCAACAGCAGTGACAAGAGGGGGGCGAGAAATGTAAGTCTTTAAATGAACCTATTACAAAAGTGGAGAGTGGAGCATTTGAGACCGATTGTGGGGAAGATGGGGAAGAGTTGTGTGCGTGTGCGTGGGTTTGTGTTTGTGTGTGTGTGTGTGGATTTGTGGTTTACATGTCTGTATAGCGTGTGTTGTAGTTGTGTTTTATTATTCACCCAATGGCATCAACTCACTACAGGAGTTTTTATTCATCTGAAACCACAAACTGAAAGAATTCTTTTCTCTCTTGGTCCCCCCCAGCTCTCTCGCTCTCCCTCTTTCACTCTCACACACACACGCGAGCAAGCACGCACACATACACGCACACACACACACACACACACGCACACACAGCTACTTCCCTTTTGTGAAAACATGCAAATCTGACCAACGACCAACTAATTATATCAGCCACCTGCATAATAAACTCAATCTCCCTCCTCCTTCCCCTTTCACCCTTTCCTCCCCACTTTATCTCTCCTCTCTTCATCCTGTTGTTTTTCACATTGCAGATGAGAAGGTGCTGACTGACACTAAAGCATATTTTAATTTCCCCATATGTGTAGTACTCAGATTTAATCAATATAACACTGAATACTTTTATTCAAACTACTCCAACAAGTGGTCAAGCTCTGTCCTCTCCATCGGGGGGCAGCAGAGACACATGGAGGAGGAGGACCGCTCCACTGACCAGCACCTGTGCCACTTTTAAAAGACTGAATAATCTGTCCATTGGAATTATTTAACTTATAGATACAATGAGACACTTATTGATTACAAATACATTCACTTGTGGACTTTGATACATGCGGTGTCTTTAGGGGAAGGGGAAGTGGCTCTGAGGTAGACTATCTACAATCTGGCGCCAACTTGGTTATAACTTGGGGTGAGGACACAGAAACACACACACACACACACACACACACACAGAAACAAACAAACATACACACATGCAGGGTTTTCCTTAAATAAACATACATCTGTAAACAACAAACTAATTTGGTCATGTGGATGCAAACATCTGGTTCAGCTAATATTATAAATATTATTTCTGGTGAAAATCGAATGTTTTCCTCCCATCACGTCTGACAAATGTAATGCCAAACCGTGTATTTCGTGTCACTGCAGTGGACGCCGTGGCGCTCCAGACATGCAGTATACAATATTCTAAAGCCCGATATAAAATGATTGTCCAGCTCATAAAACAGCTGTAATGTGAAGTTACCAAAGTGTGGCCTCTTGGACCGTCCCGGGACACCCGGGGAACGTGTGTATTGATTCATGGTTCAGGATGGCCCACAGGCGGCAGCGTGGTGGATAATGTGGTGGGTAATACAGTCGTGGGACAGTATATCAAGAAGCTGCGTCTTTTTCTCACTTCCCCTCCCGACTTCCCCTTGTACCGGGTTGAACACAGAGTGCTAAACCCAACACTTACTGTCAGCCAGGCTATTAATATTAGCCGGCTCTCTCCCTCTCTTTTACTCGATCTTTTGAAAACCTGCCCTCTCTTTTACAACACACTGCTGCACACACACACACACACACACACACACACACACACACACACACACACACACACACACACACACACAGTTGTGTTGGTTGTGTTAAGTTTTGTATCTATAACTATACAGAAAATTAACTGATGAATAAAAGTGCAAAATGTAAAGTGATAAAACAGCTTATGAATAAGAAGAAAATGCGGCTGGAATACCGACAGATGCCACTGGGATGGGTCTGTGTCAAGGAGGACCTCAGTTAAAACTAGAAAAAATACTTATTTATTCACATATAATTCTGGCATATATTAGCTATCTAATATTTAACTAATTACTAACTAACTATTTACTCAACCTAAATAATGGTAGAAAATGCCCTACCATTTGTAACTAATCAGAATGAATAAGTAATAACTATAATAATAATAACAAGTTTGTTTTAAATTAACTTATTGTACTATTTACAGTGACTTTGTTTTATTTGCATTGTGATGTGTTCTTATTGACGTGTCACTCGGGTCAGAACAAACAGCTGTGGGTTGAGACTCCATGGGATCTTTGACCCATGAATATTTTAATAAACTTCTGCATTTTTTTCAAGAATCAAATCAGGACATCAAAGACTTTGACTGCTCTGAGCTAATTGACATTTGGAAATGTAATTCTGTAACTAGCTGACCGCCCGCTGAGTCCGGTTGGTCAGCCTGAGCACCAGCGAGAGGCCAAGCTCGTCCTTTAAAATAAATTACATTTCCTCTTTTGATTATCGTTGTTCTCTATATTTTTTAAACAATTATCATTGTATCATTCAAAATGTCTTTTGAATTAATTTACACATATTTAAAAAAAATTATAATTTGAAAGGGGAAAAAATAACAATCTGTGTAACATTCCAACATCTCTGACACACACACACTCACACACACGCTCACACACACACACACACACACACACACACACACACACACACACACTCTCTCTCTCACACACTCACACACACACACACACACTCTCTCTTTCACACACTCACACACACACACACACACACACACACACACACACACACACACACACACACACACACACACACACACACACACACACACACACACAAAGTTAACCCCAGTGTCAAGGGGCTTTAACCTGAATACAAAATCAACAATGCTGCAGTGCTAGATAATAAAAGAAACAGTTTGATAAAGGCACATTTGTTTTAAATCCCCCAATAAAAAAAAAACTGCCCCGTTTACCTTTCACGTGACATTTAGAAAAAACTTTTCTAATATATTTTCCTATATTTATTTTTCCTTTTCCCTTTCATAACATAAACAGATTATAACACACACAGAGGCTGTGGGCAGGCGAGGTGTCTGACCTTTCCCTCTGCCTGCAACAGACCCATCCATCCCTCCATCCATCCATCATCCCTCCATCATTTCTCTTCGTACCACCTCCTCTTGCTCTTTGATGTTCTCTAATTAGCAGAACTTGTTAGACTCAGTGGCATTAATCAACAGCGTGGACACAGTTCTCCTTCTGTCTCTCTCTCTCTCTCTCTCTCTCTCTCACACACACACACACACACACACACACACACACACACACACACACACACACACACACACACACACACACAAGCAGGCAAAGCTTAATTGGTCTTGGTAAATGAAGGCCTGCACAGACAGTCACTCACCTGGCAACCACATACTGAAGAAGTCCTTTGCTGCTATGGCTGCTGTCTTGGTCATGTCTGTGTCTGTGGGAGGACGTGAGTGCAGCTATACGTAAAGAAAAACTCTCTCAAACCAAAAAGGAGGAGTGTATTAAATCATCTGATTGAGAGAATGACTCTCTCTCTCTCTCTAGTCCACACCCCCCAAGCCCCTCCTCCTCCCCACATCCTGCAACAAAACAGGAAGTAAGCCTCAAAAGAGTAGGAACTCGGAAGAGAGAGAAATACAAGACAGAAAGAACAAAAAGAGAAAGAAACAAGTGGAACACGCGAGAGGTCAGAGAGTGGGAGAGTGAGCGAGCGAGACGAGCGCGGAGGTGAACAAGAGGGGGATGATGGGTGCCGACGGAAAGTGATGGCGCGGCTGGAAACAGCCGCTCACAGGGAGGGAGGTCGGCCCCGGCAGGAGGAGACGTGAGACATCCTCCTCCTCCTCCTCCTCCTCCTCCTCCTCCTCCTCCTCCTCCTCCTCCTCCTCTCACCCGAGCGGGAGGAGAGGCTCTGCTGCTGTAGCGCCGGCCAGCCCGCCACACTGCGGGCTGCGCCCAGCGCTGCGCCACGGGGAGCCACGCAGAGCATCTCTCCGTGATGTGGCGTGAAAGTGGAACATTGCACATCCCCTCGATGCCCCGCCCACAAGGAGTACCCGACTAGAAGCTGCTAAATTAGTGAACGTCTGTCATCGGCGACTGATCTCTAGGAAGCAGAGGAGCAGGTTTCAGCAGAAATAATGCATCGATTTTAAAATCCGAGAGTCGAATTGCGGCTCTGCTTGTAGCACGAAGCGACCACAAGGTGGCACTCTTGATCCTCTAATTCGACGAACAAATACACTCCATCTCCAGAGGAGCGGACCAGGCCCTGATCCCCCCCACACACACACACCTCTCCCTTGGTCCGAGTTCACTAATTCAAAAGCTAACGGCAGCAGAGTTCCCAAGTTTAACCTTATAAATACTTTATGTGGTGATTTACAACAGCCCAATATACTGCTGGAGAGACACTCACAAGTGCATGTGGCGCTGAAGGTGCTCTCTGATAAACAGAGACATTTTATACTTCTGTCCTAAAATACATACAAATACTGAGATAGGTTTATATATTTACTACGAGGACAATGTCAGTACATAAACTTGGGCACATTGCTGTCTTAAAAAAACTCAAATGCACAATGTTTTCAGGTAAATAGCTGGATTTACAGCTGAGCTATTCCATTAATGAGTGGTCGACCAATAGAAAAATAACTGGTTATAGATTTTTTTAATTGACTCATGATTTTTTGTCACATTTCAGGCAAAAATGTGCCATAACTTGTGAGGATTTGTTCTGCTTTAATTTCGCATGATGATTGGATAACAAAAGGAGCTTTAGATTTCCACCTTAAACTCTGATTCATGACATTTGAAGGCCTCGGACCAATCTTCCGTTGGACCGGTTGTCTTTGTGGTGGCGTCCGGGCCTTCAGCAGCACACGCTCCGACGGCCGGGGGCCGTGACAGACTGCACACTGGAGAGGGGGCGTTCCTTTGGGTCAGAGGTCGTCTGGGCAGCCTGGCTTTGGCCGTGACCTTTATTCAAACTCCAATCTATGCTCCTAACAAAGTGTGTGTTTTAGTGTGTGTGTGTGTGTGTGTGTGTGTGTGCGCATATTTGTGTTTGAGTGGCTCCAATAGGTGGCTGGTGAATGTAAGTGTGCTCTGAGTATGTGTGTGTGTGTGTGTGTGTGTGTGTCTGTTTTAGTTCATGGCCATGGGGGGCCTTCCTGCCCCAAGGAGGTCTGAGCCTTGGTTACCACGGAGACCAGACCTAGCAACACTCCAGCATCGCCACTTAAATTATATTGGGGTGACTGCAAATGGTCTAAATTGAAGACGACATATTAACACTTCACTGAAATAAATTGTGACATTATTAACTTGGAGTATAGATTAAATGTATAACTAGAAATGTATATTTTTTAGTATGAGTGGGTTTTGGTCGCCACTCGAAGTTACGTTCCTCAGATAATAAAAACACCCACACACACACACACATACACATTCACACACGCACTCACATGCACACACACAATCTGATAGTGGGACCCCAGGGAGGAGGATGGGGGGAAGCTGAGGCCTCTAGAGCACCATCAATCACTCCACTGTCTGAGTGAGAGAGGGAGAGGCAGGTACGGAGGGTTGGGGGTTACTGAGAGGGGGGGAACGGAATAGTAGAATAGAAAAAGAAAGGAAGGAGATGAAGGAGAAGGGAAAGAGTGATGGGAATGAAGGTGAGGGATGGAGAGACAGGAATCAAAAGATTGTAGAGTCGATGTTAGCTGGGGGTGAGGACGCTGTGTGTGTATAATGGGTCATTGCAGGGACAATTCAGAGGTCTCCAAACCAGTTCAGCATCCCTCTCTGGCTCGGCCCTCCTATATCTAGTGCCGCCTCAGGCCTGGTGCACACACTGCATGGCTCTAATTCATATAATCCATCATATTCCTCTTCTTGAAGAGAGGACACAGGCCGGCTCAGTGATGGACCCACCAAGTCCTATTCACAGTCCGCCAGCAAGACTCTATTCTACAAGGTGAGAGATTTAAAATCTAGTCTGGTAGGGGTGTGTGTGCGTGTGTGTGTGTGTGTGTGTGTGTGTGTGTGTGTGTGTGTGTGTGTTCAGGTGTCGCCCCATGAGGAAGGAGTAGCAGGATTATAAACAGTAGGTCTAGCAGTGTGGAGACTACAGAGGTTGAGGTTTTGTATGAGAAGCAGCAGGGGCTAAAACACACTTACACTGTTGGCTACCACGGGACATGCGCCATCTCACACCGCCAACACCTTTACAACACCTCTCCCTCTCCTGCTGTAATACCTCTCAATTGCTTCTTTTCCTCTGGCCTCTCCATCCTTCTCTCACACCGTTCCCCTCCTCTAGGTATCATCTCCGCAGCCCATAGGGAGCCCAGCTCGTCTAGACAGACGCGGCTCTCCCACGGCGCTACCAAGGTTGAAGCTGAAATCGCTTTCTTCTTCTTCTTCTTCTTCTTCTTCTTCTTCTTCTTCTTCTTCTTCTTCTTCTTCTTCTTCTTCTTCTTCTTCTTCTTCTTCATGTGGCTTTCACTGCCGACTGGAGGAGCATTGAGGCCACTTTAGACCTAACTGTTCTCTCACGCTGACGCAGCAGGCCGGGGAGGCCGTGATATTCCACCGATTAAAATACAAAACATGTGTGTACTTTACTCATCGACCACGGTCAATGTGCTCCTTCAACCCACCCCTCTTTCCCCCCGTTCTTCACCTGCTTTGCCTCCTTTCCTTCATGCACACACATCATCATAATCATCATCATCCCACTCTTTTCTTGCAACCTCCCTCCTTTTCTTCCTCCAATTCAAACTTTCTCCTCCTCCTCCTCCGTCTCTCTTTCTCTCTCAGACCTGCTGGTCAGCAGCAGCTGTGACATCACCGGCCACTGTTCTCGGCTCGGATTGGACACTCGGCCACGTTGCCAGGCAACAGCAGTGAAAGGTCTCAGTGTGAGCGTGTGTGTGCGGCGTTGCGCGCGCGCGCGTGTGTGTGTGTGTGTGTGTGTTTATGGCTGTTTATAGCTACGTGAGTGAAAGGTGTGTGAGCGATTTTCCTCGCCTTGCCCTTTATCTGTGCATGAAGAATGATCAGAACAGATCTACTTCTCTATCTCAGATCAAAGCATGTATATGATTGGGCTGCGGCGCCACTCTCATCCACCACAGAAGAAGAAGGATGTGTGTGCGTTGCGTTAACGAAAAAGAAAGATGGTACGAGTGTGCGGGCGTGTCAGTGTCTGCACTTGCGTCGAACCAAATAAATGTGTATGTTCGTGTCGAATACGGGTATATCCGCGCGTGTGTGTTGTGTGTGTGTCTAAATGTGTGTGTATGTATGTGTGTAAGCCCCCGGGAGCGGGTGGTTATTGTATCTGACACAGCGGCTCTTTCTCGCGCCTCATATTTCTGGGCCGATCGATTCCTCTGACTCCCGACAAGACAATAATCGCACCTCCCTCTCTCACTCCATCACTACCATTATTACTGACCTCCCCAGGGAACGAACAGGGTGGAGGGAGAGAGAGAGGGATGAGGAAGGAAGGAAGGAAGGATGGAGGGAGGGAGGTTGAGGAATGAGAGGGAGACATAGAGTTGACAAAATGAGCCTATGATGATGAAAAAGCAAAAATGGACAATGTTGAATATGAGGTGGCCTGGAAAAGGGACATCAGCGGGTTAGGAGGGAAAAGAGGGTGAGAGAGGAAGTTATTGATGGAGGGGTGAAGTCCGAGGGAGAGAACAGAAAAGCTAAGGATGACATCTGTGCGAGGTGATAGAAAGACAAAAAAGAACAAGAGAAAAGCGAAAAGCATAACAGGAGAGGACGGAGAAGGAGGCCGGAGCAAAGATGAAGAAAAAAAAAAACGAGCAATATAGATCATGGCGAGGAAAGAAAGGAGGACACAAGCGAAGGAGCGCAAAGACACAGAGGGCCGAGCGGAGGGACAATAACGGAGAGAATTAGTGGAGGAGAGATGAAGGATTCGCACTATCTTCTTCTAATAAAGGAGAGAATGAGAGACAAGGACCAGGGGAGGGAGAAAGAGGGGGAGGGAGTGGTGAGGGTTAGTCTGAGGTGAAAAAGGCAGAGACAGAAAATTATATAGGAACGCACACACACACACATGCACATACGCACACACACACACACGCACACACACAAACACACACACACACACACAAACACACACATATAGAGCCCTGGCTGTAGCGCTGTGCAGGTCACTGCTCAGAAATATTATTAAATTGACAAGAGTACAATAGTTGATTGGCAGGCTGACTCCTGCACTGCCATTCAGCGGAGAAGAATGGAGACAGGGACTCACACACACACACACACACACATGCATAGACACACAAACACACACACGCATGCACACACAGACACACACACACACACACACACAATGCATGCACATCTGCAGTTTCCCAGAACAATCAACACAGCATGTAGAGACATACACGCACACACACACACACACACACACACACACACACACACACACACACGCACAAACACACACGCTATTTTGTCTGTTTAGTGCGTGTGTGCGCTTGCCTGCATGAGCCTGTCACTGCTGTGTCTCTATGCTTTGAATCCAGATTACAATTACAGTAATTGGCTCTCAATTCAAGGGATTGCTGTTTGACCCCCTCACCTCTCTCTCTCTTTTGCTCGCTCACTCGCTCACCCATCCCCACACATCTTACCTCTTCCTCTACCCTTCTCCTCCTCCTCATCAATATTCCTCCGCCTCCTCTGTACCTGTATCGCTACATCCATCTTTCTCCGAGTGCAATCCCTCTGCCCCTTTCCCCTCTCTCCCTTTCTCTACCTTATCCCTATTCTCCCTATTCTCCCCCCTCTGCACACACTCACACACTTTATCCCCGGATATATATCCTTCCTTCCTGTTGTCTGTCCGTCCTACTCCCTGACTGTTTTACTTCTTTCCCCCATCTCACCACAATTCCTGCCACTTTCCCTCCCTCATCTCCCTCTTTCTACCTTTCTCTCAGATAGTTGGGGAAGCAGGGAATATATTGTATACTTTATTCATGCTGTATTTATTATGGAGAGATAGCTGTTCAGCTATACAGTCGGGGGGATATAGTGTGCATTTGGGGAAAAGAAGGTGAAAGAGCAATAGATAAGAAGACGGTGGTAAGGAAAAGGCTTGATAGAGGTGGTGCTGATGGTGATGGTGTGTTGGGGAGGTGGTGGTGGAGCGAGCGAGGGGGAGGAGGAGGGGGGTTAGGAAATTGGTCTGGCTAGCGGAACAGCTTTTCACCTCTCTCTCCCTCTCTTTCTCTCTCTCTCCCTCTCTTTCTCTCTCCCTCTCTCTATTCTGCTTTGTATTCTGCAGAGATGACAGGGGGAAAGCTTTATTGCTCCGAGTTTGTATCGATCGGGGCCCCTCTGAGGGGGGAGGCCGGGGGACGCGCTGAGCAGGCCCTTTCTCAACGACCGCGGCTCCAACAACCAGCCCCCCCCCCCCACACCCAGCTGCCCAAGCCTCCCCTCTTTTCCTTCCCACCCGCCTCCTCCTCCTCCTCCTCCTTTCAAACCCTTCCCTTGCTCGCTAGCTCGCTCTGAAATTCAAATTCAAGCCTCTTATTCTCAAAGGTTAGGAGAGGAAGAGCACCAGAAAGCAGGAAAGACAGAGAGATTGAATGAAAGAGAGATGGAGGCGTCTGGCTTCCTCCCCTGACCGGGGCTCTGAATGCAGCCGGGATCTGATAAGAAGAGCCCACAAACACAAACAATGAAAGAAATAGAAGAAGAAAGAAAATCAAATTGCCAAGAGGAATACATCAGCCACCTCCTTGACGACCTCGCAGCCCGTCCCCTCTCGCTAACGGCCCCCCGTCCTGTCCTCCGCTCTACTGTATTTCCATTTTTTTGCGAGGTGTGAATGATTTTGTTGACAGGTGAAGAATGAGTGGGGTCCGGGGCATGCATAAACCTCTCCGCTACTGTCCTCGTTAGAGGAACACTACAAGCTGCCATCCGCGGGAGACAGACAGAGCCGCGCGGATCACACAGAATGCTCTATTTATCTATTTATCTATTTCAAAGAGTGCAAAATAAAATACTAAATCGCCTCTCACCGCGGCAACGGAGCAGAGTCAAGAATCAAAATAACAAATCACCGCGCTCCAGGCTTACTTCTTCACCTCTTCTGTTTGACAAGCTTTAAATAAAAAGGGGGCAAGACCTGACGTCAAAGCCACCGCCAACTGACCAAACACTTGACTCATACATGGAAGTGACACACACACACACACACACACACACGCACACACACACAGCCTATTTATCCGTTAATGGCATGCACAGTGCTGCAGCGAGACTAGGGAGACGAACAGATTGTCCATCAGGGGGTTACAGGGTTCAAGTCCATGACCAGGGGGCTAGAGGAAGGTTAGGGGGTTGTAGGTTCAACTCCCAAGGGGCGAGGAGTATCCCTGCTGTCTCCCGTCCGACCCCGACCCTCCCCCCTAAACCTCCTCCAGGACAATATAACCCCACTGCTTCACCTCCCTCCTTTTCTCCTCTCCATCACGCTGCTGGCCCTTTTAAGCCCTGCTTAGTCTGATCACACACGTGTAAACCTGAGCCTAGCCTCCAGACTCTCTCCATTTGTCTCAGATGTGCACGTGCACACGCACACGCGGGCCTGCTCATAAACAAACACACACATTCAATCGAACAGATAACTCGCAGATGGAGAAGGATATTCATAAAACTGAAACGCACGCTCACATTTCAAACACAGATGCTCCCGCTATCTTCTGTTTAGTCTTGTTATTCTTTACCTCCATCACGATTGAAACGGATTCTTTCCTTCTCCAACTCCGTCTCACTTACCCGCCTTGTGGTGAAGACCAAACGGACGCACTGCCGTGGCTACGTATCGGTAGCTGCAGATGTCAGTGGATATGAGAGATTTGTGTAAACATTAGACACATATACTGTTTATATATTGTTATTGATATTGCCTGTGTGGTTTACGTGCAGCAGCAGATTGAGTTCAGTGATACAGTTTACTTCAGAGACTTCTGCTGGATGCTCCATGTCTGATTCTTAGAAGAATACCAGCACACACGCACGCATACACACACACACACACACACACACACACACACACACACACACACACACACAGACACACAGACACACAGACACATGTGCACGCGCACTTGCACACACAGCACAATAACCTGCAGGCCTGTAACCTGTCTTGTTGGCTGGATGGGTGGATGCATTATTAAACACGCAGGATTCCATATGTAGAAACAGAATATGAATGCTGCACTGGATCCAACTGCGGACATGTGCTCCTTCACGCCAGTCTTCACTCTGTTTCTTAAACTCTTTAACTTATCACACTGAATATTCACTTCTGTTTCTCCATATTGTAATTCTCCTCCTGAGGTTTCGCCTGTTTTTTTCTTTTCTGACGGAGGCGGCTAGATTTTTGGGAGAAGTTGTAATGTTGTAATTCAAGTGGACTAAAAGAAGACTAGACATCTGCACCTCCTCAAATGAAAAGAGACTATTGGCTGTCGTACAAATGCAGATACACAGACACGTCCCTTCAGATGCACAGAGCCAGATTCAATGGTGGAAAATCCTGCAGGAAAAGTTCCTATTCCAACCTTGGCTGCAACTGCAAAGCATCCCAAAAACACAACTGACTTCAAAAAGAGTCTTTTCAGGAGTCTGACATTAAATGTAATAAAACAATATCAATATCAGTAAAGTGTATCAGAGAAAGAGGAAATGTTTAACCTAATCCAAGAGTATCCTCTCAAAGGCCGTTACAGGCCCACAAGTTAACAAGATGCTGATTCTCTCTAGAATTGCCACTCTCAGCATCAAGATCACAGCCACTATAATGTTTGGAATAAATGACAAGTACTCAAACAGGTCACTGCATGAAGCTTGGGAAAGAGAGAGCTGCAGGTGGAGGGTTGGATTTTAAAATTCTAGCATTTTCTTTGCCTTTTCCAGAAAACTGCCTACCCCAGCTTTACAGATGTGCTTAGTGGAGGTTTTCTTTATCCGAATCAAGGGTCGAAGGACAGAAGATGTCCGATGTTATTGCGAGGGTGGCGATTTTAATAAAGCTCCCTGAGACTAATTTCTGATTTTAGGCAATATAAATAAAAGGAGGAAATGGATCGATTTAAATATGGATTGGAGCTTTCTACTGGTCGCGGGTTTCTGCTCTTGACGTCACAAACGAGAGGTCGTATTTTGAAAATGAGAGGTCACGGGTTAGATGATGAATGTACAAAGTCAAGACTCACAGTCGTCATAGGAAGCTGCCGTAACCCGGTGAAAACAGCTGGATCCCATTGATGAACCAGAAGGCCCACCCACAGGGAGCGGTGGAACGGCAACTAAACCACAACCTGAGCGCTGTGTGTGTTTCCATCCGTAGGGCGGGCGGGCCGGGCCCCGGCTCTCACGGTAATCGATGAACGAGGGAGGAAAGGGAGGTAGCGGGCGAGGCAGGGATGTGTGTGGGGAAGGGCGGGTGGGAGAAAATCGGTAAAGAAAGCAGGTTATCTCCCGTGATTAGGGGAGGGGGGAATCCCTGTCTGGAGGTGGAGGAGGGCGGGGTGGGTGAGGAGGGGTGAGGGAAGACCGGGGTTCATTGATAAAAAGAGAGAGAGAGAGAGAGAGGGAGAGGGGAGAAGGGGAGACGATGTTTGGCATCGAGAGAGAGCAGACAATTATCTGTATTGATTAGAGCGGCCCAGTACTGTGAAGACTGAGAAAACTATGACTGGATCAATAGAGAGAGAGAGGGAGAGGGGGAGAGAGAGAGGGAGTTAGCGAATAGACAGACCAATAGAGAGAAACAAACGACAGGGATAAAAGATACATATAATGTCAAACATTAAGAGACAGAAACATAGTTTATGGTGCAAAGCGAAGTCAAAGAGCCAAGGTGGCATAATAGGGGGGGAGTTGGGGGGAGACGGCGAGAGTCAATGAAAGCACAAGGAGATACATTACATCGTTGATGTCATTACTCTTTATCATTGATTTGTCAGCACGACCACAAAGTTCATTCAACAAGCCCACCAGAGCCCTCCCATCACCACAGCACACGGCCGAGCAGAGAGAGAGAGGGAGGGAGGCTGGAAAAGACATCAAGACTTTCACTAAATGCCTCGGCTGCGGATCACACGGAGCGGACCGCGGCTCGCGGACAGCGCCACGAAGCGCACGGCACAGGAAGCGGATATTGTTTCCTCATCTTGGGTCGGATTCATGAAAGATGCTAATGATGTTACAGCGCAAATACACAAAGTGCAATTCGGCCTTTTATTTTGAAAGAAAAAATACATACATAATTCAATGTATCGGCGTCATCATGAAGATACTTTAGTTACAGTATCACCAACCGAAATGTTAATAATGTTACTGTAACTGGCTTTGAGTGCTGATCTCAGAACTTGATTTAGTTTTTTTGCAATGAGGCTCAATTGCACAGTCAGAGGCCAACTCTGAGCCACATGTTTACATAACGCCTACCTTAAACGTAGAAATAACACCGGCGTGTTAAGAAGCTATTAGCTGGGCAGTGCAGTTATTGCATGTTGTCCTGAGGTCAAATCTGGTATTTATTAAGAGAACTGGGTACTGTGTTTAAACTAGTGGCCAACTTATTCCAAACAGTTTGTGTCATTCAACCTCCAATACAGATCATATCATCATTTCACATTTTTGGTGTACTCATTTTTATGCTATTTGTTTTTTTTCTTGATTTATTATACTTGCATTGTAAAACCTGTATTGAATATTGAATTTGAGAGGGAAGTGAAGAGAGACAGACTTTCGGGGGGAGCATGAGTCGGAGGGGGCGCTGTGGTGCATATCAGGAGGGAGGTGGTGCTCAGGTAGGGGGCCGTGCTGCGGGGCCTCTTTTTGTCCGGAACAGAAACCAAAATGGTGGAATGGGGGTGGAACAAAGGGTACATGGAGGGAAACAGGAGAATGACAACCTGCGCTGAGTAAACAAATCCTGCTGGCACACACACACAAACACACACACACACACACACACACGCACACACACTCACACACAAACACATTAATCCCTAATCAGACCCCATTGAGCGTGTGGGCAGGTAACCACTCACTACACTTCCGGTTTCAACCTACGTTTCATAGGGAATCCTTGGTTCCATTACCCAGGCAACACACACACACGCACACACACACACACACACACACACACACGCACACACACGCACACGCACACACACACACACACACCGGGGGACCGCATCTGTCATTCCTTAATTTATTGAACATTACGAGATGATAGAATTCAGCCTCTCTTCATATTTATTGACACTGAAGAGGAATGCAATGTCAGAAAAGGTTTATACAAAAGAAAACAAATAGATGAAAAAACAAAAACTGTGAATGGGGGCCGGGCTGGATATTGAGGAAACCTTTCGTAAGGGCAGAGAATGTCAGGTTTGACAAATGACCTTTTAAACATGGAGCAGATGTAGAGAGTCATGCACACTGTGGAAAGAGGGCAGCTCCACTGTCTGTCTTTTAACAGCAAGTGAAAAGATGAGCGTCACTGATAAAATAAAACACATTACGACGAGTTTAAATCAAAATCTGTAACAAACCGAAGTGATCCCTAAATCAAAAGTGAATTTTATTTTACCGGGTAGAAGGTGAAAAAGCCGTTTCGGATGTGTGATAAAGAAACGGAAGAGGGAACCAAAAGAGAGGGGGACAGTGCACAAAAGCATTGGAGATAACAACATAAAAAATAGTAAAAAAAAAAAGAAGAAGAAAGGAGAGAAAAAAATGTAAAGTAAAAAAAAAAGAAAACATGTGACAAAGACAGAGAGGGAGGGGGAACAGGACATGAATTACAGGTGTGGAGTTATGCATGCATGACATCACTGGACCCCTCCTCCAGCCCAAGGGAATGGGCACCTTGGAAACGGTCGCTAAGGGAACAGAGTACAGAGAGAGAGAGAGAGAGAGAGAGAGAGGGAGAGAGGAGGGATGGACAAGATGGAATAAAACAAGCGGTAAATAACAAAAAAAATCTCATCTAGCACTGAATTCTACCAAAGTCACGTGATCAGAAAAAAAAGTTAATTCCCTCACGAACCATCCGAATGTCCCATTAAGCAAATTGGCCACCTACGCTCAGAAGCAGCTCCATCACAACTAAAGCCTGCATTGTCCTCCTCCCCCATATACTGTGACCTTTCATCCATTCCAGTCATTTAGAGAGGGGAGATTTAGTGCAGCGGCGCTGCAGCGTGATGGTCAAACACGGCACGTGATCGAGAGGCGGACACGGCCTCTGGTCCACGGTTTAACACATGGAGAACTATTGATGGAAAAACACGTCGACGGACAAAGAGAAGCTTGGACAGCGAAATGCTGGCTGTTAATGTATATGGGTGCTTGGAGGTCATTTCAACCAAGCAGTAAGTGGACTGAGAAACTGTAGTTAGCACACAACACCCACTTTGGTCTTTTGAGGCGTCGGGGTAATGAACACACAAGGCCGAGCCCATAGGAAAGAACCTTTGTGGCGTTCTGACCTCAGCAAACTCTCCGCCTCCCTGCAGACGAAGCCGTGTCCACACTCAGCTGCTGAGCGGATGCACTCTGTCTGCCCCGGGCCTCTCTTTTGATCGCCAAACAAGTCGGCTTCCCGACTTTCCCGATCAACATTTCTGCATACGATCACCACATGAAATGACTCCGGCCACAACAAAAACAAAATATATTGTGCGCCGCCACAGAGTTGCAGAGTTTATGCACATAGCAAACAGCTACATCCCGCATGCAGTGTGATCGCAAGGCGTGCAGCATCATATACATATCAAAGGCTCAGATGTGGTGTGTAATATAGATTTCTTATGTATGCATAATACCAGTGATCAATATCTACTGCTGAATAAAACATGCAGCTGGATATTGACGGGCCGATTTGAAATGGAGATGCTATGCTAATACCAAAGGCTTCCCTGAGATTGGCCCTGAACCCTCCTCATACCAGAAGTTCACATTTAGATGCTCTCACCTGCACTCTCCATAATGCATGAGCTGCCTGAATATATATCACCCCCTGCACAGCTCGCTCTCTCACTCTCACACACTCACTCTCACACACACACACACACACACACACACACACACACACACATATACATGCACAACGATGCAGGGACACACTTTTGTGTGCACAATAACTGGCTTATATGCACAACATAGCCACGGACACCTAAATGGTGACACACACACACACACACACACACACACACACACACACACACACACACACACACACACAAAGGCATGCAGTCCACCACAGCTGCAAACAAAACAACCTGAAGATGATGAGACTCTGAATGTGTACATGCAGAAAAGACAGAAATACAGCAAGAAAAAACGTTTTTTGGCCTAAGAAAAAGACAAACTAGGTAAAAACATCCGTTGCTGTGATTTAAAGTCGTGTGGAACCCTTACATCTATTCTGGTTACTGAAAGAATTGTGCAGACATAACAACATAACTCTTTAAAAAGCTGTGATTGGTAGATGATGCAGCCACATACAGTAGACACAGAGAAATGCCGACTGTTTTCCTTCTTTGATCAAGTGCTGTGAGACACACACACCCACACAAGCGCACACACACGCACACACACACACACACACACACACACACACACACACACAGACAAAGACACAGACAGACATGCTCCTCCTTAATCACACCACGGGTAAGCTATCCTGAACTTCTGGGCTTACAGCAGCAGGAAACAGGGTCAGGGTTGCAGAACACTCAGTGTGAACCGGTCAGAAGTTTGTGTGTGTGTGTGTGTGTGTGTGTGTGTGTGTGTGTGTGTGTGTGTGTGTGTGTGTGTGTGTGTGTGAGAGAGGCTGCTGTTTGTTTGTGAGAGACCATGTCCGTGGCGTTTGCTGGCTGCCAATTAACAAACACACAGTTTCTGAAAGGTAGAGTATGCCGAAGCGAGGGATGAGGAATGGAGAGAGAAGTAGCGAGGGTGGAGCAGTGATGCTACAGCAGGGAGCAGCACCGCTGTGCAGATCCTGTTTTACTTTGCATTACTTTCTTATGATAGCCAGCAGTAAATATGCATTTATAGTGTAGTATGTCTGCTTTAGAAGACAACTGAATTTACTTAGTGCTTCCATCTCTCTATCTCTCTAACCCTGCTGGTCTTTAACCTTGGCCTCTGGTGCTTCTGCCTAACGCAATAAAGTCACCCCTCCTCCCCTTTACGTCTCCCTCCCTCTCACTCCCTCTCTCCCTCCCTCTCTCTCTCTTTTCGTCCTCCTCCTCTCTGTCTCTCTCTGTCCCCCCGGCACCACTGTTGTCCACTGTTCCACTCATTCATAGTAAACACTATTGATTTTCAGCAGGGAAAATAAAAAAAGGCCATGAATTTTAATGCCCCTATCTGTCCCCTTCTCCATCTCTTCCTACCCCCCCCCTCTCCCTTCCCTTCACCCCCTCCACCTCAGCCCCTTCTTTCCTGAGGGGAGGATAAAGAGATGGGGATCATATATGTGTGTGTGCGTGTGTGTGTGTGTGTGTGTGTGTTTGTGTGTGTGCGCACCGTATGTGTGAGTGTAAGGTGGTGGTATACAGGGAGGGGGGATGCATTTCTCATTTCCCAGCTGTGCCTCTCTCACACAACTGCTCCTCCTCCTGCTCCTCCTCCTCCTCCTCCCCATCCCGTCCTTCTCTCCTCCTCTGTTCTTCTCCTTGTCGCTCCACTCTCCTCTTCACCGTGAATTTGACTCGGGGGAGGCAAACGAAGCTCCCTCACAGATCGGGTGCGTCCGATTCTGCGGCCGAACGAGCCCTTAAACCATCTCAGGCTCAGGCGCCGCAAGATATACCGCTGCTCCTCGGTCGCAAGACGAACGCATACATATGAATGTTGTTATTTAAACACACATAAACGCACACAGGCTCTGGGAGAAACATTTCATTGTCACTACATTTCTGCCAAGGATCCAAATGTCCTTCCATTTTCCTCTCTTCCTCTTCCCTTCCGATGACTTCCTGCTTCATCCTCGCTCTCGCCCCTCTCGCCTTCATCTACCTTCCAACAACCCCTCCCTGTCTTTTCTTTTCTCTCCCTCCCTCGCCAGGCCTCTCTCTCTCTCCCTCTCCCTCTTCTACTCTGTGTATTGATTTTGCTATAAGCGGTGTCCCGGTTGCGACAGGTTAGCGCAGACAGACAAAGGCAGACTTCATCAACCAGCGTTAAACACAGGAGCCACGTCCTCAATAATCACTCCATCACACAAAAGACGACGAGAGAGAGGGAGGAAAGTGAGTGGAGAGGAGAGGGAGGAGAGTATTGACAACTAGCGGGCGAGAAGAACAGGAAGAGTAAAAAGGAATTGTATTTTCAAGATTGTCTTTTTGTTTTTCCTCAAATTATAAGAAACACAGGGACATATTCCAGCGCCTGGATTAGACATCGGGAGGTTCATGAACACATGAAGAAAGTTACACCTCATGGTTCTCTTCCTCTCCCTGTTGCACGTGTTCTTTTCTCTGATGAGCTCCCTTAATGTATGAAGACGTGCTCCTGGCACATGTTTGAGGTCGGCGTCGTGTTCAGAGCAACACGGCCTCCAATTAGTACTTTTCTTGAATATTTGGTTCCAAATGAGGAATTTTCTTCTATTAACCTCATTATAACAGTGTATGTGTGTATGTGTGTGTGTGTGTGTGTTTGTATGTGAACTATGTGCGCACACACTTCCCTGTGTGTGCACGCAGACAGTTTTCATCTCCACTTAATCTCCCGCTCCTAATTCAGCGTGTACATTGAGCCGCCTAATAGGCTGTGACTGGAGCGCCTGCTGCAGCGCTAGCTCGCTAGCCGCTAATGAGAGAGCCGCCACAGCCGGAGAATCAAAGCGCTTCATCAGCACTCCTAATTACTGTAAACCTCATTATCTGGAGAGCGACGTCTGCTCTGGTCCAGGAATCAGAGAGCGCCGCCACGCGCTTTGACTCTAGAAATTAAAAGCGGAGGAAGAGATGCAAGTCCAAGTTCAAAACCAAAGTGTCGACTGTAACGCCAATCAATGCACATTGTTCCGGCTCACTGTGGCTCCTCTGTGATGTTCTCTGTGCCGCTGAGGTCTGTGAGTGTTAATGTTGCCCATCTATGAAGCAGCAGGTGTGTGGACAGCAGGTTTCCATGTAGCTCTGTCTGTTTGCCCGCTCACCCCCTCTCCACCTCTGATCAAAGCACTTCCTTTCAACCCCCCCCCCCCCCCCGCCCGCTCACCCCCTCCCACCACCACCACCACCTTCTGTTGTTCTTCTCTACCTCCTCCACCTCCCAAGGCCTCCACCCCCCCCCCCATCATAATTTGACTGATGATTACACTTGTCACTCAAGGCAGCATGTGGCCAATTAGGAGGAGGGGTGAAGGGGAGGGGGCGAGTGGGAGTTTGTGATGATGGGGGTGGGCGTCACGAGATCTGAGTTAAAACTTTTCATTGCTCGTTCCACTCAGGTTGCCTTTTCTTTCTTTTTTTTTTGCTTTTAGCTGTGGGAAAAACATATATTCGTTTCTGTTCAATTTTCCTTAAGAGAGTCAAGAAATGTCCAAGAGCAGCTCTTTCTTTGCCTCTCCCCGACGCGCTGGCCTTGTCTCTCACTCTCATGGCCACTTCACTATCTCTCCATGTTCCAGGGTAATCACAGACTCATTTAAAGTCACTTTTGTACACTACCTCTGACTGGTGGTTAAGAGTGCGACAGCAGACCAGGCTTTTATGGGTCTTAATGTGTCCTACAGACACTTTGGCAACCAGGCTGCTGCTGTCGAAGATGCAGGCGCAGAGAGAGAGAGAGGGGAGAGAGAGGGGGAGAGAGAGGAGAGGACATATGAGGCCAACAGCCGTGGCGACTTAACCAGGCTGAAAAAAGGGGGAACGAAAGAGGATGAAAGAGGAGGGAGGGAGAGGGACGTGCACGACAAAATGGACAGAACATGGGAGCGTCAAAAGAAACGGGAGAGAGAGATCACTTAGTCACTCCTTCGGCACCCCCACTCTGCGCCTCCTCTCTCGTCCCCTTTACAAGCAGACAAAGGGACATAGGGGTGCAGCCCTTGTACAGGAGAAGGAGGGGTTTATGCTGCCCTCCCTACCCCCCCTGACCCCCCTTTTCTTTCTGCCCCCTAATATTTATAGAAGACCAGTGCATATTGTTGGTGATGGTATAAATAGACGCAGGAAGAAAGGGAGTAGATAGAAACACACTGGACGTGTATCGCCACCTAAAATGTACATTTCTTATTAAAAACTATCTATTGGAATATGTTTCTGGAAAGTTCATCACCAGATTTTTTTTGTGAACTATGGAGAATTTGAATTTGTTTCTCACACGCAATAAGAAAAGCAGGAGGATCATGCACAGAGAGGGAAGAGAAGAGAGGAGGAAGGAAAGAGGGGATCGAGAAAAGAGAAAACACAAGAGAAGAGAGGGGGAAGATTAAACATGCATTCATCCCTCTCTCAAAGAGCTCCTTTTGGAGTGTGTGTGTGTGTGTGTGTGTGTGTGTGTGTGTGTGTGTGTGTGTGAGCTCAGAGTTGTGCACTCCAGAGGGAGCGTTTGCTATGATGTGACATTGCTTATAGCCTCAAAACCCGACCGCTAAGCACTCTCGTCCACCCTTACTCTGAAGGACAGCAGTGGAACCCCAAAGGTTAATAGGACTCCTTCATTACCATAAATCTTATCAGCTAAATGAAATGGAGAGAAGGACCTCTGATTTAGTCGTTCGCTCTGCCGGGCTAAGGGGAGACACCCAATCAAACCCCTGGGTTTTATTGGTCTTTTTTATTATCTAAATGTACCGGCACATGAGCGGGGTGGCAAAGGTTACAGCCTGCGGCAATCAACAACAAAAGAGACAGCGGCAGGCAAAAACACATTGTTGGAGTATTTATGAGCGAGCGGTCCTCTCGGCCAATGGGCCGGCCGGTCCGTGCATGTTTTGTCACAAAGAGACGCGTCGAGCTTTGAAAGATGTAGGGAGTTTGAATACATCGGCCAATCTGGGTTGTGAAAGCACTGGAATCAGATAATCAAGAGTTCAATTTGGTCAGCGGGAGCTCGCGGCCTGGTTTTGACTGCCCGGTCTGACGGGGGTGATTGGCGGCATGTGGCGAGGCCCACTCCATCCCTGATCACAGCCAGGCCACCACTGACCGAGTGTCCACACACACACACACACTCAGACTACTTCAGGGCGCCCCCCCCCTGTGTAGAGGTCAAGCATGCTTGAATTCTCCGTACATATGTTATCTGTATGCTATTGAAAGAGAGAGAGAGAGAGAGAGAGGGAGAGACAACAAGAAACAGAAAGAGGTATAAATCAATACCTAGAATGGAGTCAGGTGGTCTGTATGTGTTTATTCCCGCTGATGTGTTGATTAATTGCATGCGTGCACACTCACAAATACAAACACACCCCATCTATCCCTCTGTGTGTGTGTGTGTGTGTGTGTGTGTGTGTGTGTGTGTGTGTGTGTGTGTGTGCGCGTGTGTGTGTGTGTGTGTTCTCCACGTGATAGGTCTGATTAAGTGCCCTGCTCACCCGGCCTCTGATTAGGACTAATGCTGGGCTGTATTTCACTGGACAAGCCGACCGAGTACACAAAATGATTCCTCTGAGTGTGAATCCGTGTACGTGTGTGTGTGTGCGTGTGTGTTTGTGTCTGAATCAAATGATGTAGTGTGTCACGAACACATTCAAGAATAAGCTCTTTGGATGAATGTGTTTGCATGAGTTCATGCCTGTGCCCTGCTGGGCCGGCTCTGAATGTCTTGGAGAATGCATATTTAAAAGCATATGGGTAAAGGTCAGTGAGTGTGTGGTTACGTTAGCGTGTTTATGTGTGTGTGTGTGTAATGGTTATTAATACGCTAATGGCTGGTGAGGATGTACTGTATATGTGTGTGTGTGTCCGGGTTCATGTTCCCTGGGAGAAACTCAATACCACTCACTGTTGCTAATGAGCTTTGGGACCTCATCAGCATTAATACTACATTAACCTCATCCAACCCTCACATACACACACATATATATATATATATATATATATATATATATATATATATATATATATATATATATATATATATATATATATATATATATTACTACTGGTGCATATGCACACCTGTGCAAATCCATAGAAAAGGAAAACAGTTAATAGGATTAAAAGGAATTCATAACATAGCAGCGCTACTGCTCCACATTTGGATTTGTGTGGATTAATCCCAAACTGTGTAACAGGTTTAAACCCCAAATGTATCAATTTAAATAGAGTCTTGTCACCTTGAGTACATAACGACATGAGCGGGTGATTACATGCTCAGAAATGATGCCATAATGTCATCAACGAGCCCTTTTTGTAATAACCTATGATTACTTTTAATAATATCCTTGGAGCAGGATTTGAAATGCTGTTAGTCTCATTGCATTAATGCATCAGTTACACGTGAGATGTCGTTGCTGCAGCTGCGTTGGCGCTGTCACGTCTGGGACGTCCACCTGAGCCTAATGTAGGTAAATAGCCGCACCGATAGCCCATTAGCCCCTGACGCATTCTGCCATCAGCCCGCTGCATTTAGGACCCCTCGGCCAGCTGTACACCGCAATCTAATTCTACTTTAGGGAGACGAGAGGAGGGAGAGAGAGAGAGAGAGAGAGAGAGAGAGAGAGAGAATTGTATTGTGACAGAGAGCATGGGGAGTGGGAGGGAATAGGAGAAGAAGAGGAGAGAGAGAGAGAGAGAGAGCTATAGAGAAGGAGAGAGGTAGCTTAATGCAATAAAGCATGTAGTATTGACATCTTTCTCGTGTCTATTGATTCCCCATTATGTTGCTAACAAACCCAGGTTGACATTTTGTCATTTGCAATCATGTTAACACTGCGACTCGCACGCTCCCCTCCACAAACCGATCTATACCTACACACACTAGTTTTCTTACGTGAGCTCATGCTTGTGCACACACACATACGCACTCTCTCTCTCTCTCTCTTTCTCCGACAGACTCGGAGCAAATGGGTAAGCACATGCACGGTCCCACACCAACCAGCGAAGACATGTGCCAGACCCCCGTAAACATGGAGAAATGAGCCAGGAAGCTCGGACACAGCACCGGAGACATCCAGCGTGATTAATGGATTAAGACTGAACCTTTTATTGGAATGCGCTGTGGGAGAAAAAAAACGCTAGATCGTCGGGAAAGTTATGAGAAATACAAATATCAATAAGTGTACGCTCAATGTTACTCAGTCTGATATTCAGAGACAGAAATGAAGCCAGTCTCAAATCTGAGAGGTGAGTGTGAGAGAGCGTTGGCCAGTATACTGTTGGAGATGGTGGTTAATGGTGTGTGACAGGAGGTGCATAGCTGAGATGAACTGAATCTAGGTGTTTGTGTAAGTGTATGTGAGCGCGAGAGAGAGAAAAAGCAGTCACCTTGATGCCCCATCATATAATATCATATCAAGCCCTGTGCTGTGTAGGAGACCTGTGGTTCCTCTCTATGTCCCATTAAACTTTCATATACCGGTTAATGCTGATGGCTTCACAAACCACTTTACACACACATAGTTCAGGGCAGCAGTGGCCCTGACCTGCACCTTCACAGACACAATGCCATTAAAAATAGAACAAAACCTGGATCAGTCGGAGCAGCTCGCCATCCAGGTGGAAAACGGTCTAACATCTTCAGTTTATACTATATGATGGTCGGTCTGTTTCATGACCATGTGTCTGTGTGTGTGTGTGTGTGTGTATGTGTGTGTGTGTGAGAGCCCCCACAGGGGCCGGGCATGAATGCTTGAGGCCTGTTGTAACATGAAAGAGAATGAAAACACAGGGGGCAGAGAAGGGTCAGGTGGGGCTAAATCAAACCTTCCTGCTGTGACCTCTGACTCCGTACAAAGCCGTGACTCAAAAGGAGTCAAGGAGCTGCCACCAGTCAAAGAAACAAGTTAACCGAGAGCTCGAATTAAAAGCTAAAAAAACAGTGTGTGTGTGAGGGATTTATCATTCTCTGTGTGGCTTGGGAGGCACACATTCCAGCTCAAGGGCACAAACTAGACATCAAGTCACTGAAGACACTTCGGTGGCGTGCCCTTCGATGCCGTCCCGGTGTTGCTTCCCATTATGCACGATTCAGACACGAGCACCATCCGGCTTCAGGCCTTATTGTTGAACTGCTTCCTTATTTAGTGACAAAACCTCTGAGTTTGAAAAGGACAGCACCTTGTACTGTGTTATCCGAATGGAATAAAATCAGCATAGCATTGTGAATCACTATTATCCCGCCATCTGAGGAACCCAGCAGGACACGTCCCATCGGGTTGCCTGTGTATTCAGATGCAGGCCCTGGCCCGGGACACTGCAACATAATGGCTCGTCGGTGGTTTACTCTCACCTCTCAAGCTCAAACTTGGTTTTCGTCTTCCCCCCTCGTTTTTCACTCTGTCGTCTACTCTTACTCTTACTCTCACCCACTTCTCCCTCTCTCTTTGCACATTTGTTTTATATATATATATATATATATATTTTTTTTATCTCACTCTGACATTTGCCATTTTTCAACGTTGGGAGCGCGAAAACTCCTCCTCCCCGGTCCCCGCTCCTTCCCCTCATCCTCCCAATTTCTGTGTGTGTGTATATCTCTGGAGATATGGTAGGTTACAGGTCCCTCTTATCCCTCTCTACGCTCTTCTCCTCCCCACTCTATCACCTATCCCTTCATTGCCACATGCTGTGCACTGCTGACTGAGTATGTGGAGTAAGGGTGAAGCCTGCATCTCTGAAATCAAATGCGCTTGAACTGATCTGGAAATGAGAGGAGAGCTATGCACTGGGGAAGGGGGATGCCTGGCCCTTTAAGAGTCCATCCATCGGATAAGGTGCACACCATCCCCATTTACGCACCATTACGCACTGATACGCAAGTTACTATATGCATTGGTGAATGAATTCCCCCTATAGGCCTACTCTGAAGACATCAGTGTGCGTCGAAACACACCACAGCCAGCTCTCGCTGCCCTCTCCAAAGAGGTAGTAGGGCAAAGGGCCGAGCAGCTGTTGCGTGTCTGAAAAACAGTGGCAAATGAACTGAGCTGCTCTCTCCCAACGACAGTCAGTGACACACTGAAGCCAGCCTGGCTGCTCCCACCAAGCGTCCTTTTATTCCGCTTCAGCGCAGATGAAACACAGACGGCGCCCCAGCCCCAGCCGGCACCCTCCCCCTCCCTGACTCCACACTCCCTCCGCTTTCAACCGTGCAGCAGCCACGCAGCGATAGGACAGAGAGATGTAGTCACTAAAGAAGTCTATTTCCACTGGTGTTTACAGAGATGCGAGCCGTGTCCCCTACCCAGCAGACACAAGTCACAGCAGAAAGCTCCGCGGAGAAATCAAAGATGTTCGACGAGCTCAGAGCCAAGTCACGCATATAGTATGAATAAAACACGATGTCAAAACAGTGTGGAATAAAAACGAATGCATAGCTGCGTTGTGTATCTCTCCTCTCGTACGTTCGTACTCCTCCGTGCACCTACTCTCCCCTTCTATCTCCCCCTCTCCCTGCTTCCACCGGCACAGGAATCGATCTCCGCAGGATCGATAAGTTGGCATGAATATTCCCTGCCTGCCGAGAGTCTAGTTGGGGAGAGACGGAGGTTCAGGCTCAGGCGCAGGCAGTGGAGGAGAGGGGAAGGATGGGGACGGAGACGCGAGATAAATACACGCTGAGAAAGGGGGATAGTCGGCGTGGAAATGAAGCAACACGCGGGTGGACGAGTGGCGCATCGTTCCGCAGAATGGACAGCGGGGGAAAAACGGACATTTTACGCAATTAATTTCCAATCCGTCGGGACACTCCAGCACGCTCAGGGACGCTTCTTTGATTTGAACAACCGCCCTGCAGCTGCAAAGGACCATGTGTACGCCTTCAACCGGAGCCGGAGGAGCGCGTGCAGCCGGTGTAAGTGGGTGTGTGCGCCGACAGGTCTCCCCGCTGCTAAGTGCATCGGCACCGAACAAGGCGGGGCGGGTCCGCGTGGATGAGTCTGACCGACATGGAGGACGTGTAGCGGAGAGAAGAGTAACAGAAAGAAAAGAAGGTCTTACCGGAGTTGGAGCGGGGAGCCAGAGGGGACTTGAGACGCCAGGCGTTGAGGTCAGGGGCAGTTCTCTGAAACACGAACGGCACCGGCAAGGGAACAAACATGGTCTTCCTCCGGCTTCTTGTTTTGATGCAAATAATCTTACAGAAGTGCTGAAACGAGCTGTGTCCTCTTCTGGAGCTTCCGTTTCTTCGCCCGTGTCTCTGCTAGACAGCCTTGAGGGAGTATTTGGTTTGTAGAGCTCACAACATTCGCCGTTGGGTGTGTACACATGTAGCCCAGCTGCGCCTTGTTATTTACATGGGTGGATGTCGTTTTGTGGCGGGCATTAGTTTTGGTGTCAATGTGCATAGGACGTATACGTGGTCCCTTAGTGCAGCAGTTATCTTACAGTCCAGACGAACACACAGACGGATAGAGAGGAGATCAGACCTCACTTCTTCGGGCTACAGGAAAAGTTGTGATGCAATGGCAGGCCTATTGTAGCGGCTTTGTAATAAAAGGCTTTGTGTCACCTGCCCGTTGTGGACGCACCGGCGTCTCTCTGTTACCTTTGCGCGGTTAAAGCGTTCTCGTTGAGTAAACATAGAGGCCCGGGAGCTTATTTGATCATCTCACTCCTCACCAGTAATGTTTCCTGTAGGTGTGAAAAGGCATGAGAACAGTCGCTAGCCTCCTCCTGTAGCATCTCCGACCGGGCTTCGCTTTGGTGTTCGCTTTTGCAATTTAAAAACTACACGATCGATAATTACGATGCATAAAAACGGACAAGACAAGTGTAAAAGGCCAGCAGAGTTAGAAAGTCTTATTTGAATTTCTGTAGTATTTGGTTTGATCTATTGTATTTGGTGTCTAGCTGCACGCGCTCCTTCGCGTCAAGGCTACATTCATCCGCTCGGGCAGAGCAGCGGGTCGCGTCGCGAGCACATTTAAAAGAGCTTCATTAAAGGCTATCGTCAACAAATAAATAAACAAGTGGGGCAAAGGCTGCACGGACACACACAAACACACAAACATACACGCACACACACACTCGCATACGCGCGCACACACTCAAACACAACGCGCGCGCTTGGCCCTGACGCTCCTCCTCCCTCGCTCTCTGTCACAAGGCAGTAATTAAAACGCAATCAATCGATAAATAAATAAATAAAGCGAATAAATAAATATAAAAAAACACTGAAACACAAAAACAACGGAAATAAGACAGCGTGTAGATTCCCGTTATGGTCTCGCGGTGTACCGGAACACTTGCCTATCTCCGTCCATCCGTCTGTGTGTCTTTGTGTCTGTCTGTGTGTCCCCGTTATTATGTGGGAACCCCAATAGCTTATTCGACCCGGCTCCCTCCAGGATTGTAGCGATCTGCTACTAGGCTGGCCGCAACATTGAGGCGAGAGAGGACCCGCTACTACTCACACATCGCCACCCCACCCCCGCACCTCCCTCCCTCCATCCCCTCCCTCCCTCCCTCCTCCCACCCACCCCCATCTCCCTCGTTTTCACTACCGCTGCAAAAGGTATCCTGTATTGATTTCTAGATTTTTCTCTTCCCCCCCCGCCCCCCCTCTTAATAATACCAGCTATAATGATGCCAGTGGTGATCAGTGCATTACTACCGGCCTGCTTGCGAAGGGATGAGGACCAGATAAGAGAAGCCATGGATACCTGTATGTACTTAATGCTAAAGCAGGATACCCATCATGCACACAATTAAGTTATCCAATCACTGCTGCTTTTAATAAGCCGTCCTCAGCGGACTGTGCATCAGATACAGGAAGACAACAACGACCACTACTGCTCCGAGCATGGAACAGATCTAGTTTGCAGCCTTAAAATACATTTTGGGGATTTTTTAACCAACGTAAACTAAGTGAGATAAATAGCGCCATAATGCGCATGGACTATATCCATGTTTTCCATGTAAAAGGCTCACATGCACTTTATGAATACAAAACACATCACAGAGCCGAGGTGTCAGGGGATGAGCGCCTCCGTGATTGAGGTGATCACCACCTCCCTCTGCTCCCGGATCCTGCTTCCTCCGTCCCGGCATGCCGGCCTCCCCAGCATGCCTCCTCCCCTCGCCTCCTGCCCTCTCCCTCCCCGGCACCGACATGTTACACGCTGTCAATTACAGGCCAGCACCAGTCAACGCCGGGTGCTTACACACCAGATTATTGTCGATATAGATTTTTAAATAGAAAAATCTATACTTTAAACATCGCAGTCAATACGGACAAATCAATAGAAATGAGCGGGCTCTCGCTCCTGAAAGCCCCATCCCACAGGACTGGTTATGCTCACTTAATGCTGCGGGTGATTAGGCCCGTTTTAATGGGAATTGCACATAAAATAAATATTTTTTCCTCTCATCACCAGACTTGTCATGGTCTCTGTCATCAACAGACAGCCCTAGTGTCAAGAAATGTGTGCAGCACACTAAACTGGCATATTCTTAATTATGAAAAATGTGTCATCCTCTGTAGCGCACAAGCAGGTTTTATTGTCCTTCTCCCTCCGCTTCACGTATGACAGATGACATCCGCAGGTCCAATGAGGGAGAGGAGGGGAATGGAGCAAGAGGAGGACCGAGGAGAGTGAGGAAGAGGACAGCGGAGGAAGGGAGATGGATAAGAGAGAAGGAAAGTATAAGAAAGGGGAAGAAGAGGAGGAAAACTGAAAGGCAAGGCAAATAAGAAAGAATGAGCGAAAGGGAGTTGAGGCAAGAAGAGGAGAAAGAAGGAGGAAAGGTAGAAGTGACTAGTTGTCCTTCAAAGACCCCCTTCTCTCCACAGAGGGAGCCATGCGCGCCCCCTTTCCCTCCTCCCTACACTCCTTCCAGACAAAAGCAATTATTTCTTGTAGAATGTAGTGTGGTTGTGCGCGTCTGTGGAAGAGAGGGATGGAGGGAGGGTGTGTGAGATTGAAAGAGGGGAAAATAAGATGGTGTTGGAGGGGTAGCGGAGGATGGGGAGGTGAGGAGGAGGAGGAGGAGGAGGAGGAAGAGGAGGAGGGATGCTAACACCTACAGCATCCACCCCTTCGTCCTCCACGCACTATTCAGACCAAACTCTTCTTTTTTCTTCCTTGAGACACGACGGCCAAGACAACGTGACAGAAAACCATCAACTCTGTCCACGCGAGGACAAAGACATCGCGGAGCTTCAGAAGGACTCACCGACTCAATGCGGATCTAGAGAACTTTAAAGTGAGAAAGTAACTCGCTTTCCACCCCCACCCCCCCCTCACCCCACCTCTCTCATACAAGGAGAAACGTTGACAAGTGAAAGACACACATAGAAACACAGGGAACACACAGACACCTGCGATGACCTCTATCTCTGCTCTATCTTTGATTCCGTCCATCTGTCCGTCTGCGTCGATACGACCGACCACCTAAATTCAGCTGACTGCGTGCGTTTCATGCTTGGTGCCTATAGGAACCCTGCAGCGATTCAGTCTCTACAGTTCCACTCCCTGGGGACCCCGAGGGACCCAGGGGCCCAAAGAGAGAGAGAGAGAGAAAGAGAGAAAGAGAGAGAGAGCTCCCCTGGGAGGCCGCTCCAGCCAATAACCCCTGCTGGACCGCTCTCATCGGGGGCCCACGGGGTCCTGATTGCCCACCTCCCTCCCTATCAAGCCTCCCGATCCATACGGAGAAAGATGTAGCAGGTTCCATTGTTTTCTGTATCTTCCTCCAACTGTATTGGAAATGCTCTTCCAAAATCGTCACTCTTTTTATCTCTTTGCCACATTTTTTTCATGCAGAGAAATACTGTAATGAATGTAATATTGGATTCTGGATATGTCAGTTAAGTCCAGTGATTATAGAAGATTATTCTATATTGGGTGTATAATATATACATCATCACAGAAATATAATGTAAATAAATATCATATTTATATTAACAGCATATGTATTTTTTTCTACAGCAAGAATGATCATACTGTTTTTATATACGTTACTAAATTAATACCGGTTGCACTATGCTGTGCTTTTGCAATTTACTATGTGTTTATAAAATATAATTAGCATTTTTTAAATGTTCATAATGTCACAATTTGTATATTTATCTTCTGCAAAAATTATGAATTACTGTTTTAATGGGAACTATAGAAATTGGCTCGTAATGGAAAATTTCCTTTTCATTGGTGGTCCATTTAATATAATATAATATATGAAAATCCTGTATATTATGGTATTTTCTAAAAAATCTTGCACCCGATAAATAATATATGCAATATTAAACAAAAAATGTAAAATGTTGCAACCTTTCTTTCCTTTTCTTTTTATTGTTGGCAAACAGACACAATGATTAAAAAATATAGTTGTTATTCTTTATATTTATGTAATGCTGACATGTTATTCAGTGATGATCAGATGCAATATTAATGTAATGTTTTAATTTTAAAACAAAGTAATGTTAGTGTGTTTATTTGTTATAACGAACAGTGTTTGCAGATGATGGTTTGGTTAACAGTTTGTTTTCTATAGTTACAAACAAATGTATTCATAGAAAGCAATTTGTTCAATTCTTCACCACAACATGTTTTCCATGTCATGTGCTGTTGGTCAGAATGTGGCATGAAATATTTATCCAATCAGAAAGAGCCAGCAGCATCCTTAGGCTATACATTAGTCATAGCGTGGAGCATGCATTAGTCATATAGTTTATTGCACTCTTGGTAATTGCTTGTAATTCATTTTGAATGATTGATTTTATGGTTAAAAACACAGTGTTTGAATATTGAACAAAAAACTATTTTTATTGTAAATGATGCAAAAGAAGCAGCAGGTTCAAATCTGTCAGACTGCACATGTGCGTGCGTGTGTGTGTGTGTGTGTGTGTGTGTGTGTGTGTGTGTGTGTGTGTGTGTGTGTGTGTGTGTGTGACCCAGCTCATCCGCGGGTGTTCAGATCCATGTCATGGCTTTAGTTAAATGGTGATGTCATGTTGACAAACGAGCTGGTTGAATTAAAATCTCACTCATCAATAACGGCGTTGGTCGGGAATCAATAGCAGCCAACAGTCGTGTTGCCGGCTGTCAGCGGCCTAACAAGACCCGTTAGAACGGACAACGCTCTCTCACTGTCGCCCGGCCCGTCTTAACCCAGCAGCACAGAACCAACGCACTCTTCTCATATCCTCTCTGCGCACACACACACACACACACACACACACACACACACACACACACACACACACACACACACACACACACACACAAAGACACACCAATAACACAGCAAAATGCAATATTCACATAAAGCCATGCTCTGACATGATGTATAGATTTGTCAAGATAATATGGATATGATGCATGGCCTTTTATGATGTTTGTTTGTGGGTGTCTTTGCCAGTATGTGTGTGTGTGTGTGAGAGAGAGAGAGAGAGAGAGAGCGGGAGGGAAGGAGGGAGTAAGTATTGTTTGTGCATCTTGGTTAGTGCCACGTTCAAGATTGTGCAGGCTTTGGATCCCAACCCGTGTTCAGATCCAACCAGGATCCAATCAATCCAAAAAGACGACATGCAGGAGAGGGAAAAGTGAGTTGTCTGTGTGTGTGTGTGCGTGTGTGTGTGCGTGTGTTCATAGATGTCAATGCCAATTCGCAGTGACTGTAGAAAAGTCCCACATGCAGGCAAAACCGAGTGATAAAACTTAAATTCAGATGCACTCACATAGACAGATGCACGAGACAGACGGACGGACACAAGCCACCATATCTCCTTCCTTTGACTCCTTTCATCCCTCCTTCCCTCCTCTCCCTTTCCTTTCCCCTACAAGCAGCTGATCCAGCCAAAGCCCTTGTTATTTCTGTATTCCTTGTCTTTTTTATTAGTTTTTATTAACTTTGCCTCCCTCTCTCTGTCAGCACTCTCAATAATCAATGCTGATATATTGCCAATATCCAGCTCAGTCCCTCGCGTCATCTTTCACAGAGGCTCCGTTATTGGGGGAGATTGGCCCAATAATAATGATATTTATTATAGATATTTATTATCTGGGTTTGTGGCAGTGCTGCGGAAGCACCCTGCTGAAGACCTACATGCTGGCAAACTCACCACACAGCCACATAAACGCAGGCGCACACACACACACACACACACACACATACAGACACACAAACACACACCGACACACACAGACAATACACACCATCTCTCTAGGGCTCTTTAATTTACACTGGTGATATCAGGCGATTGTTCCCCATACAGATAGTGTAGGGTTATCGGTAGTGTTAGCACACAGTGGCCGTAACCGTATTCACTGAACATTATAGAGTCTACTGCACCCTTGTGTGTGTGTGTGTGTGTGTGTGTGTGTGTGTGTGTGTGTGTGTGTGTGTGTGTGTGTGTGTGTGTGTGTGTGTGTGTGTGTGTGTGTGAAGGTTCACCTATAGCAGCCTACTGGCACTGAACAGTGTTTAGAAGCCAAGGGAGGCTTGATGGGAGGGGTCAAGATTCAAACAGCGCTTGGTCAGGGGAGGGGATGCACGAGAGAGGGGACTGGACAATCTGGCCTCTCGCCCCCCCACCCCTTCCTCCTCCACATACACACACTCCCTAACACCCCCCTCCCCAACCTCTCCCCACCCCCAGGCCTCATCTACACCCCCCCCCCCATCTCCCTCCATCCCTCCAGTAGCCAGGGCCCCAGACGGTAATCCACCCCAGTGCTCCTCATCCTTTCATGTATTGATTTCCTCTCCTGCGCCACGGTTACATGTCGCACCCACGTCATTGGGTCCCGGCTGCTTCTGCTACCACCGCCTCCCCTCTCCGCCAAACCCGTCCGTTGTGCGCCCCCCTCCCCCCATCTTCAACAACAACAACAACTAAAAGAGGAGTGTGTGTGTGTGTGTGTGTGGGGGGGTACACCCAACCCATCCAGGGGAGACCAACACGGAGAGGGGAGTAAAAGGAGTAGGAGGGGGACTAAAGGGAGGAAAAAGAGGGCAGATAAAGCACTGCAGTATTTCAGCAAAGCAACCAGCATTTTACAGGGATAGAAACAAACAGGAGAAGATGGAGGGAGAAATAACAGGAAAAAAGTACCCCCGGGGGTTGCAGAGGATATTGTGGAAATTATCAGACTGCGACACACGCTGGAAGTCCAAGGCGAGAGATTTATTTCGAATTTGTCTTTGACAGTGAAATTCATCACTGAGTAGGCCTGAACCTGCTCTAATTCTACAGACATGTTTGGATGAATATGAGGAGCCACGGTTCCATCGTGTAAGAAAAGAACATTTTAAATTTAACACTAGAGCCGCAATGATCAGCGAATTAATTCATCAGTCAACTGAATTAATCTGCAATCATTTTGATATTATTTTGAATAATTATTTCAGTAAAAGAAAGCACACATGTTCTGCTTTAAACTTCTGGCATGAGAATATTTTCAGGTTTTCTCTGTTTCATAACTGAATTTTCTTTGCGGTTTGGACAAAACAAAACGTTTGAAGACGTTAACTCGCTCGATTTCATGTCATCCACTACCTTTTTTTTTACATTTCATAGATTAAACCAATCAAAAAAATCAATTTTGTAAAAATAAAAAGGATTTTGTTGCGGCCCAAATAGTTATTACAGTAATTATCAAATACTTTCAAAATACACACCTACCTTATCTGAGTAATAGATTTTAGAGCTTAAGTGATCTTTAAAAATATTTTTTGAACATGTGATCGGAGTGTGTGTGACATCTACCAGTGAACGGATGAAGTATGTATGAGACAGCAGGCTGGGAGTACGACAGGTCAAGGTTGTGTTTTGTGTGTGTACTGGGCGGAGTGTGTGTGTGTGTGTGTGGGGGGGGGGGTTGAGAGGTGTCTGTAAGACCAAGGACAGTTTATGGGTCCGATTAAATTGCAGTCATACTGATGTGTGTGTGTGTGTGTGTGAGTGTGTCTCTCTTGATCATATGAGTATATCTGCATGTGAGCGCTAAGAGGGACATGGCCCGTGTGTGGATGTGTGTGTGTGGGTGTGGGTGTGGGTGTGTGTGTGTGCTGAGACTGCAGGTTTCTACTTCTCATCTGAAAAAGCGGTCAGAAAAAGTGACCATCAGGCAGGTCGAGCCTTATTGTGTGTGTGTGTGTGCATGTGCAATCTCACATGAGTAAAGACACATATTCTTGATTTATCCATGCGTTTCCAAACCAGCATGTGTGTGTGTGCGTGTGTGTGTGTGTGTGTGTGTGTGTGTGTGTGTGTGTGTGTGTGTGTGCGTGTAGGTGTGTGTGTGTGTGAGTGTGTGATTGTGGGGTGAGGCCATCCCTATCACCAGAGCAAACACAGGCCCCATCGCTCCAAAGCAAACAGCAGCTCGGCCCAGTGTATGCATCTTAAACACTTTATCTCTCATTGTCTAGCCAACACACACTCCTCTCTGAAATAATATGTTATTTTACATTTTCCTGCCGGCAGAAACTGTAAACACTGAGAACTTAGGGAACGCAATCTCCTCCGTCCTCATCTCCCCGTCATTGGCAGCTTCACCATCTCCATGATAATCGTCCATTAAAGAGCACTCTTTAAGCATTTTACGCTCCCCGTCGTGCAGCGCAGCAATACATTACCCTGACGACGCCAGTGAGATTCAAGTTCTGTTGTTGCTGACAAAAGTTGCTTTTCCGTGCTTGCCATTTGAAAGCACTTATCTTAAGTGGCTCTACAGAGTCAATTGTAATTGCAACTCCGTAATGCTACATACGGTCCATATATTGTGTTTTGTGCAATGCACTCAACTCCACGCCAAGACAGGAAAACAGCAAATTACTTGTGAAAGGTTAGCACAATTTGGTCAAATACGGAGGCTTTAAAAAGAAAATGCTATCAACTTAATGTCTGAAGTTGAGCCATAACACTTAAGCCAAGAAAAGGTCAAATGTGCACACACACATACACGTACATACACCGACACACACACATATACAAACAGATGTAAAAATATATATGTTATTATGTACACACAAACAAAGACAGTTTAGTTCACATAATTTGCTCACACGCACACTCACACATTCACATACACACGCAAACACACACACACACACACACACACACACACACATGCACAGACACAGACAGACACACACAGACACTAGGATACAGCCAATTAGGCCCACCAGCTTCAGAGAAACACCAGTGGGCATGTAGGATTCGGAGTCCAGCGGGCCTCTAAAGCCTAACACAGTCATAAGCCAGAAATAACACACACACGTCTCCAGTAGGCTCTGCAGACCATGTGAAATAGCAAAGCAAAGACAAAACACTCCATTCCATCTCTGACATTTCCAATATCTATCTATCCCTCATAAACCTCTGTTCACCCATAAAGTGACTCATTCTTCACGTGTGAACATGCTCCGTCCGGGCGGGTGCCAGGCCAGCGAATCCCCGCCGCTCTTTCCTCATGCTTGTTATCATTACAAAATTATGGATTATCTTTTACATTTTACTGCTTTCTTTTCCACTGGGACCACAGCCAGATGTGTTAAAGAGAAAAAGTCTTAAACCTAAGCAATATATTAGGTGAGATGATGTGTAAATAGTTTATCTAGCAGTGTCGTTTGCTCTTTTCTTTCTTCTCTGCATGAATCAAAAGTGTGTGGAGAAGCTTTTTCAGCCGACTTCTCCTCACAGCTCATAACTCTGTGTCCCCTCATCATCCGCTGCTCTCCTCTCACTGGGTTAATTCACTACACTGCCACCAGTCAGTGTATTTACCTAACACCAATCTCTTTCCTTTTCCCTTTTCCTCTCCTCTCCTTTCAATCCTTTTCCCCGCCTGTGCCCCATGCGAACGGCGAGACTGTGTGAGTGAGTGTGCAGGAGATTTAGAGCGGGGATCAATACGAAATTTAAAAATCAATGCACTTAGCGCCAGGAAATCAATGGGCCTAATCGGGATGCCAATCGGCCCAGTCAAAACAATTAAGAGGGAAGAAAAATGTTTAACAACCTCCTCCTTCTTGCTTACATAGACACAGGGGAGAGCGGGGAGAGAGTGACGGAGGCCTAAAGAGGAATATCAGAGGCAGACGGAGAGGGATGAGATGGAGTGATAAATGGGAAGGAAAGGCTCAGGAGGAAAAGCTCAAAGCTTAGACCCAAGGAAAGCAGGATTGGAGAGAGGCAGGGAGCGAGGGACGGGAAGATAAAGAACAGTTAAAAGGAAGAATGCGATGCAGCGGTGTGACAGTCATGAAGGACAACAGAGGAGAAAGGGAGAAGTTGAAGGATGCGGCTGGAAGGACTCGTCCACACATTTGATCTGAATATTCAAGCTCTTGCTTAAAAAGAAACATGTAACATGCCAGTAGGTATGAATAAGATTGTGGCTTGTGGTAAGAAACACAGACATAAAACCGTCCCTCGGGAAGCGGCGCCGTTTGGTTCATCAGAGGCGTCCAAAGCAGCTGCTCCCGATGGTCGCTCACCGCCCAGCGCCTACTCCTCCTCACCAGACAGCCAATCAGCTGACAGCCGGGCCACGAGCAACCGACACTTCCAAATCAACGACATCAAAAAGGAGACATTTCTCTCCCCGTTGAAGAGTCCAATCATACCGAATGTTTGTCAGCTTGGGCATCCAATGACGAAGCCGGGGATGAGTGCGGGAACGGCAGAACGGGCTGGTGGGCGGTGGGGGGGCTAATTTGGGGTCAATCAATAGATCTCCCCTCTCTCTATCTTCTGCCTGCTCACCACGCTAAAATCAATGGGAAAGCCAATAGTTCCCCGCCCCAGTGTGGATTAGTGAACACACAACTAATCAGCCAGTCACTGAAACTGACATCTCGGCTATTAACCTATTGATACGGGAGACACGTGTTGAACACACACACACACACACACACACACACACACACAGCGGCACATTCCAATACAAACATCTGCTGTAACGGCAAGCGGAATTCCTTCAGATCCGGATGAACACAAACACGCTGAAAGGCTCTTTGAAGACACGTTTAAACAGCAGAAACATTCTTACAAAATATCTCATGTACTATTATAAATATTCACAAAACAATAGAGGCCATTAAGAAAGCCCCCCCCCTCCCCCAGCAGCGATAAAGTGTTTCACTACTAGACTGAACTTCAACTTCAACAATGTCCTCTGAGCCATTTACATTTTATTCTGCCTCCATCTACTTTCTTTTTCGACATCACATCATATCACATCATATCACATCATATCATATCATATCATATCATATCACATCATATGATACCACATCATGTGCCTCATCCTTTTGGTAGGAACCCAGGCTTTAAGGGTCAGAGGGGGGACTCAAAATGACGGTACGGACACCAGCTTCCCTCTAATTCAGGTTCCAGCCACTGGCCAGCAGCCTCCGGGACTGTGTGAGTGTGTGTGTGTGTGTGTGTGTGTGTGTGTGTGTGTGTGTGTGTGTGTGTGTGTGTGTGTCTGTGTATGCTTGTAACATGGTGGCACTCTGCCGTTCGGTCCTATATATTAATCTGACATATAAAAGAGATTAACAATAATGGCTGTCAATATAATCTGGCGATAAACAGCAGGTGCATGCTTATCTTTAGATATGGGTCCACATTTATGCTCCGAGAACATTTCACTAAAAAAATGATTTAAAATATGTCATGTCACAAATCACATTAAGGACAATAAACTGGGCAACTTCAAAGAAACTACGACCAAGTTGTTTTCTCAGTGCCAAAACACCTCACCGATTCTCCTCAGGAAGATAAAATAATGTGTACCTGGCTCTTAAGAGGAGCACTACACAAGGATCATTTTTCAAAAATAACAGCCTGACTAGCTTTCATCCCTTACTTTTGAAAGCCCTCTTGTTTTCTGAGATTGCCTCTCCTTCCTCTGTTCCTCCTCCATCCCCTCTCCCCTTCCCTCCCCCCTTCCCTCTCCTCCCATCTCTGTCATGTTTTAGTTTTCATATGTTGGTTTTGTTCTTCCTCATTTTCCCCTTGTGTAAAAAAAAAAATGAAAGGCTGAAAATAGGATGAGTGAGGGGAGAAAAGACAAGAGGCAAAAGCCACCACTGTACATGGTGAGATCACTGAGACTGCTCTCTCTCTCTCTCTCTCTCTCTCTCTCTCTTTTGCACTGACAGGTAAGACCCCAATACAGCCCCCCCGACCACATTCACATCCATCTCACTACCAAAGCTTCTCCATACAGGCAATGCAAAACGCTGCCTCTGGCCGGCATTCAATATATATAATATATAACAATGTGGTATAGTTACAGCATGACAAGAGGAACAGCATTGATCAGCCACAGGCACAAAAAACAACCTTTAAATCGCATTCGGATAAACAAGCTATTTGAAAAGCGACACCCGGCCTGTGCATGTTTTTTCAAATGAGTTATCAACCATGCACATTGTGGTGTGTAGTGTGACAGGCGAGGCAAAGGGAGGATAACTGTCTGTCTTCTCCTATCTCTTTCTCCTTGATATCCTTTCAGCAATCCTTTTTCACACGTTAAACACACAAAGAGAATGGAAGTGAGAGGCGTATGAAGTGGAGTGGATTCCTCCTCTTCTTCTTCTTCTCTCCGCAGACTTTATCGCCACGGTGGACCGGGCGTGAGAGTCGGCCAGTCATGGCTCGGTCGACACGACTCTACATTTAGGCCTAATCCTCACGCTGTTGTGGGTTATGATGGAGATGGAAAGCGAAAAGTTATTGAGCGAGAGAGAGACATGCGGAAGAGAGCAGGAGAGAGAGAAAGTGTGAAGGGGTATTGTTGAGATGTCCAGGCCAGTCCGGATGCATTGGTTCCATATAACATTCCTATCCCACTTCAACAGAAGGATGCCGCCTTTCTGAGGGAACGCAATCCTGATTTCTCGCTTGAGACCCAATATCTGCACCATACAAATAGGAGGATGAGGAGGGAGTCCGATACAGACTTGGAATATAACTCTTTCTTCTTATCCTGCTCAGCCATATTGATGTTTTTGAGCCTTTCATTGCTCAGCCAAAATGAAGTCTTTCAAGGCTGGAGCCATTGACAGATTAAGAAAACATATCCTATTCTGTAGGACACGACAGAGGCTTTCTTATTATCTGAATAGTATGAGCAGTGCTGATGTGGCATGGAAACACTATTGGTGAAATATTGTGTGATTAAACTCAGGGTTGGAATTACAGTTCACTCTGGCAACACCAGTGTGTTCTTGTGGAAGCAGATCTCGTTTTTCACGGTGTTTTATTTGTTGTAACATGAATTCATTTTCATTTTTTCTTTCAGCAGCTGTCAAGGGGGGAAATAATCTTTAAATTCTGTTCATTTGTTATATCAAAAATCAGTTCATGATTATGCTCCTATGTACACGAATGAAAAAGGTCCAGTTCCTCTTTCAGCCCTCAGGTAACGCGTTGTAAGCGTTGAGCTGGACACGGCAACACGGCTGGACCCCCGCACAACACACAGCCTGACAGGCTGGAAATCACTGAAGCCAAATCACAGAAAATTGATCACATCCAACAAAATGGCGGCAGTGACTAAAATTGGTGTGTGCTTGAGCTGGCTCGGGACCCAAAAAAATGGCTGTGGTGCATTGTGACAACAACACAGGTATCACTCCGACGTAGAACAATCATGTTGGGGGGAAAGCACTAATGAGTGTATTCTGGAAATATAGATGATATAGTGACATTGAAATCTGGCACTATAGAGGGGACGGCAAGCCGCGCGGTGAAAAGAGAAGCTTGGCAGATATATTTAGTATAGCTCAACGGGGATGTGTGGATGATATAACAAAGGAAACAGAAAACAGAAGGTTCAAGAGATGAAGGAGAGAAAATAAGGTGCTGCAGTCACCTGGAGTGTGTAAAAGGGTTATGCGGAGAGGTGGCATGTTCAGCCGCGATAGACCGAGAGGAGGAGAGGGAGGAGGTGGGTAACAGAGAGGTACAGGGAGAACAATTGAAAAAGGGCTGCTGGAGAGGGTGGAAGAGATTTAGGATTAAGAAACGAGTGTGGGGTAAAAGGAGAAGGATTAGGGGTTTGGGTGAGAGGAGGACAAAGTGAGAGGAGGAGAGAACAGGAGAGCAAGAGACACAGAGAGACACACTGCACAGGGCTTTTGACGGGGAGAGAGCAGGGATGAAGAGATGTGTTTTTCCTGCTTCCTCTGTTGTCCTCCCTCTCCTCTGGGCAACTTCCCGCTGCTCTCCCCCTCTCCGCTGCTCTCCCCCTCTCCGCCGCTCTCCCCCTCTCGGCTGCTGCCTTCCTCCTCTGTCGGACACAGTGGGAAGATGGGTAGGAAACCTAATCGAGCTGGACACACCGGCTGCTCTCTGCTGACACTCACAGGCGGAGGCGGGACACTACAAATTCTGCTGACCAGCCCGACCGAGCCTCCCCCCCCCCACACACACACCCCTCCCCCACACCTTTCGGACAGAGCGGCCATCAATCCGGCGCCATATAGCCGTAGGGATGCTGTGGGAGATGGGATGCGAGGAGGGATGTGGTCCTGTGATGCTCGATGGGTAACGCGCGGCACTTACACTGTCAAGTATTAGGAGTTTAATTCCTCCTGGGCATGTGAGGAAAAGATGTAGGTGCCTGGTATCTGTCACCGGTTGTAGGGAATGGCCTTACATCGGTATTATTTTTTTAATTTTATTTTTTTAAAGGACTCATGTGATGAACAGCTACAATAATCACTTGTATGACCTCTTGTATAGCAATCATGCTGAAACACTTGATTCATGCATTAGTTTATACAAATACAATATGTTGCTTCTCTATATAAAATACAACAATTGTTTTAATTATTATTTAGTTTACATTTGCTGCTTACATCCTCACAAATTCAAAAATCGGAGCTCAGTTCTATTTCATATTTAGTCAAATGTGAATTAGATTTTGAATTAGATTTTTCTTTTTACAGTACATCCCAATACATAACGTGCATTGCAACATCATTTTGGAGACTGGAAATTGAGGTGGGTCATTATAATGTACACTATCAAATAAAATAAACAATAACTACAATGAATTATAAAATAAAATCTCTACACAACAAAGAAAGGAAATCTGCAAAAAATAGAAACTGCTTCTGCAATAAAAATAAATAAAACTGGAACAGATTGTGTTACTTAATATCAAATGGTATATTAGGAAATAAATGTTTGGTTTATTATCATTTCTGACAATGTAGCTGTTATTATATTTATAGCATTCCAGTTTAACTTTTGTAATAAACAAAGATCACATATAGCTCGCACCTATAAAGCAAACCAATGGCAAACTGCCACCAGTGCTGCGTGCCGCCAACTATAAACCAATGGGTTCACAAGATGGTTGAAGGGTTTCAAACATTTTTGGTTTGTTTCCCAATATTAAATCCAAATATTTTCCAGCTCAAGACCTCTGGCCACTTCAAACCAAACCACCCTCTAAGAAAACGTGTTCTTTAATCATCGTGCACATCATAAACACACTTGAAGTATAGTTTGAGGTGTAAGTAATTAAAAATTGATTCAGCTGTATACACTGGCATGGACAAAGCTATTGCTTATGGGTGTGGCAGTGTGCCATGCATGGTGGACGCATCATGCAAGGTCCAAAGCAACGCGGCCGACCCTACGTCCTGCAGGTAAAATGGACGGGGGGCAGTGTGTGTGTGTGTGTGGGGGGGGGGGGGGGGGCTCCCTGATCATTGTGTGGGGGGAGGTAGTCATTACAGACTGACCGTTACGGTGACAAGCAGTGACACAATGAGGATTCACTCGGGGGAATTAGATGGTGGACAGACGATGGGATGTGCAAAGGTTGTGTGGACATGCGCTGCTTTGTCCTTTTTTATTCCCTATACATTAAGTAGCCAAGTGTGTACATGTATGACTTTGATTCTGTGTTCTCATATATGTGTGTGTGTGTGTGTGTGTGTGTGTGTGTTTGTGTCTGCGTGTGTGTCCAGGCTAGATAGCACATATTTGCTAATCTGGAGGGGGTAGCTGAGGAAGGGGGTAGGGTCAGAAGCAGGGGTCAGGTGTTAATTCACTGCTTCAAACCAGAGCCGAGCCCCAAAACAGGGGAGAGCGCAGTGGAATAGATCGACAAAAACACAAGGATATATTCAAGGTCACCTGTGGTAAGACCTCTGTCTTTCCCCCTGCCGTTTTCCTCTTTAAGGTCCCCTTCGCTCTAACTTTCCTCCCTTCATGTCCAAAATTTCACCTCCTCTGATTCCATCTTGTTCCCCCTCTCTCAATTCCCAATCCTCTCTCCTCTCCCATGGCCAGTCCAGTGTGTATACGCCACATTCTCCCCCAGCTGTTAAACCCCCAAAGGTCAGTCTGTCTGTGGGGTCATCAGTCTGGGATGAAGCTGATCTTTGGCCCCAAGCCCTTGATGTATTCCAGCCACACACCCACAGACACACTCACATAATGGGCACGTGAGGCCTGTTTCATTGTGGTCATTTTTGATCAATTTATCACTTCTCATTTGTCACTTATTGAAGTCCTGTCTGCTCTGGTGAAGGCTCGCTCTGTGCGGCTTCTGCCCTGCTTGAGTGGTCGGGTTAAGAAACGCAGTCGACAACAGGATCTTCTCAGATGATTAATCCAACCACCATTTATCAGCTAATCGATGCGGCGATGACCGTGAAGTGCCTATTGATTACATTCAATAACCACAATTGATACACGATTATGTGGGAAAACAACACATTCTTCTACAGGACAGACGGCGTAGCCTGCACACACACACACACACACACACACACACACACATACACACACACGCACACACACATACAAACCAAAGAATGAACACCTAAATGAAGAATTATCTTCTATATTAAACTATAGCTATAGAAATGTGTGACATTGACCCCATGACAATACGATATTTTGGTTATCCTTCTTGTCTTCTCAGGGGCTTTATAAATGTGTTCTTGGTGAAATATTTCACACACACACACACACACACACACACACACACACACACATATATATATATATATATATATATATATATATATATATATATATATATATATATATATATATATATGTGTGTATATATATGTATATATAACCACATTATTAAAATATATATTTAAAATATATTATATATATATATATATTACATATTAAATATTATTCATCACCATCGACAACTTATTTGTGAAATGATCCAACCTCAGGCCTGCAGGCGGAGAGCATTTGTACATCGTTTTGGGGTGAAAAGTGTTCTATTCAGGCAAATCCTGCAATACTACGAAGCGGTCACTTCTGGTTTACTTCTTGTCACAAAAACGATGAATCGTGCAACTGCAATCTTTCTGCCTTAATTGAGGAACTGGCCAAGCGACCTTTGACCTGGGGGTCATTACCGCATTGTGCGCGGGCTGCGCAGAAGAGCCACAGCATTTTGGGGAGGGGAGTCTTGCGCAGAAAATGGTTTAATTGTGTACGGCCTGTGGTGCTTGATACCGACTGGAAGTGGCCGGTAACAAAACTGTATCGAGGAGATCAAAGCCTACAGGAACGATGCCGCTCCGTGACAGCAGACCTGAGCCCATAAACCGGTTATGGAACGAGCTCTCGGACTTTAACATAAACCATAACATTGAATGTTTCGGTTCTGGGGTCTGTTTCAAGTTGATAAGGTGCAGCCCAGAGTGTCCAGTCAGCCCCAGATCACACGCAGGCTTTTCATTGTAACGCGCATCTCAATCCGATTTGGATAATCTATCAAATATTAATAATCACTCCCTGACCAGCTGCTTTTAAAATCCATGCAGAATTAAAAAAATACAATATTATGAAGATATCGGGATTTAAGCTTTCTAAATGTGCGGATGTCGTCAATTGTATATATTCTTTGATACCCTGTGGATTTGACTGCCTGAATAGACTGTCATGAAAACTTTACACGATATAAAATGTACCTCTTTACGCGTTAGGGTACATTTACAAGCGATTTAAATTGTATTCAATTACATTTAACAATTTACATGCACAGAAAGAAGTAAACACATGTTAACGGACCTAAATATTGTCTAAATAATCCAGGCTATACTTTAAATATATTGTGATGACTAATGTCTCCAATATAAACGCGTCGGTGAGTGTCTGCGTCAAATATCAATGCTTTCTGCGTATTCACTTGTGTTTTAGAATTAACGAAGGATGATTTTTTTTATTATATACAATTACTACATCAGCCTGAATATTGTAATACATTGAAATGATACGTGACCAACACACACCGAGGTTCAAGTGAAATACGAGGCCGCGGTTTGAATATGAGATTTTGAGTTTATAAATATTCCTGAAGTTTGTTGCAAAGGATTTTAACTTACTTACCTAGCTCGAAATAAAATCAAAATTCCGAATACCATTAAACTGAAAGATTATACTCTCAGTTTGACCGATTTAAATATAGAATAAAATATATAAGCGTTTGCATTTTATTTTAATATTATGCATAAATGCATTAAGATATTTTAGATGAACAACGTCTACCGGAAAAGCACCGATATTAAAAAGCACCGAAAATCGGAATATTACTGGTGGGTTAAAATATTGATATGCAAAAAAACATATGCATGAATATTTACATATTTTCGGTAAAATCGCGGGGAGCTGCAGATTGTCGTTTTAAAATAGAGATTTAAACATTGTCGAATGAATATGATCATACACTTTGACTTAGATGATTTAGACTTTGTATGCAAAGCAACAGGGTTGAAAGTTCCCACCGCAGCTGCAGCGGCACAATTCTTTTTGAATTCTGTTGTTTTTTATTTACATATTTATTTATATTTCAAACCATTTTCAAATTACATGTAAATTATATTTATTGTTAAATTACGCACATTTGGAATAGCCGCTGGAAACACACACACACACGCATTGAGATTTTGACATAACAATTACACTGATGCTTATAAGATAATATACGGTATATGATAAAGAGGAGACTCCAACTCAAACCGCCAACTCCAAGGAGCCTTAAAATAATTAATATTAATGCCGAACAAGGGTCAGAAAGAAAGAGCAACAATTCAAATATGTCCATCTTTCCCAGTTAAAGAAAACATTGCACACACACACACATACACATATAAAGATATATTATTTGAGGTTACAATCCGCGGTAGACGTGCAGTTTAGGGCATGCACGTGCAGCAGCCTCATGTGTTTCTCAATGCAGCTTCTATGACACACAGTCGTGACTATTAATGAGACGCTCTTTTCTAAATAAAAGTGGCGTAATAGATGTAAACTGGGGATAAATACAGTATCCTAATATATGACTTAAATAAAAGACACGCGTCCTCTCTTCTTTCCTTCGAGCTGTCTGCTGACCACAACGTGCAGGCTCGTGTCGGTCTCCTGGGATTCAAAGTCACGCAGTGTTGTGGTGCACTGGGCTTCATGGTCATGTGCGGCTGCTATGCTGCAAACTGTCCACACGTGCAGCCTCGCGTATTGTTCATGAATCACACAGATACATTAATCTGCATAAACCACGAAACTAAATACACGTTTGGCCATTGCATGTGTTCAGTTCTCACTACGTACACGCTCCGTGACGCGGTGCAACAGTCCTGTCCTAAAAGCCATAGATGTGTCAGATGCAACCCTGTGACACATCAGAAGAAACAACATGATTCCCATCAACACGTTTTCTCTGCTTGTCACCTCATCAAATGTTCTCAGTGTGCTGTTGAGCTGATGGGCATCATGTAAATATGTGACCATGTGTGTGTCATGTAAATGGAGAGCACAGGCCACTGCAGGACCGCGCGTCTATAGTGGACACCATTACTCTGAAGACACCATAAAGCACATGCATGTATCGTGCATTATGTGCATGTGTCAGTATATGGCAGGATTCAACGGCTTCAGTCGGGCGGCTTTTGACAATGTCGCTGAAGAGCTGCTTGTCCAATGGTCACCGGGCACCGGGCATGCAGCCCGCAGCCAGCGGGAGCTCAGCACCGGCAGGCAGGAAGGTGTCCGCTCTCCTTTCCTCTGCCGGTGCGAGCTCCCTGCTCGGCCTTATAAAGCCCATATATCCCCTCCTTCTAATTGATTTTCTCATAATTAACTCAGTCTGTCCATCGATTTCCCTTCGGCGGCGTATCAGCCGTCCTGGTGTCGAGGTGTTATTGTGCTATCTGCGGACATCGGGATACCGACCGCCACATATCGACCACCCCGATTAAAAGCCTCACGGCGCGGGTTAATTTGGCCGTAAACGATGTTAACGAGCTACATTATGCTCCAATTAAGACGCAGGTTGCCCATTAACACACTGGACTGCACCGCCCACCTGCGCGTGCAGAGCTTCTCAAATCCGCCGTGGCTTAATTCTCACAATTAGGAATCAAGAAGAAAAGAAAGGACCGAGGAGGAATCAAGGGAACAAAGAGTCTAAAGAGTACACACTGCTGTCTCCATTTCAACATTGTTTCCTTCCTGAATCAGAACTTCCATTCGGCCACAATTGCATACATTCAAATGTGACGCGCACATTACGCGCACAATAAAAACACAGCCTGCAGCCACCACGCGCGCTCACGTCGTTTACATGAGGCGCATCACGTGCGCCACATTGTCAGGTGATAGGAGAACGCATAGCAGCGTGACTTATGCAGAACACTGAGCATATTCAAAATCAAATATTCCCGCGATAATACAACATGCAGAGCAGACAAGAAGACACGACGCTATTCGTCCACGGAGCAAAGGCGCGCGGGAGGAGAGGATAGAGAGAGCATGGGCAGAGAGAGCGAGCGAGAGGGACAGAGAGAGAGAGAGAGTCAGAACACGAGGGTTGCCCCTGTGAATTAATTCCTATCTAATCAATAAAAAAGAAAAAGACCATCCCCACACAAAAAAAATCATTAGGACCGATATGTCTCGAGCTCTCTGCCTTGCAGGACGCTGCACGCGCAGGGTCGGGCTCCCCTGCTCGCGCGACAAGCTTTCGCCTTTTGAATTGACACAGAACAGAAAGATTGTGATTTGAGAAGCGGGGGAGTGTATACAGCTGAGGAGAGGAATGGTGAAAAGACACATGGAGGAAAAGAAGTTAAGTCTGCAGGATGCATATAAGCCCCCCGCCCCCCTCACGCGCACCCTAAGAATCATTTTCTTGTTTTTTGTTTTTGTTTTTGTGGATGTGGAAATTTACCAGCGCTTCCATCGGTGAACGTCTCCATCCCCGCCATGCGAGCAGCCTGTCTGGACAAGAGAGGGATGGAGAGCAGCAAGATGGGGGAGAGGGTACGGGAGGGGGGGCAGAGGTGTGTGCTAGAGGGGCCAGTGTGTGGGGCGGTTGATCTGGGTTGGGGGCTCAGCATTAAACTGAGGGGTTGAGGGGTTAGAGGTGACGGGGGGGTGGGGGATATGGCAACACCCTAGCCTTGCAATACCCCCTTCTCTCTCTCTCTCTCTCTCTCTCTCTCTCTCTCTCTTGTGTCCCTTGTTGTCCATCTTTCTCTCTCAATCTCTCACCCTCGACGTGTGTCTCTCAGAGGTTTCCATGGCGACCCGGTGGCTGTGGTGGTGCTGCTGCTGAGGAGAAAGAGGCGCGTGCATGAGGCAGGGAACGAGTGAGCGAGGGCGCGAGGCGAGACGGTCGTTTGAAGTGCGAGGAGGGAACCGTGACACATCTGAGGAGGTAATTAGCAATCAGAAGCATTTCGAAAGATTAAATATCACCTCACACGACATGTCCTCCCGAAGATGCGCGCGTGACATTTACGGTGCTCACTTCTTAGGAGGCGCGAGATGTTTTAAAGGGCCCAGCGTGACCTGAGCGGCTTGCATAATAATGACATTATGTATAAAACTACAACATTCAGTGGACATCTCTGCGTCATGGGAGGTTTTCACGAGTGCTGTAACTTCATGACGACAGATGTTTCTGATATGACTCACTGGATATTCAGCAGCGGGCTCTGCTGTTTTGACTATGAGGCCTCCTCAAATTGGCGAGTGCTCTGTGCTGCCCCCTGCAGGCCATATGCAGCACTGCCCCTCCTGCTCAGCGTGAGCAGAGCAAGCTGCCGACCCAACAGCGACTCTGTGTAACCTTTGGATTGCATGATTAATTAGAGATTAATTATTAGACTAACTGACTTCACTCAACCAAACCTGTTCCACCACATTTTTACAATGGAAATCAATCTATTATTAAATAACTGAATCAAGACATCCACTGACATTTGTTGTTATGTATTTATGTCTTGCTTAATAATGACAAATTAAACAATTGGTCTAATAATGTTTATTTGTTCAGGGAAAATGTGCTTCTTGAAATTTCTTGTGACTGACTTCAAGCTGCACAACCTCACGCGGTGAAGAGGTAAACCGAGGAAGAAGGCTTTCCAGACGATCACCTAATCTAATTCCCCCTCAATAAAAGCCATAGCATTTCCCCCATCAGAGAGATGTACCATATGCTGCAGGGTATACATATAATAAAGGCCGCCCCAGTGGGCCGGCAGACGGCTGTAGTGTCTATCAGCTTTAGATGACACGTTTCGATAGGAGACTGATTTAGGCCGGAGCTACAAGATGACTTGAGTCTCCATCCAATCAAGGAGGTGCGAAGAACACCTGCGGACAGTGAAATAAAGTCGACAGGAAGATGATGGCCGGTGTCTAGCCGCACAACCCAGCATTACATTAGCTTTTTGCACCCAATACAATTTGCACTGTATGGAACACAAGACCACCTCTGATTGTAGGCAATACACCCCAAATAGTCAGTGTGCTCTGGTGTCAAAAATAAATAAAAACGAGGAGCGTTTTATATATTTGAGTACAAGTTATTATATACTGCTGGTAGTGGAAAGTGAAAACACATGTTGAAATTGATCGATTCATTAAAAAAACAATATTGTTTTATTATTTGCAATGTTGCCTCCCGGTTTCTCGCTCTCTCTCTCTCCTCCTCTGGTTGTTTGGTCCACAGCATCACTAGACTGCCACCGTCCTGGCCCTGCTCCGTTTCCATAGCAACAGGATCTTTGACCCCATCTGTGGAATCCTTGACCTGGATGTAGATCAGTGAGGCATCAAGCGAGCCTATTGGCTGAAAGCTGCTGCTGTGCTGAAGCCAGAGAGGAGGGGTGACTGTGGTGATGGGGTCAGCAGCAGGCCGGGAGGATGGGAGGCTCCTGGGGGTCCGCTGTGCCCGATTCTAAACATCCCTTGTTCTACCTTGATCATCGCTCTGCACAACGGGGGTGTTATTCAAAACAGAAATACATTCTGATTCCATTCTGATCCGGTACCAAGATACTAACATATATATCCTATATAATTAATTAACTGTGTCCGGCCAAGAAAAGGTCCCCCTCATAACACCAATGGAAACAACACATTGTTATTTTTACACTTTGGTTTTTGTATGGGTCAAACAAACGAAACACAGAAAGTTAATTAGTTTGCTTTACAAGTGCTGCTGGGCAGAGTGTGTGACCTTTGGACAGGGCCATGCTGCAGCTTCTATATAACTATGACACTACACCAATTATTGTCAACTCTTGACCATAAAGTGAATAAGCATAGTATCTAAAATGTCACAATAATCTTTTAAAAGGTGCTCAATACAAAACTAAAGAGCATATCTAGTGACTCTACATGGCAACGGCTGAGGCAGCAGTGAGACACACTTACATGCACTAAAAAGCATGTGAGGAGAGGGACTTCTCTGCTCAGGTAGCCATCACTCAGCAATATCTTTACATAGAAAATGGTGTTCTGCTGCAATATTAATGCCCTATAACAGAGAACCGTAAAGCACCCAGACTGATTGGGAGATTGTGGGAAACTTTCTGCACATATCTGGAGACACATTTCTGGATATCATACCAAGTGATGCAGTGACCTCGGCATAATATTCTTAAGTTTTACAGCAAGATGAAATAAGAAATGCCACTGGGTGTAGAGCAGTGGCGTAGTTGTCGGATGAAGTCACCTCAGAGAAGACCTCCAGAGATGCGAGTCCTCGAGAAGAGGGCGGGGCTTGTGGAGGACGTCATACCTGTGCCCTCGTCCTTGGTTATTTGTGAACATAATATCCCTGAGTGCTCCAGATATGCGCCCCAATTCCTTTGACAAACAAATCTCTCATAGTGGCAGGGTCATCCAAGAAGCAGCCATTGTTCAGAGGAGCAACACAGCAGCAAGTCTTTGAGTTGGATCTCTGTAGTTTTGCAGACTTTTCAGACAGAGCGCCTCGGTCTCCCCGTGGGCATCGCAGCATTGGTGTTGCTTTAAGGCTGGGTGTGGTAAAAACTGGGCTTTCAAAATTCTCAGTTTTCCCCAAGGCAGGCCTGGGGCAGTTTAGCTGGCCATCAAACAGGCCTACTCTGAACCGGGTAGAAACGGCCCTATCAGGTTTCTCCCAGAGGGTAGCCCACGCTTATTGTTCTCCATGATGGCGAGTCAATAATAGAACTTCATTTGAACCCTCTGCAGTATTTTTTACATGCGGGGGTGGTCAGAGTGCTCTTACCTGACCTAATAATGGTGTCTTTAAGTCAGCAAGCGAGTAACATTGCACTAAATATTTAAAATGAAAGAGACATGAGAGATCCAAGAGCAGAACTTAAACAAGAATGGACCCCGAAATGTCAATAAATATGTAAATTAATTTAACCTTCTTGCATCGCATCGATGGTTGCAGTTTGTGTCCATTGGCATAAACAAATATAATAGGACAATATATAAATGATTAACCTTTCACACAGACTTTGGGTATTAAATAAACTATAAACATAAGTAAATCTGTTTATTCCCCTGTGTCTGTGGGAGTTAACGTATCGTCTTGAGGATCTTTCGTGCTCGTCTAAAACGCCATTAATAACGTAAAGAAAGTCACTCATTACTGTGCCGGTGCAAAGTGCTCGCTTTGATTCCCGACTGAAATGAGGTGACTCTTCAAAGTGCCCTTTGCCGACATTTACATTATTTATTCATGTGCTAGAGGACTGTTGGTCTACATCAGAGGACTTAATTATGTCCAATGAGGTCCAGCAGTAAGTCAAAGCCCCCACTCAGTATCGGGAGTGATCGTGTCCAGAAACAAGCGTTTCATAATGTTATATGAAACAAGTGACATAACTCATCTCTGCTGGACCGTGTGTACATATTTTCCTGATGTAACAATACATTTAACATTTTCAACGCAAACATTTATTTTGGTTTTGCCCTCCATGATATGATTCTAAGGAGTTGCTGTAGTGTTTGTAATACTATGAACATTAAGTATTATATATTAGGAAAGCACTTTATAAATTTTCTCATAAAGCACACAATCTCAAAACTACAGGACTGACTATCTGTGAGGATGTTGTGTCATCTGGAGCGAGCCAATAAAAGAGAAGCTCCTTCAAATCCACTGAATGGCTCAGAAGCAACAACATAGATGTTCATATATGGCATCACTCATGTTGGTGTTGTGGATACAAATGGCAGCAAATCGTCCCGAATATTTTTGTAATAAACTTTTTTTTATAACATGAAAATAACATTTTCAAAAAAGGTATCCATAATCTTAATTGAATATATCGTAAATATTGTTTTCAGAAATTCTAGGTGTAAATGTAAAGCGTTTGCTTTAGACATTGATAAATACGGTCGTATGTCCTGGCAAAAAAAAAGTGCATTGCATCATGACATGCAGTGCAATGACTAAGCATTCAACAAGGGAGAGAGTGAAGGAAGAACATGGAGCACACGTTTGGGTATTGTGATGCGTTGTTTGAGGCACACGCCCTCTTGGGTTTCAACATGCTGAGGGAGAAATAATTAAGGATCTGCTCCACGGTGACCTGCATTGGATGGACCTCTTCAGAAAATTCAGAAAACTGAGGAAAAAAATAACAAAAACAATCACAATAACAACATGTGAGACAAAGAGAACAGTTATGTTAAATGTATGTTTCCCTGTTTCTTGTCGTAAATGTTTGTCTTGCAAACACAAGAGTTCAGAATATCATATATACATAAAAAGGTCAATGTGCAAAAGCAGCTTGAGGCCAACAAACCTTTATTAATCAACACAAATAATATTGGATAAAGATTCTCACAAAAAATGGCAAATCAAAAGAATTCTTTCTTTAACAAAAATGTTCCCCTGAATGTTATTTTTTCCTTCTACGAACAATACAGCCATAGTAATAATATTTATAATAATAACAATAATATATTGCCACTGCCTGTCCCTTTAGAGCCCTACACTTCAGACAGTAGCCAGTCTGCCTGCTTAAGTCGAGCCTGTAAGGGGGGGGGTTACAGGAGGGGCCCTATTGATCGTCTTCTGAGTGAAGTCCAGGCATTAGTTCCAGCAGGGTGAGTAGACAGCTGTCCGTGAGCCACTCTACTGGGCCTACATCGCAGGGCTGAGTGGAGCTGGGATGTGCACTTTTGATTTTGATCTCCCCAACATCACTTCTATTGACCGACGCACCGTCCTGTGCTTTACTCGCCGAGAGAAGCACTCGCCGAGGACTAGCTGGAAGCCCGGACACCGGCCACCGTCGTATTATCCGTGTGGCCGTTGACAAGCTCGGGATGATGAATCTTCCACGGTCCGCTGAGGCCTAGCCCTAATCACGCCTGTCATCTACTGGCAACAGCCGTATCCACTGACCACGGCAATCACAAGTCGGGTTATCGTGGCACACAGTGTTTGTTATCTAGGCGAACACGCGAGGGCTCGGCTCTCCAAAGTTGGACACAAAAGGTCAATGTGTGCCGAGAGGAGACTTTTCCATCTGTGCTCAGTTCTCGCATGTTCAGAGACTATTCTCGGCACGTTTCCTTGTTCTTTAAAACAATTTCCAGAAATAATATTGTATTTTTCATGTTCAACATCCTAATGAAAACCAAACTACCGGTGACGCATGTTTAATTGGGTCTGGGGGTCCACATGTGGGCAAAACAAGCCAACAGATGCTTCAGGCTCTGCTTGCAGCCCACTTCATCTGTGCAAATGTACGTCTGTGTAGCCTCAAACATGACTGTAAACAGATGAAGGTGTCCACACCATGTAGTAATTGCGTTATTTTCTATCATTTGTGGCACACCAGTTGTCTTAACCTTATTCATTCAAGATTGATAATGTTATAAGGGGCTTACCGCTTCTTTTGGCACAGGCTTTCTCGCTCCAGTTCTCGCTGAGCCTAAGAAAAATATCATCATGGTGTCCTACACAGTAGCACCTGTGCATGGACCTTAAGGGAAAGCACAATGATCTGTTATTATTCAGTTCCCTTCCACAAAATAAGGTATCAACAAAAAAACGGACAGTTCTGACAATGTAAGGCTGGCCGTGAACACAGCCAATGGTGGGAGCTGCCATCTAGTGGTTATTACGTTGATTGCAACTCCAAAAGGAGGCCTTCCACATGTGCCTGTCACCACAACCGTCAGTACGATTCCCAAAACTATTCTATTCTGCAAAGTTAGTACAAAGCAAAGCATCTCATCCGCCTACACGGCGCGGTCCGCCTCGGTGCGCCCGCCGTTACTAGAGGACGACATCCTCCGGGCCCTCAGCAGCCAGCGGCCCTCCTCGTAGTCGTCCTGGTCCACGCTGATCAGCAGGCGGACGCCCTCCGCGCCGGCTGCCACCCTCAGGGAGTCGGTGATGAAGACTCCCTTTAGGGCCTCCAGCAGAGCGCCGCTCAGGTAGTCGGCCCAGAAGGCCTCCAGGTTGTCCAGCTCGGTGAAGTTGATGTCGCAGACGATGGATCCCAGGTCCCTGGCACGAAGCAGCGAGCTGGCTTTGCTGAACAACTCAAACTGACGCTCCAGGGGCTGCCGCTTGTCCGACGAGACGCCCTCGCGGAGGGCCGAATCGTGCTCCAGGTATTCGGCCCGGACACGCAGGCGGATTTCTAATAATAGAAGGAGGAGGAGGAGGAAGTAGTGGTGGGGAAAAAAGGGTGACAATGTGGTAGAGGAGAGTTGAGAGGGGAAATACATTTTTTTTAAAGTGAGAGAAGAGGGCCAGAAAGAGAGTGATGAGGGAAAGAAGACATATAGTGAGGAAAGAGTGGAGGTTGAGAAAAGGTTAAAGAAAAAGTGAAGTTAGATTGGAAAGGCCCACGAACAGTAACAAACAGAAGTGGATGGGTCATGAGATGAAAACAAAAAGGGAAGAGAAACGCACAGGACAAACCATTAGCAGACAGCTCATTTAGAGCATAGTGCATTTCATGAAGCATTGATTTAATTATAAAACCGGATTCAAGAGCTCGGACTTCCAATAAGAAGATTGTGCCCAGATACAATCACTACGAACTAGTGTACAGATCTAATGGTGCAGCAGGGCATAGTGCTGTAATTATGCGAGGCACTGGAGCTAAACCAACTGTGCTTCGTTGCCTAAATACTTGAAAACTTGAAATGGTCGGATATTTGGGAGCACTGAGAGAAATACTCTGAACAAGTGGTGTAGTCCCTTTTCTTCCGAGGCAAATCCACGTCAGCTGTTAACTAGATGACTGCCAGAGGTCACGAGAAGCTGATGCATGAGAATATTCAGTGTGACGTCCTCCGTGGTTGACATAAATCATGGTGTAATTAATAAAGTGGGATTAACTTTGACGCTCTGAACCGATGTGGCAGTGGCAGCAACGAGAGCAACTTAGCAGTGTGGAGCCCCAGAGGGGCTTTCTGTTCCAGTCCGGTGTTTAAAAATGGCGGATTCATTCCTATCAACATGTTTATTGAACAGATAGCTGCTGGAGTTTGTCAGTAACAGGATTGGTGGTCATGCAACAGCGCAGCGAGAAAGATCAGAGGATACATACATACTGTACTGAGTAAGAGAACCGCTGAGACCGTCTCCCATGTCATTATTCCAGGGCTTCGAGTGGAAACCAGCTGCTGACGAAATCCATCCCTCCTACTCAAACCCCTCAAGAAGAAGTAAACAGTATCTACGAGCATCCATTTCACTGGAAACATTCTCATCTGCAAAAGGTGTGTAGGAGCATTCATTTCAAGCAGTTTTCAAAGCCACATTTGCATCTCTTGCTATGAAAAAACCAAAACCTCTGCTCCGAGATTGAAAAAAAAAAAGAGAAAGGGACTTAAAAGGCCAAATTGAGTGAAATAATCAAAACTGTGTTTTCATTTAATTCAGTGTATCCTTGAAGAATCATTGTTTTGTGAGCTTAGGATGAGCGCATGGCTACAGCAGCCCAAAACGGACAAACAGTGGCCGGAGTGAGGGTCTTTACGTTACGGGGAGGCTCCCCTCGCTCTCGGAGCTCTCGGAGCTCTTGTGAATCGGAGTCAGAGTGCAGAGACGTGCTCCGGGAAGCTGCCGTCGGACTGAAGTCGTGTTCCCACGTTACGCGTGGCCTCGCAATGACGCCACGGCTTTGCACTCGTCAGCTCACGTTAGCGAAAAGGTCACCGTGGAGGCATTTCTGCAATAGCTCAAGGTCACAGCCGGGGAGTGATTGATACACTGTACAAATGGTCATTTTGTCGGTAAAGTATTCCTTTAAAATGCCTTTAAATGTTGGAGCGAGTGAAACTTATTTCAGAGGCATATCGGCACATTTTGGACCTGGCCAGCGTTGTGTGTTAAATCTCATACTTGTGACTCTGATGGGAAGACGATGGCCGTAATCTCATTTAATTGTACTCATAAAAGTAGTGATACAAGATTCAACTCGAGAGTCACATTCTCACCCTCTCCGTTTACATTTTGTTTGGGGCTATGGGGAATGGCACAAGACTCCAGAGGGACAAAGTTCAGAAAATGTCAACATTAGAAATGCAAATGTTGAATTAAGGCATTGATTTTGCATGACTTAACATTTCTAGGACAGCGATGACCAAACATTGGCATTTGCATTCAAGCTTCATTAGGCTGTAATTAGATTACTATGAAAACAGAGGACTGGATCAAAGTGGACGCTTAATCGATGAGGTTTGGTAAATGTTTAAAACATGCAGCGCTGGGGATAAGACCTGAAGACCATTCAATAATTTACATTTGCTTATACAAAGAAGGCAAACGTTTTGGTTCACAGATGCAATATGAAACATTTACAGGAATAAGACATTTGATTGTTACTTGACAAATTAGTAAACCCTGTCTCTAATACAATGTTGTAATTACTTATACGTCTATATAATAACCTTGAGGTCAATTAATTGACAAAACAGAGCTACATTATTTTGTCATAGCACAGATCCACACCTGTCCTCAGAGAACGTACAAACAGCAAATATTCATCCCCCTCTTTTTGTGTTTTATAGTTGTACAACCCTGATTAACGGTGGACTAGCAGCCAGTGAGTCAACTTCATTGCAAAAACTGCATGATGAGGACAAACATGGCAAACACAATAGTGTCTGTTCCTGATAGGTAACTATGTGGTAAACTGCTGAGTGTCTGCTGGACTGAACCACGCTTATGGAAACTCAGATGGGAGACATTGCACATGAGCATAAGGCAGGTGCAAAGAAATGAGCTTTTAAAGAAACTATTACGAGATGCTTTGTGTTTGGCATATGCCAACAGAATTAAACTAAGCCCCCAATCGAGCATGACGGGAGCAGCATCCTGCTGTGGGATGCTGCTCTGCAGCGGGTCCTGGAATTAGGGCTTCAACTGAAAGCGGCACAAATACAGGGAAGTCCCGGAGGACAACCCGCTGCAGTCTGCAAGAGAACTGTGACGCAGATCATGCTTTTAATAATAATCCAGGGATGTGTGCAGACTTGTTCTCCCTTTGACACAGTCTTAATCTGTGTCAACAAGGCATAGAAGGCGATTCAATGTTGTGCAATCTCTGTGCAAGAATTAAGACAAATCAGCAGACACGGGGCGTGTTAAAGTATTTCAGTATTCAGATTTATCACAACATGTCTTATTAACTGTCAGCCTGTGAGTTAACTCTTTGCACTCTTACACAATACTCAGTGATATATTAAGTTAAAGCTCTGTTAACAGTTCGACCTTTTGGATCATTATGCTGTGCGAGGGCTGTGGCTATGACAAACAACCGCCCTTCATGCAATTACTGTATTTATGGATGGCCTCCATTTCTGCCTTCCCATTTCAAAGCGAGCAGGATGGAGGTAGAGATAGAGGCAGCGAGGAGAAGGCCATTTAAAACCACAGAAACACCATGATAGTCATTTTGTTAGGGTTACAGAGCACTTCACGCTTCATCAGACACAGAGACATCCACTTAGACAGAACATTAGGAGGCACAGCTTCCATTTTCTCACTTTAAACACCGAGCCCGTTTAGCTTACTCCATCCCACCCTTCCAAAAAAAAAAAGAAAGAAAAATAAATAAATAAAAAGTTTAAGTACCCATTTACAAGGAGTCACTTGGCACGGAGCGCTTCAACTCTTTATCGATCCGTATTTCTGCTGATCGACTGACCGAGAGAGTGGAGAGTTCGGGGGAAAGACGAGAGACTGGCAGACAGAACTCTTCCCCCCTCCCTTCCCCCCCGTCAACGAAAAAAAAAAAAAAAAAAAAAAAAATCACTCTTGGTACCATTTTGCGTAGTTTGATCATTTAGAGCTCGTTCTGTCCTTCTGATTGTGTGTGAGGATACTGTTTTCGAACTGTGAACACAGAGAAAGAGAGAAAGAGACAAGCACAAGTGGTTGGATATCTGTCGACTGGGTCGTTTTCTTTTTCAACATCAAGCAGGCATGGCAGAGCACTCAGTACCGTTAGCTGTAATGAGGTCCGAGGCAGGGCAACGGTTGGTACTGACAAGTTAATCAGCTCAGCTTTACTGTAGCTCGGACACATAACGTGGCCGTGTCTAAGTGGGATGCTTGGGACGACTCTTACCTTGACCAATCCCCTTAGCCTCACCTTCACCGACCCATCATTTAAACTCCAACCATCGCATTAATCGAATATGTCCATTAAACCAAGTACGGGCCCTCTCAAGCACCCCATTTAGATAGCACGACGCCACTGCTGAGCCCGGGGTACACACAGCTTAGGGGCATTTGTAACAGCAGTTGTCATTGTCTGAATGTAATTGAGACACTTGGCTGAAAACGATCTGAGAGATGAATCATGACAAGAAAAGAGTGTTTGAGGTCTGTTTAAAAGCTAGGGGCCAGCATTGGACCCAACCGCCCTATCTATCTCTGCTCCCTCTTGACAAACGCACACCCGGAGCTCACGCGGGGCAGAGATAAAGATACAGCATGAGCTTCCTTCAGCAGAGCACTGTTGGGTTATTTTCCTCAGAACTGCTCGAGCAACAGGTTACACAGGCCTTTTTTTAAACCGCTGTCTGTAGGACCACGGGACCGGTCCTTGTGAAAGCACGAGTATCTGTGCAGAGCTTTGTTCTTTTAACTTGAGACTCCAGAGCTGGCGGACATGAAGTTTCAGTGATGCCAAATGAATTGAGTTGATTGAACGTTGAGGCAGCTGCTTACAGCCACTCATAATGAAGATAGTGCAAGAGGAAAGGATGGCCCAAAAAGATTTCCCAGAAGCAGCAAAAAAGTGGCACCTTCACAAACATGTCCAACATTTAGTAATTTGGTCTTTGCAGGTCATTAACTTGGCTTTATTGTTTCGAGCTCTTAAATGTATTAATTGATTCTTCCTCACTTGGCCCTAAACCATGAAGCTACATTAACACGCAACCACAATTAACCTAAAAGATAAAATAGACAAAACCAAATTATTGTTCCGTCGTTTGGTTTGCAGAACCAAGGAACCATCACAGGTCCTACATTTCTAAAGTCTGTTCCAACTTTTGCTCTCTTATTCCACCACACTGACTGCATGTCCTGACATCAAGCATCATAGACTGCACCCTCCAACAGGGGCGGGTCACAAGTGATCCTTACGAAGCTGCACCCTGACTCATCTTAACTGTTGTTCATCAAATAATGGTCAACATAATCTTAGGTGAACACACCTTGTGTGATTCATACTATATGATTTTTTATTATTTTATGCCTACTTTGAACTGTTCATAAACTGTCAAATGAATTGAATGTATTTTAACTCTAAATCTGTCCTTCTGTACACATTACATCTATCGTTCTGTCCATCCTGGAGAGGGATCCTCCTCTGTTTCTTCCCTTTTTCCCCCTGAAGGCTTATTTGGGAGTTTTTTCCTGGTCCGATGTGAGGCTCTGGGGCAGGGGTGTCTATGTGTACAGATTGTAAAGCACCCCGAGACAAATTTGTAATTTGTGAAATTGGGCTATACAAATAAACTGAATTGAATTGAATACGCCCCCTGCTGCTCCCGTCCACCTCCCAGGCGAGGCGGCACTCATCTGGACTGAGCCTCGCGTCCACACCGTGACGTGGCCATCGTCAGTAAACTCGGACAGCTGTTGGCCATGTTTGTGAAATTGTGTCAAGAGAGAAAACCAGGGAATTTCAAATAGACTTTCTCTACATATATCCCCATTATTGTGGTTTTAGAGAGACCCAATAGACTTTGAGTGGAGAGAGTTTGGTCAGACAATGTGCTGAAAGCGTTTTGGACGGCTCACTGCTGAGGACTGAGTTCTGTGAAACACTGACACCAACAACCCTTGTCAGAAATAGATCAGGAATCATCCACAGTGCACAACACTAAAGAACATTACAGGATGCTTTTGAGGAACGACTTACAAGGCCTGGGGGTAGGGGGCAGGGGGCAGTGAGATCATGAACCACAAGCAGAAAGAGCAAATTGGCAGCACCAACCCCTGTTGTAACAAGGGGGAGCGCCGCTTTTACCTGAGGCATCGGCCCAGACTTGTGAGAGCGCACACGACTGAGTTGATCGCGCACACTGCAGTATCTACGGACTGAGCGGAGACCTTTTTGTTTTGTTCCTCAGTCTCTGTCTCCATGATCCAGTGAGTCTTAGGTTACTCGATCTGAGTCACAATCCTGAGACAACCTGGTGGAATCAAATGTGGAGTCAAGACAGCGACATGGTTATAGTCACACAGGCACAACACGCATCCTGAAGGGCTAAGCAGGGCTGTCCTCAGGGCTCTAGGGCTTTAGTCAAGTCAATCATCAATCCTTTGCTGTAATACACATTTCTGATGGTGGAAGTTCAAGCAACTGTTGGAGAAGGTCTGCATGAATGACTAGGCACACTTCACACAAAGGAAACTGATGTTAGTGTTATCTCAATATTATTGTGCTGGGAGGAACTAGCATTGATTGAATACAAGGCAGGCAATAGAGACGTGGAAAGGACATTGGTAATGGAGCACATGGGGCAGCCGTCCAGCGCAGTTAAGATGGTTTCCAACAACTGATCAAAAGGTCTTTTTTTCAGGACTATGTGTGGCGACTGGACAGACTCAATAGCAGCGGCTGAAAACCGTCTGATGGGTTAGAGAAAAGGTGAAATGAGGGGAAAAGAATGTACGGATTGAGAAATGGAGGAGGCGACCCCCCCACCACACCACACCACACACCACACACCACTGATGTTATTTAATTGAGACGGTTAAGGAGATCACGTAAGTCTAAACAATGAACACATCTTGAGAATTGATGAAGAATCAAAGCAGACTGACAGGAAAGTGCACTCTTGATTATCAGTGGTGTTTATGACGTGAACTCTGAATCCTTTCAACACAGTCAAGAAGTTAAATGTAGTGATCGAACCAACGCGTGATTGAAGAATCTCTACAAGTCGGTCTGGTACTTAATGAAAAAGACCTCTTACTGAATTAATATCATAATGATGTCGCCTATCTAACAGACATATTTCTACTCAAATTCATAATCAAGTTCTCCAATATCTATCAGAACGTTAAAAAAAAGCTTGTTTTTTTTCTATAACACCATCCCACCTGACAATGGTGCACTTTCTTTTGATTCTGTGCTGACATTTAGCAGAACTCCCTCCACTCTATGCTCCTCTACAGCGGTGTGGTATTTAAGGTCAACTGGATAATAGTGGTTGGTCCAGTTCCTTTAGTGTGGGATATTAATGCGCTTTACACTTCACTTTCTTCACAAAAACGAGTAAATAAACAGAAATTATTCTGTGTATTGTCAGGAAAATGTACGTGAACTGTTTTTTAAAACATTGAATGCTCAAGGTGTCTTGTATTGACAGTTTGGGGGCAGAATTGAAAAATCGGGATTAAAAACTCCTTAACTGCAGCTGAGGTTGAACACAGACCAACAACATCAGAATTGAGGAGACAAAACACAAACTGTGGTGTAATTTTTTTGAAAATGAAATTGAAGCTTATATGGCTGACGAAAAGACGGCTAATGATCAGGGAGAGAAGATGTCAGGATGAGGATAAGAAGGCCGGAGATGAAAAGCTAAAAGGGAGACAGGTTAACCATGCAGAGGTACACTTACTGCAGAAGGCTTTGTGTAGTTGTGGTGGAGGAGGTGGAGGGCCCGGTCGGCATATTTTCTTGGGCCTGCGGCTCCAGCCATTTCCCCTCTTCTTCCTCCTCCTCGGAGCCGATGGCCCGGGCGGCGGAGGGTAAATACCTGACAGGACAAGCATGGAATTAGTTTGTGCAATTCGGACCACGAAACATTCTCATTGGGCGGGGTCCATTTGTATTGCTATTCTCCTATTTTATATTGTATGTCCCTGTGCTTCCCCTTTCTGTAAATAGTTCATATTACTCCATGTCAAACTGTTCCTGCTGATATCGGATCAGAACATCCTTTCTATGCGTGCGTCACCACAAGCGTTTGTCATTTTGGCCTTGGGCAGACCACTTAAATAATGTACACGCATGTTCAGAGCTCAAAAGGATGGACCACACTACACTTGCATGTTAGTGAGGATGCCAGTGTCTCATCACCCAAAACAATTTACAGGTTTAAAGAATAGTTAAACAAGTTAAACATGCTCTCAGGAATGCTGTTATGGACACTCTGCCTCCTGAAATGGTGACAAAATGTGCAGAAAAAATGTATCCTATACTTACAGTGAGTTATATAACACACCACAACACACATACCTGTTCTCAAATGCTGCGTGAAATATGGAAGAGGTGTTTCTGTCTGCCTGTGGCTGTGCTGCATACCAGAGGCCAACTGGTTGTTCTCCGCTCCATATCTCGGTCCATTTCTCTCTGGAGATACTGAAAAACAAAAACAAGTGTTTACGTGCATCAGGCTATGCTTTTTTTTGGGGGGGGGGGGTCATGAATGCAGTTATTGCTGACATGTTGTAGAAGTCCAGAAGCACTCATTCATTAAATCATGAGTCCGTCTTTCATCCTCACCTGTCCTCCTTTTCTTGTGGGACACTAAAGGCAGCAAGTCATGACGAGTGAGGACTCTCAGGAGTTGCAGTAGTGGCTCCAGGTTGCCATCACTGAGGTATCCTCGCCTATCCAGCTCCAACAACAGCTCAAGGCCACTCTTGGGCTTATACGAGGCCACTAAGGGATGCTGGGAGCCCCGAGGCTTTAACCGCTTCCAGGCCTTTAGCAGCTCTGGACTCGGGGAGACACCAAAGTAATCTGGATCGCCTAGACAGGGCTTAACTGTCCAATCTGTTGGGTCAAGAGGGTGTGTTGCAGGACACGTTTCATCCAGAAGGAATGACAAAACTTCAATATCAGTCTCCGTCAGCTGACAACCGACGACTTCAAAGACCTCGTGGAGAGACAACATCCCATAGTAGTTTAGACACTCGGTTTCATCCCAGTACAGAGAGTCCCTGAGTGGGCACCCTGGGTGATGCACGGCAGCCATGAGCCTACAGCCACTCTCCACCTTCCCACCTGTGTCAAACCGTTCAGGATTAATAAACAAAAACACAAACATCAAAACAAGTTATTCGACAGTGAAGTTGGTAAACAGCACAAGATTCGTGTTGAGTCGTTTGACCTCCTGATGCATACATTCACATGTTCTACAAACGTAGACACATTTCAGCAAAAATAAACTAACAACAAGGAAGCCACATTCCTCTGTAACTAAGAGTTATCAAAACACAGCAGCAAGCGGTCTGCATCCAAGGTCGCATCTACCATGCACCTCGTCTCCTCTGAGTTACTGCCTCTCAAAGGCGCTGTTCGCGGCCTGCAGTCCTACCTGTTTCACGGCGTCAGCTCGACGCCATCTTGCAACAAGCTACGCAAAGTGTATTCGGCTGTGAATGTGCGTTTGTTGTCGTCGCTGCAAAGAACGTCTCACTAAGCCAGGTGGAGGAGGCCAGAGCCACACAGCAGCGCCACTGTTGGAGGAAATTAACCCCTTACGTCACGTCCTCACGTTCCTCTGGGGGAAACACAACACAAGGAAAACAACACGCACTTCAAACGTCAGTTTAGCTGAATGACACTTCAGACTTAGAAACACACCTCGCGCGTTGACACATATACACGTATGTAGCGGGTCTTCAGTTCATCGTGGAAATATATAATGAATGTACACATTAACCGATAATACTTCCTCGCTAACTTTGTCAGCTAAACGGTGGCGACACGCGACGGGATCTGGGTGAGATCAATGCGCATGCGTACAAATGGGTGTAACAGTCTTAAATGCATTAGAGATTTAAACATTTAATATACCGCAAAACTCACGTTTCCTCTTTGAGGCGGACGGTCGGGCGACTCCAGCAGACATTAGCACAACAACACGGAGGAACTGACCAATCACAGCTCTCCGCCTGTATGATGACGTCAGGTCGTTTTCGTCCCACTGATCTGCAGTCAGATGATTTGCCTACGAGCTCCTCGTGAGCGGCACACCTGACACAAACGGGACCGACCTCAAGTCTGCTGTATTCATTGCATCGTCAAAGCTATCTCAATATGTATGACTTCATAAACACATGTGAAAACATGAAATACATTTCAAATTTAATTTTATAATTGCATGAATAGAATATAAACTGTCCATAGAACAGATTCAACAGAGTTTCATGTGTTCGCCATCGACCTGAATCTTCAACCTGATGTATCCGTCTCCGCCACTAGGGGGCGATGTTCTGCGCCCAGACAGCAGGAAGTAAAAAAAAACTCCACATCACATCCGTGAAGCAGAACAGCAACAAACGGTCCGGGGCAGTTCCACCTAAGTTCTGCTGTGAGTATACAAGATGACTCGGCCATAGACGCCTCACCTCCAGCAGTTCTGGTCTTCGTTGCTCTTGTGAAAACGTCCCACGACGTGCGATCCGCTCGCGCGTCGTCCATTCAGCCCGGGGTCGGTGGACGTGGGCGTCACGGAGCGGCTAGCGGTGACAGGCTTTTTCCATCAAGTTGTGTTTTTTATAAACATTGTTTTTTTTAATTTAGCTGCACGTTACATCATAAGTAGGTTTGGTAACGCTATGCAAGTTTCTTGATAGATGACTCGTGACATTGGGAGCAGTTCATCTGGGATGTGATGTGGCCCTTTGGTGACCAGTGTTCCTCCTCGGCCCCAAACAGCGGAACTAGTTTCTCTCTCTTTGGTCTTCTGCCTCCGTGGCACGGTTGGCTTATAACTACAGTTATGAACACATAGTTACGAACTACTCACCCTTCCAACGTGTCTCTTTTTTGGGGTGAAATAGTGTGCCTCTCACGACTCCTCAAAGAAAAGGCAGGTTTATTTGTACGTGTCACATTTCAACATCTCAATTCAATGTGCGTCACGTAAACCATTGAGCATCAACATATAATGCAAAAGAAGATTTTCAAACAATTAACAGGGTTCATACGGTCACGGAAAACTTGGAAAAGTACTGGAATTTTAAAATGGTTATTTCCAAGCCTTGAAAAGTCATGGAAAAAACATAAATCATAAAAGTTTGGGAATAGTCATGGACATTTTTTATAATTACATGTTCATTTATGCTGAGTTTGAAATAATTAATATGTTTTTTAAAGAAAGACGCTTAAAATATAAGCCGGCGTATGCTCTCAATACGCACAATTTAAAAAAATGTTCATGTTTATACCGAGATTTCAATTTGGTCATGGAAATTTGGTTTAAAGTCCTGGAAAAGTCCTTGAAATCCATTGGTCAAAATGCGTAAGAACCCTAAATTAAGAACATTCAATTAAACATTAAAAACAGTCAGTAAAACAATAAAAAGCAAAGGAATATAATACAAACTTCACCAAACCAGCATTCATAATGGGTAGACTGTTTCTCTCTATCAATACATGTCCAAAGCAGTCAACTGTCAAATATGTATCTTTTATTATTTATTCTTTAATGGATATCCAAATTGATGAGTTATTGATCTGGTTTTAATTGTTAGGGAACTGATTAATCCAGTTTGTTGGCTTTTGCGCTGATTGAAATGATAAAGATTTTACTATTTATTTTTTGCCCAAAAAAACCTGGTGTTCAAATAATATTGCTTTTAATGTTTGTTGTATTATTAATGCCTTGCAGGAGACAGTCTGTAGATGCCATCTGGAGCGCCATCGGGGGAGAACTGTCTCATCGACATGGACAGCAAAGCTGGAGATCTGTTCAGTGCTGAGGATGCTCATCCAACCGGCACCGGCGGAGCTGGAATCATGGCCAGGTAAGGACCGGCACATTTCTATTTTTATTGGCAAACATTTTGACGTATGGCAAGACCCAATTTAGATATATTTTTACTAAATTATCTGAAAAGTCCTTTATTAAAAACAAAAAACGGCAGTATCTTTTGTATATGAGCGCTTGTGATTGTATATGGGTCAAATGTCTTCCCTTCAAACTTGTGGAAATATAGTGTTGAAAAAATATATTAACCCTCCTGTTACCTTCAAATGTACCAACATCTTTTACTCTAACCTCCAGAAAATGATTAGAAGTAATATTGTTTCCCAAGTTTAAGTGTCAGGTACTTTATTTGTTTGTTGACTACCTAAACAGCCCTTTAAATAAATAAAAAAGTTGATATTTCTTATATGTTTGACATAGTGAAAAACAGCCTGGGGTCAAATTGACCCCAAAGAACATTGATGCGTACAAGTTGTGTTCAGGACAGTGAAAACATATCATGTGAATTTGATGTTTTCCCAGTTGTTCCCAATAAATTAGGAAAAGTCATTAAATATGAAGGAAAAATAATGATGTCAATCATTTATTTAGAGACGTTAAACATTAAATGGGGTCAGATTGACCCCAAAGGTAACAGGAGGGTTAAATAGTCCCCCAACTGATAGCCTACGTGGGTACTAGCGCTCTGTTTATACATTTCTTAATATTTCTCTATGTATTCAGTTGGTAATGTCTTTGTCTTATTTTCTAGACTCTGGCTCCCCAAAGGCCTCTCGGCCAGTATGGCTAAAGAGTGGGTCAACAAGCGCCGACTGTCCATTCGACCGTGGGCCACCTTCGTGGACCAACGCAAGTTTTCAAAACCCCGCAACTTTGGCGAGTTATGTCAGAGGGTGGTGAAGAACGTGGACACTTTCAACAGCAACTACACCTTCATCTTCCTGGGTCTCATCCTCTACTGCATGTAAGGCCATCAAAGAGGGAGTTGTCTGTGTTGTGGTGCCAGAGGGAGGGATTACGTCCTCACAGACCGATGCACACAGGGACTTCCTCTGTGTGTTTTTGGCCACTGGGTGTATAAAAAAAAGAGAACAGAGAGATTTCATTAAAAGTAAAATATACAATTATTGAAGTTTTAACCTGAATCGTGAAATGCTGCATTAAGTGACCCCACATTGATATTTCTCGTCCTCAGTGTCAGCTCTCCCATGCTACTGATTGCCTTGGCTGTGTTTGCTGGCGCCTTCTACATAATTCACCTCAAGTCCCTGGAGTCCAAACTGGTTGTCATGGGTGAGTAACGCTGTCCGACATGCCGAGTGTATTCTTTAAATACCAGGCACCGTATTCTAATATGAGCCTTTGTGTTTGTATGTGTCCTAATGAAGTCAAATGCTTGATATGGAATTTGTTTTGTCATGTTGCCGTAGATTTGTTTTGACAAGCAAAGAAACAAGTTAATTAATTAATGGAGAGGTTAAATGCGAGTCCGTGGCTAGCATCAGAACGTCACATATGACCTCGACCTTTGTGTCAGCGGCATTATTATCTGTAATGTTCTTGTCCACCAGGCAAGGAGCTGAATGTCCCTCACCAGATGGGTCTGGCTGGAGCCGTTTCTCTCCCGGTGTTCTGGTTGGCCGGCGCTGGAGCTGCAGTCTTTTGGGTTCTAGGTAAGACAAGATGGACTATACTATCTGTCACAAAGCATCAGACATCTGCATCTGACAGGGCGGAACATCAGACAAACTATGCACATTCAGAACCCCCCCCCCCACACACACACACGCACACGCACACGCACACGCACACACACGTAACATAGAACTACACGTGGTTCACAACAACAAAATAACAGCAAAACCACATTAGTTTTTCCAATATTTGTCACAATGCTCATCAGAGCACTGTAACTCATTTGTATTATGTATTATTACATATTATTTACGTATTAACTGACATTCATCGAAAGTGTCTGTGTTAGAAGGTCATCTGAATTACCTAAATGTAATTGTAAATGCATATGGAAACCTTCCTCCTCACAGTCTTTACGTTCACATTCCCCCTTTTCCATTTGTCTCCTGTCAGGAGCGACGCTGTTTGTGATTGGCTCTCACGCTGCGTTCCGTGAGCTGGAGGCCTCTGATCTGGACGAGCTCCTCATGGAGCCCGTGTGAGGAGCAGACTGAACCCTCTGCGGGCGCTGCTCCGCAATCAGTCATCACCGTTACTTTGTAATCACGTGAGCCCTGACGGGTTGAGGAAGAACTGCTCCTAGATCTGCTCCTCAGCTACGCGTGTGTCCTATATTCCCTGTAATGCAATGTCCCTGGTGTTTCCTCTAAAGTAGTTATTGTTACAGACTCATTCACATTGCAGGAGATATTATTAATTTGATTCGAGCACATTAACATCCAAATGATACGCCTTTGTCTATGTACAGTCTGTTAAACCTTGGATGCCTCTGGTTTATGTCAAATAGCCTTTTGCTTCCTTCAATGTCTCATACACAGTGATATGTCTTTCAATGTATTAATCTGTATACAGTCAATGCATTGTTTACAATTCTAAACTGCTCAAAAAAAGGTGAATTTTACAAAGGAAAAGTGCCATTTAAAGCTTTATGATGACCACGCACAAAGAAAACTACATGTTTTATTTAAGAAGATACAAAAACTAATTTGGTATCTCAGATTGGGTACTTAAACTAGATAGATCTTAAGGTCACTGCATAGTAATAGTGTTTTGTTTGGGGGATAATTTGGTACATTGGTGTCAGGTCTGAAGGTTACTCTGTAAACATGAAATCATTCTTTTGAAATTCATGAATTGTATTTACATTTTGATGTAAGTTGGGTGTTTTTGTATTCTGGAAGCGCAATAAACCCCTGTTGTAAAGATATGATGTCCATTTGTGGTATTTAGCCTCTAAATTCACTGCAGGGAGTCGCAGTGAACTCGGTGGCCCTCGGTACTTCGGCTGCCATGTTTCTGGGCGGGTCTGAATCCACCGTGGAGGAGGACACTTGCAGCCCTCCTGGCTCCTCGGCTCTCTCTCCTGTACACCAGCACTCAGCAACCCCCTCCTGTCCCCCTCTTTTCATGTGACCCCTGTGACCTGTGCTCTGTGACAGCACAGAGAGAGGACCCCATGCTCGGATTGCCATGGCGATGACCTTGGAGGCCCCCAGTCAGACACGCGCTCACAGACACACTCGCTTACACACTGCGGCAAAGGCGAGCGATCGATATTCTATTATACAGAGAGGGTGGCGAGGGGGGTGGGCGAGGAAAGTCGCACTGCAGTGAGCTCACTGCAGAGACACAGGGGAAATTAGAGCAGGGGTGTGAGTGTGTTTGTCAGTGGGAATGACAGAAAGGGTGTGTGTGTGTGTGTGTGTGAGAGAGAGAGAGAGAGAGAGCAGGAGACAATGCATTTGTCATTGGAAAGTGGTCGAGTGGTGCCAGAAAGTGGTAGTGTTTGTCACTCAAAGAGACAAGGTACATGTTCACAGGATGTGGCAGTGACCTCTTAAACCGAACATGAAGCTGTATATTGTGTATATTTAATTAAACTTGCGTATGAGGTGGCGGTGAGAGGCTCATATAATAGATGACCCTTGTGGCACAGCGGGGTAGCACAGTTATAGTGTTCCCTTAGGATTAAAGATGTACTGCCTCGCTTTGATTGCAGTAATGTGACCTTTAGAAAAATCACTTTAAATCATCATTAATCATAAAAGTTGCTATTCCTTCCTGAATACATCATTCATGCACTTCTTCATATTTCTTATGGTCTTGAAAGATGAGTTGGGTGAAATAGTAGGACGTGTGTCCTGTTGTAAGACCCTCCCCCTGAAGAAGCTCATGCACGTCAATGTGAGACACCCATATCTGCTCTGGTGCATCACTGTCTGGCTGCCAGCTCTTCCTCCTCTTCACGATGCGGTTTGCACATCGAGTCACGACACTAGGTGGCAGCCCAACATCATATTTACACCTATTCTTTATTCTGCTGCTGAAATTAACACATTTGCACCCAACCTTAATGAAATAATGTATTATTGACTATAGCAAATATGATTATATCATTTTACATCTGAATATGTGTTGGAATAATATTGCATTTGTATTCTTATCAACATATATATAGGGTGATATCATCAGCATGTTATAATCAACAGGGATATGGCCTCAGCCAATAGGATGAATACAATTTGACCACAAGGATCAACACCACTTTGGTGCGGACTAACCAAGATGTTACATATAACATGCTTTTATTTGTTGCAGGTAAGGTTTGGCATTCATTTATTTGTATTCAGTCAGAATATGCCACCATCATTATCATTAGCTGTTTTTAAGAAAGAGCACTAAAGAAAGACAATAGGGGATATAGAAGATCTCTTTGTTATAAAGTGTGTTGTGTAGTTTTTCATTAGACAGAAAGACACACAGTCAGGTTTAGGTTGTATTAAATGTTCTAGATGTTTTATTGGTGTTGGTTTAGTTTATTTGACACACACACATGTTCTAATAGTTGTGTTTTTCTTCTTCTTGACTTTCAACTCTTGCAGCCGTCTGAGATCGTTCCGCCGGCCCGTCACTGGTCTCCGACACAGACATGCACACAGACCCGGGCCACAGCAGCCTGCACCAGGACTCGGACCGGACCGGAGTCGGACCCGATCCAGCATCACGGACCGCAGGCGCACGGTCTCCCCGTCACCACTCACCACATCATACCTGCAGTGAACGGGAACCTGAACGCCTCGGTTGGTGTCGGGTGTCTTTTGGTAAAAACACAACTTTAAAACGCTGCTCTGCTGTTACAGTTTTAGAATAGCCTTCAGAAAAACCAGCAAAAGAAAACTGAAACAAAAGACAGAAACAGAGAGAAGCGTCTCTCGCCTTTTCCTATTTCTCCGATATCGTTGATGTTACTTTTCATGAATTTCTCTCTTGAGCTGTTTTTCCAACATGTTTTTTTTATTGTTTCATTTAAATTCAGTATAGAATTATATAGATTTCCTAGAGCACACAGAAAGATTGAGTTGTATTTACCAACTTGGGGGGAGGGGGGGTGTACTGTAATAGTTATTAACAAGGACAATGGTTCACACAGTGCACACAAACAGAGACAAACGGGGCAGGAGGGAAGGGAGGGGAGGGGAGGGGTGTGAGAGACAGAGGGGGAGAGAGGGGGGACAGGACGCCATGGGGTGTGCTTTGTTAGGCCTAAATGAGGAAAAGCAGCTCTCACGTACCCCCCCTCCCGTCTTGGAAATAAAAAACACACGTAAAATCATCGAAACCCCCCCGTACCCCACATATTAAAAAAACAACAACACTGTGGCCGTTGAGAACGGACTAGAAGGGAGATGAACACTCCGCTGGTCCTCCGGACATGAGAGGCGAGAGGTGGCAGTCGAAGTGGTGTCGGTGGTGGGATCTCACTGTGTGATCTTTACATCTTTGTGTGATTGGGGGACAAGCAAAGGGTTGGCAAGGAGGGAGAAGAGAGAGGGGAACGAAGGTATAGAGACAGACGAGGGGAAGGGAGCAGGGGGAGGACAGGGAGGGGGAGGAGCGGGATGGCCCTTTTTTGCAGAGCATGGACACTCCCTTTGTATCCTTAGCTCATTCAAATCTACATACACAATATGCAGCTGCCGTTTGGTAGATATATTGGTTTATGTACACAGCAGTGAGAGAACACATGCAAAGAGTATCATAAGAGATGGGAGAAAGGGGGGCGGGTCAATGTCGAAAGTTGTAAAGGTGCTTTTGCTGTTTTTAATCTTTGGGGCAGTATTGATGAAAATTGCTTCAAAGCGTTTTTTGTCTTTAAGGGGGCGGGGCATCTGAAGGTGTGTCTTGCCAGGGATGGAGTGACAGGGGGGAGAAATAAGTGAAACATGTAGGGGACTTGAGCAAAGATGCTCCATTGATCAATAGTATGTCTCTCTTTCCACCCAACCTGGAATGAGAGAAAGAAAAACACAGAAGTTAAGTCAATTCAGAGCTTTCAAGTCAGATTCTAAGATGATTTTCAACTAAATTAGTATAAGTTAAAGGACTAGGTAAACATTTTGTTAGCGTAGCTTCTAAGCACAACTGCTAAACAGTGAGCCTTTAAAATACATTCTAACTTAACATGTACAAACTACATGTTGTGGATTGAGGGTTGGAGTTAGGAACCGGACAACTCCTGTTCTGGGCGCCGTTACGTGGCCTAATCTCGTCATCGCTGTGAGTTTAACAAGGAAGCAACAGAGACTCCAGGAAGTTACCACGCCAACAAATAGTGCAGCGTAAAACCAAAACTTCCTTTATAGAAGGGGACGTTCACAGAGGGCGGTGCGGAGCATCTGGTGGCCTCTAGTGACGAGGTTGCAGGCAACCAACTGAACTATGGTGGCCCACGAGTGAGCTCAAACGGCCCCATCATCAGGCTCCATGAAGAGGACTTACTCCGTATGGAGACATAAACGGCTTATTCTAAGGTAACGTAAATGTATTATGAAACTTACCTCCTGGGTTCCTACGGATGAGAAGTTTTCGGACCTCATCATAGACAAAGATGAGAAAACTGTAAGGGAACGCACAGAACCACCAGCTAGGCCTGTGGGCGAGACAAGGGAACAACAAGGGTTACAAATAATCAAGTAAATAGACACAACATAACATGTGAACCAGAGTGACTGCATATGTATGCATGCGATATAGGTGGGACTCACTTTAGTGGATACATCCTGAGTGCCACATCCATGCCTGGGCAGTAGGACAGGAAGGCGGCCAGGGCTGTCTCTTCAAACAGGCCGAAGATCAAGATCTTGTTCCTGGGTGGAGACGCAACAAGTGTTAACATCAGCACATCTGTTCGTCCAAAGATAAAGGACTTAAAGGACACATTTAAGTAGATCGGCATCGCAAAGAATGTGGCCTGACCTCATGCCCTGCTGGAACACAGAGTTACGCCTGGTCTTGCAGACGATGACATCAGCCCACTGCACGACCACGATACTGACGAAGAAGGCTGTGTGGCATGTGAACTCCACGATCTTCCTCTGCTCGTATGTCTGAGGGCGAGAGAGGGTGGCGGACACGGTAAGATCAAAGCCACAAGACAGATGAGAGTTCGCTTCAACACGACCACCGCACACTAACCCATTGCTGGCCGTAGCTGTCTTCCAGGTCGTTGACGCTGCGGTCGTCCCAGTTGAGCCTGATGCCGACGAGTTGAGTGGGCAGGAAACCATTTTCAGCCAAGATGACAAAGTAGGCGAAGAAGCCTCCCAGAGCCTGAATCATACCTGAGAGAAAGCACACGGAGATTAAGTTACACTTGTTATTCATCTAGTTCCCCCCCCAAAAAAATCATTGCAGATAACCCAGCTGTAGTGTGTGAACAATGAAAGGTGGATAAAGATTGATTTGACTTTCAGGCAACGAGGATCAAACTTGAATCCAGATAAACGATCATTCTGAGGATCAGCAACATTTCACCTACCAATTTGTCCGTAGGCGATGCTGATGAGCCTCTCGTTCACCAGCTTGTCCCTGAAGGGATTCCTGGGCTGACGCTTCATGATGTCGCTCTCAGCTGCTTCATAGGCCAGAGAGATGGCTGGCACCTGAGGGACGAGGGAGACACGGGGACGTTTAAAGCATGATGTGACGTGTCCTTTCAACAGGAGCGGATTTCAGTGTTGAGAATTAAAAGACAGCGAGTGTTTCATCGGCTCTCACCATGTCTGTTCCCAAGTCAATACAGAGGATGGTGATGGTGCCCAGTGGCAGGGGGATGTTGACGATGATGAACAGCAGGAAGGGGGTGATCTCTGGAATGTTGCTGGTCAAGGTGTAGGCAATGGACTTCTTCAGGTTATCAAAGATCAAACGGCCTGAAACACAGAAGGTGAGTTACATCACGTACTAATAAGTCCTACAGGCGGAAACCACTCGCGATCCACATCCTCAAGGATCACATGTTTTAGTTCGGTCCTTCGGGTCTCCTCACCTTCTTCCACTCCTGTGACAATAGAGGCAAAGTTGTCGTCCAACAAGATCATGTCTGCGGCCTGTTTGGACACATCTGAGCCAGAGATGCCCATGGCAACCCCGATGTCAGCCTTTTTCAGGGCGGGAGAGTCATTCACACCATCGCCTGTCACGGCCACAATGGCACCCTGGGGGAGAAGCAGCAAGGTGAGGGTGAGGTTATATTGCATGATATATATGGAAAAAGTTATACTTGTTAAGTGTATTTATCTTTTAGTTGCATACTTTATTATAGCTAAAGATTAATACTCTTCATTCATAGGACCAAGATTATCAAACGAGTCAATACTTTACATGTAAGTTGTTACAAAACAACAATATTGTCAAGACCTGAACAGATTAAATTAAACTGTCACCTTTAAATGTATTAAAATGTTGTAATGAATTGATTTTATTTCAATTGAATTCAATCAAAACCTTTCGTCAAATGCAATCTAACCATTCCCAGTTCAACCCCCCATCATGGGTTCTGCACCAGTCAGGGAAGACGTTCGACAGAAGTAGCGCCATCTGCTGTCGTAATCGTGTAATGACATTTGTCCCCAAAGTAATCTCCATTAAGCAGTCGGACAACGCTGCTCGGATTAGAGACTTAACCTCTACTTGTTCAAGTCGCCCCGAGCATTTATTATCCATTCGGCACTTTACTCTCAAACGTTGTGAACGTGCTCGTACCAGTCGCTGACAGCCTTCCACGATGATCAGCTTCTGCTGTGGGGAGGTCCTGGCAAACACGATCTCTGTGTGGTTCCTCAGGATGTCGTCCATCTGATCCTGAGACAGATCCTTCAGGTCTGTGCCGTGGATCACGCAGGCCTTGGCATCCCTGAACACAGACGGCGAGGCATTGGCGCGGCTCTCGTCTTTTACCGTTGTTTAGTGTGATTCTGGAAGCGTTCGTTACCTGGGGTTGACCTGGCTGACGGGGATGTTGAGACGGGCTGCAATGTCCTCCACGGTCTCGTTGCCCTCGGAGATGATGCCCACTCCCTTGGCAATGGCCTTGGCTGTGATTGGGTGATCTCCAGTGACCATGATGACCTAACAACCAACAGAGATGATGTTATAGCGTCATCACGAACATCATTTTAAAAGACTTTGAATAAAGACATTTGGTGTTAGTCTCACCGTAAAAAGCTCACCTTGATACCAGCAGATCGGCATTTGCCAACAGCATCAGGCACAGCAGCACGAGGAGGGTCGATCATGGACATGAGGCCAACAAAGCAAAGGTTGTCTGTCTGGAAGTTGACATCTTCTGTGTCGAAGGCGAAGCCCTTGGGGTACTGGTCCTCTGGCATCAACAAGTGGCAGAAACCTGGAGTGACAAGACGTGGGACATTTAGTGTTTGATTTCTGATGTCTAAGCATTATATTTCTGTCCTCCGACATAACTTCCAACACTATTGACACAATTACATTTCAATAGTGCTTGTTCCTAATAATTGCACAGATTTTTCAACAGATCTTATGTTAAGAAAAGGATCCGTCGCATATTTTTGAAAATGTGTAAATTAATAAATTGCAGTCACAATAATATATTTCCCTTTTGCTAAATGATATTATAGTATCATAGTATCTAAATACCTGTGTCTTTGAATCTCTCCAGTTATATAAATATTCTTACCGAGTACTCTCTCTCCCAGTCCTCCAAGCTCCATGTAGGCATTCTGGAAAGATTCCTTCAGCTCTTCATCCATAGGTTGTTCCTTCCCCTGGATCAGGATGGTGGAGCAACGGTCCAGGATCCTCTCGGGGGCTCCCTTCATCACCAGCAGGTAGCGGTTGTCATTGACGTCCTCCGTCTCGTGCACTGAGAGCTGGAAGAGGAGAGCAGAGCGTTCGTGTCGTTTGATAAACGTTGTGTTCGTGCATATGGGTTTCATCTTGTGAACACAGCGGTAGCACAACCTGTGACTTACCTGGTATTTGTTGGTGGAGTTGAAGGGGATCTCGGCCACCTTCTTGTTCCTCTCTCTCATGGCCCTGACGGCGCCGCAGCACAGCTCGATACACTTCAGCAGGGCGGACTCGGAGGCGTCGCCGGCCACGTCACGCTTCAGGATGGGCAGCTGGTCTTGTCCCGCCTTGAACTGAGCGCGGTTACACAGAGCGGCCACACGAGCCAGAGACAGCCACGTCACGGAGCTCTTGTCGAAAGAGGCGCCTGGACAACAGGAGGGAGGGTGTTATTAACCTGCATCATTTCCAGTTATCATTTATCCCTTTTATAGTCGGGACATATTCCATCAGTGGTGGCTAACGCCTAATCTTCACTCACCAGACTGGTCCTCTGTGGTGTCGGCCTCGTGGATCTGGTTGTCGAACCACATGTGGGCCACGGTCATCCTGTTCTGGGTCAGGGTGCCGGTCTTGTCGGAGCAGATGGTGGAGGTGGAGCCCAATGTTTCCACAGCTTCCAAGTTCTTCACAAGGCAGTTCTTCTTCGCCATACGTTTGGCAGTCAGGGTCAGACACACCTGCAGACAAGTACATGTAGAATGTTTATCATCATTGAGATTGGATGCATCACCTGTCAGCTTTAACATTTCATTTATCGGTTTCTTCATGCTTTATAAAGTGAGCTCACGATTAAAAAAGTTTTCTTCATTTATTTTCATAGCACCTTTCAAATTGAAAGATACATGTAATAACACTAACATAACAAGCCATGTAATAATCAAGTTAATTAAAGGTAATAAAATGTAACCGCAAGCATCAATAAAAGACACATAGATTATCTATGAGCAATAACAACAGATTGCAAAAATAATATGCCAATATAAGTTTACAATTCAAGCAAAAAGGGCCAAAGATATACATCATTATTCGTCCACTTACAGTGACAGTGGCCAGCAGACCTTCAGGCACGTTAGCCACAATGATGCCGATGAGGAAGATGACAGCCTCAAGCCAGGAGTAACCCAGGATGATGGCCAGGATGAAGAATGTGAGACCCAGGAACACGGCCACACCGGTGATGATGTGGATGAAATGCTCGATCTCCTTTGCAATGGGGGTTTTGCCGGTTTCCAGGCCAGAGGTCAGGGTAGCAATGCGACCCATGACTGTGCGGTCTCCGGTGCAGATAACAATGCCACGCGCTGTGCCTGTTAGGAAAAAGAACACAGATATAATGATGTAGAATATAATTTGAAGCATGTGTGATTAGTCCTAGAAACATTTATTTCTCTGTGAGGATTAGGCATTACATTTTAGTCTTGAAGTAAAGTTAGGTATTTGGTCATTTGGGGGCTTTAAATCACAAGTTAATAATAGCACAGTAGAGCACAATACCTTCCACACAGTTGGTGGAGAAGAAAGCAAGGTTTTTGGTCTCCAAGGGGTTGTCATGGGTACAGTCAGGTGACCTGCTCTGAGGTTCTGACTCGCCTGTGAGGGAGGAGTTATCAACCTAATGGGAGACAGGGAAAGGAAAACATGAAATTGCATCCAACAAGAAACAAGGCTTTGAATGTGTGTGTAGTGTGTGTGTGCGTGTGCGTGTGTGTGTGTGTGTGTGTGTGTACCTTGCAGCCATGAGCGGAAACAACCCTGATGTCAGCAGGGATCCTGTCTCCTCCCTTCACTTCAACCAGATCTCCACCCACCACCTCTTCAGCGTTGATCTGTACCTTCTCACCCTCACGGATCACCAGCGCTTGCTGTGGGGAGATATCAGTGACGCTTAGAAAACACACAAGCACCAGGCACTGGACAATATTTAGAGTAGCATGGTGTCTCAGAAAATGAGGAATTTTCTGTCTTTTCATGTGAAAAGAACTGTCTAAACATATGAGTAAATCATCCACTCAAAAGTGCACCAACCACCAGCTGTCCTACCTCCTTTTGCAATATAAAGTATTTTAGAGCATGCCGTGTGAAGACTTACACAAACAGAGTCAACAGAGTTTCTGCTAAGTCACATTAACAACCCCTAATTTCCTCAACATCCTAAATATATTCTCTTCCAAGGCTATGCATGTCCGTTTCCCTCTCCAGAGGGGATCTAAATAAGCTTTCGGACATAGCGTGATTTCTTTTGAGCAAACACATATTTACCTGAGGCACCATGTTCTTGAAGGACTCCATGATTTTGGAGCTCTTGGCCTCTTGAAAGTATGAGAAGCAACCAGTGATGACCACCACAGCCGTGAGCACAATTCCTAAGTACAACTGAAGAGAGACAGAGAGACAAACAGTCAAACATAGGCGAGTGTGTCCTGTGGAAAAGCCCTGGATGTGTGTGTGATGCTAAGATCCCCGAGCCGAGGTGTTATTATTAATGTCCGTACTTCAGAGTGGGAAGTGTGACGGATGTGTTGATGAGGTGTAGAAGGTTAGGATGTGACTAAGTGTGTGTGAACGCTCACATTGTCTCCGGCAGGATCGTCCTCAGTGGCTGCTTGGATGGCGTAAGCCAGGAAGCAGAGGATGGCGCCAGTCCACAGCAGGACGGAGAATCCACCGAACAGCTGGCGACAGAACTTGATCCACTCGGGGGTGGTGGGAGGAGGGGTGAGAGCATTGGGACCATCTCTGATCAGATACTCGGCTGCCTTGGCATTGGTCAACCCCTGGAGGGAGCACACAATACAAACACACGTTGGTTTAAGTTGCTTCACATTCGCATATTTATTTAGTATGACTTGGGGGTTGGATTGTCAATCGTCAAGAACTGAAACAAAACAAAAGAATTATGCCACTTAGTGGCCAACTGGAAAATCAGTCTAGAACCACGGCTGTACATACCGAGACAAATATAATGTAGTTTCTCTTTTTCAGAGACAAATACTATACACACACACGAACATGTACATACACACACACACATATATATAGACAAATACACACAAATACAAACACACATAAATATATATATAGACGCATGCACACAAATACAAACACATAAATATATATATATAGACAGTTGGACACATACATACATACATATATACACATACAATATATATATATATATATATTATATATCTATAGATACATCTAGTATATATATATATATATATATATATATATATATATATATATAGACAGTTGGACACATACACACATATATACATACATATATACACATACAATATATATATATATATATATATATATATATATATTATATATCTATAGATACATCTAGTATATATATATATATATATATATATATATATATATATATATATATATATAGATATATATAGTAGATAGATAGATAGATAGATAGATAGATAGATAGATAGATAGATAGATAGATACACACACACATACATACACACACACATATATGCTGCTTACCCTCCAGCATTTTAGAACAAATATCATGAGCTCACCTGAACAATGTCAGTCTGGTATTTCCTGCATGTTTCCTCTATGGACATCTTATGTTCCGTCTGGAGAAAAAAACTATATTCAATACTCTGCATAGCTCAGGATGTTTAGTTGCCATTTTTTGCATGCAATGACAAAAGGAAATAGTCCAAATTTAATCAATAATTATGTTGATAAGTAATGAAAAAGTGTTTTGAGCTTTTTTCGCATTTTCAGAACATCCCATAACTTAATGTTAATTAAGGTAATTGGAAATGTACTCCAAGCATGCAGTTCACCTGGACCATAAGAGTATTTGTGCAGATTTATGTCGACCCAGGTGTGCATTTCTTGCGCTGGGACGCGGGATCAAAGTGACGAACTCCTGATAACAAGTCACCCCTCATACCAGTAATAATACATTTTGTTTTGGGCTGCATGACAATTATTTCCTTTCTCTCCAAGAGAGTTATCAATTCAGTTTCCTTTACTGTATTCTCAAAGAACATTCAAAAGTTAGAATAATTGACACAATAACAAATAAGTAAATCAGCTTTTGACTGACAGGTTCAAAAGGGAATTGGCCTCAAACACATGGTATGCAAACACAGATAAGGAAGGATTTACTTACAATTGGAACTTCCTTCTTCAGGTCATCCATGTCCCTTTCCTTGACCCCCTTCTTCTTCTTGCTGGGGGATCGGTCATCTTTGTCCTGTGTGGTGGCAACGCGGTAACTGTCTGAACGGCCATACTACAGACACACACACATGTTTTATACATGCCCTCGGAACAGATTAAGGAGAAAAGCCTGTGCGCCTGTGTTTCTAATCTTCACTGTTCTCTGGACTTAAAACATTACATTAGCTCACGAAAAGCTCCACTTTGGCTCTGAAAATGGATTAAATTCTTGAAACATTCAGAGAACTGCATTGTCTGGCATTCAAACAGTATTTACCAGTAAATGACTGCAAAGCCAGCGGGCTTTATTGAGTCGCCCCTGGTTTCTCTTCCACTACACAGTAAATACAGTTGTACCCTTTTGAAGTGGCCTCGTGAAGTAGCCTGTGTTTCGTTTGTGAGGATGTCAGACGAAGAGCATACACACAACACTATTATCTTAATCAAAGACGTGGGAGATAAATGCATCACCTTGGTAGCTGCCATTTCTCTCTGAACAAAGACATTCACATTAAACATGCACTGCAGTGCGCCTCCGGGCTGCTCTGCCATATATATTTGATCCCTCCACTGATCAAATAACTGTTGCTCTGATGTCCACAGACATCTGATGGACACACTCAAGGGCAAATGAGTCAACCTCTAGGTTTGAACTTTCCGCTTCCTGGCCTTCTTCATTTATATATATATATATATATATATATATATATATATATATATATATATATATATATATATATATTTTTTTTTATAAGAACATGAGAGAGAGGGAGAGAGCATCAAAGGCTTTCCGATTAGATTCTAGTACGTTCTACACTATGGGACCAGATACATCAGAGACTCTTTGATGTCAAAGATTGAAAATTAAATCTCAAGTGCACGCGTACGCACATCAAAGGTCCTTGTCCTCTTCCGCCTGCTCCACTGCGCTGCCTCTGGTTCCTGGTACTCTGCAACTGTAATTATCGCCTCAGAAATTGGCTTATGTTGTTAAACTAGACGTGATTGGACTAATAATAACCCAGATCTTCTCCAGCACTTCACCTTCTAGTCTGTCTAGGTCTATCGCTGTAACTCTAGCCTGTTGTCCTGAAGGAGAGCTGCTTGACTCGCTGCGCCTCATCAAAGATCAGAGGTTGCATGGAAAGGGGACACTGACCAGGAGGTGTGAGTGGGTCCTAGTGGTCAGGCACTTCACCAAGTCGGTGGCAGATCAATGCAATCAAATGAATATAAACGTCAATAACTAATAGTCAATGACAACAACACTCTTGATGAAGGTGCATGTCAAAAAATAGATTAAAGGTTACAATTTCATTGATAACTTAAATTTGATAAGAGTCACTGGTTGCTGTCTTATGGGGAAATTCCCAGAACCCCCTAGTGGTAGGACCATGTAGTACCGTGATCAGGACTGCAGCACACACCAGTAACTTCTGCTCGACATGTGACATCATAGTCCCAATGTGAACCACTTTGACTTGATGCTTCATGTTTACACATACCAAACTTACATAAGCACCAGTAAGAAAGTATGAATGGAGATCCCACGTTCTCCACAAATACTCACACACCCTAACCACACCAATACACACACACACACACACACACACACACACACACACACACACACACACACACACACACACACTTTCCGACGAGAACAACGTGACCCTTCAATCCCGACTGTGGGAGCTGTAATCCTCCTGCCGTTGGGAAATCATGCCTCTGCGTATTGAGTTTTTGTATGTGGTAACGAAGACCTGTCTATCTAGTTTGTCGTCGTAAAAAGAAAAAAGGAACCGCTCTGTGAATCAGCGTGTGGACTCTCACTCGCTTAATTGTGGAGCTCGAGCTGCTCAACGACCGCCGCTGAATTCAAAGCAAACAATGAAACCCTTCGTTCGAGCACGTCAGGCCGAGAGTAGCATGTCAGTGGGAAGGAGCTGTTAGACCTGACTGCAAACACAACCCCCCCCCCCCCCCCCCGCACACACACGCACACACATGCAAACACACATGGTTCTGCAACAAAGGAGCAGGTGAGCAGATTTCTTTGCCGCAGCAAGACCAGGCAGGCTTGGCGAGGCGGAGGCTGCATCAAGAAGAAACTGATGCAGTGGAAAATTAATGCTGCTCATCCCCTTTGAGACAGAACCGGGATGTGCGTGTGTGTGAGTGTGTTCTCATTGAGGGTGTGTTGGCACATACATGTATGTATTAAAAGCATGAATGAACCAAAGAAGGCTCCTAATCTCTTTTTGGAGATCAAGGGTGTCGACTAATAAGGAGTTACGGATGTACCGTCTCATCGGTATCAAATACGCATCGAGGGAGCATTGTCCACGGCGCACCTGCTCTTCTGAGCATATGCCGGCTGACATTTATTTAATAAACGTGGACACACACCGCCCTCCCAACACAAACACACATGTGCCCAGACAATGGAAGTGTTTGGGATAAAGAGAGGAGCGCCAAACAAAGCGATAGGTGGTGAAAAGTAGAAACACGGCGAGAGATGGATGACGGGGGCCATTGGGCACGGAAAGGAAGGGAGTGAGTGAGTGAGTGAGTGAGTGAGTGAGAGAGAGAGAGGGAGAAGAGCTGTTGTCACCCTTCGTTCATGCTTCTAATTAGATATTGACCAGCAGTCTTTGTCTGCTGGCTCTGTGTCAGTGTATGACCCGCAGAAACCCCACTCTAATAGATTACACAAACCTTACTCCTGTTGTGTTTGTGTGTGTGTGTGTGTGTGTGTGTGTGTGTGTGTGTGTGTGTTACTTGGTATCCACATGTGCTAACAGTTTGAATTCTCACTCCAGGTGTCTGTGTGTGTTTGTGGACATAGTTACCAGCACGGCTCAAAGAGAAAAGAGATTTATCTTGTGTTGTGTTTACAGTATGTTGAGTATTCTAAGTGCATACCTGGCTTTGTGTGTGTGTGTGTGTGTGTGTGTGTGTGTGTGTGTGTTAGCCTCTCGTCATTTCCCCCCTCCACACACACACACACACACACACACACACACACACACCCTGCTACCTGATAAGATGTATCTGTGTTGCAGCTAGAGTATGTTGCTGACACTAAACAAGCTAAACATTAAACAAGGGAAAACCTTCAAACTATATATATATATATATATATATATATATATCCGTATCCATTCACATGTTATTGTAGATTCCACATCTATCTATCTGTACATCTGTCTCTGTCAACACCACTTCCATTTGAATTATTCAGCGGAGAAAGATGGAGTCCATATTGTATACATATATGACTTGAGTATCGCTGCATTTGCAGGATGCGTCAAAGTGTGCCTGCCTGTGTGTGTGTGTGTGTGTGTCACACAGCTCTGGGTAATGTAATGAGCCTCCTCGGAGCTGAGGAAGGAGACTCTGGTCTGGAATAACAGACGCTGGCTCTCCCACCAGCACCGAGACAAACGGACCGCTGGACAGACGCCTCTCTGCCATGGGCAGGGATTGAAGATGCTCCTCCCTGGAGGACATCGAGCGACCTCTCACACCCAGGTCCATATCGGATTCTCACAAATCTGCCTACAAATATACAATATTTGTTTAAAGCTTCACATATATGGTTGTGTGTTTGATTTGTGAATTATTCTACCGGCTCTGGCAACCTAAGATAAATATTGCTTTTTGTCCTCTGATGTATTCTCGTGTTTGGAGGGGAAGTAACCATGGTGACCGAGCTCAGCAGTGGCCTCGTGCTCTTAGGATCCCCTGATGTTCTCCGAGTCCAATAATAATGGCTACATGTGAAACTGGGCGCTGTATTCACTGTAGAACACAGACGAATAATTCATCGAATAGAAATAGTGTGAGTCATTGTGTTGGCCGCGCTCCGCGTGTGCAGCGTCTACACGCATTGCGGCAGAGGGAGGAAAGCAGATGTAGAGCGAGAGAGAGAGAGAGAGAGAGAGAGAACAAGTGATTGTGAAAGACACAACTTCAAATAAATAGAGAAGGAAAGAGCTGCCATCCTCCTCGGAGGACGTGAACCGTCTCAATGGGTTGTCCCTGTTCAAGGCAGATGGAAATCAAGTAATTCTACTCTGTAATGTTTTTACAACGAGAGTCTTGTTCACATTAGGAGTGGCACCTGAGAACATTTATCACAGGGAGCATCTTGAGGACAACGGGTCGAGGCACGCATCGAGGACGGTGGGGTTGACATGGCGTGCACCATCTTCTCTTCCACTTTGCACGCATGGCGAATCCTGTAACAGCAAGAGGTTATGTGCGTAGACACACACACACACACACACACACGCAAATGGATTCATCTCTAAATATGGAACTGAAAAACGGAAGTGGTGTGCAGAGGGAGGAGATGCCACCCTGCTCCATTTTAAAATCACAACCACCATCTCAGGATGGGCCATCGCAGCATGTGAGGCTACACTTCCCCTCTGCACAGAGCAGACAGAGGCATGATGACTTCATCTCGTCATTTGTCATGTGACTTGTGCTCTGAGCGCATGTAACTGTTTTATAAAATGTCTAATGGTGGTGTATAATAGCATAAATACTATATTTATACCTGTTTCTACATTATGAAGACATTAGGTCTAATTCATCTTCTGTTGTCGTCCAGTAAGCTGAAAATATGTCCTAGTTGGTAATGAAATGTCTGCATCTGTACACATGCTATAATGCATGTGGTGTGTATCTGTGTGTTGTTGCATGCGTGTGTGTGTGTGTATGCGTGTGACCTTGCAAGGTCATTGGACCATCTGCTGTTTCTTGCAGCAGGATGGCAGGGCTCTGGGTCACAGTGGGGGGGCTCAGGCCGTGGACCCAGGGACATAGCTGTTGGGATTAGCTAGTCTGATTACTACACTGGATTAGCTCGCCGTGCTTCATCCTCTTTGTTCGTATCACTCCTCTTTCTACACAATTTTCCTCTTAGGAAAATCAAATGTATCTGTGCAATCTCCACGTGTATCATGAGGTCCTAGTGCACAATAATTTGGTGAATGTCTTCCGACAATACTGAGTAAACGCATGGATTAGACGGTTACTTTGAAGAGATGATTAGGATTTGAATGCCATGTAAAAGAGACTGTTACGCTATTTGTTTGGTTTATCTGTATCAGCCTCGAGAGTGATACGAAGGCTTTTTATCTTCCCATGGAATACAGGGAACAGACATCAAGAGGAGGAGAGTCCAGACATCAGGCGTGAAGAAGAAGGGGTGAAGATGGCGTCTACCAGGACCTTCTGTCACGCTAGAGTGGCAGGTCAATTTAAAACATGTACAAGTAGAAGCAATGAAATAGTATTTTATTCACTGCTGTATAAAATAACTGTGGCCGCTTAAGAGCACTAAACATGTTAATCTCTAAATCACATAAACACAAAGAGAGAGAGATTAACTCTTTTTAGCTCTCAAATCATTAACTGTATGTAGTGCTTTCTCCCAAAACTAAAACTAAATAAGAGCAACCCGTCCCCCGTCCCCCCCCCCCCTCCATTCTGTCCATCCCAGAGAGCTCTGAGGGAGATATTTGCTCTGTCGTTTTTGAGTCTTGGCATGTGTGAATGTGGCCTGGTCCAGATTAGAACTGTAAATCTGGATTTGTCGGTGCCGGTAGAGCTCATGGCATCTCTCCATGGCGTGACCAAGGGGGCACCTCACGCCTCCTCAGCAGGTCACATCGATGTGTCCAGATGTGTCCAGATGTGCACGCATGCATCCACACAGCGGCTGACTGCACCGAACCAAATAACCATTTAATATTTTAAATCAAGCGTTGCTTTGTGATTCTAAACCTAGTGATGTTGTGTAAGTGTGTCTGAATGAATGGACAATCATTCACCTTGCAGGCATATAATTACTGAAAATCTTAAAATAACTTGTAATTGTTTTTACTGAATGGCATCATGATGTGGAAACAAATACAGTAAGGTGTTTGATTTTAACCAACCTTTGTCCATTGTGGCTGCTCAGTGTTATACTCTGTGCTGTGGTGTACACGCACACATTTACAGGCACACACACACACTGCACACACATACACACATCTCCAGGACAACACCCTGAATTAGTCATGTCGTTGTAGTCAGGCAACCTTCCCCCCTCTGAATCGCTCTCTTTATGAGAGACCATCAACACGTTAATGTCGGAAAACTGTTTGTCAATCACCGCGCCGACCGTAATCCTGTTTAAAAGTAATACATGAAGACGGCAGCACTGACCTTTCATTTTATTAGAATTACACAAGCTTCTTGCCCTGTTACTCGAACATTAAAACATGTTTTTCCTGAGCCACAAGAGAAATCTGGACTCTGTCCTTTGGCAGTACTCTCACTGAAGAGGCATGCAGTGGATATCTATTGATCAAGAAGCTTGAAGGGGCATTTCAAAGGTCACCATATTGATCTTAATTGACCCCTAGGCCACCGGGCAAAAAGATCCCAGCTGGCTGAGAGACCATGCGGTTGATCAGTTCCTATGGAAGTCCTTTTCCATTGGTTCCTGCGACATGTGGGACAGATCCGCTGTGCTACGGTGCAGCCTCTCCGCATTGGGCATCAGGTGCAGTGGGGAGGGATGTGCAGTACTCTGCACCAAACTGAGGGCTGGGCCTCTGCAGAGGCCACACACACCACACTCCCCAACTACCTGCACTGACAGCTTCTAACTTCTTACAGGCTGTTCTAGAAACCTTTACGTCGTGACACAGGTACTTAGTGAGTCTAATCAAAGTCTTATCGGGATCTCGACACTAACAGGAGCTCAGCCACAATGCCTTCACAGCAGCTGAGCCACACCCCTCTTCACCATTATGACCTTCCCTAAAAAAAAAAGCCGTAACGCTACTGCTACACCTTCATTCCTCCTGGGGCACCAGCCCACTGACGGCACACTGCATCACCCTGCAGTCGTGTCCTATGAGGATCACCCAACCCAGCCCCATCCCTCGTCTCCCTATCCCCTCTGTCTCCCGTTCCCCTGATAACCAAGCCCACAGTGTGAAGCGACAGGAAACCAGAGCCATGGTAATGTGAGCCTCGGGTCATTATCCTGTAACAAGATATACAGCTAGGCAGCCCTCCCCCACCATGCGCCTCCTCCGTCATTTTAAATCCCTCTCTCTACACCTGCAGACCAGCCACTAGTTAATCTGCCCTTCCTTCCTCCCTCTCTCTTTCTCGCTCTTCGTCATTCTTGCTCTCTCAGCAGTGGCACCCTCCCCCATCAGTGGCACGTGTCTGAAGGTGACAATCTCCTTCTATAGTCTCATCAGCATCATCCATACATAGCAGAGAGGAGAATAATGAGCAAGATAAGGGGATGTGTGTGAGTAAAAATATATTTCATCCGATATAATCTGCCAAATTAAGACTATCCATCAAAATGTGCCAGTTATCTCTTTCTTATCCCTGAAACGAGCCCCAGCATCACTGCCGTCTCTAAGCACTGTGCCTTCCGCGTGCTCTTCGTGCCAACCTATCACAACTCTTTACTGGGAATTTCCACACCAGAGGCCCCGCCCCCAGTTTGACGCAGGAGGCACGTCGCATGCGATGCCCCCCGCGGCCTTGGGGAAGGACAGCTGGCAATGCCATAGCACAGTGCGCCAGTGCAAGATTCACAAGAAGAGAAAAAATGAGAAAAAGATGGAGATAGCGAGAAATGATGTGTAGTCGACCGGCAAACGCGTGAAAACAAGATCGGCCCCATCACTCCATCGTGCATCCATCCATCCCCCTTTTCCATTCAGGGTGACCTCAGCCGTCATCGAGTGAAAGTCAAGGAACCACAGCTCGCCATCGACGCTCATTTTATGTTTTTTAAATGAACATTCATGGCGAGCTGCGACATCTTCCGAGAACACATCAATAGCCCTCCTGCGCCAGCTCCCTGTGCACTCACATCGCGTTTGACGCAGTGCCCACTAACGCTGCTAAAGCCTTCATCTTGAAGGTCTCCCTCCGCGGATGGGCCTGCGTTTCAGATGCTTGTGTAACTGCGACGACATCTGCCCGCACTGCTGCTACAGAGGAGGATATCTTAGCGCTGCATGGGCCCTTGTATGCGGCGTCATGCCACCGCATCGTTTTAACAGACACACTGTGGTCAGAATAAAAACTACAACTCCTTCCGCAGGATGGAGATGAAGCAGAAATTACGCAATCGCTCATACCAGCAGTCGCATCTGCATCTTGGAATTTTCCAGGAGCGCTGTGTTTTTCCACCAGCCTCCTCTGCTTCATTTGGATGACTCGTAAATACATATATTTATATTTATATATATAACCCGAAAGAGCGCAGATGCTTTTTTTTATTTTTTTTTACCGTCTCACGGTGTGCGCACCAGATGCGAGCTCTCCATATAACGAGCACATCGTGCTGCTGGTTAAAGCCTACTGGACGCACCATTTCTTTAATCTTTATTTTGTATAAATGTGTTCACTTTGGGTGATTACATAGAGTCCCTGTTATGTCACACATTAAAAGGGGAAATAAGCTGTCGACGCGCTTATTCCCATTAACCGCATTATGACGCATGCGGGTCATCGAGCGCCGAGGATGAGACTCCTCCGCGGAGGGCAAGGGCGCGACGGGCTCAGCATCCCCGTCCCCTTCCACCGACAGATGCTTCTCTACTGCTGCACCGGGCCGAAGAGAGGGCAGTGCCAGCGGGTTTAAAGCGAGAGAGAGAGGGAGAGAGAGAGAAAGAGAGAGAGCGCACGACGGGTGGTGGGGGGCGGCACAGGGAGGGGGGAGGGGGGTGGGGCAGCGAGGGCGTGAAGGAGGTCACAGTACATCCTGTTCATTCATCATTGAGAAATATGTAGAGGCCTCATTGTGTGCCTTCAAATGTTACAAAATCCCGTTTTTTCTCCAACCCACCGGTTAATGGCGGATGAACAGAATAGGTTTCTAACAACCGCCTCCCCCCCTCTCTCTCTCTCCCTCCCCCTCCCTCACCAGAGCTCTTGGTAAGACCAAACCCGATCGGGCCTACCATGGCTGGCAAGGTTATAACGTCGAAGTCGGCCTCTCAGAGACTTGAAATACAGATGACATCCTGACAACCACCCACACACACACGCACTCGTGTGACACCTCCGCATCAGTTGTTCATATATTATCTCCGTGCGTATTTAAAAAATACCGAGTGAAGGAGAGAACATAACAAGATCCTATCAAATTTCAATATTTGAATAAATACAAAACACATTTTAATATCAGAGTCCAAACCAGGCTGCAGTCAAATCTCAGCGCGTCGTGAAATACCGCTGCTTTCTATCGCCGCACATCAGTTTGTCGCAGTCCCGGAGACCAGGGCCACGCACAGTTCCGCATTACAGTCAATGTCAATGAGACAAACGGAATTTCCATAGAGGAAAAAATGACATCACATCAGCCCTTCTTTGTGAGGGGTACGATGTCAGGCTAGCGCTCATTTGGCCACTTCAGGTGCGGTACAACGCAGTTAGAAAGGCGGAATCGTGAGTCTTACCCCCATGTTGGCGCAGTCACTCTTCTCCTCTCAGGTGATGCACAGCTTGAGAGGTGTCAGCCCCTCGCGATGAATTATATCAAAATGCCTTGCCTTGAGAAAAAAAAATGAAAGAGAATATGCTCAGTTTTCAGGGCTGCTTAAATGAAAAATGAATAAAAAAAGACGTCAGGGCAGTTATCTATAGATCTGACAACATTGTGTTTAAATAGACGGTCGTTCAAACCTTCCAACGGATTAGACTTCAATCTTTCCCACCCCCGTTAGACGTCTTTCAAATGAAATGTTGCGGTCTCGAGCGGAGCATCACGCGGGGATGCGCTTCCTTCCTTTGCTCTCTGATACTTGAGGAGAAAGACCGGCGAATCGGACGAGCCGCGCAGCTATTTTCTCAGGAGTTGATCTCCTTCCGCCGCTCTGACGGTTTCCGCAGTACTCCTCTAGCCGCACTACTCCGCCAGTGTAAGAAGCGCCGCCCAAGCAAAAGAGTGAGCCGAAGGGCTTCTTAAACCCGCCTTCATCAGTGCAGCAGGCCAATCACAGCTCGGAGCATCTCATCAGTGATGGGCTCGCTAACCAATTGGTTTAGTCACAGTCCTCAAACGAGCCAATAGGAAGCGCGCGCTGCCCCTCCTGCTTTACTGCAGAACACCGAGAATCGCAGCCAGCAGCGTCGCGAGTCTCTAGGCTGAAAACGTATAGAAATGAACGCGCAAGGTTAGATTGTAGCTGTCGTGGTTGTGGTTGTTCATTATGCAATGCATTTATATAACATACAATAGTGGTTTTGCGGGCATTAATGCATGTGATAAGCATCCTTGGATGTCTCATCGGTAGTGTTGGTCCTGTCATCAGCATGGTGTGCACCTCCATTTGCAACTTCAGCAGTTTTAGCTGACAAGGAGAGAATGTTGCAGGTAAAACCAGTGACATGGGCGTACCCAGTTAAAGTAAAGTAAAGAATCACCCCGGACTGGTTTCAGCACTATCATCTGGGGTCCTTGGAGCTGTTACTCTACCTGACATTTATGAGGACAGTTGTAAAAGGTGGTATCTGCTGCAGCAAATATCAACACACTGAGACAGGAATATGCTTGAAGAAAATCTGACTGCATTCTTTCAATAGGTGGAAAAGAAATGATAGAAAACATACAGAGAGGGAGCCATATGGCAAGCGCAAGGGACGTTTGGACAACAAGGACAAGACGAGGACAGGAAAGACATTTGACAGATGTTTTATTTTTCTGTAACCCAAATGGGTGCAAAGATAGAAAGTGAGAAAGAGAAAGCAGACAGAGGACACGCAGCACTGAGTTACCATTGCAGGCCTTCAGTCACGTTTTTCCTCGGTGCTTTTCGCTGAAGGGACGATGCAGCAGTTAGGGCACACACACTCTCCGAGTTGCATACGCACATTAACACACACATTCATGCATTTAAAGCCATGCCTGATTAGCAAGGGAAAGCCGAGCGTCATGCTTGCTGTCCCTGCAGCACATTGTTGACAGGCTTCACTGCCTTCCCTGCTACAGGCCCAGACGATGACCATGCAGAACCACGAAAGCCCAAAGCATCAGAACAGGGTGAGCTCAAGGTTGGAGGACAAAGACCTAGCAACAGTCTTCAACGGTTGTTTAGTCTTATTATGCATCTGCTTTGTAACCTAGTTAAACTACCACATGAGTCGGGTAAACTTTCACATTTTCTCTGACCAGTGTGGTAATGCCCATCCATCCAGAACTCACAGAGCGAAAGCAAATGTTGACACGTTTCCCCTCATCACTGTTCCACCCATGTCCGGTTGATGAAGAACAATTTGCAGAGCTAATATGAATGAGATGATTGTATGTTTATAATGTGTACTCATCACACTGTCAATACTATGAACAACAACGTGACAGTATGTGTCGGTCGGTAAACTCTTGTTTATAGTCGTTGTGGTCGTTTCCAAGAGGAATACCTTGTTGTGGAAGTATAGTATACAACTGACACATGACAGTACAGATCTGATGGCTTCCTGAAATCAATGCATGCTGGCAGGACAATAATGTAAGGATTTTTTTGGGAGCTTAATTTTCCAAAATCAACAATATGAAATAGTTCATTTGTTTTATTTTACATGGGCCAATCCCCCATTAGCGGATGGGTATCAGGCTTAAATCAAGCTATTCAAGCGATAACTAAACACCAATAAAATGAAAAAGCCTTCAATAATAACAGTTTGATGAAATTAATAATGTTTGGATTTTGTTGTGACTGCAGAGGTATTGGTTTAATTTAAAGGAGGGAAATGGTATTGTCATGCAACATAATTGTTAGCAGTTTATATTATTTTGCCCACTTGAATGTCTTGAACTGATTTCCTGTGACTGTCAACACATTTTATCAATGCATTATTCATCTATTGTTATACAATCCTTGCATCATAGTGATGCTGAGGCACCTCAGCCATACAGGAAGCTGTAAGGATTAAAAGATAGAATTGGATCCTGAAGCCGAGCGCTGCCGATGAGGGTGACTTTGTCAATGTGCTGCTACTAATAAAGTTTTCTTCAATCTCATTTCAACCAAAATGGCTGCCAGTAGTATCCTTTCTTAACCTCTGTTATACCTTCATTTTTCTCCCTCCATCCTGTCCGCTCCCACCCTGCCTTGCAGTACAAGAAAGGAGGGGAGGGAAAAATCCCCCAATTCTCGGTCTCCACAGCAACAGCAGTCGGATGACCTTGTCTCCGACTGGTTCTGCTGAGTCAGGAATTGAGGGACGGGTGAGGGGGATCCAGACACGAAAGAATAAGGGAAAGAAAGAAAGAAGAGAGGGAAAGATGACACAGACAGCTGGTATTAATTGCTATTCTAATAGATTCCAGCTCTGTGGCTGTGTGTACAGTGCTGTGTCATACTTATTGAGATGGAGCTGGTCTCAGATACAGGCCCTCTGCATGTGTGAGCTCTGAGTATTCAGTGATTTTGGCACATGTGATGTTACAGTGTACTGTTTGAGTCAGAGCTGCCGATGAATATCATACGTCACAAGGATTTAATGTGTGTGGATTAGGAAGATATGTGTGGGCAAGACTAGGAAATAGTCTGTATACGTGTTAGTTTATCCTATATATAATAATAATAATAATAATAATAATAATAATAATATTAATAATAATAATAATAATAATAATTCAAACTTATATAGTGCTTTTCTGAATACACAAAGATGCTTATAATATATATATATATATATATATATATAAACATATTTACTTAAAAGAGACCTAAGTATTTAGACGGTCATTATATTCACATGTGATTGTCAAGCAACTTTTTCTAAGTCCACAGGCATGAATATCCTGTAATAACAAATAGTTGTGATCACTTTACATTGTAAAGATACATTTTTATATTTTACACCTAATCCAATATGAAAAGGCCACAACGTAAAATACATAAAACATGCAAACAGGCCATATTTTTACAGTAAAAATGTGTGTTTGAATGGGGATGTAAAGAGGCATCTGTGTGTGTGTGTGTGTGTGTGTGTGTGTGTGTGTGTGTGTGTGTGTGTGTGTGTGTGTGTGAAGGTGATCCTAGCTAATCCGGTTTTATAAATGTCTGACATAATCTGTGTTCTACTCAGTGTCCAGAAGGGAGGAAAAGAGGCAGAGAGAAGAGGGGGAGGGAGGAGGGAGAGGAGGGGGAGAGGAGGGAGGGAGAGAGAGGGAAAGAGCGACAGGAACGACAAGAGGAGAGTGCTGAGATCTCAGGGAATATATGATGAAAAGGCAGATGGGGTTAAGGAGGAAGACAGAAATAAGATGTGCCAGGGGGGGGGGGGAAGAAAGGGGATGAAGACGAGCAATACAACCGAGATGAAGGAGGAAGGAGTCAGGTGGGTGGTGGAACATTCCTCTGGGATTTAGCGCGGAAAACATGACACATGACGAAGGTTCAGTGTAATGGCAGATGTGAGGTTGAGGCCGAGGGAGGACAGATGGAGGGTAGAGCGGAGTCTTTATCAAGAGAGGGATTGCAAAAAAGAAGAATATGTTAATATAAATGAATGCAGTCAAAAAGAAATCTGACAAACAGTTCTGTGTGCAGAAGGAGGAAAAGTACTGGCAGATGATTGGCAACTACAAAGAAAGAAAAAGAGAAACAGATTTACACAGCAGTTCTATACTTATAACTGACAATCAGAAACAAAAGGGAACAAAACAACGGGAACAGAAACGCTACCGAGCTCAGAATCTGTCTCCTGTTTCTCTTTTGATTATCATTTCCTTTTCACCATGACATTCAGTAGTTAAGCTATATTTCATGTTAACGCTTATCTTACACTATAATATACTCTAATGTACTGCCTATAACGTAATGCCTATAGTAGCTGAATATTATACATATTCCTGTTTTTCTGTGTCTGCCTCAAAACGTTTGCAGTTACGATTCGTTCAAACTACTTGGTTAAAATCCAAAAGGTCATGGTTTGGCTCGAATTAGTATGCAAAGGAAAGCTGGGGGTGGTTAACAGTCTACAATTAAATATATCCGCATGGGGATTTGTGTCACTTGTCAAATCAGAGGAGCGATAACACTAACGCTCACGGCAGTGACCCCAGTGACCCCTGCTAGCAAGCACTACACAAGCGCCCTGAACCTGGGACACCTAATAAAGCCTTTAATGGTGTTGTTATTACACCTGTGCTGTCATTGCTATGACAACATACTACCAGTCTTTCACAGGACACTCCCAAATGCAAACATGTACGGGCATACATACACAGAAAATCAATTCATATGCACATATGACATTATTTTCAATCACCATCTGTCTCTTTCCATCTATGGTATGGTATACTCCTGCTTCTATTTGAGCATTTAAGCTCCTCCCTCTGTCCTCCCTGAACCATCATCCTCCTCCACCACCTCCTCCTCCTCCTCCTCCTCCTCCTCCTCCTCTGGTAGCTGTCCTTTCAGCACCACCGTCACTGCAGCAAAACCCTGCTCCACTCCTTTAACACTATGTTTTATTTGTATTTATTTTTATTCTACTCCACCTACGTCTTAGCTACATAATACCACACAGCAGCCAGTCTGAGTAATCTCACCAAATGAAGAATTGGGAACACCGTGTTTCTAATGTGACGCGTCTGCATTTTCGGATTACAGAGGATTTGATTATTTGAATATTCATAGCAGTTAGATGGTTTACCTGGACAATCATTAGCTGCAAATGTATTGCAGTCAAGTCAGTGCTTTCAATGCCACGTCTTTTGATACAAATCAGAGTAACGGATGAAAGATTTCATATGAAAACCAAAATGCATTTAATGAAGTCTCTTAGTCTGCAAGGGCAATAGAAAGCCAACATGCACCCACTTGTTTTCCATTTTATGTAACTGCCTTTTTGGTTGATGTTATTCTTAGTGTGCACTTAAAGCACATTATATGCTATTATTCTGCCACTTGAAATGGTACCATAATCTTTCTGAGTCCAAAAAATACAGGGGAATCTGGCTAATCAAGTTTCATATTTTAACATTTGACTCACAAAGTATATTTTTATTGATCCAATTAAAGATTGTAAAAATGTTCAGTCAACTTCATGTCTGCACTTGCTTATGGAGATATGCCCCATCACTGCTTCAGTACCTAAAGCCTGTTCATCGTGCTGCATTAGGCTTCATCATTGATGACATCACTGCTCTCTGGACCACAACCTCGGATGGACGAGATCTAGAAAGCACTTCTATAAAAGCCAAATTACCCGACATTTCAATCTTACGCATATACGATCCAATAACTACATTATATTTCATATTAAATGCATATTCTTTGTCAGTTGGGGGTTGTCTAGTCACCACTGTAGTTGTGAGCTGGTTATGAATGTTTCCTGTTCTCAGGTCTGGAAAACATATTAAATTGAGTGTATAGAAATGCATTCATACCTTGTAAGCAAATAATTCTTTGATGTCATCAGCCATTCTTAAAGTAGTAAAAATACCTAATATGGGGAGGTAATTTCAGAAATAATAAAACTACAAAGGCTGTTTCCACTGAAACTTCCTCAAGGTTATTGAGTAGAATATAATGTTTCTCACAAAGTAGCCGAAACGTAATGCTCTATGTTTTCACCTGACATATTGTATATGTTCACATTATCTGCCCTTTGAACACTTTATTTCTCACAGTAAAATCTTTTTACTTTTTAAGTACACTGTGTATGAGCTCACACCGTTCTGAATAACGAAGCAACATAAACAAAAACGTTGATATTTTGGGATACATGCATAGTCCCTTTCTCGCTGAATTAGATAAGAATGATACCTGATAACCGTTAACCAACAGCTGGTTATCTTTGCTAAGCATATTTTAGCATAATTGTCTAAAACAGAGGGGCCTGTCTTTGTCCAAAGTTAACATGTTATCTAATCTTTTTATTCCATATGTGTGGTCTTAAGGAAGTCCGTTAGGTGACCGCAGTCTCTGCTGTTTGGCTGACGGCCACGCGGCTACGACAAGACCCCTGGGAAGTGTGAATTAATGAGTCGAGGTGCTGCTACTTTTGGACAGAGGCTAGTTGTTTCCCTCCATTTCCAGTCTTTGTGCTAAGCTAAGCTAACAGGCCGCTGGCTGCAGTTTCATATTTTCATTACAGATGTGAGAGCAGCTCAACTAACTCTGAGAAAAGGTATTAGCGTATCGTGAAAATGCTAAAGCTTCTCTAGTGAAACATTACTATGAATTAAAGGCCGATCAATCAAATCGGCTAACACTCAAGGTTAAATCTATTCATCAGTGATCAATGCAGGAGTCATTTCTATTCAATTCATTCTATTTGTAGAGCCCAAAATAACATATCACAAATTATTATATTAAATACATTCTATGGTTGGCCAAGTTGTTTTTATATAACACATATTACAATTCCTGTAGTACTTAACAAAGCAAAGTCATCTGAATGTAATGCCCAGATGTTGACTTGCTTTATACATAAAATCACGGCATGAGGGAAGTAGCTTTTGAGTGCTATGATTATTTAGCAGTATAGCTTTTCACCTAAAATGGGGGACTGATGGACTCTCTAGAATGAAGTGTCTCACTCCATTTGTACGATTTCTCTTCAGAACTGTACTCTCATGTTTCAGCAACCGCCCTTAAAGGCTCTTTCTAATCCAGAGAACGTGGGGCTACATGTTCTCGCTGCGGTAGCCATGTTGCTGCTTTGGAGCTGTTTGCTTCGGTGTTTTTCAGGTCTGCTGAGCTCGAGGTGTGTCACGCTCATTTATCCTAGAGGAAAAGGTTTGCTCGGTGCAGTCTGTAAGCACGGGGCTCCTTTTTTTTTTACCCGTGTGACCTGTCATACAGAGAACAGCAAGCAGCCACAGCCAAATTTAAGAGACATGAAAGTGTATGAATGTGATCTTTACAGATATTCTGTCAGCATCTTTTGTGTGAGTGTGTCTTTAAAGTCACAGCTGCGTGTACATGTGAGCTGATAATGTGTGTGTGTGTAGTCGTACAGTCAGCGGCAGCCTCACAAGTGATGGGAATGACGAGGGCGGTAGCAGAGCTGGAGTCGAGCCATGTGCTATGCGGGGGAACTGGCCCTTTAATACCTGTCAGCCAATGAAGCAAGGGATGCTGGGAAAAGGGCGTCCTTGGGAACGACCTTGCAGGGGGGCCGAGTGATGGCGAGAGGGAAGAGCACACAGAAGAGGCAGATGAAGAAGAGCAGAGGGGGGTTGGTACACGGTGTGCAGGGAAGATGGATGAAGAAGGGGGTGGGAGAACATTCTCCACCAGGGGGATGTGAGACGTTTTCATCTGGACCACGACGGCTCATTCACGACAACATGAAACACACACCTGATTCAATAGATAGATGTATATTTACATGCAGACGGATAGCAGACAGATTAATGAGAGAGGGATAGTCAGGGACGCTAAGAGGATTTAAAGTTCAGCTGCGCAGTTCCCTCCACCTCTGTGTCTTTCTCTCTCCCTCTGTGACATGCAGACGTCATCCTGTGCAGATTAAACTGACAGCATGCGACGCGCTCACAGCGCACAAGAATCCCTCTGAAAGGAACGAGAGGAGTGAGAACAGGGTACAGATGTGATGTTGGGGAGGATATATTGGTTGAGGTTGGGCGGTGAGAGGATAAAGCCCCTGGTGAAACTATATAACATCTCTGGGCAGCGGAAGAAGACTTTGGCATCTTTACCAGATTGCTGCTTGATAACTTTTGGAAAAAAAGCGGATACATGTGTTCATAAAATGTAGACGGAACACTTTTACCTAAAGGTTCATTTAAAGCGAGATACGAGAGCGATGAGGCCCCCAGACACTATGACTATAACCTCCTGGATAATCTCAGCAATAGCTTAATGATGCCTTCACTTGCAGAGGCCTCCTCCATATGTGGTGTCGGCAGCAGGGCTGCGGCCCCGCCAGATGTGTTGCAGTGTGTGTGGCCCCATTCTGTTCAAGATGACGGAGTGGGGGTCGGCTCACACCCACAATAAAACCAAGGTTTGGGATCAGAAATGATCTCCGTCCACACGTTCAGCATCGTTGATAAATGATTTTTCGTCCTTATTAACGAGCATGGCGGTTCACATGCACCGGACATGCGAGTACCGCTGTGAACAGGAAGTAGAGCGGTTGCTTTTGACAGAAAAGAGGACTATAGTAGTCTTTAATAATGAAAGGTAGTGATTAATACTCAAGATCTTCCTAAAATAATGCGTTGACGTCACTGAGCATGACGGCTCATCACTCCAGTCGTCACAGTATTAGATGCAGAATTTACATCAATAAGTTCAGCAGCGCCTGTCGTCACTTATCCATGTTGACGCGACCGCTGATGGTGATCGAGCATCGAGGCCGTCGTTGTTTGATTTCTTCACCACGAATCACAACGACACGTCGCGACCGCCGAGACCCGACCCAGCATCGGTCTCTAAAGGCGGTTCTACCTGTCCACACACGGAGGTCACCGCAGTGTTTAAAACGTATCCGGGCGCTACAACTCGGTGTGAACGTAGCAAAATATATACGCCTTTTTATATGGAGACGTAGTCGTAGGGACATGGCCGATGTGTGTGTGTGTGTGTGTGTGTGTGTGTGTGTGTGTGCGTGTGTGTGTGTGTGTATCTGCACTGTGTCCCAAATAAATGAAGACTCCTGTGTGTCTTAATATGGTGGTGCCTGTGCGCATCAGCATATTTGCATATGTGTGTGCAGTGTGTGTGTGCACATGTGGGTATGTGTGCATGTGTGTGTGCATGTGTGGGTGGATGCATGTGTGTGTATGTGTGTATGTGTGTGTATGTGTGCGTGTGTGTGTGTTTGCATGTGTGTGTGGATGCATGTGTGTGTGTGTGTGTGTGTGTGCATGCGTGGGTGTGTGAGTGCATGCGTGTGCATGCGTGGGTGTGTGAGTGCATGCGTGTGCATGTGTGCATGTGTGGGTGTGGTTGCATGTATGTGTATGGGTGTGTGCAAGTGCATGCGTGTGTGTGCATGTGTGTGTGCGTGGGTGTGTGAGTGCGTGGGTGTGTGAGTGCGTGGGTGTGTGTGTGTAACTTAGGCTGCTGTGCCCAATGAGTCAGCGTGATGGAGTGCTATGCTATAACACAATGCTAGCCAAGCAACCTCTGCAACGTTTTCATTATTGCTGCACCGAGTCACATCAGATATGGGACAGGGTGGGGCTTTGTCCCCCTGTCCCTCTCTACTGGACCACTCAAGTGAGTCACACACACTTACACACATACACATACACACACACACACACACACACACACACACACACACACACACACACACACACACACACACAGTTCCTGTGTCTTTCGCTGCCGACCTTTCCGGCTGCGTGTCTATTTGTGCCCTTCTTCTCTTCCTCTCGGACAGAAGAGGCGTCTGTGAGCTCGTTACTGGGCGACTCTTGCAGACATGGCTCCCTCACTGGGAGTGTGTGTAAGTGACTGGGTAATTGGCTCTCCTCTGGCCGCTGCTATGTCCCCTCTGTGTGCGCTCGCACGTAGCGCTTCAGGTCGGAGCCGTAACGTGAGCCGCTGTGTGCGACAGGTACTGTACACAAGGCGTCGTCCGTGACCGGAGCCCTCGTAATTCAACAGCTACAGAAGGTGTGGTATTGAATATTAAAGGGAACGCTCTCGCTGTCAGGGTCACCCCCATCAAGTGACCCTGGAGACTGGAGCAGGTCGCCCTGGCAACCACCGGCCCCACTCCCTCCCATCCCCACTATCTCTCCTCCCCCACTCCCTCCCTCCCTCCCTCCCTCCCTCCCTCCCATCCCCCCTTGCATTTCATTCCTCGTCACATTACTCATCTGTCACACACACACACACACACACACACACACACACACACACACACACACACACACACACACACACACACACACACACACGACCGCAGAAGGAGCACAGAGCACAGGGGCCGGTTTTTAAATACAAGGAGTGTGAACTCAATACAATCGCAATAACTCCACCGGCAACGTAAGAAGAGGGAAAGAAAAGAGAGGAAGGAAGGAAGGAAGGAAGGAATGAAAGGCGATGATGTATGCAAAACACATCAAATATTTATGCCCCAGCTTCTTCCACCATCACCAGAAGCAGCTCCCGCCCCCCGATGCAGAGGAGCAGGGCCACTGGATTGCTGCAACGTGCTCTGCCTTTGGCTCGGCGCCAGCAGCCTCCGGCTTGCTGCTCGGATACCAGCGAGAGTGAGACTACACCTCCTAACACTTCTGCTTCTTTGGCTTTGTGTATGCAACGGATTTGATTTGCTAAATTCCGCGAGTCATCTCTAGGAGAGCGCATTGATTATTGATAATTGGACCTCCTTGATTGCGAACTGTACGAGGGGGGATTCAGACGATAAGCATTCGTGCGTCTCGACTTTCAAAATAAACTTTCTCACGTCTATGAATAGCAGTAGCTATCGCCTAAGGGTTATTGTGTAGGAGGATGTTTATTTCTGGAGTCTCTTATTATGTAAATGAATACCCCTACAATGCATGTGTTCCCCTTAAATTATGTATTTATTGTACTGACCACTCTTAAACTGAAGCACTTAAAATATCTTTTTACCTAAAAGTCACCTATGCTATAACAACAATGACAATAATATATTGCTTATAATAATAATATATACTAATACGATTATTATTAATTGAGTCACTTGATCAACTGAGTAGAAATACTAAACAAGTCCTGTCACCCCATCTTGTGTCCTCTATGCTATCTGTTTTATCGCTCCGACCTCACCTCTCTTCTTTCTCTTTCCTTTCCTCTCCTCCTTCTTCCTCTCTTGTAAGCAGACTCAATGGCGAGTCTAATTTTAGCCACACATGTCAGTTCCACTCGACTTTTTACTGCCCTAGATATTTGCATCTTACATATGCATTTTCACAGCGAGCATCTTGAGTGGATGCGTGTGTGTGTGTGTGTGTGTGTGTGTGTGTGTATGTGTGTGTGTGTGTGTGTGTGTGTGTGTGTGTGTGTGTGTGTGTGCGTGTGTGTGCACAGCACATGGGAACAGATGAGTAATGTGACTGGGGTGACACTAATGGCTGATTGGCTAATTTCTTGTCCTCTGATCCGTCCCATGATGCTTACAGGAAGGAAGACTCCCAAGGTTATACATACCAACACACAAGGTAAAATGCAGCTCGCACCAACTGTGCACACACACACACACACACACACACACACACACACACACACACACACACACACACACACACACACACACACACACACACACACACACACACACACACAGTAAAGCAAACCCTCATCCTTGGCAAAGCCTGGGGGATTGTCACATTTCCATTTAAACTGCTACAGACATACTATAGCAGTCAATCACAGGTTATTCACATCCTTAGAGGAGCAAGGTGACCATAAACCATAAACCATAAACCATAAACCGATGCTGATGCTGTAAAAAAAGACTGCTCTCTTTTTTGTAATTGTATAGTGCTAAAACCTCAGTTGACAGAAAATGAATCACCAGTCAGAATCTTTCATTTTTATTATGAAAGTAATTTCTCAAGAACATATTTTAGTGATGATGTCTAAAGCCTCTCGTGGATTGGCTATCTTGTTGTATTTTATTTCTTTGTAATTGACTGGACATCTCTTGGTTCCAGTCTCGGCTGCTCATGATCTTGTACTTTGGGGAAACTCTTCACCTTTTCCTGAGATTTCAAAAGCTGAACGAAATCTACAAATTCATTGATTTTTAAACAAATTGGTATTTGCCGCACTAAACAAGCTGGAAATATCCGTTTGACAAATCCCAGCGGAACACTGACCGGAACCATCTCCATGATAGGTGATCGATCTTCATCCACCAATTAATCAATCAATCAAATACGAGTCAACATCTGTACACATGCTAACAGGCCAGGGGGGCATACACAGAGAAACACCCACAGAGACACACCTCTTCCCCTTGAGGGGCTCTGACCCACCTATAGGTCATGGTTCCTGGTGTGTTAGCTTACAGGCTAACACACTGTGCTACTAAATCAAGGCTTGTGTACTGAATGATCATCTCTCTGTGAAAACAGGGTGTTACCTGAATGCATCGGTGCATCTGTGTCCGAGTGTGTGTGTGTGTGTGTGTGTGTGTGTGTGTGTGTGTGTATGCCCAGAAATGTGAATTTTGTGATTGAATGAAACAAGGGTGGAGGAAGAGGAGGGGGTTTGGATGAGGAGGCGACATGTTGCGTCATCGCTGGGGAATGAAACATCTGGCTGGCTCTGTGGAGCGTTTTTTACTCATTCAAACACACGCACACACACACACACACACACACACACACACACACACACACACACACACACACACACACACACACACACACACACACACACACAAGCACAGAGTAACTCCGGTGGAATAGGAGGTATTTCTTTCTCAGCACAGATGTTTGTGGTCACTGTATGTACATAAACACAAGTTATTCATCTGTGATAAACATATGGTGAAAGAGTTGGTGTTGGTCCGGTTTCAAGTGGCTTTTCTTTTGATTATTTGTTTATCTCGCTACATACAACGGACAAATTAAGGATGAATGTATGTGTGCAGAGATTAAGCGTCCAAACACAGAATGAAGGATCACAAATGGTTATGAGTATGGAAACTAATAAATAAATCATACTGGCTTTCACAGCAATGGTTTTAGAGATTTTAGTAGATTTGAGACAATAGTCTTAACTGGCATTAAAACACAGTGGGAGAATATTGTGGAACACTGATGTTATCCCTCCATTAGAGATACACAGCTGTGGAAAATAGAGTTTTAATTTGTTGCACATCTGCATGCCCCTGAAATCTCACCGCTGTTGTTTGCATGGAAAATTATCAACAAACAATGAAACATTCAGTAAACAACAATAATCAAAATATGATTATAAATGATAAATAGGTTGGAACACACATTCATATTTTAAAGTTAAAAGTTTTTTTTCTGAATAAAGCCAGTTACTATGATAACACTAATCAAGTATTTGTAAAATCTAATTTTATAAAATTTGTTATGTTATAAATAAATGCAAAGCTAAAACAAAGTCACTGCCAGACTTCTTTTGTTCAATACACAAGTGTAAATATGGTTTGAGAAATGTGTTTACTTCACAAAAAGCAAAATAAGGGATAAAAGGAGATGTATTCATATTGTTGGGGTTAAATTATGGAACAATGCTAACATAAACGTAAGAATGTGTAAATCCTTTTCGGTTTTCAAAAGGATTGCTTATAAAGTTATTTTTGAGGGTTACATGGAAATTCAAAAACATTTGTTCTTTTCTTTTTTAAATATTTTCTTTTCTTAAAGGTAGCTTAATTGATAATAATGGATGATAGGCATATACACATATTATGTTTCTGCCTGTGCTTTTTCAGTCATATTGTAAACTAGACTGTATGCTATATTCAATGTATTGTGTGATGGCTGAATAAAATACTCGTACTGCTGCTACCACAAGGATGAACGACCTAATATGAATCGGGTAGTTTAATGACCACATGGTTGGCCTTCTCATTCTGCTGATTGAAGCATATTTCTCCTCTGCTGCGTCATAAAGTAAATGACTTTACTTCATGACGCCTCACAGCTCTGGATGCTCTCTCCCTCCCTTGTGCTGTCCAGGTGGAGCACCTGCCTCACACCATATATGGACATCCACATCTGTGTGCACAGTCCCAGTGCAACGCATCTGCAGTGCATGACTAACGGCTCTGATTGGAGGAGAGAGAAGACTCAGCACAACGTGCACTAAAAAATAAAAAAAGGAAACTGAAAAGAGTGGGGGAAAAACTGCGAGGTATTACGAGAAAGAAGCGAACAGGACATTGCAGATCAGCAGAGGAGTGAAGAATGTGTAACGTAACAGCCACCTCTTCGTCTCCCTCCGTCTGTCACATGGTCCTCTCACACACGTCAACAGCCCTCTGCAGATAGTAACTGAGTAGTTACGATAAACACATAATCTGTGTGTTGCTGCGAGCTCATTAAGGAAGACGTTTCAAAGGCATGTTGAACACCGGATCCCTTTACATGAGAACATGTGAAAGCAGTAAATGGGCGTGACTCAGCAGATATAGAAGAATAAAACAACAAGTGTTAATAGCAATAAACAGAAAACATCATTTCAAACCAACTAGCATCACTATACAGCCCCGGGGAACACGCTGCCAATGTCACACACACACACCTGGTCGCACCCATACAAACACAAACTTTATGTATATATATATATATATATATATATATATATATATATATATATATATATATATATATATATATATTTATATGTTTATCTATTTTTATCTTTTAAATCTTTGATGTCAAGGAATAATCTGTTTGTGGAAAATGCAAAATAAAAAGTTATAAAAAAATTAAAAAACACAAACACACACATTCTCAAAAGACATATTTATCTCTCACATTGAGACTGGAATTAAATGTGTTTACAATCTGAGATATGACACACATGTTTATAATTTGGTAATTTTATTCTTTTTTTAAGGGTGACTGTCACTTTTGAAAGAAACATTCTTCCACCTAAAGGTTAAAAAGATAATTCATGAAAAATGAAACCCATGATTGCCCAATACAACACACTGTGGGTTTCGTTGCCATGACGAACTGGGTCAGGTACGACCGGTAGCTCATCCTGGCTAACGTTAGCTCAGGCATGGGGCCTTGTAGCTCACATTACCTCATCATCTTCATCTTCTTTGCTTGCGTTACTGTCACAGAATACTGACAAATCATTATTCTTTATTTTACTAATCATGCAGCATGTAAGATGGTAAGTTTCTTCACTATGCAGAGGAATAAAAGAACAACGTGATGGAGCTGCATTCCCTGAACGGCGGGTCCGGCCCGAGGCATGTGGAGGACGTGGTGATGTAATCTTCGGTAGTGTCGGCCGGATGACACCGTTTGTTTTGGTCATAGTAATGGAAAGTTGCTCTGTTACGCAACATAAGCAAACACGCAACACACACCGAAATATCCTCCCAATTGTGTCAAGTTTTAACAACCAGAAAGCCGTTGGACATTTGGAGCTCTGAGCCGAGCCAGGCCTCCCCCAGCTGTCCGTTGGCCTTGTCTGTCCTCCACCTTCATCTCCTCTTTAATCCCCAAAGCCTCTCGCCCTCTCTCTCTCTCTCTCTCTCTCTCTCTCTCTCTCTCTCCTTCACAGCCTGTGCCTCTTATCTACTCCACCCGCACTATCAGTTTTTCTCTCTTTCCACTCCTCTCCAGACTTGCATGCCTTGCCCATTGCGAGGGCGTCTCGACAGCGTCACTCACCATGGGGCCGGTGTCGGGGCCTCCCTCTTGCTCTCCCCCCCCCCGCTGTGTCTTTCTGGCCTGGTGGTTACACAATTAGCCCAGTGGAGAGATGATGGCAGAAGGAATGAGAAGGGAAAAAAAAGAAAAAAGAGAGGGTTGAAGAGAATTTAAGATAACAGGTGAGAAGTTGTAACGAGGGAAAACTATTTCATAAAATATCTGAAATACAAAATAGATACAATCATGGATAACTTATCATTACTTTTTTAACACATTCATCAAATTGCTGTTAAATTCTAACAGTGTTCTTTAATCTGCATTTCTTTGCAGCTCCTAAAATAGATATTCAAGGTCAACAGCGGTGTGCTCAGCCTTGTGAGGCCAAAGCAGGCCTGTGTTTATAAGTGTGTGTGTGTGTGTCTCTCTACTTACCAACCAAGCCAACAGCATGCAGCCCAACATGCTCATCATGGTCATACACATGATGAGCAGAGCGTGTTCACCGAGGGTCACCGTGGATGCATGGCGCCCGCGTCTTTGCGTGGCCACACCGTTGTTCTCCTGACTGCCAAGGTCACCTGGTAAATCCCTCCTCACTTACTTTGCGTGGAGTCAAATCAGCCGTTTCCTCCATCCCCCATCTTTTCTGTCCACGGCGATTCACTCAATCCCTCTCTTCTGCCTCTATTTTTAACCAGCTTAGCATCATTACCTGGCTGCCGATTCACAAAGTCTGTTAATCCTATAACACCGCGACTGCACAGATCACTGCTAGTTTCCAGAAAAGTAATGCAGCGACGCTCGGGAACAGTTTACCTTCAATAATTAGTCCTTTTTGGTTTAATTAAACTATTTTTGATACTCAAACATACTGTGAACTCACAATTGTTCATCTTCTAATCTGTTAATCTTTATGTACGAGTCCTGAGATCCATCCCCACCAAACCACACAGCCATTAGAGAGAGCTGCAACTCCTGCTTGATCTCTGGATCATATCTATTGATCCAGATGCTTATATATTAAGCACATTAATGCACATTGCAAAGTCTGAATATACTGCAGTGTAATGGAATTAAGAAAATAAATACATTAATAAATGAGTATTTTCTTAAAAAGGCACCTATCACTAAGAGGAAGAGTGGACATGGGAGTTTCCATATTGGTTTGAGTTTTCAAAACTTCTGCAGAGCGAGCCGACCTTGGTGGCCAGTCTCCAGTGGCATGCGGTTGCAAAACGCACGTCAGCAGTAAACCGCCCATATGTTCACTTCTTCTTAGAATCCCATCTACCGGTGTGATCAGAATACGAGCAGCGAGCAGACTGCAGAGTCACGGCGGGCCGCTAGTCAGGCCTCACCTTCATCTGCAGAGCTGGAGACGAGTCTGCAGCAGGCCGGGCTCAGCGGAGACACTGCTGCACCCAGTTAATATGGATAAGCTGCAGGACACAAGTGGTTTACACATGCGAGTCACTGGTGCAGGGGGGTGGATGTATGTCATCCTCATATTCCGCATCTAAGACTGCACATTTTGGCCCCGTTGGTGCAGTCTCAGTGCTGGGAATCAATCAACGTGATCTAAAAATAGTATTCTTCTTGTGCCAGCAGACTTTTTTCAGGGACTGCGAGTACGGGATAATGAAGCTTAAGATAGAAATAGATGAGTCAGACATGAGGGGAGGAAGCAGATAATGAGCCCTTGCCTCTGCATCAGGTGTGGTACAGTAAAGCCTTATGCAGTTTTATTCTAGAGCCCTCTCATGGACGGCTGGGGGTACTGCAGCTGCAGTCTTTCACTGCAATGTTGTGCTTGTACTTCCCCTTCCAGTGTCTTGATACATGGAGTGAAGTGGCAACACTCACTTGAAACTAAAGCACTCATATTTCCCCATAATATTATATACATGACATGTTAGTGCTTTACAGTGTTCTTATATATATATATATTATTACTATTGATGGGCGTGACTCGGCTGAACCCTCCGATACTTTCAGCCCATACTGCAACCGCATGGTGAAATGGGGGAATTACAACTGAGGTGAAATAACATCTGCAAATACTGACATGAAGAACTGTAGTTCAATGATTTAACCAGGATACACATTTAAATCATGTTTATTGAATCAACAGCTGTCAAGATGAATTTACAAACATAATTATTGAGGAACAAAACAGATTAAAATCAACATAAATCAGGAAAAGAGAAATAGATCAAGTTTTTTACAAAGCTATTTGATAAAGTAAACTGGTTGGCACAGCACCAACACACACAGACAGTTTGGGGTTTTTGATGGAGTAGAAGCAATTTACAATACGTATTACAATTCAACCCTGTGACCCTGATGATGGACGGACATATCAGTATACTAGCAGGCTCTGTGTCAAACCCTGTTTGAACCCCCTAAAGAACCATTTAATCCTCCACTAGAGAGATGAATTGCAACAGATTTCATGGACATAATCCAGATTTACCCTAATCCATTTGAGCATGCTGGTGGACAAAGAGAAAAATAAAAAAAGGCACAAAAGTTTTCAAGTAACAGATAACCCCCAACATATACAGTACTGTTGCTACTCGTAGTTTGAGCAACTGGGAAGCGTCTACTATGGCTTTAAGGAAGGATGGACGCAAGTTTAAAAAAAGAAAAACGGTAAAATGTTACAGCGAGAAGGCCGCTCCCTCAGTCGCTCTAATGTTCCCTTCCACCTATGTTTCATAAGACAGGCAAAGGCCAGATGCAAATATATATATATATAAAAAAGCTATTCAGATAAAATATTAACAGAGTATTTCTGCTGCAGTTAACCCCCCCTGACTGCTGTTTACAGCCTCATCATGATCTGTGAGTCTCAGCGCTGCCCGATTAACTGCAGCTAATAGCCTCTCCGCAGGGCGCGTGCTTTACACCCGCCGCACGCCGGCTGGGTCCGTCAACCAGAACCAGCCGGCGGATACGTCTAGACAGACGAGCCGAGCACGTACCCACGTGTGGTAAAGCGCCACATTCAATAATGCAAGTCATCTCAGTGTTGAAACATGCTCATGCAACAGTGTAATTCACCATGATGCGACACGTATATGCAGCATATGGCGTTTAAATCGGCATCGTGTTTGATGCGTCTGCAGTTTAACTTTTACAGCTTCATGATATCTCGCTGCGTGAGCAACATCTGGTGTCTTCCGGCTCCCGCTGGTCGTGGTTTAGAAATGGTAACATTCGTAAAAAGGAGCGACACACGAGTGAAGATGATTATCTCATCGTTCTGGTAACCTGACCTCGGATAAATATTATGAACCAAGATGGCAAAACTGAACTCTGTCTTTGTAACAGACTTGAACATTCCTATCCAAGCACACAATTCACATTCACACGTTCTCACACTTTGCATTCATGCAGTTCAAACATCTCCAGTCGCACACACACATATTTACACACACGCGCCCCGCTGTGTTTTCTCACACAAACATGGCGGACGACACAAAGCTTTCCCCGCGGCTGACATTGGGGCCCTGGTGGTCGTCCTGGGGGTCGCTGTCTGTGCGCATGTAAGGAGGCGGGACCTCGTTGTTTCCGGGGTCATCCCAGCCAGAGGGGGCAGCAGCGTAATAATGCTCCCCCTCGTCTTCAACGTAAGCTTCCTCGTCATGGTAGGCGTCCAGGTCCTGGCAGCAACAAGACACACAGGCAACATGAGAGGAAATCCCTCCAGCTTCATCAGTTTAAGGTCAAGATGCCTTTACTGCTGATGAACTCACCAAACTAATTGTTTAATGACCCTCTTTGATTTGAAGACTGACATTTAAAATTAAATAAAAAGCAGAAACCTAGTTAAACAAATGACTTTTTTTTACATTCTGGCAAAACCACACACACACACACACACACACACACACACAATTATCCATGAATTCACAAGTTGTCTACAGTTATAAGTTATTTTCTATTTTTAATTAATCATTTCAAACCTGATGTTCAATTAAAAAAAGCTTAAAATAGAATTACAATGTTGCACACTGTACAACAAAGAAAGTGTTAATTGAACACTGCATAATATTTGACATTATTATGGGTAAGCTTGGATGTGTGTTCCAGTAAATTAAACATGTTATCCCCAGTAGGTCAACGGCTCTGCTGCCCAACATGTAGAACCATGAAGGGATCCAAGCGGGATGAGAATGTTGTAATTCATGAATAAAAAGGCGTAAACAACCTCAGACAACACCTTGATGAAAGGTAAAATGCTGAACATGTCCCACAACGTGCTCTGTGTGCGTTCTCAAAGTAAAAAGTGAATCTACCATCAATAATATTCATTTGAGTGACAGTGATTGGAGCGCAGGTCTAGCCAACACGCGGCCTTACCGTGACTGGCTCGGCACTCTGGGTATTGTAGTATTGGTCCTGCAGAGGTCTGTCCTCGGCCTCCGGGACATGGTTTGTGTTCGGCTGTTGAGGACACACACATCAGACGGCATGTTATAGAATGATAGAAATATAATCACGTTCACTTTACAATGTGTAGATCCGCCCGACAACTGTTTAGCAAATTAAATTGTTTTCGTCGACGGTGACTCACTCTGGCAGCGGAGCTGTTGGTCTTCTTGGGGGGAGGCGGCTTGTACTTGGGCGGACCGCTGAAACACAAACAGCTGCTGAGTCACACATTTATGAAATGTGCAGCGTACAAACAGACAGACATGAGACAACAACACCAACAACAACACCACCACCACCAGCGGGGTGACTGGATTCATCCACTCACTTTCCGTTGAGTTTCTTGTTACTGTGCTTGCGGTACATCGCGATGGCCGTTCCAATGATGGCCAGAAGGACGATGACTCCGATGATGGCTCCTATGATGCTGCCGGTCGTTGCCCCCTTCCCTGGAAGACGGGTACCTTGAAACATAAGGAGAGGGGAGAATTATTTATATGTATAATGTTTCTTCAGACAGCCAGTAGTAATGACTTTATGAACTTCTTCAATGAGAAGATTTTAACTATTATCTTCAATGAGAAGATTTCAACTATTAGGACAAGATTAATGTCCTCAATCTAATAACCAGTGGAATGGCTTCTCTAACCCCTGTATGTCCTCAATTATTTTTCCCATCATTTTATACCCATTATTAGTTTTTTGGACCCTTTTAAATTATCTTTCTCTGACCAATTATCTTTAATTGTTTACCCTGTCTAACGACTGCTTCTCTCTTGAATTGTTTAATTCTTAGCAGTTTGTATTATCTTTTTATTATAATGTCCTTGTTACATTGCCACCTCTCACATTCCTTCTGTTATCCTGAAAAAATTCTCTCCTAACAGAAAGCTAATTGGATCGCCCCTCTCAGAACCTACTCTGGCTAACTATCCTGAGGCCTCTAACTCCCTCTCCTAAAGATGTCCCATCCTCTCTAAGATCCTTGAGAAAGTGGTCGCAAATCAGTTGTGTGACTTTCACATCAGAATAATTTATTTTTGAACTCTTACATCACAGCACAGAAAACACCACAGCACAGAGACAGCAGCAGAGAAGATTATTCTAGACTCTCTCTCTGTACTAGTCTTGTTAGACCTTAGTGCTGCATTGACATTATTATATAACATCCTATTACAGAGACTGAGTGTCGAATTATTTTCATGCTCAGCCCCCCGACCTAAGTTTGTATAACTTTGAGTTTGATCGAATGATATATTTGTTTGTGACTTTAGTTCCACACGGTAGTGACCACCATTTCGTGGAGTTCCACAAGGTTCTGACCTTGGACCACATAATATACCTCCTTTTTTTTTTATTTACCTAGAGGTTCTAATAAAAGATAAACGCTCTAATTGTTATCATTGTTACTCAACTATATTTCACTATAAAAACAGAGGAGAGAAACCAACCAACTCACTAAAATTCAAGCATGTTTAGTGACAGAAAAAACACAACTTCTTAATCCTAACTTCTGTTAAACTCGGAAAAACAAAAAGTAATTCTACCTTTTGATGAGATTTCAGAGATCAATTATCTGGTGATGTGATTTCTGTATTGTGGCATTACTTTTAGCATCCAATCCCACACCTAAGAATCAGAATCTATGTTATTCTTTTGATGTCCTTTAACCTTAACTTCTTCCATAAAGCTAAGGACTGCATTCTTCCATCTCGTAAAATTTCAAAAATCAGAGAAAAAAGTCTCAAAAAAAATTGCTTTGAGACGTCATTACTGCAACTATATATTAACTATCTTTACTGCAACTCCTTAATAACTCTCTTAGCTCCTCATCAGGCTGCACTAATCCAGAATGCTCTCTGCAGTGCAGAAGCCACAAAGAGATCACATACTCACTAAACAGACTAAACCCTGCTCCTGCATCACTCCCTCCTGCCTTGCTAAAATTCTTCTCTAAAATCTTCACTTAACACTTTTCTTCTTAATCATATCTTATTGGTGATGCACCATCATATCTTAAAGAGCTTGAGAGCCACCAGATCACCAGAGGCTCACTAAACTAATGGGGCTACTTAAAAGTGTCGAGAGTCTTAAAATGTAAAATGGGAGCCAGAGCCTTTAGTTTATCAGCTCCTCTTTTATGGGAACCAGCCCACCTTCAGTCCGGGGAGGCAGACACAGTCACACATTCAGACTGTTCTCAAAGAGACTTCCTCTTTTTCTTATAGTCAGGGCTGAGGCTGAATTGCCCCCTGCAGCCCCTGGATATGCTGCTGCTATTAGCTAGGATGGGGGGATAGGCTGATACAGGCTTTAGGATGCACCTTTCTTTCTTTTCTTTTCTGATCTCTCATGGATGAATCATCATCTCTCACACTTCTCCCCGGACCTGCTCTCTCTTCTGACTTCACGTTCATGGGGATCTCATGGGGTCATCGATGAGGCACAGATTGCAGATGACCATCATCCATGGATGGATGTTCGATGAGTTCCGCGTGCCAGCTGTGCCACTGCTGCTCACCTCCTGCCCTGCTGGGACTCCGCCCCCTCTCCTCTGGGATCCATCGAATAATCTAAATCAAATAAACTATTGATATAACTCTGTCAGATTGTTTGAATGTATTTAAACTCTAAATCTGTACTTCTACATTCATTACATCACATCTATCCATCCTGGAGGGATCTGGAGGATCCCTCTCCTCCTCTCTCTTTTTTTTTTTTTTTTTTTTTCCCCTGAAGGTTTTTTTTGTTTTTTTTTGGTCCCATGTGAGGTTTTTGGGGTCAGGGATGTCTATGTACAGATGTGTAAGGCTCTGAGACAAATTTGTAATTTGTGAAACTGGGCTATACAAATAAACTGAATTGAATTAAATTGTATATATATCATTTACAGTGGCCTTGTGAACCCCTAAAATAAAATATAACCATGTCTGTCCTGAGGGATAAGGGGCCGGCGCAATGAGGATTATGTCTGTATGAGTTTGGTATGTTTGTATGTGTTTATTTATTTGAATAGGGACTGTACACATTAATCAATCCAGGGGTAAATGCGTCAATGTTAGCATCACACTTGGGGGGACCGGGCCATCTCCATTGCTGCCCCCTCCCTCTGGAACTCTCCCCCATCACCTCAGACTTTCTTCAACCACTCACCACTCTTAAAACGGCACTTCAAACTACTCATATCTGCCTTCAACCTGCGATGCTATTTATGTGGTTTCTTACAGTTATGTAATCTCTCTTGTATATGTTGCTTGCATCGTTTCTTTTGGGAAGTGCCTCCGAGTACCTAAATGTATTATTATTATTGTTATTATATAATGCACGACGGCACGCAAGATAAGTGAAGTTACTCCACACTGTCAGACCCATGATGACTGTGGGTGGTCTCGGAGAAGAGACTCAGCATCTGTGTGCGTGTGTGTGTGTGTGTGTGTGTGTGTGTGCATGTGTGTGTGTGTGACAATGTGCTGGTGAAGTACATAAAGGGTCTTGATTAGAGCTCCGAGTCACACGAGGGATTAAGAAGAACCAGAGAATCATGCAGAGGTTCCACTAATGAACCATGACCACACTGAACATGAACCGAGACACACACACACACACACACACACATGCATGCACGCACACAGACGCGCACGCACCCACGCAGTGCGTTTACTGAAGGTGCAACCCACCTCATTATCCCCCCAAATCCCATGGGATTATGCTAATTAGGGGGCGTGAAAGGGCAGAGAGGCTCTGAAGCTCATTTGATGAGAACAAACCCAGGTCCTAGTAATTGGAAGGGTCATGATTGAATGTTGTTAGTCCTCTAATTACAATTCTCCTCTAACAATAGACTACTTTGACGATGTACTAAAAATAATATCCATTCCTCCGCACACGCCTGAATCTCCCAATGATCATCTCTTTCTTTATTATTGCTCATTACAACCGAGCTCATCACATTTTACTGCTGACCCTCTGGTGGATGCTTTTCCGCGTGCCAAGTCATTCCTGAAGCCTGGAGGGTGAACCGACGGCACAGTACACTTTACAAACATGAATTTAGAAGTGAAAACATGGGGATTGCAAAATTAAAGTCATGGCATTTAAAACTAAATCATAGTGGGTCTGAATGTGCACCTTGAGAGCCGACTCTCAACAATACTCACTAAACCTCCCAGTCCTTTAATGATGAACCCAAAGGGTTCCCTGGATATAACCAACAGGAAGTCTTATTTTCAGTGGGTGAACAGAGTTAATTGCGATGTTTGGATTTATTCTGTGTGGTACAAAAAGTTTTCCTGTTGTTTTTCCCCCCAGCGCAAAACCAACATGTGGTGCCCTCATTGCATCTAAAGTAGGTTTCTGCTTCTAGAGGGACTAAATGTCTTGCACTTCAATCACATATTTTTATATAATTAGCTGTATTTTGTGACTAGTTCAATTCATATGGTACTTTCAGTCCATATCACATAAAAACAGATTTATTTTCTTGATGTATCTCAGGATAGAGGATTGCAATATTATTATGAGATGAGATATTTTCTGAGCTATTGAATAGTGGAAAAATACCAAACGATTTCCCTCTTAAAGGTTACACTAGTGTAAAGTGATATTTATTAACTGTAATCGCCAAGATATCAAATAATTCTAAATACAAATATTTTAATTGAAACAACAGCTTCAGAGCAAAAAGGTTATTCATGGTTTCACTTCTGTAATAACGAAATTATGACCAGCAGCTAGGAAACGAAATTATGACCAGCAGCTAAAATTGGAGGAAAATCAGCCTCGGCTGTAGGAAATGAAAACAGTCCAAACTAATCTAAAGTGTCGAACCAGGAGCTTGTAAAACACCATTCAGTTTCATCTCACTCATAAAAAACTGAGAACAAAGAATATGAACTTTAGAATTTAAAATACTATACGAATTAGTCAGATTCTGGACAGTCACGAAGGAGTGTGTGGAAGATGCTACTGCGATGTTTCAAGTGTTTTCTGTAATAGATTTTCAACTGTGGCACGTCACATAACCGTCGACATGTGCTCGGCCACTGGGTGGCGCTGTGTGGCTTTAAAACCAAAGTGCCGAGCAGCTCCGGGGCAACGCGTTCCTCATGCGATACCTGGCTGCGCTTTGAGTGTTTTAGTGTTGCAGCTTCCTCATTCCAGAGCCGTGTCTGTTCAGCATCACGCTGCTCTTTCCTCCATTTTAGGTCTCTGGGTTTCTTAAATACTCTATACCCCCCCCCCTCCCTCCCTCTCTCTCTCTCTCATCCCCCGCTCTTATCTCACAGGCGTCATTATCCAACCAAAGTCATTTCCCCTCTGCAGGTTTCAGGTAGAAAGCGTAGCGCTCCTCGCCGATGACCTCCGATGGAGAAGAGAGCTCTGCAGGAAAAGAGGCCGACTTTAAGGATGGGGGTGCGGCGCTTGTGTGGAGGTCTCCACAGCGTGCCCTCTGTGTTGGCCCTGGACACCAGCCATGTTGTGCGCTTATGAAACATCTCAGACCGAGGTATAGTGTGTGTGTGTGTGTGTGTGTGTGTGTGTGTCCTGTACTTCTGCTGGGCCCGTTTAAATCTCTGCAGCTCTTTTTGCCAAGGACACCCAGACGAGCACTTACCCACACATAGAGAGCACATGAAAGCCAAAGACAATTGCAAACACAAAATGTACACGCATAAAAGCGCACCCCCGACATCGTATTAAGAAGCAGCCGGTATCCTCGGCTGTATCCTCATCACTCGCCCTGACATATTTACACAAACACCCCGACCTGCAGCGCGCCCTTTGCCCCGCTGTCCTTCCTTTCCCAGACGAACCTCACATGCATACACAAAGACATATTTACATACATATTCAAATACAAGCACAGGCTTCACAAGAGCACACAGAAATATCAAATTCATAGCAGGGAGCGGTTCTGTAACTCCCATCTGATCGTGTTTTCTTTACTGTGGCGGTCCAAACTCAGTTAAAGGTCAGCTTCCTCTGTGAGCCGATCGATGCAGTGGCCATCGAGTCAGACACCTCCCCATCCCTTATTTATACACACATTGCTCACCACTGCCTGCCCAGCCGAGCCAGTCAACCATAGACGACCACTCTCCCAGTCCTCCCCCAGCACAGAGACCGGGGGAGGATGACGGGGGAGTGAAGGAAGAGGAGATATGCCTGGATGGTTGGCTGAAACTACCACAGCCCTCTTTAAGGAAGTAGGAAACACCACCAGGGTCTCTGGAGCTTTAGGATGCATGACTGAATACTGACCAGAGGCAAACGCTTTGCAGATTTACCTTTGTTCTCTTCATTTATGTCTCTAAATAATTTAAGATGGGTGGGGGGGGGGGTATCCGGACTCTATGAAAAACTGACGGGAGTGCTGAAATGAGGAGAGAATATTCAGTGAAAGACGATTCATTGAGAGATGAGTCAAGTCCCGATGACGGCTTCAAACAGTGGAGTTTGGGCGAGTGACATTGAGGAGAGAGGAGGTGAGGAGAGAGAGGAATCAAAAGAGAAAAAAAGAGGGCGAGGGAGCAGGCAGAGCCGAGTGAGATGGAGGCTGCGATTAAAGATGCTGGCTTCAGATAAGTAGAGGGATTTCCCGGCTGCTGCCTGCAACGGGTTGATCACACACACCGAGGAGATGAAGGAGAGAGCGGGAAGACAAAGATCTCACATCCCTCTCTTTTCCACTCAATCCCATGTTCCCTCTCCCTGTGTGTTTACGCCCCTCTCTGAGGGGATTAAGGTTAACATGCTGGCCTATCCTCAGCAGCCCCGGGCTTTCGCTCCATTTATCTCTGCCTCCTCCCCTCTCCTTCCACCCATCCCTCCTTCTCTCCCATCATCCCTCTTTCCTGTCATCCCGCTCCATCGCCGTTGTAATTTGGGAGTCGCTTGTTTGGCCCCGTAATATGACGGCACAACAAATCTGCAGCGTCTCCCTCTGCCTCTCTTATCTCCTGTGCCTAACGAGAAGAGATAAGACGGTTTTATTACCCTCCCTGACCTCTGACGCAAATCCATACGCACAAATCTGAAATTGTCCATCTCTTCCCGGGCGATGTAGATCCATTGTCGAATAGGTTGTGAAATACAGAGGATGTGGTTGGTCTTGTTTTAAGAGATTAGCAGACCACTGGACTCACTGGAGAGACGATCCTCCTGATGCTCAAACTCATTCCTAATGGGTGAGCTCCACTTCTTGGGGACAGTTGGCCAACATGTCCACAGCCCTGTTGGCTCGCCGGCCGCAGCCATGTGGTGGAACTGTGTCCGGCTGGTGAGTTTCACTGCTCGTCTTCTTCACTTTGTTCCCTCCCACACATCTTCCAAGTCACTCTCCAGTATGCCTCTTGCAAAGTGAGACGTGTCTATATTATAACATAAAATCCACAACGTTTGATCGCTCCACTTTAATGTCTTTGAAGGAGCAAACATTTGATTGGGTATTCCCTTTTTACTTTGTCATTTTCTGAAAGATGTCAGTGGAAACTGGCAAGTTGCAGCAACGCTTTGACCTCAATGCAAAGTCTGAACATAACGAGACAAACTGGTTTTGTGTGAAATCCAATCCTTTTGAACTCGGCGGAGACACAAGTTACAGTCCTACTCGAGAGAGAGAGAGAGAGAGAGAGAGAGAGAGAGAGAGAGAGAGAGAGAGAGAGAGAGAGAGAGAGAGAGAGAAACACTAGCACGCTCACAGCAGAGTGCCTGGAGATGAGATTAGGACGGAACGAATTGATGGCCTCCGAAAGAGATTAAGATAAAGAACAGTACATGTAATCTCATTGCTCACTAAGAGAAAAGAGGAATGCTACCCTTTAGATTCGAAGGTTAACTTGGAAAAACAAACACCGTATCCATCCATTGACTCATTCATTCAGCTGGAGCGGTGTGTACACCTGCATCGCGTCTCTGCTAATACAGTAACCCGATAATCAACTGCATAGATCGCTGCATAGGGGGGGGGGGGGGGGGGGAATAATAGGGAAAAAAAGATGTGGCTAATCTGGTACATAAATGAGCTGCACGCCTACACACACGCACAAATTATTCACAATCAATGCAAGTGCTACAGAGTTGAGTGCTGTAGCTTCCTGACATTAATTGTATGTCAGTTGAAGACCTGCTACACCCACGAGCACCATCACCATCACGTTAAAGTTCAGCACCAAACTAATTGATTCCACTGGTTCGAACAACAAGACCAGCTGAACGAATTTGTGAAGACAGACTCGCTCTACCAAACAGGCTGAATTTTGTGTGTGTGTGTGTGTGTGTGTTGCCAGGCTTCTTGGTGAGGGCACATCAGTGCTGCTGGTCATTTCTAATCTACCGTCTGTGGATTAAATTCATGTCACTGAAACTGCGTCTGGGTGTACATACTGTGTGGTGGCAATGTGAAAACTCTGTATGGTGTGTGTGTGTGTGTTGCTGCTCTCCCTCTCTGGGGAGACAGTGTGTTCACTGCCACAGTGCATCAAAGCACACTCAGTTGCCTTGGGAGAAGGCAGGAACTCTCTCTCTCTCTCTCTCTCTCTCTCTCTCTCTCTCTCTCTCTCTCTCTCTCTCCCTCCCTCCCTCTCTCCCTCTCTCTCTCTCTCTCTCTCTCTCTCTCTCCCTCTCCCTCTCTCCATCTCTTCAAGCCTCCATCATCCCCTCCACTCCATCTCGCTTTCTTTCTCTCTGACAAGGTCGCCATTCGCCTCTTGCTGTCTGCCCGTAAATATTAACAGTCCACTTCCACTTTACACGGAGGTGGTCGGCTGCAGCCAGCGGAGAAAGCTGTGCTGCATTAGCCAAATGTGGCTGTCCACTCCGGACATGTACGAGTTGTTGTACTACAAACCAGCCACACACACAGAGACAGAGAGAGAGAGAGAGAGAGAGAGAGAGAGAGAGAGAGACAGAGAGACAGAGAGACAGAGAGAGAGAGAGAGAGATAACAGTGGAGCTGGAAACAGTGAGCAGATACTTAAAAGAAGTACAAGAGGTGCTCACAAAGCACAAGTCAGATTGTCGTGACATCCACTGCAGCACATTTAATGTCGAAACCCAATTTAGCATTTTTAAACACATTAAGCTAATGATACATTACACCGCCTCAAAATGTAAATGGCGTTATTAATTTACTACATATTGTAATTAACATACCATTTATTTGATGACTGATTACATGTAAATTCTGGAATGAGAAGTTCACTCTTCAATTTTTCTAATTGTGATGCTCTGATACAGAGAAATAATATATTTAAATGGCACAATCTGCCATCTAAATGTAAACCTAACTCAACATTTAAAAAAAGTCTGACAACATCAGGAATGTGTGTAAATAAAAAAAAAAAAAAAAATATATATATATATATATATATATATATATATATATATATATATACATACACACACACACACACACACATTTATTTATTGATAAAGCCCATAATATGAATGGATATGACATGCTTAGACCCAGTTGTGAAAAAAGGATGAACAATAAAAAGAAGAAGAATTGAAAGTCATGTCTATTTTAGGTTTGTAGGGCGGATCTCTGTGGCACAAGTTACACTTTCAACGTAGCCTGGGCGTGTTGGCTGAACAGATGTATACCGCTCGCTATGAAGCTCGAGTGGGGCTCAGCAAAAGACTGGAAGACTGTACAATGTAACAAGATGAAAGTTATTAACAAGAATAATATCATCAGATTAAAGCAGAAATGGTATGTAAAAAGACAACAATTCTGAGTTTCATAGTGTATGATATACAGATGTCTTCATTTATTGGCATTTCTTGTCAGCCGCTCTGTGCGGCGTCAGGTGTCTCCAGGAAGTCCCTGTGCCCGGTCAGGTAGCTGCCAGTGAAATGATGCAACGTCTGTGTTTTACAAACTAGATGCGACATGTTAATTATTGAGCTTCAGATGGATGTGTCGAGGTTAGAGAGAGCCAGGCTTCCTGTTTCCCTCCTGCTTCTCTATGATAAGATAAGCTATTCCCATCTCGCCTCTGTGGCTCCGCACTTAGAAGACGAGATCAAACAGATTCCCAGCACCTCAAGCCTCTGCAAGAAAGCCAACGAGCATACATCTCAAATCGTCAAACCGTTTGTTAGAGCAATAGTAAGAAATTAAAAAGGGCTTTTCAAATAGCAGCCGGCATCCTACATCATCATATCTGCAACACAAGAAAATGTGTTTGCATGTAAGCCGGAAAACACTCATTACTATGGCAGACTCTTGGATGAAATCACAGATTATAATTAACTGCCAGCTAACCGACCCACCCAGGGGGAGATACTGTAATTCACAGTGTGCTTTGCAATGCAATCCAAGAATATCCAGCCAGTATTTTACCTCACAATGCCTTTAGGCTTCTCATCCATCATCTCTCCCCCCACCACCCCACAACACGCTCGCCTCCTCTACCAGTGTCACTGCGGCCTTGAGGCCAGGCAGTCAGGAGCAGCTGGTATGTTTACCTGCCCTCCTAACCACTGCTAACCTCTGGCTAGAAGGGACTCTCACCTCATTACCTCACCACTCAGACACACACACACACCTCTGCTCTTAGATGCCTCCCCTACACTGCAATGGCCTCCGCGCAGCGCCATCTATTCAGCCACCCGCTGTGCAGAGACGTTGGATATAATGTGGGGGAACGAGTGACGTCGGCTCGGCTACCGCTCCTTTCCTCCCTCTTCCTCTCGGAGTCGGTTGGTTCATTTTCATCTCCGACTCTCGGCGTCTCACAGAGGGAGCGCTTCATGTCGCCCGCCTACCAAGTTCCTCACACAGACTGCCAGAAAGGAAACAAGGCACAGAGGAAGAGACAGGGATGGGGAAGAAGGGAAGGGTAGAACATATAGGAAAGAACATGGAACTGAGAGAATAGGACATTCCAGCTGGATGGCGGATGGAAGGAGAAAGAGACGACGTGTAGGGGGAAATAAATCGAAGAAAAGTGTGTGTGGCAAACGGAAAAATGCAAATATCTTTCAGCTTGATAAGTTACAATGAATGATCCTCGGGTTGTTTTTTTGGAGAGGGGGGGGGGTTGAGATAATGATTTCCTTTCAAGTGTTGTTTACTATGTTTGTACCCGCTGTATTGTTGACCGTAAAGTAGGCTGCCTAAAAGAGTCTCGCATGGAGGGTCCCGAGAGCACCGTAGCAGTAATAGGCCATCTCTCCGTCAAACTGCCTCTCATCAGCTCCTGATTAATGACACACAGAGCAGTAATGGGCCTGCTCTCCACATTCAGTCACTTTCCTCTTCATCCCATGCCCCTGGAGAGAAACCACAACAATGGGGGCTGTCAAAACACCTAAGAACTACACGGCCGCTGCACTCGAATCCAAACCCTCATTAAGAAAGACATTTCCTGCATTGCCATTCAGTTATGTATTGCCATTTGCAGCGGGCAGGACGACACAATGCAGAAAGCGTTCAGAGTTCAATTTATCTGTATGGGAATAAAGAATGGTTTCATCAGTGTTTAAATGTGCTTGATTGGCTGCTTGGCGTGGAGCGCTGGTGATTCATGCGTTGGTTGGAGGATGCGACCAGTGTTCTGGCGCAGGGTGTAGACACACACACTTAGATAAACTACACTTCAAAGCAATCTGTGGGAATAAAAACTAACTGTTCATCTAACTGTGGAAGTTCATCATCGTGACGGTTGTACAGCTGTCAACACCACAACACACACCGTAACCCACTGGACCAGTGTCTTGAAAAGACAAACACACAGAAACACACACGTGTCAAGCAGAACAGTGCAAGTGCACACAGAGATCAGTGTCCCATTTCTACTGCATGTGCACGGCTGCAGATACTCCCGGTTCAGGACATGCTTCAGCTCTCACGAGTCACGGATGAAAGACGGCGACCGGCCCAACGAACATCAAACGACAAGAAGCCCCCGCTTACAAAAAAAACTTCTCGGAATCAACCATGAACAGATCTACCATCTCATCCTCCGGCGTGAAGGCAGAGCCGTCGTCTCATCGCTCCGAAGCAAAACTAGTTACTTTATTAGAAATACTGTTAGACGCACTAGTCATGTAAATATTCAGATATCACCAAACTACTCCCGCTCACACATTCGCCCGTTCAGACGCCCCCGCACTCCCGTCCATGCGCGCGGGGGCGTCTGTGCATCAACGAGTGTTTGTTCGCTGTGCAGCAGCAGTATTTATGTCCGGCGTGAGAGAATGTGCTGGGTAATCAATAACGTTTCAGTGAAGGACACTTAGGAACAGATTGGAGCCCAAATCCAAGCCAGCATGAAAGACAACATGACAAACACTTGCTGCTCGACCCTTTAGGGGCTCAGTGTGACATGTAGCCTGACCGTGGCCAAGAGTACACACACATGTACACACACACACACACACACACACACACACGCCTGTGAACCCTCAGGAGTATCTTCAATTACAGTTAAATACATTTACACACTGCTACATCAAAGCAGCAAACTAATGAGTTATTGACCGCTGAGTGCGTGCGTACACACACCTTCACTCGCACACAAACACACCCACAACGTCCTTGTCACTGGTGTACTATAATGAGAAGTGTGTGTGTGTGTGTGTGTGTGTGTGTGTATCTGCATGCATGAGCTGGGCTCGCTGTGTGTACACAAGTCCTTATTAGAGGTTTAGTGTGTGCTCACCAGTCAGTCAGGCTCCAGTCAGAGGAGTCAGCTTAAGGGCTCATAGCAGCTCCCTGAGGAGACACTAAATACCATCAGCCGTTTAAATCCAGCCATGACCATTTTAAATATGCAGCACACACTCACTCCATTTTTAATAAGGGCTCTGAGCAAGACAGAGGGAGAAAAAAAAGGAGAAGAGACAAGAGAGGGAAAAGTAGAAGGGGCAGAGTGAGGGAGAGGGAGGAGCGTGAGGGGAGAGGAGAGGGAGCAGAGGATGTTTCATTGATTTCTTGGCAGTTTGGCACCGGCCCTGATTCGCCTGGAAAAGCCACAGACGTGTCAGAGCCACTTAGGCATGCCAGAAGAGAGGGCGCACACACACACACACACACACACCTCAGTCACATGCGTGTACACACAAAGCTTGTGTGCAAACACATACACAGACGTTAATGCTCATAAATAGAGAGAATAAACACTGAAAGTGTGTCTCTCACACCTGTGAGAAAGGAGTGATGATGCAAGAGGAGCCGATGCCTTTCTTAGGGAACACCAGGCGTTTCTCTCTGAAGGCAGAGAGTCAAAAATAGATACTATTACACACACCTCGATGGACAGTAAATGTCTCCTTAATCCCTGACTAAAGTTAGCTCAAACCCCCGTCTGCTCCCCTTGGCTTTGGTGCACACCTGACTGTGCGGCTCGTGCACAGCGGGGAGCCGTCGGATGTACATTTTGATCCGAGGGCGAATGAGACATTAGGATCAAAGTCGGGGACTGGAGAGAATCCACTGATCTTAGCGCCGAATCCACGAGCAACCTGCAGACGGACTACCTGATGAGACGGGCGTTTGTGGCCCACGTCCAGCACGAGCGCCGAGAGGAATATTGATGCCGAAGCCCGGGGCCGATCCGTACCCAGGTCCTCTTACAGCTCAAAATGGCACAAACTAACGTCAAGTTTAAGGGTTTGATTTCCGTCGGGGGCGCCGGTGCTCCTGTGATGAGACTCTTTGTTCGATTAACACAAAAGCTAATAATTTGAATAACAAATTATTCATATTTATTTTATTGATAAGAACAAAGACGGATTTTATATTATTCATTCAAAATGCAGCGGTGAACCGACTGGTTATTTTTGTACCATTGCTAAACAAGTAATTTAGCCGTCTCCAAAAGGACGTGGAGTCGTACCGACGCACACGGCACACGCTAAGTGGCTGTTTTCTGGCAGACTGGCAACCGCCCCCCAAACAATATGCAACCTCTTACCATTTGTATTTGTTTGATGGATATTTGGATTACATTTGTGATTTCATGTTTGGCATGTTGTTTTTGTATGCTTATTATTTATTTGACTTTCTTTTATGCAAAAGCTTCTCACACGATTGCACTTGTCTAACTGGAGTGACTGTAACATCCTTGAATCACAAAACTATTATGAAGGAATTGTAGAAGTGCCACAAATGCAACAGGCATCCTTTTCTATAAACATTCATGAACTACTTGGTTTTTCACTGCCTGTTGAGTTAAGCGAGACGACAGGTGTGTGTAGCACAACACTTAACACTTCAGTGAAGCCTAGGCTTCAACAGCACTCAGCAGGAAGCACACACACACACACACACACACACACACACACACACACACACACACACACACACACACACACACACACACACACACACACACACACACACACACACACACACACACACACACACACACACACACACACACACACACACACACACACACACACACACACACACGCGGGGGCACGTGGAGATGCTCAGACTCGTGAGAGATGGACATTAGACACGCCGTGTTTCTCAGAGCCACGGAGGACGAGACCGGTTCCCCAGACCGCCGTTCTTTGGGCTGTCAGTAAAGACACAATGGGACAGTCACACTTTTTTTGTTGGTACGCGCCACTCCGGAATGTTAATCACCACGGAAACCCATTATCTTCACATCCGCTCATCTCTCCCCCACCCACCGTTCGTCTCCCTCTCCTTTTAAAACCTGACAAACTTGTAGCTCGTTACTAGAGAGCACCATTGTTTCATTGAGCGCACATGTAGCGGGAGACGGAGACATGAGGCGGAGGAGATAAGAGGAGGCGCAGCAGAGGGGAGGCCTGCCTGGCTGCTGACATAAATTGGGGATCATAAAAAGTGTCTTCCCAGAATTAATCTGCGAAGACTGTATAAAGTGAAGTACCACAGGGGAGGTTGTGTGTGTATGTGTGTGTGTGTGTGTGTGTGTGTTAGTAGGCCAGACTTGAATCCATAATGAAGACGCATGAATGCAAAGCAACATGAAACGCATGACTTTAAAATCTATTCATGAAGCTTGATGATCGGGGTTCAGGAGGATGCATGTGGACATTAATGTTCCCGCGTTAATGCAACAGAGCTAGTGTGTGTATGTGTTTCGCGTACGCGTGCCCTCGTGGATGTTGTGTGTTTCCGGGCCTCAGCTGTGACACGCGCCCCTTGCCCCCCTCTCCGCTGCACCGCCTACAGGAAGTGCCACATACATCATGCATTTTATGCATAAGGCTGAATGTCAACACTGATGCATAATTCTTTGCGGTAAAATGCTAAATGTCACCAAACACCAGGCTACGTGTCGAGTGACGGCGGGCCCTCGTGTCACCAGAGGACGAGCTGGCAGCCAGAAGTCGCCGCACCAGAAGTGAAGACTGTACGCAGCGGTGGCGTCGGGGGACAAGGAGGGTAATGAAAGCAGATTTGAAGGAGAAGGGAGTGAGCAGAGTGCATTTATTTCCCTCCACTGTGTGGATAATAAACCTAAATCCAGAAGCCTTTGCATTCACACCAAGTATTGAATTAGCATTCTTGGTATTAAGCCTGCATTGTGATTGGATCTCTACACATTACTTGGAGGGAGAATTGGACTCAATGCCAGAGATGGGCAGCATTCAGTTGAAAGATTTCCTTTTTTTATGAGAGACCTTTTCCTAGATTGCTGAAGCCAACAGGAGCGTGGACATATTAATGAGAACTGCTGCGCTCAAGGGTCGTGCTTTATTCATTCCTAAAGTTGCTCACCGGGTACACACGCTGGAAGTATCTGCACATCCTATTTTTGCACATTAATGGGATCAAATAACGTAATCATGAGGGGCTTCTAATCTGGACATCTTATTCAATAGAAAGTGGCTACACTGAAATCCAAATAAAAATCTAATTATCTGCATGGCTGGATACCACAAATGGATGCATTGTTATTGGGGAGAATTGAATCTTTGATATTTTTTGATATGGCTTTTATTAGAATCATCACTACTTCATACTCTTTACACCCAAAGGGAAGATGAAAAAAATACAAGCGTGCGCACACATAATCGACTTCCATTCATTTCCTGAAGACTTTCCTGAAGGGATGTTATTTTTTTCCCCATAAGAAAGTCGAGTCCTCCCGATGTGAGCTGGGTGACGGAGGGAAGTGGCACCCGGGAGAGAAGAAGCAGCCAGTGATGCAGATATATGGCTTAAACTCTTCCTCCAAGGCAGGAGACCACCAGCTGAGCTCCCCGAGTGAGAAACTACACTATTAATATCTTTGTGGAAAGCTGGCATCAAGTACTTTTAACACGTACACCAAGACGCACACACAGAGTGGCGTGTGTGTGAGCAGACGCACAAAAACAGCACCGACAACAGGCAGCAACCGCCACGCAAAGAAGTTTGATATTCTTGCATTTTAAAGTGCAAAGTTTGTGCTCCTGACCTTTAAGGTTGAAGGGGTGACTAATGAGGAGCAGGGCCTGCCTGAGAGGCAGCTGAATGACGGACAACGATGGAGGGATGAGTGAGAGAAAGAGATGGAGAGAGAAAGCAAAAAAGAAATATGAAGAAACTGTCATTTCCCCCCCGACCCCCGGGCTTCCCCAGCTGCTGTTCTCTCTCTCTCCCTCTCTCTTTCAATCACATCTAATTGTCACTCATCCCTCCATTCCCCCCCGAAACACTCGTGCTGCCCTCCCCTCACTCCCTCTCTCCCTTTTCTCTCCCTCTCTTTTCCTCCATCCACACAAATGACTCAGTGAAACAGGTCAAGTGTTACAAAATTCCCCCTGCAGCTCAACCTGCCTAATACAAGGCCTGGCCCATTGCACCAAGACAAGTAATACGCTGCCTACTCACTGAGAGGGGGAGGGACACACACACACACACACTGAACTCAAGCCCATAAAAATTCCTACACAATTAACAAATGTATCCATTATGTACAAGCATGCCAACTCACACCATTAAACAAATCATCTAGCTATCGCCATGTGTAAAAACTAATACTAAATCCAATTTGATTTATTATAGCTATCAATAACTATTGCTCATACTCTACAAAGTGTTTCGTAATCTAAATCTACAAGAAAAACATCCCACCTGCACCCACGCGGAGAATGAAAATATCGAGTTGACAATATTAGTTATTAAAGACAAAAATAATCAGCATCTAATTAATAACTGCATAGTCCCAAAACATTTCCAAACTCACCTTCTTTGAATGACGACAAATGTTACTCGACTGTCTGGATTCACATCTTTTCTTTCTCTCATGCGATGGCAAACAACACATTTTAGTAAAAAAAGAAAAACAGAAAAAAAAACAGACGGGTCGAGGACTCACTTTGAACATCGTGAAATGCAACGTTTCCAATATTCTGTATTCAGGTATCAAAGCAGCCGCCAATCGCAGCCCAACGTATCGATTCTAGAGAAAAACGTTCTCGTAGAGCGGGTAGAACAAAAGGAAAGAATACATATTCAAACCCGCACGGCCTCGTTCTGCCTCACACATACAACACTAATGGAAAGCAATCGGGCGACAGAGAGCCCGAAGCAACAGAGTGAAAGGGTATTAAGAAGAGGGCAGCAGAGTAAAGGACCTCAAAATAGGATAAATGACCAGGAAGAACTAAAGCCAACACACACACACACACACACACACACACACACACACACACACACACGCGCACACACACGCACACTTGCCTTTTAACACAGCGTGATAACCCCGGTGAAAGAGAGTACAGCGTTATGCAAGTGCGTTTGCTCCGCAGGCCGAGCGTTGTGATATCGAAATGTAACGGCTCCATATATCAGCGGGGTGGAGCCCTACAGAGGATAAACGACCTGCGAGCAGCACCTGGACAGTGTGTGTAATACACATAAATAACTTGGAGCCGTACGACGACACACCGAGAGCGCATGTACACCGCCGCACAAGACGACGAAGAGAACAGGAACATTAAAGCAAAGCGTGCGCTGGTCTCCGAGACGTTGGTTCGTCTGAGCACCCGGGGAGCGACGGTCGTTAATGACTTAGGAGCTGAAATGTACTGGAACCGAAATGAAATCACAACGCGAGGCCGGCGTTCACGCGCACTGGGAGCGCTCGGCGCCGTCTATCGTTGCGGCTCGCGCCCCGCTGTGTGGCGCACGAAGGAGTTCCAGCTCCGATACGCGGGGAGGAGGCGCGATGCGGCCGGCGTTACCGTCAAGGTGACCCGGAGCACGTCGCCGTGTGCGAGAGCGAGAACCGCCGCGTGTTTGTAAACGGTTCACGTAGAGGGCCCTTGGATGCCAAATGCAAAAATTTCAATAACATTTAATTTCCTCCTCCGAGATAAGACCTTTTGTCCGCGCAAGACTATTTTATTTTGTCGCGGCCCAAAGCCGGCCGTTAAACGGACCGGGGACGCTGCAGCGCGGCGCTGCCTCGCATGGCAATGCAGAGACATTTCATCCAACCCTGCGTTCGCTCATCACACGCTGAAGAGCACTCGACTCCGGAGCGGGGCCGTTACCTCGGCTGGGCGACGTGGAAAATCGAGGAGAGGAGGGATTAACGAGGGGCCGACAGACAGGAGACCCCCAGTATGTGCGGCCCTGTGGTCACAGATCGACACACACACACACACACACGCACACACACACACACACACAAGTACATCATCTGAGAGCAGACGCTGTCTGACTCAATAGCTTTTGCTTGCGTGCATACAGACTTCTGTTTCTTTGGGCCGTAATTAATGAGTCAAATCAATAATGGCATTCCCTTTTAAAATGATGCCTCTGGGTTGAATAGCGAGTGATTGGAGATGTGTTGGAAGTGAGAAAAGAGGAATGATTTTACACCTCGGGACAGGTTTGACACATACACACATACACACACACAACATTTAGTCTGCAGCAGCAGATAAGAAGATAGGAACGGAAGATTGGGGGGCAGAAGAAGTGATTACAGGAAAAGAGACGTTGAGATAAGATGACAGACAGATGAATGGGGAGGCAGTTTGTGGACATAAAAGGAGGAGCTGAGACATGCACATGAGTACACGCACACGCACACGCACACGCACACGCACACGCACACGCACACGCACACGCACACGCACACGCACACGCACACGCACACACACACACACACACACACACACACACACACACACGCACACGCACGCACACGCACGCACGCACGCACGCACGCACACACGCACGCACGCATCTGTGAAGTCCCGTTAGTCCTCTCCTCTTTTCGGCTGATATTTAATGTCAAGCAAAAGAAGCAGCGAGGACTTAAACAGATGTAGATATCGTCACGTGGCCATACATGCTGCACGTCCCTTCAGACAAGACATATATAAATGTAAATATTCAATATTGTTGTATATCAACATTCAGTGGAAGGTTAAATGGTAATTGGAATACAAGTTTAAATTTGAGTTTGAATAGCCAATGCGATATACATAGCATTATTGTATATATGTAAACATAATATGTAATACATGTATATGGAATACATCATACATTCCATAAACAGTGATTTGCATGTATTTCTCAGAGAGAAAAAGAATCCCTGTAAATATTATGATTTCAGCCATTTTGCCCTAAATACATACACAATCGACTCGTGTTAATATAAAAGCTTGGGTCATGATGCAACATGGCTCATGATGCAACTGTTCTGATGCGGTTCCAAGACATTTTATGAGGAGGAAATAGAAAAGTAAAGAGCAGAACATGAGTTGTTCCACAGCAAGCATTTGTGAACATGTGTGATGAACTCCCACACAGACAAACATTTGGATGCCCTTTCCAAACCGTCAGGCAGGCGGACATCTGCACAGCAGTCACACGCACAAACCAACGGGAACACAATCATCCGCCACTTGCTCTGGACCTCGCGGGCCACAGAAGACTACCTCCAGTCCCTCACACCAAATATTTGCAGACTTATTTCGTTTTTTTTATTTATCTCCATATTCATCTCTCCCATTGTGTATGTTTATATATCTGAGGTTGTGCAGGCGTGCATGTGCCAGTGCGTGCACATACTTTGTAAGAGCTGCCTGTTGAGACGCTGAATTAAGCAGCAAGTGCATTTGATCTGCAGAGCACCCCCTGGGCCAATGCGCACACAACGAGACAAGCACGCACACAATGAGACACACACGCACACAATGAGACACACACGCACAGAGGCTTGCACAGAGCATCAAAATCATTTCCGTCACAGAATCTATTCTTGGGAGCAGAAACAAACCATTCTCTCCCAGATAGAAATCTCATTTATTCACATGCACACAGTCACGCTCGTATGCAGAGACGCACAGACACGCGCACACTTAGCCACGCGCCCCGGTGGTCACAATGCATTCACGTAATGTTCTTTGTTTTCCGTTTTGGGAGAATGGGATTTGTTCCAGGTAAGTCACAGTGGGAAGACCTTTTGGGGGATTACTCAACAGGCAACACACGCCGCTGCAACTTCCATCTGGTGGCGGTGGGCGTTTGTGCAGGTGTGCCGAGGTCAGCGGCGTTCAAAACTCCCTCTGCCTCGCATCGCGTAAACAATCTGTGAGAAGCCAAATCAACACAGCTGCAACAGCTCTCCCTCATGGTCCTCCTCCCTTCATGCAGCCCTCTTCCACTCCGTCTTTAATCAGGCGTCTCCTCCCTTTCTCCGTTCTGGTTTTTGCCCTTTTGCTCTCTCCGTCCTCTCAGACTCCTTTCTTGTCCCCCCACCCTCTTTTTTTGGTCAATCTTGGCCAGCTCTCTGTAGCTTTTACCAACAAACAGGGCTTCAGATCTCACCCCTCACCCCCCTTCCCTCTCCTAACGCCACCACTCCCTCCCTCCCTCCCTCCCTCTCTTCCTGCCCTTTACTTCCCTCCCAGCAGTCGACCCGAGCGCGTGAGGAGACGCGCCTCATCCGCCCAACAATGCACAGCGACCAGCCCGTTACCTCCAGCGCCGTCAGCACGGGACAGAAAGAGTAAACACCCAGGGGCCTTCAGGGGAAACGGGAGCATCCACTTCCCCCCACTTGGTCTGCCTGGGTGTGTATTTATGTGTGTGTGTGTGTGTGTGTGTGTGTGTGTGTGTGTGTGTATGTCTGTGGCACAAACACACATATCTGAACAAAACCGACTGACCAGAAGCCAGAGGATCGGATGTTATCGTTTACCGCTTGAGGAAGAGGAATGATACGATTTCCAATTTCCTGTGATTATTTACAAATGTAACTTCCCCTGTACTTCACCTTGATCAACATGATATTAATACTCTGTTCGACCCAGGAAATACATTTTACATTTCCCAGTGTGGGACTTTTAAAGTGATGAATTATTCGACAGGAAGGTCAATGTGAGATTTTAGTAGAAATTGCATGAGTCAATCAAACAAGCTCGCCATTCTTTGACACATATTTTTTAAATATATATTACGGTGTGGATTGCGCAACATTTTTCTCTGCATTGCATTAGCATCTAATGTTTGAGGCAATGTTTGTTTCCAGAGCAAGCGGGGGTAAATGGTTGTTGGCTGACACGGCTGCCTCAGCGCCTGAGAAGTAACTAAACAAAGAGAAGACATCACATCAGACATCAGATCACACAACAACAAACTAACTCTCCAGCAGCAACGCCGACACGTACCTCACCGTGCTTTCATAGTCAGAATCTAGATTGTTCTTTTAATCCCATATTGTCATCAATCTTTAATTAAAATGTGTTGCTAAGACGGTACACACACACACACACACACACACACACACACACACACACACACACACACACTTAAATACCGACATCTTTAAATTGAGCGTGTCCATAGCAACACCAGATGATGACGCCCATGTTGTAATCTTCATTTCAGAAACACTTTCTATGAAGACCATGTCAATAATGCCTTATGAACATACTAATAATGTCTGAAAATCTGCCTGGATGTTATAATCATAGTCAAAGCAGTTCATAAGGCCAAGTCTCACAATACTTGTTACATTTATTTTTTGTGCGCATCGATTTAATACTTTTTTCACTATATTTAAAAGCAGACAATAACCACTTAGAGAAACTTATAATGACAATGTAATGTATTTTAACCGTGATTGTAATGCAGTAGACTCATTTTAATGTATTAAAGCAATAGGATTTATAATAAACACCAGCAAATATTAAGATACTTCAAGTCATCATACATTGCTTTTTGGATTATGATTGATACATATAGTATTAATAATGTATGATATTTGATATTTGAGAGAGAGTACCTTAACCCCTTTGACCTCTCCACTTTTCATCCAGAAGTATCATCAGATGGTGCTATAGATTAGACGTTCACGTCAGACTCTGCTGTACTCTGTTTTTAGTGCACAAGGGCAAATGAGAACCGAGAACCTGGTAGAGACACACTTGCTAAACACCAGACCGTCATCACACTGTTCACACTACAATGCAGCTCCTAGAGCTGCGAGATGTCGACTCGTGTAACGCAGAACAGAGGGACAGAAAGTATCTGCAAGTTAACAGACTTTGAAATAGTCGTCTCCACCCACAGACGTCAACAGACACGCGTTATCTCTCCTTGTGATGTTCCGCCAGGCTCGAGCCAGGAGGACCTACTTCAGGCTCCTCTTCAGTAAATGAAACGCATGCTTGAACTGAGGTCAGATTAACGACTTGGCCAGAGAAGGACATTCCACAGTTTGGTCATAAAACTCCTTAATTACCTGGTTTTCATGCTCAGGGATTATTGTTCAAAAACTGGGAGGCGCAAGTACAATACTAAGAGCTATGAGCCAAATCCAACGTCCTGGATTACAGAGACTACAACTGAGTAACATATCACTATCAGTTTAAAGATTAGCCACTAAATAGTTACAATGCTTGAAACAAATATTCCAGTGACAAGTTGATAAATCCCCAGAGGCAAGAACAAGAAGAGTCCGTCGCGTTTAAAGCCAAGAAAAAATATGCGCCAACCAACTTAAATAATTGAGGTCAGAGGCAGACACTTGCTCTAATCCCTGTGAAGGCTCCGCTCACTACAGCCATCACTCAGAAAGCCACACAGCAGCCCGGCCATTCATCACTCACTCCCAGATTTATTAGTGAGGTCTGGAGCCGGGCGGGTGAGAGGTTAAATGAGGAGCATTGTGTTTGTGGTTATCAGCAGAGAGAGCCCAAAGTGGGGGCACACACACACACACACACACACACACACACAAGTTAAATAAACATCTACGTAGAAACATGCATCATCACATGAGCACACACACACACACACACACACACACACACACCAAACAACGTGATCACTCTTAAGCTCATAACACACCGTCCCACACAAACATCCGGTGGACAGGAGGACGCCGCCCAGCAGAACACTCAGCGGGCGCCTAAACCCATCAACAAGATGAGCAAACTTCTTAAGCATGCCGTATGACTAGAGCACACACACACACACACACACACACGCACAACTTGGTACACACAGGGCCACAGCTAGCCGGCTTGCCCAGGGGCGCCTCAGCGTGTCTCATCACTGAGCTAATGGTGAACACAGCGGTGGAGCTCGGTGGAGCTGCTGTCACTTTGGCTTGGGATCCAGGTTATGCGCTCGGAGCTCACAGAGGCCGTGTTCTGGTTACGGGGTCACGGCTTCTACAGGAGGAGCACACCTTCTCAGGGACAGACGCACACCCACATGTTAGCGTCTCACAGGCCTTCACTGCTCGATGCAGCCTAGAAGCCTTTCTGCTACGCTCGAGTCTTAGACACCCAGCTACCAAACCAAAGGAGTCAGAGTGTGTGAGTGTGTGTGGGTGGGTATGTGTGTGCAAGTGCTCTCTATCTCGCCAGCCTCAAATTCAAAGCAATTAGAGGGGCCAGATGGTGGGCTGGACTCACAGTAAATAGCTGTGCATTGACAGAAGACGCCTGCAACAGAAATGAACTGTGACAAGGAGCCAGGATGACACACAGATACATGATGCATCGAGGATGCGCCGCCGTGACCGCCATAAACCAACCGTCACAGTCGTGGGGATGTTAACAGCACAGCTTGATTGTATTGTTTGACGGCAACACAGAGGGGGCACTTGTATGTGAAACAAAAAAAAGGCAGATGCACATACACGCATGAAGGCACACATTCATTCCCATGCCAGAACATTCATACACAAACCTGTATGCACGCGCATGGACAACCCACTACGTGCCCGTCCGTTCCAATTTGACCAACCCAGTTTGGTTTAGTTAGAGTTCAAACAATGCAGCTTTTGAGGGGCGTGCCATTCACACTTTCAGCTTGGCCTGCACATTCCCCGACTAAAAACACAAGCTGCCTCCCTCCAGGAAAACCACTGAAGCTACAGCACCACATTCCTTAACTAGCCTGTTCTGTGTGCGTGTGTACAGCGTTTGTCTGAGGGGTGTTGGGGCTCCCCTAAATACATTTTATATATATAAATAAATTTAAAAAAAAAATATATATATATATATATATATATATATATTTATAAATAAAATAGATATGAGTTCATGCATCTTGAGATAAGTGAGTGCATGTGCGCTTTGCATCAGCACTCTTCATAATGCACATGCTCAGGTAAGAACTGTACTACAGCAGTCACCTACTTAGTGGTTACCAAGGTAGCAAGTGTACTTCAGCCAACCAGGGAAAAGTATAAGAATCAGAGAGACTGAGGTGGAGCTTGAGCACAGTACAAGTGTAATGCACTAAAATAACTCCTTATTCCTATGCTCATTTTCATAGGCTTGTCGACACAGTTTTATCAAAATGGAAATGAGACAAACAGCCAGAACAGGAAATGAGTGAGAAAAAGCAAACAACAAAAACACCCAGGGGGGTGGTGTGTCTGGAGTGTGAGGGGCGGCTGACAGGAAACAGAGCGTCCACTTCATATCCCGATCAATTAATCTATAACTCTAATCTGAGAATCAAAGTGGGGGCACTTCTATCCAATCTGCCTCCCAAGTCGTCCAAGAGAAAGAGGGAAGGAAAGGCGAAACAGATATAACACTGGAACATTTCAAAAAGCAAGAAATCTTTAATATCAACCAAATACGAAAAAATATAGAAAGACACAACAAAATGGTAATTCTAATTCAGTTTTTTTCTTCTTCAAAAGTTCAACAGAAAATGGTAAAAGAAAAAAAGATTACAAAAAGAAAAAAACAACGTTTACACAGAGCAGTCGCTAATAATAAAAAAGCACATAGTGGGGTAAGACTGGTTTGTTGTGTGTACAGTTCATTTCTATAGAAGAAGCACATTTGCCAGTTTTGGCAGCAATCACAGCGCAGCAGTCAAGAATAAAGCACTCGGAAAACATAAATTATAAAGCACTGCAAAATAACAGAAGAGGGGAAACTGTAAATCCTTCATGCTTGCCGTCACGAAATACACAAACGTGACACCATAAATTAGTAATATTTTTCTCTGCTACATATTTTTATATTTATACTATGTACACAGGGAGATTTTCTTTTTTTTCTTCTTTAATGCGAGTAAGATGAGAGATGTTAAGGCTTTGATTAGACATCAAATGTTTGGAGCAGAAGAAGTTACAACACTATGTGGCTTTCTGGGGATATATATATATATATATATATAGTTTGTTTTGACTACATAACCTTGTGCTATTGTGCTAGACCAGGATCATGATTCCTCCAATAGCCTTTTGTCCGACAGTGCTGAGGTGGGTGACAACAGTGAGTGTGCGTGTGTGTGTGCGTGTCTTGCGGAGGCGGTCGTGGTGGAGGAGGTGGCTGAAGTGAGAAAAGTCAAAAACAACATTTTGGAGACGAGTGTTGTGGCTCCGGGAGGGGGAGCAGGTTATGCGGTGGCATGTTTATGAAAGCTATAATCCTCGTGGGGAACAAAAGTTGAACGGGCAAACCGCTTCCTAAAAAGACAGTTTCTCAAACATGGGGTGAAAAGGTGCGCCGCGAAATGTGTGGTCGTCGTCTCCGTTCTACACGGTCATTCAGGTGATCCTGGATCAGTTTGGACTTTTCGGGGGGATAGAAAGCAGCGAAGCAGGCGACACATCGTGCTGCAGCTCCTTCCACAGCAGCAGGCCTCGGTACACGTGCTGACAGAGCATGAAGAGGAGGAAGGAGTGTGTGTGTGTATACGTGTGTGTGTGTGTGTGTGTGTGTGTGTGTGTGTGTGTGTGTGTGTGTGTGTGTGTGTGTGTGTGTGTGTGTGTGTGTGTGTGTGCATATATGTTTTGGTGTGCAGCTATGCGAATACATTTGTGTGGGATTATGTCAGGAGATGGCAGACTTGTCAGGTATGAGGCGTCTTCTGCACAGTTTGGCTGTGGGAGTGAGCATAATGAGAGTGACTGAGGGGTGTTTGTGTGTGGGCGAATGTTTCTCTGCATTCTGCGCGTATATTTAAGTGTGCGTTAATGAGCGAGTCTTCAAATTGCACAGGAATATCTCCAGGTTGCCAGTTTTCTATGGTGACAAAGGGGTGTCCGGCTGTAGCTCAAAGGGCAGCGTGGTCGAGCCGCACGGTACCCGCTTCCATCCCCGCTCGCCCCATTAGTCCCATGAGCAAGACGCTGGACTCCCAGTGGCTCCCCGGGTGTTTCACTGCAGCCCACCGCTCCTTATCAACTAAGGATGGGTTAACTGCAGAGAAGAATCTCCCCATGGGGATAAAATAAGTGTGTACATTTCATTTTTTTTTCAATTCATATATTACTGGAAGCGAGAGGTATCCCGAATCCCCCCCCCCCATACCCAGAGCATCACCAACACACTGACACTACGATACACACACACACACACACACACACAGTTGACTCAACACAGACTATCGTGTGGTTACCATCCACCTGATAAATGATGAGCATTGTGGGTATCTTTGCTTTGTGCGGTGTCCGTCTTGACGAGGAGAGAGAAGCCAATTGTGCAAAAAACACACCGTGTGCTTATTGTGTGGAGATGCAGGCAATGCTAACAAAAACATTATACAAGCGGTTATAATAATTTTTTTCACCGATACAAATAGACTCTTTAGGCAAGCACGGCTCAGTGGGCCCAGCGTGTTTTAACATCCAAACCAGCGAGGTACTCATGAGATTAAAAATTACATTCTGAATGCCATCAGAGACATTTGAACTTCAGGCTTAGCCGACCCACAACACCTTCCTCGGGGCTTCCACAACACTGGCTCCATCGAATATATCCACATTTTCACAAGAAAAATAAAGTTACACATATAGTACACAGATACCTCACACCAAAATGTACATACAACAGTTTTGTCGCTATTTTGACCCCAGAAACCAAGTATTTCATATTACTCATCGTTGCGGTTACACTCACGAGTGCAGAAACAAGTAAAAGCATTTTTTTTCCTTTTTTTTTGAGTGGTTGTGACAAACCAGCTGTGTTGAGTAAAATTACTGTACCCCAGGTTGACAGGAGCTGCATTTATGTATAAGCTAAGGCCATTAGACAATAATCCTATTGAACACACTGGCTTACAATATTAGACGGTACTCAAACACTGAAAGCCCTCTCTGCTGCCGTCATCTCCCTTTTGTCTCTTGCTCCGTCTCCACCTCTCTGAAAGCCGTCACAATGGAGGACGGGCGCTGCTCGGCCGGCGCCTCGTTCCGGTGCTCCTCACCGCTCTCGAGGTTAAAAACGTCTAGGAGAGGAAACGCAGGGATTGCTCTCGGCAACGCGTCTCCCTGCATTTGACCTAATGACCTGCAGCCAACGGCAACCCAGATCTTTGCTGGGTCTTACAAGAGGGCGATACCGTCATCGAGAGCTGCACCCCCCCCGCTTCCCAGTGAGCTTGGTGTGGGGGGGGATTAAAAAGGACAGGACCATGATTAGAGGAGCTACAGTAGGACTTCCCTCAGATTGTCCATCAGCCGTCCAGTGCCTACATGGATACGATGACGCATATACAGATGGAGGCAGTAGCCACGCATTGCTGTTTGCCCGAGCCGGCCTCTGGGGACTCGTTAGAAGGATGCATTAACAGTCAGGAGACAATCATCCTTGAAGCTGCATCATAAAAGGGCCGTTGCTCCGCTTGTTGCCCGCTCGTCAATATGACTCCTGTGGACGCAACCTTTTATGTGTCCGGATCAATTCACGCAATTCACTGCTTAACGCCCTCCGCTAAAGGGAAAGGAATATCACATGTACATAGAAAACCTATCTAACCTGACCACTCGGGGAGGGGGGAGGGGGGGGGGGCAGGCTAGTGTTGCGTCCGGCCAGGTGTGTCAGAGCCGTCGTGGCTGGAATAGAGTAAGTAGGGCGTTTGACAAATTAGGAGCAGTAAAATATCCCACTGCTCTCTGTGGCCCTGACCTCGACACCACCGGATAAATCACAAACTCCCCATAAACACTGGAAAAGAGGGATGAGGAGAAAGAGCGAGAGAAAGAGGAACGATAGAGGGATGGAGGTGGGAGGGGGAGCAATCGCCACGTCATAAACGATAAGTGGCGGCAATCTGTTGGTCCCAGCTAAGCGAGCGACTTCACGGCTCATTACCAATCAAGCTCCTCCTGTCAGGATTGCTCTGAAGAGACAGGGAGGAGGAGGAGAAAAGAACAGGCACGCTCCTCTCTAGCCCTCCTGCAGCCCTCTCTCTCTCCCTCTCTCTCCTTTGACCCCGTCAGATTGACTACACCCCACTCCCTCATCTCCTGCTTACCATCTCTCACCTCCAGGCTCAGGACAACAGTTTGCCGGCTTGTTGAGCGATGGGCTCGAACCCTGTGCAGGACCACTTAGTGGAGTTCAGATGCTCTGCTATCTGGGCAGCACATAAGGACCGAGCGTTCTTTTTAAATGGTGTCAAGCGTGTCTGATAGTTGGCAGAGAAGTGTGAGAGGAAGGCAGAGAGAGTGGAAATGAGAGCTCACCAGTAGACTGGAGCAAACATGTTCTCTTCTCTAGAATTACCTGCTGGCTACGTGCTATACCTTTAAAACATCCCCCCCCCCCCCCCCCCCACACAACCCATCCCAAGCTACTAACTACCCACCTGCTGTCACGGCCCATTGCATTACCAAAACAAAAAGGGTTTTTCCCCAGGAGACAGCCGGCAACTGCTTGACAACCACTTCTACAGTTCTGGTGGCGATGCGCGTGAAGATGCTGCCGAGCCGGCTTCACGATTCCATTATTCTACACAGTTTCTCCGTTTCAGTCCGTCTGTCTCGAGTCCTTGTCCAGGTCTCGGTGATGATGCCGAGCAGAAGCGGTGAGAGAGACTTCTTAGGGGCCAGGCAACAGCAACAAGTCCACGCCCTCCTGTTCGCTCAGTCCATTCTGGGGCTGCACTGGGATTAATAGTAGGCTATGTTTCAAATTAATTTCCAAAAAATAAAAGTGGTATTATTTTCTCTCAGACGGGGACACGACCCCGACGCCACAAAATCCTCGGGAGGAATCCTCCCTCCCTCCGGTTTCTTCTCCTCCTCCTCCGCTCCGCCTCTCCTCCTCTATACGTAAACGGCAGTCCGCGAGATGACGGAGCCGTCCCGCTGGGACTCCATGTCGTCGTCCATGTAATCTCCGATCATATCGTCCTGGTCGTGCGGCGGGCGAAGCTGCAGGATGGGGGCCCCTCCGGTGAACTGGTCATACCTCTCGTCCTCCTCCAGCTCGTCAAACTTCCTCCTCTCCACGTCATCCAATTCATTGCTCAGCAGGATGTCTTGGGCGGTGGGAGTCGTGGCAACGCCTTCAGGCCGGCCCCCGATGGTGAGCGGCTGGTGGTGGTTGTTTTTCTCTGCGAGGCCCTGGTGGGACGAGTTCTCGTCGTAAACGTATATGGGGCCGTTGTTGTTGCCGCCCGCGCCGCCTCCGTTGCCCGCGCCGCCACCCGTGCCGTTCTTGCTGGCCTTCTTGCCGCCGCCAAACATGCGCGTCTTCATGTCGCCGCCGCCATTGGCGCGGTAACCCTGCTGTTGCCGGCGGCTACGGGTGACGAGCACGGCGATGAGAGCGGCGACCAAAAGGAGGGCCAGCAGGGAGCCAATCACAGCTCCCGCCACCACGCCGGCATTGGATGGGTTCACTGAGGGCTCTGTAGGAGGGAGGAGAGGCAGGGAGGGAGAACAAAGAAGAAAAAGAATATGGTTGAGAAAAGCCAGAGAAAAAAGAGAACAGTGTGAAACATGGTGAGAGGGCAGGGGGGAAAATAGAGACCGCACAAGAGGAAATGTGGAGGAAAAAGACCGGTAGGAGTTGGAGGACGTCAGTGGTGCTGGACTCGATTGTATTCAGTGAAGTGTGCAAGAGTGCTGAGGTGTCAGTACAGTCATATATATATATATATATATATATATGTATATGTGTGTGTGTGTGTGTGTGGAGCCTCTTCCTACACTGACATTTCCTCCTCTCCCTCAGAGCTGCTCCTGTCCCAATTCCCACAGCCTCGTCTCCCCTGGTTGCCCTTCAACGGCCAGGGTCCGTCCAAGGCTCTCCACAAATCACAAGGCAAGGCAGGGGAGGGGGGGGGGCAAACCGCACACTCGTACACTTTCTGAAGGAGCAGGGAATGGCGCGTGCAGGGGAAAAAACGGGTGGAGGCCATGCAGCGGAGGAGGATAATGATGGATTGAAGGGTGGATGTTGCAAAGGAGAGGAGGAGGAGATGGAGATGGTGGCGGAGGAGGAGGAGGTGGAGTGACTTGTGGAATGACAACTCTTCCTGGAAGCCATGAGCATTGAGCAGAGTGAAACTTTGGCAAAGCCTGTGAGCAAAGAGGCGCCGCGCCAATTAGCTCCAATAACGTAGTCACGACTGCCGGGCCACACGTCGCATACACAAGAGAAGAAGACATTTTAGGTTCATTTTCACTGGATGAGGAGGGTGCACGTAAAACTAGGCTCCACAGTCCAATGCACAGTATGTGTGTATCTCCAGAGCGAGGCACAGGAGTGTACATCAGGAGTCCCGTATGACTGTCAGCCACGCAGTCTGAACTCCCTCGACTTCCCTCTGCCGTGATATTAGTACAATACTTCAGAGCAGGTATTTAAACGGCAACAAATAAACTGCTTTGCAGAGAAGGAAACCACCAGTTAACACTTTGGCTTGTTATCGTTGAAATTTACTGTGGCAATAACACCCCCACATCCAAAACACTGTTTTCACTTCATTCCTTACTTTGAGGAATGTGTCTCTAAAATAAAAATGCAATAGTTATGTTTGCAGCCACACAGCCTAGAAAATGTATAAAATTGTGGAAAATCAGCAAAATGATGATTCCCCGTCTCAATCGGGATCACAATTCGGCAAACCGGCTTTCAGGACACGCGGACACATTTCAGCCGTTCCTCAGACGGTGTCGAGTGGAGCGGGGTTAAGACCCGCCTGGCGAGTAAAGCCTCCAGCAGAACCATGACAGTGTTACTGCTTTGCGCAGGCTTCTGGAGCCACGGGTTCAGGGCTCTAAGTGCTTTCTGGGACTAAGACAACTCCCCGTAGACCCGGTGACCGCTTCCCCCATGTAGTCATCATCTATAACTCAGTGGGCAGGGAGTTGAGGGTCAGCTCCGCTCACGCTGCTCGCACTCACTGGACTGTGAAGCCCTTTGAACACACATGTTCTCCAAATCACAGACAAGTAAATATGTACAGGCAATAACAACTTTGATCGTAAGGAGAAGCACTTTAATTTGATGGACGTACCGCTCGGACTTTATTACAAAAGCCGATTTTGGAACAACTTTTTTTTTTTCCTTCAGAGCTGTAAGAGCTTTTCATACAGGGGAATATTTATGCCTGAATATATATCATTCATACTTTTCAAAGGGTTCAAAGTATTCAAGTTTAGACCCAAGGTTATTTTTTGTATGACAAAAAAATATATATATTAGATTTTCTTGTTTTTTTTCTTCATTTTGGACACTTCATGTCCCAGATGCAATAAGCCACATTATTTCATTTTACTACACATCGATGAAAAAAATATTATTCTCATGGAATAAAGTATTTTTTTATTATCCATCATTTTTAAGTGTTCCCGCTTCCTTCAGGTTTGGGCGGATGAGCGACAATAAAACCAAGAGCCCTTGGCTAAGCTGGACATCCCGTCGGTTCCTCCGGCTTTGCTTTCCGCTCGCTGCACTTTCACCAGCCGCTGCGGAGGATTAAACGGCGGATGCCGCAGATGAAATCCCTGCCTAAATTTGAAAAGACGTGAATCGGCCCGATTCTTATTGTTATTTCTGTTTAAAATTGTGTTAAGTGTACAGAGAGTTGACAGAATTAATCTTGTAAAACTGATTTGTGTCAAAAGAAGAAGTAGTAGTCTTCACCTATGCTCTACTCATCCTCTTCATCTTCATCTCCTCCACTAACCCTTCCCCCACCAGCGTTCTGTGTCCCCGGAAAATCGATTCTGCCCGTCATATGTTTGTATTTCACACGCCACTTTTCTCCTATGCGCTTCATTTTTAACATATGTCTAGGGGGAAAAGATATATATAGTTTCTCTTTCTTTCAATTTTTCACAGCCGTCTCCCCAAGCACACGGACTCCCTACCCTCCTATTCTCCGAGAGCAGTGCTAAACATTTCTGTTCACACACATGAGAGCGAGAGCTAGGCCTCAGTGTCCACTTGTAACAGGAACACAAGAAATGCATTATCACCTCGGGCTCCGTGGCGCTCTGGCACCGGCAGCGTGGCAACCGTCCCTCTGCAAATTTGGAGACGGATGCTGCCGCACATTGTTGCCTCATCAAAGGGAATTACGCCGAAAATGAAATGCAAATGCTCCCTAAATTCCTCTCATACAATTATTTTTAATGCGTCGATCAAGTCAGTTCTTAAGTGTCTCTCAAAATCTATGCTGGTGATTTTAAATCCTTTCGTGGGTGATAATTCATGTTTTATTCTCCCCTTCTAGAGACGACGATTACAAGATTCAAGAGATTGATGTTAGTTTATCTTCGTGGGTGAGGAGAGGAACATCTTCGAAACACATGCTGCCGGATGAGCCAGCAGAAAAACATGCCCCATGAATGCCGTGTGCAAAACTACAGTTAACCACATACTGTGGAAGCCTAAAAGACAATTTATTCGTAGTAGTCGTGTCCAGCACAACCGTCCAAGTGACCGCAAGTAATGAAAGAGATGGAGCGAAACTAACGTCTACTGCAGCCTCCCAAAAACATGCATGGACATGGACACACACACACACACACACACACACACACACACACGGCTTGGTAGTATTCTGTCAGCATGTTAACTTATTGAAGAGAGCTGTGTGTGTGCTAATGAGGGGTGGGAAGGGGGCCAGTAGCATGCTGGAGGGAGACTTGGCTCCATCAGACCTGTTCCACAGCTGTTTTCGCATGGCGGGAGACACACACTGACAGACAGGCAGACGCACACATCCAGACCCAGTGCAGGAAATTCTCCAAGCCCTTTTCTCTCGAGTCTCAAAATTGGAGAGAATGCACCGTATCGAGACAAAATGTATTTCCCGTTGAACTGACGAGCCCTCAGACTGGGGACATTTCACCTTTTTGAGGTTCAGCTGATGCTCCCATGTAGATAAATAACGTGGGGGTGGTTAGCCACACGAGAACCCCAGCGAGAGGAGACTGGGATGGAGGGATGGATGGATGAAGAGATGGGGACAACTAAGCTGTGGTTAAGGAAGAGCTACTGGTTTTAAAGAGTTAAGCTTAAAGAGGGGGAGACGGATACAGAGACAGAGAGAGAGAGACAGAGACAGAGACAGAGACAGAGACAGAGAGAGAGAGAGAGAGAGCGAGAGCGAGAGCGAAAGAGAGAGAATGCTGAGGGCAGGAGTCTCTTCTGAGCGGGAGATCAGCGCCAGCCTTACGGAGGCTGAAAGACAACCTGTGAGAGATAAGGAGGATGAGGAGAGAGCATATGCTAACTGTGAGGATGAGAGATGCATTGAAAAGAGCAAACTGCAGCAAAAGAGATAGCGAGGGAGAGATGAATCAAAAGAAAGCAGAGGGGAACGGGAACAGGGGTAGAATACTTCTGTGCGAGTTAGCAGCGTGGATCGAAGATGAGGAGATGACATCCATCCCTCCCTCTGCCTCCGCTTGGGACAAGGCGGAGGGCAGAGGATTTGGGCAAACACCCACACACACAAACAAGTGTGTAGATGCATGGGTGTGTGTCAGCAGCTGTGGGTTAGAGAGGAGTGGGGGTGGCGGGGACCTGCTATGTAGCAGGTGCTGGCCATTTCACGCCCGTCGGCCCCTCTTAGCCCCGTTTGTCTACACACATTCACATTAGCCTCCACAGGTCTGCATCACTCTCCCATCTGGACTCATTCTGCATCTTTTCGAGGATCATCCACTCTTTCATTTCACTCCAACCAACAAACTCACTCTCTTTCTGGGACACTTCTCCCCATCTCTCTGCCTACAACAAAACCATCTTAACGCTGACACTCACTGGTTGCCTCAGCCACCTCTTAACTGCCGGCAAATTTAGCTCACATCTAATCCTCCTCCTCCTCCTCCTCCTCTTCTGCCAGTGAGTAAGAGAGAAGTGTGACGGAGGGCGGATGGAGGAGGTGGACAGGCAAGAGAGCACAAGAGGAGATGATAGGACAAGGAAACTGTGGGAAGTGCAACACTGGAAGAGACCAGGGAAGCAAAAGAGGAGAGAGCAAGCGAAAGAAAAGGAGAAAGTGTGATGGAGAATGGGAGTAGATGAAAAAAGGTCAGATAAAGCAGAGGAAGAAGGGAGCGGATGGTGGCATGAGGAGAGAAGCAGCCAGAAGCTGAAGCAGCAAAGGGTGACTGATCCGCTCTGAGAGGCTTGGAGACAGACAGACACACGCTATGCAGAGATAGTGGAGGCCAATCGCAGAGGAGATGGGCTGCAGTGGCACAAGATTCCCATGGGAGTTTCAAAATGCCGTCAGCATCTGCTCTCTCCCTCATGCAAAGCTCCCTCAATGTGACGAGAGCATGCTGGCACCAATTTATCCTGGTGCACGTTCTGTCTTTTTAGCCGAGAAGCAGCCGCCTCCCGTCTGCCTCCCTCTGCTCCCTCGATCCTTATGCCTCCCGTGCTTGTTGCTTGTAATACACAGCAGGAGACGGCGACATCCTTTGTGCAACAGAAGCCAGTTACGCTACTGTGCAGCGGTACAGAATGGCCCCAGAGGAGTGGTGATGCATGCTGTGGCACCATGAGGAGCCACAGCCAAAGATGGGGGGGGGGGGGGGAGAAATGAGCAGAAACAGAGCAAGTAGAAGAAGGAAAGAAACAAAATGAGGGCATGAAGTAGCTGGGTTGCTCTTAAACTGGAACTACCTGAGATACACTCTCCCCTCCTGCCCCCCATTGCGGGCACGATACGCCCCACTGTCAGCAGGAAATAACTTCCGGTTAAGTGCAGGCAGAAAAGAAGGCAATGTATTTTGTATGAAGGGAAATGCAGAAGAACCTTGCTGAGGGGTGCAGCTCAACATGTTGCAGAACAGAGGGGCTGGAAGTATTCAAATAGAAACTGGCACCATTCTGGATGGTACAACAATCTACACAGACAGACGTACACACCTAAACACACACAACGTAACGCAACTACGAACCAGCAAACGCGCACAGAGCGACGACGCATCAGCGCTCAACACGTCTCAGCTAAACCCAAAGCAAAGAAATCCTCCTCATTTGAAAGTCAACGGTGTCACCGAGAGTTAAACGCTTCGCTTTGAGTGATTGAAGCCTCATCTTCAAGTCGCCGGCTGCTATGAACGCGCTCATTCGCCTCGCTTTGGTCTCTCCTATCATTAGTGACGGCCGAGGGGACTGTCAAAAAGCTGTGCAGTATCTCATGTGATCAGGACTTCTGGGGGCAAACCGCACCCTCACATTTGAGAAAAAAATGAAGACGAAGCGGAGACATCTCGTCTTTGTGCGCCGCTCCCAATGTGAACCGCCGCCGAACACCCTGTAAAAAAGGCTTTGTAAATGCCGAGCGGCGCACAAAGTCAAAAGACAGACCTTGAGTATCGCTGAGGCATAGAAAGTTTTGTTTTCCTTTTACTGAGCGCGCGTAAAGAGACCGCGTACCAACTCCCGTCGCAATCCGCCCCCGGCACCCAGGAATGAAGACGCGTAGATTTCCGTTTGGCAAGATACTTTATCCAGTGTCTGCCCCGCTGGTCTTCTCCCTCCATCTCCCTCGCAGCTGATATAGGACAGAGATAATCACCCTGATTCCCTACAGCTGAGGCCAATTAAGCCCGTCACCTGTTCCCTGAGCCACTCCCCCACACACCTGAGCTGAGCGGAATCACGCCCCAGCCACCAGAGACGGAGCTGTGACGTGCATTCTTAATTGGACACACAAGGAGGGATATTAAAAGTTGAAAGGGAGAATGAAAAGGCACACGCATACATACTGGCTCTCTAAAACACACTCTGACAGAGCAGCTGGACCCTCTAGCCCTACACTACACACACAGGACAGTCTTCAGCACAGAGAATGTGTGTGTGTGTGTATGTGTGCATGCGTGCGTGCGTGCGTGCGTGTCATGTGAGGAAGAACAAAGTGTGTGCGTCCCTGAGGAAAACATTTGAGTATCGCACATCACCAAATGTGTGATGAAAGTGCACTTGGTTCCAGTCGATCAGTTGAGAGGATATAAATGTTTTCATATTCAAGGGGAAGCTTTAGGTGATAAACGAGGCCCATGTGAGCCACAAATGTGATTTTCATTTCACTTCTGAAATGGTAACTGCTTCACTGAAACATCGACCGTCTAATTCATCCGTGTGGCCGGACATTTGCACCTTAATTACACAAACTGGGTGGATACGTGATCTCGGGAGTGATTTTAATGGCCACTCTTTAGTGCAAAAAGGAACACTTTTTTTTTTTTTTACTTGTGAAAGCACACCTTGTTGTACTCAAAGCAGGTGTAAGATAGATAGATACTTATATATATATATATATATATATATATATATATATATATATATATATATATATATATATATATATATATATGAGTAAGTGCATTTCTTTCTTGTTATCTGACCCGGATCTAAAAAAACAACAGTGTTTATGCACATGCTATGTATTTATTCACTTTTATGTTCACGTGGCGGTGTGAGCGCTTGTTTGTGTCCTCAAACTCACCTCGAACAACGACCGTGACCTTCTCTTTGCCGACCCCGATGCGGTTCTTGACCTCGCAGACAAAAGTGGTGTTGACCACGTTGTCCACCTTCAGCACCTTCAGCACGTTGTCCGTGATCTGCACCGTGTCGGGCTTCTCTCCGGACATCCTGCAGGGACATGAGCATTCAGGCATGAGACAAAAAAAGAGGAGACGGACAAAAAAGAAAAAGTGAATAGGATTGTAGTTTGTTCTACTCTGGGCACAATGAGAGCACAGCCATGTGTGCCTTTACAGAAATGTGCTGTAGTGTGCCATGTCATCAAATTCCACTCAAAACCGGAATAAAAAAAAAAATCAGTACTCCTTTTCCTCAAAAGGCGATCCATTATCACACAGTTAAGGAAAATACGACGGGGACAGGAGGAGAATCAAAACTGCTGGATCTGGGCCCAAAAAGTTACCGCTGCGATTTTTAAGCATACTTTCGGTTCGCTTTTCTTCTAGATTCCGACAGTTACGTTAATAGCTGATAATACGGTGGGGGGGGGGAGGAAGGGGAAAGAGAGTCATATTGTGATCTCGAGTCCATTATAATAAATTATACGGCTATCTCCATAATCAGAGCACTGGGATGTGGTCGCAATAATAGAAAGAGCCAATTGCCGCTCTGCGGACCTGGGAATGACGGGTACGAAAGATTGAGAGGACAAGAGATAAAAGAGAACGCAAGACACGACGGGAAAGCGAGAAGGAGCAAGACAAAGAGATAATGATGATGACGGATGTGCGGATGCTCACGTCTTCCACTGGGTGGTCGTTGGAGGAGGGTTTCCGGTCGCCTGGCAGGTGAGCATCACATTTGTACGACCCACATACCAATTATTGTCATAACCCACTATTGTCACCAGAGGGGCGTCTGAGGGACGGGAAGAAGGAGAAAACACAATTAACTCAATTAGTCACTCCACGCTTTCCCATTAAAGTGTAAACAGCGAAGTAGTTCATGGACCCGTGCCGGGCGCTGGGTGTCTTACACTGAACAGCGAGCTTCAGCGGGAAGCTCTCGGGTTTGACCTGGGTCCTGTGCGCCACCACGCAGCTGAGGTCTTTTCCGTTGTCTGCCGCCGTGGGAATCATGCTGTACTCGCTGCTGATGGTCTCCGTGTTGTCGGCGCCTGTCTTGGACACCGTCGTCGCGTTGCCGCTGGCCGTGGTCACCCAGGAGATCTTGGCAGCGGGGCGGCCGTCGACGGACTCGCAGCGCGCCACGACGACCGGCTTGCTGCCCGCTTCCACTGTGACGATGGACGCCGAGTTCTGGGGCTTAGCTGATGGACGGGTGGAGGGGGGGGAAGAGAGAGAGAGAGAGAGAGAGAGAGAGAGAGAGAGAGAGAGAGAGAGAGAGAGAGAGAGAGAGAGAGAGAGAGAGAGAGAGAGAGGATTAAAGGATGTAGACACATAAAATAGACATAAGACATCTGAGAGACAGATTATGTGCACCATTATTGATAAACAATTTGAATCTGCAGCCTGGCAAACGCAAATCCCAAAACTCAAAGACCTTTGTCCCCCGCCCACTCCCCGGTTTATTTTCTGTACAGAGTCTACATTGATGAGCACTTAGTACAAACCCTAAATCTTCTTTTCCACTCCCTACATTTCTTTAATCCATTCCCCATCACTGTTGATGAACTATTTCCATTACTGGTCCGGTGCATTTCCATACACAAATTCCTAAGTCACTGCATGATCTCTGGCGTCCCCCATCCTCTCTACTTTGCCTCCTTCCTCAATTTCCCTCCATGATGCGAGGATCAGAGGAGAGCAGGAAGGACAGGAGCTGACAGCAGGCATGACAAGCAGCCAGATCAATACAGTGCCTCAGGGGAGGCGGGGAGGCAAGACGAGTTGGCGAGTGAGGAGAGGCACTGGTGGCCAAGGTTAGAGCAATGGTTCTATTGCATTGACAAGAACTGAATTGATCTGACAATACCACTTAAAATAGCAATTAAGCCTCGCTGGACATGCTTTTAACCTGCATGCTACCTTTGGGGGAGGGAGATGGCTTCAGAGGTGGGCGGAGACTACTTTGCATATTAGAATATAAAATAACTAACACACTGTAACCGCTTCAATGGACCCTGGTTCAAGAAGTCCAACTCGACGAGAGAGACTAGCGCCATGATACAGCCACTTCTCTTGTTTTAAATTACCTAGACCTTTATACAATGAATAGATTGATTAGTCTGTCAAAAAGTCTTTGACAAACTAAAGATCTTTCAGAATACTAAAGAGGCAATTTAGGCATGAAAAGTGGAACTTAACTTAATGCAATAAAAAAGATATTTTACAAGGGAGCATTTAACAGCGTTTGATATCCTCGGAGGCAGAAACCTGGGATGGGTTTGAACCCCGCTGGAGCAGAACGGTTCAACAGCTTTGGTGTTTGCCTCGACCGGCCGAGACATAAAATCACAACCCACTGTGTGCATTATATTCATAACCGCTTCCGTACACTCAAAGCTAGAGCTATGCCACCTGGCGTTTACTACCAACGGGGGTAATTGTTGTTAAACTTCTGTGGTTATCCTGGCACATAAAAATAAAATAGTTGTGAAAATGCAGTTATCATAATTTAATCACTGGTTTGAAATGTCTGTAAATACACAGTCCATGGATTCCGTTGGTGACCTACCCAGCATGACCAGGTATGTGATGCCTTGCTCGTTGCCTATGGGGTAGGTGGCATACTCGCAGATGTACTTCCCCTCATCGTTCATCCTAACATTGCTGATCTCGATGGAGGGGTTGGCCATGTTGGGCGGACTGGGCGAGAAGGTGACCCTGCCCTTCACGGGCGAGAGCGGGTAGTTGGGCTCAAACTTGGGGTGAAACACAGCAATGTTGATCCTTTCTCCGTCCTTCGGCTCGTAGATCCAGGTGACCTGTGTTGGAGGGGGCAGGGGGGGGGTCAGTGGTTAGGGTGCGTTCAGGGACTAGGGAACAACGGCAGGCCTCGTTTATCATGGCATTGGTATGCAACACTGCAGAGCATTTTAAGACCTCATCCATTTTTCTGTAAACTCCGCGGGGCAGTGTACACAGCGGCATCACAATCAAGGAATTGGAGCAGGTATGAATATGGATGTGACTTTCCGAAGCAGCGCTTGCTCCCTCTCAGCTGCGCTTAGCGGAACCAAACAGAGTTGTATACTTCCCACTTCATTGAGATGCGACTAAGAAGTATTTCTATTACCATAATCAATCCCCGAAAGCAAAATGAAAGTTAGTAATGTTTGTTTGGAGTCATAACATCTGATTTAAAACAAAAGACTATTGCCAGCCTTGGGATCCTTTCTGTGGGCTATGATTTGCTAGATTAAGGTTTAATGGGATATGTAAACAAGGGACATTGACCTGTATTATGCCTCTGTTTATTTTGATTGCAATAAATTGCTCTTATCCAGCTGTGGGACTGCGTTCCACACACCTGCAGAATCAGGTTGAAACATAATTGACAAATACTTTATTCTACAGCAAAATAGGCACATGTTTAGTCAAATATTAGATTGGAGCTTAATAGTCAATGTTTTCTCTTCAATTGTGAAAGCAAATTGTAGTCCCAAGCAATTTCAACAATTCGTGCCGTGTGAAGTCAGCACAATGAGCTGCAATTTCGGGATGAAACAGACATTTTTATTAGAATTTCATCCCACAAACCAAGTTTAGAGCCAATACGAGTGCCGTTGTGTGAAGAAGTAATCAAATCCTGACTGAACAAAAGAAAAACAAATGAAATCAAGACTGTATCTGACCATCGTGAGCTGAATCCCAGTGGCATCAGTGAAGGCGCAGCGCAGGTTGACAGTTTGGCCAGGATAGGACAACACCTCTGGCTCCACCTTGACCCGCTGACTGGACACGCCTAGAGAGAGAGCGAGAGAGAGAGAAACATCAATGTCCATTTTTCACAAAAACTAGCAGGAGACAAGGAGAGGGAGCAGAGGAGTCGTGTTGGTACAGAGCCTGCTGATAAATGAGGACGGGTGGAAGTGTGTGGTACAAGACAGGACAGCATTGGGGCAAGTAGGCCACGCGTCGGGTGGCTCTCCTTGGCCGTGTGTGGGGACAGAGGCTAAAAAAGGGGACATGTGCAACAAACAAACGCAAAAAAGGAAGAAATCGGTTTCTCTTTTGCACTTAGGTCATAAATCATCCGGAGGGTTTATGCTTTCCCGTAGCCTGCCATTTACTGTGCCGACACATTCCTGAGAGTCAAAATAAATCTGCTTTTCTTAGCGCGTTGTGTCAGTGGGCGTGTGAGAAACAGAAAGAGAGAAGGCGCTTTAAAGCGTCAATCTGTCCGCGTTTACGTGCGTGTGTGTAATCCAGGTCGCTCTAAAAATGTAATTACTTGTATGAGTAAGCGGGCGCTAGTGTGTCAGCAAGATGGCACCTCTTTCATAAGAGTGGATTACCTGCAGATACACACCTTTAAATGTCTGCAGGCAAAGTGTGTGTTGGAGCAAATACTAGTGTGCTCTCACACACACACACGCGCAACAGCACTAAGGAAACGATTTCCCCGTAAGACAAACAATTACTTGCGGAACTAGTTCCACCAGTTTGTGCTGAGCCAAAGCAGTTGTGAGACGAATATGATCTGCAGCGCTAGTGAGTACACACACACACACACACACACACACACACACACACACACACACACACACACACACACACACACACACACACACACACACACACACACACGGAGATAAGGAGACAGGCCAGTGCCGTCTTTCTCTTTTGACGAGCAATAAACAGCCCACCTGCTCTACTCTAGGGAGATTCAAGTTATCAATACGGTGGAAAAGAAAAGGGAGCAAAAGACCAGGGAAGTGGAGGAAAACAAGCCTTTCCTAGAATAACACCAGCTCTCCCAGGACCAGCCCAATTTACAACCACAAAACATCCCCTTGTAGCCCAGAGGAACCTCGGGACAACCACCAAGCAGCCGGAGGGAGCAGAGAGAGAGGGACTCCTTCTCTCTCGCATACAAGAGCATATCTGAGAAAGTATACACACAAAAGCATGTACACACACACACACAAAAACACCTGAACTAGCCTGACTAACTACAGATGAGCTTTGGGAATTAAAGCTGCACTCTGGTTACCACACGATGGAGAAGAGCAAAATAAAAACGGGGTTGGAGGGCGATTGCAACCGTTGATTACTAGTCTTGCTTCAGCATGTGGAACGGTGCGAGGTCAAACAATGCGGGACTGGTTATTAGCTCCTCTGCCTCAGGTCTCACTTGTCTGCACATGTACAAATTCCCACACACACACACGTAATGTGGGGGCAGAGCCGAGCTGGGACTGTTGTCTGTCATTCTGAGGCAATAAGAGCGGAGCCAGCGCAGGTCAGCTCCTGCCAGAGCTCGGCTGAGAGGCAGGCTGGCCTTATGAGACTGCAGGCAGCCCCAGGGAAATGAATATTACACACAAGACATACAGAGACGTGCACGTCTTCAGCCTCCCTGATGGTCCCCAAGTCCCAGCCCTGAAGTCTCAGGGACTCCGTGTCATTAGAGCGGCAGCGAGGACGGAGACGTCAGCGGGCGTCTCTACCAACACAGGCGTATGCAGACATTTGAAATAATAATTGTCGGTAGAAATATTCAAAAAGCATTGGTCATATCAAAAGGGAGAGAGAGAGAGAGAGAGACTAGGGAACTAGGGGGATTAGAGAATACGAGACGGTTCAAGGGTAAGACTGAGCAGAGAGGAGGGAGAGGAGGCGAGGGTTGGAGGGGAGTGGCGACAGAAGCCTCGTGTCACCGCCGCTCTACTTTAGTCGCTCGGCTGCCTGCAGGTGACATGCAAACAACGCCGCAAACACACACACCAACAAACGAGTGCGTGCGCACGCAAACTGCCCTCTTCAGCATCCCCGATGAGTCAGACGTCACCTTCCCAAGCGTCGTCGCCCATCATTACGTCTTTGGCAGCCGCGCCGTGCACACACACGCACACGCACACACGCACACACGCACACGCACACTGCGCCGCAACTGTCTCGACACATTAACACAGTCCTCTCTGATCCCCTCCTCGGTCACACTGACATTTCCATATTTCCCAGCATTTGTCTGAAGAGGAAATTAATCAGGAAGGAAGAAGGAGAGGAAGAGGAGAGGAAGTGTGCGAAGAGGACAGGAGGATGAAAGGAGGAGGAGACGAGGGACAGCCTAGGAATGCCAAAGTGATGGAGGATGAGAGTGGAATGGGAGGCGGGGGGGGGTGAGGTGTAAGGAAAGTGGGGATGAAAGTGTTTGAAGAGAACACGGTGCCAGGAATAGAAAATGAAAGGGGGAGCGCAAAGAGAGCGCCGTGAGAGAAGAGGAGGATCTCGGAGGGGAGACGATGTGGGCTATAAACAAGGTTAGTAGGAGACAGCTGAGGGACAAAAGACAGACATTTAGACCAGAGATACGAAAGAAATGAGAAAGAAAGTAGGTGAAAAATGGAGACCGAGAGGGAAACTAAAAATGGAGATGGGGGGGGGGGGGGGGGGTACAGTGCGAAGAGAAACAGAGCGAGGAGAGGAGAAGTGACGGGAGGTGTGAGGCAGAAAAGACTGCACACCTGACCTTGTGAGAACCACCGACTGTGGAGAGAGGGAAACAAAGCAGCGACACGGACTGAATGAGCCAGAGAAACTGTGAATGAAAAATAGAAGAAAAAAAAAATGCTCATAATCCTAATTTGGAGCCGGCCGTGGCTTATGAAACGGACACGCGCTCATCGGCCTGCGTGCGCCTGCCTGGCGCCTAACGGCGTCCATGTCCTCTGCCTGATCCCCGCTCTACTGGAGAACAGGGGGGCGGGGAGCGCAGGCCATCACCTAAAATATCTAACGGCCTTCAGAGCTCACTGACTCCCCTCCCCCCGTTTCATCGAGCTAGTGGCGGAGCACCGTCAGGTGGGCGAGGATGAAGCGCCCCCATCCGTCGTGTTCTTGAAGATTGCTTCCCGGCGCGTTGCGTGTCAGAAAGAGCAGCAGTCGGACAAAGGGAATGTGGGTGCGTTTCCTTCGCCGCCGAGTGCATTGGCGTCTCAATAAGCATTCGGGGCTTTCATTATTCGCCCAGGTCTGTGTGGATTTCTCCTTTTCCATTATTATCTTGTTATTGTTGTGCTCGCCGTCTCGACTGCGGGAGAACAATAGCTTTGATGCAGGCAGTACGTGTTGTCCTGATAGAATCGGTCTCTGCCTGCTCACCCTCGCTCTCTCCCTCTCTCTCTCCCTTTTATTCCTCAAATGACTTTGACAAGCTGAGTTTTGGACCCGAGGGTGCCACTTGTGATGTTGTGATATTGGAAGCTACATTATGGTCCGACCTCAGAATACAAAATACGTCTGGTGACTTAATGAATACCGATGAACCCAAAATAAAAAAGTCCACTTGTAGATACAGCTTCAATTCTCTTTGGGCACAGGCCCTTTAAGCCCCATGGCAGTTTTTTGGATTCTGCTCGAAATTGAATACCCAACCTGTATCTCTGCAACCACAAGGGCTATTTGAATAATGTTGGTGTTACAATAAAGGCAACCCATGGGAGCTTTTGTTTAGATGTGTACATATGTTACTGGTTAAGAGTAAATCAATATTGAAACACAGCAAAAATAGAAGTTTCATGTCCGAATATAAAAATAAAACACTTTCAGGATGATTATCTCTTTGAAATGATGTCTCACTAAGGTCTAACTCTCTCCAAAATCATAACCCCATACGTAAACATTCCCTCTGCAAAGTTTGACTTTGAAAAAGTGAAGCAGAACAAAGTTAGAGAGGGTTTAGTACAGAGAGAATTCAGATTCAGATTTACCCCATTTGCATTTCCTCATGTACCAAACCTTATATTTCACTTGTATATTATTTATGGTGTTCAATACACTTATGGTGTTCAATTTTTGGCAAAATAAAAAATGCAATATTTGTAAGCAATGGAGCGATTCATGTTGCTGTGTCTTTGGTTCATAACTCAATGATGCTTAGGAGCAGAGGGATTTGGTGAATATATTTGGAATCTGTGTGGAGTTGTCTTGCTTTTTGACATCTTTTTTCTGATAGCACCGAGCTACAGGTTGCTAGTTCCGGAAACATGTCGAGTGGGCTGACTCATGCGAAATTATGATTGATATTTTAATAACTATTTTAGTAGATGTTTGAGTTGTGTTGAAATGGCTGACTAATTATTGTAGCCCAGTTTCTCTTGATTAATTTGATGTGTAGCATCAATATATTTGTTCATGATTATTGTAATGTTTTACACAGTTTAATATTTTTTTTTAAAAAGGACCATATTTGGTCCCTTGGGGCTTAAAAGGTTAATATAATTTTAAAAAAGGCCAGTTATTACACCAGTTATTCAGGACGTCCTTTGAAACTGCTCGGTTGTGCAGATGGAGGCCTCGTCGTTCCCTCATAAGAACACGTTCCTGACGAGCCTCCATGCCATTACATATGCAACGCTGCGCGTAACTTACGACACTGAGGTTAAAGGCATCCTTGAACTTCCTCTCAACCCACACGCGGGCGTTGGGAAACGGTAAAAGAATGATCCATCAAAAGTGTTGCTACCTCCATTGTTATGCTCCAGGTTTTATTCCCCGTGCGGCGGTGTGTTTGTGTTTGCGTGCCAGTCTTGGAAACAACGGGTTTCTCACTGAAAGTGCTGCCAAATTCCAGCTTTGTGACGCTCGCGATGTGCAATTTTGTTTTTTGTTGTTTATCGAGGCATTGGCACAGAGAAGCCGATTCAATTCAGATTATTACCGGGGTTGTTGTTTTGTACAATGCAGCTCGTAAGTATCGGGACAGTGACTTGCTGTTTGGGCTGCGTACACCAGCAAAGGGACTCAAAGGAAGCAATCACTGAGATTAAAGTGCCGACTTTCAGCTTTAAGGGGATTTACTTTCTGAACAGTGCAGCAGAATAATGACGGGGCGACAATACCTGCGTTCTTAACGCGCCATAATTAAAACTTCAATCAGGAATGAACGTTTATAATAACCGTTTCATGTAGAGTCCATTGTGCTGCTACACAGATGTAAATGTAAACATGTTTAACTAACCTGTATTAAGTGAAGAAACAAGACTGTTCTTCCTCACTAAATCTTCAATAACACCCGTCTCTCTGTCACTCCAGACACTGTCACCTTGCAGCGGTCCTGACCTGTAATGTTGGGTGCCGACTGTACATCGTTTGCACTCTTAGCACCTTAGGGCAGCGTAGAAAAATAATAAATGATACGCAGAGACGTTCATAAGGTGCGACACGTGTAATCCGACATTGTAGTTAAAATGGCCTCCCGGTGAAGCTGCTGTATAACGGTCATTTCTGTGTGATGCCGTGTCCTTCACACCAGAATGGTGACCGTGTGTGTCAGGTCCAAAGTGAACTGCTGCTGGCATGTACAAGACGACATCATCGGCTGGAGTCTGGAACAGCTCCAACCGGAACCTGCTGCTGCCGCCGCTACCCGACACCACTGCAGCGCTGGTTCCTCTGACCTTCACACACACACACACACACACACACACACACACACACACACACACACACACACACACACACACACACACACACACACACACACACACACACACACGCACGTAGATGTGGAGCCGTTGGTATGCAGGGAGCAGAGTGGGAATGCAGCTTAGCTTCGACAGGCCAGGCAGTTTGACAAGCCAAGAATAAAACAAGGAAATGAAGACTTGAGATGTGTCTCGGCTTCTCATTGACCTTTCCACGAGGATCTCTATAAGGGGCCAATCAATATCACGCGAGAAAGCCACATTTAGAAGTAGCCACTGCTCATTATGGACTCCTCCAATGACATGCTGTTATTATAATCCCTTCATGCTGTACGATTGTGTGGAGCAATGGAGACGAAGCCCGTTGGTTCGATGAGGAGCAAACTTTTAAAAAACAGGCCATCGTGGGATATTTGCACTAAAAATTAAACAGGTGTTCAATCAGTCTTGACACTGAACAAAGAAACACTTTTAAAAAGGAGCTTGGTGTTACAGCAAGGTTGCATGCAGACAGCAGGTGAGACATTAAAAAAAGCACACAGAGCCTGTGACGCAACAGGAGCAGAGGAGTAGAAAAGGTGCAAGAAGAAGGGAGAGCTACGTTTCACTTGTTCACAGTGACATGATGAAATATGCGAGAACTGAATGAACACAGAGTGGAAAAGAAGAGGAATCAGTGGGCGAAATGAGGAAGGGAGGCAGAAACGCATGAAAGGACAGAAGGGGAGCAAAGGAGGAACGGGGGTTTGGAGGGAGGGACACGAGGAGCTGTGAAGAGGCTTCAAAGTGCCAAAAACAAGTGAACAGCTGGAGGAGAGCTCTGCAGAGGACTGAGGGTTTGCGTGTCCGCAGACCCACATGCATCTATATGCCGATGCATATTCCTATGGAGCTGACGGTGTAGAACAAACAAGCTTTAGGACTTAAGCGAATATCATTTCCAAAAGCTTCTGCCAATTCAATTAAGTGTTTTAATGAGAAGAGACCCGCCAGGGAGGTTTAAAACCCCGTCAAAACAGTTTAGCGCTCTTGAAACTGTAAATACTTCAGCTTCAAACCCTCGTGCCTGCAAAGCTGGACCAGGACCGTCGTCTGGCTGCGAGCCAGTACCTCTAGACCTCCTACAGCACGCATGAGTTGGAGAGCAAGAGGAAACTGAAAGAGGAATTCACATCGGGGCCTCCAGGTCATTTAAGGGGCTCGGAGATGCAATTACATACACAGCAGCCCGAGCACAGGTCTGTGGACCTCACCCGCTCAGCCGTTATCTTCCAGTACAAGCTGAATATTTCAGGACGAGCAGCTCCGACGGTCCGACGGGTCGGAGACAAGGATCCTGTTTGTTTTAATGAAATTGGGGGAAAGCAGGAGGCATTTGAAAACTTTACATAGTTTGTTTTTGTTTTCCGAACCGCAGCACAGCTCTCAACGGATGAACCATACAACGAACACACACACACACACACACATTAATCATTTACCATCTACCGAGCTAAGGAAAATCCATGCATAGAGAACCGTGTGTGTATGCGTGTTTGTGGTTGTCTTGAAACAAAACACATTTCCACACGTACAACTGGGAGGTAAAGTATAACCACATTCAGAACGGCATAGAAACACACACGCGGTGGAGAAGCACTCTTCTCCACTGGTTGAATAATTCATCCCCTGGTGAGAACGAGAGCAGTATGCCCTCCTCTTCCTCCTCCTCCTCCTCCTCTCTTCATTATTGATAAACACCAACATCTACACTGTACCTGACCCGGGAGAGAGCAAGAGAGAGAGAGAGAGAGGGAAGGAGGGAGATAGTTAAACAGAAAGGGCCGTGACGAAGAATGACGGTGGGACATGAAGGAGTGCAGTAACAATGTAATAAAGGTGTGTAAAAAACACCAAACAGAACAAAACTAAAAAGGAGCGTGGCCATACGGTGTGGGCGGGGCCTCATGGCGGCAGGTCGTCATCCGGCGGCGCCGCTGGGCCCGCTTAGGTTCAGTAAAGTCTGGTAACGGACAGGAACTGAGGGCATACAGGACGCAGCTCTCCTGAGCCAAACAAACAGCGGCTGCTTGTAGACGGCCGTGCTGCCGCCATTGCTCCAGCCCACTGAATAAGTGACCGAATAACTTACTGGCTGGACGGCTGACAGACACCCGGCTCCCCTGTGGCGGCTGCTGGCTCCGCTTTGTCTGCACGGGCCCTGCACATCACTCCACCTCCACCGCCCTGGCCTTCTCTCTCGGAATCGCTCACTTCCCTCCGACCGTCCCTCCCCCTCTCCTCCCCTCCTCTGCGCTGCAGCCCTGTCCTGTCTTTTCGTTTTGGAATAAATCCTTTTCATCCCTCTGGCTCGCTCTTTTCTTCTTTTACTCCGTTAGTTCCTTTTGTGTCCGACTTGTTCATTCCAGCCCTGTGTGCCATCACTGCTCATGGTAATTGTACCAGGCATGTTATTTTAGCCCTGCATGTCATTTGGGGGTTTTACTGCCGGGCGACCGCAGTGACAGATCTACAGTCCGTGCCAAAGCATGAAATGTAAATGTGAGGCTTTGGGGAAAACAATTTTCAGACAGGTCTTGGGTCAGTGTGTGGGAAACATCTTGTTCCATTTCGAATTCTGCTCACCAATGCCTCACTCCATCAGGTATGGCAGAACACTCGCCAAGACGTCCTTCAGACCCCACTCTCTGAATGACTGTGTGTGCGCTCGTGCATCTAGAGTGAGCATCTCACTTCGAAAAACGCTATGAATTAGAGGATCGGCCTCAGTCACAAGTGCACAATTGGAGAAAAGTGTAAAATTCTTCTACCAACGTCCACGCCGTGCGTCTTTATCTTTTCATCAATCATTTCCTGTGCGTGCTACATCCGTCCCTCGGTATGTCAGTTGTTAACGTAATGCGATTATGCGTCCTATTTTTGCTTCCATAACAACACTCGGCCGGGAGAGTCTACCGAGGTGTCGGAGAGGATATTTCAGGCCGGGTGTGATCCTTTCCCCGAATTAAGAACAGAGCCGCCTGTTAAAGTGAAAGGAACTCCATGACAACCCCAAACACAGCTGTGTTTCCACGTCGTTCGTCACGAATGTTCACCTTAACTTCACCTTGGGGGCGGGGCTTCATTCCACCGCTGCTCTTCCTACAGTGTGAGGGCCGTCACTGTACCGACAAACCCAACGGTCAACGGCGCCGTCAACACGCAGCTCATTCATAGCCGAGGGGACCGGAGACCAATCCCCTTCACACTGCACATTAGAGGGATTAAGATGCAGTGTGGTGACATGAGGGAGACATTAGAACGGTCATCTGTCAGGAGCGTCCCACACCGCGTCAGCAAATCAATGGCGGCCATATGGAAGACAGAAGGTCAGGCATCACAGGCAAACAAACAAGGAGGCGCACAATAATATTCTGATAACTTGATGAATGTGTCCGTCATAACAACCAGCTGGATTTAATTACCGACACTCCTGAATAGGAGAAGAGGCCCGCAGGGAAAGATCTGAGAGGACAGGTGAGGGATGCTCCAAAATATGACACCCACCATAAAATAATGAGTGTTTATACTCTTGTAAAAGTATTAAGAGCAAATGTTGTGGTTTATTATGACTCGTATTACTAGCACAATGCAGCGTAGATCTTAAATGTCAGCTATGTTTAGAGCTCATCAGTCCACCTGCATTTTGAAAAAATACCAGAACACAATGTCGTTTTTAAATTACACGTTTCTTTTCCCTTTCAGAAAGAGCTCGGCAACACCGAGGTGGGAAGATGGCGGCAATTAGCAAACATCAGGCAGGTAGGATGTGAGAATACAGAACAAAGAGATGGGCGTGGGGGACAATAGATCACTGATGCAATTAAGAGCAGAAAGAATCCACGACTCGTGTGTCGCAATAGCATCATGGTTTCCTTCCCGCGGGCCCTCAGCGAGCCGAGGGCGGAGGTGAACGGCCCATTGTCTTCAGGTCGCAATAGGAGGCTGGTAAGATGAAGCTTTGCACTTCACCACACACCTCCCACCAGTTCTCCTGTAAAGGAGGAGGGGAGAGGTGATACCGAGGAGGGCGGGGAGGCCACGGGGAGAGAGAGGCGGGTTGGACTGCGGGTTCTTTACAACGGAGCAGAGGCGTGGAGGCCCTTCTCTGACCCTCCGTCTGAACGTCAACTGTGAGTCGTCTCTGAAGGACGGTCACTATGACAACTTGCCTCTGGAACATGGTGCATTGTTTTGCTGCTGGCGGATGGACGGGTGACTGAGGAACAGACAGACGGACAGCTCAAGGAGACGTGTCAGAAGAGGGAGGGGCGCACAACCGGATAGGTCCTCTTTTATGTTCGGTAAACTCAGTAGAAAAAGGAGAGAAGAAAACTTTAAAAAATGTTCTTAATTAAATTTTCCTATATAAAACACACCTGTGCATGACAACTAAAACACTTACATTAAACAATTAAACACTTTACAATAAACAAGAATTGTAATCCTATTTTATATATATTTTGTTCTTTTTTATACAATTTAAAAAAACCGCAGTGGATCGAATGCCCCCTTAATAACAGTATGAACCTGCTTTTCGCCTGTAATGGCGCTGGCGTCACAATGAAGCTACAATTGATCCGACTGTGATTGAAGCCAGGTCGTGAGGAGCAGCGCAACGACCAACACACACACACACACACACACACACACACACTGCCGGAGCCTTCCCCCGGCAGGTCGTCGCTACATTGGGTCGGAGCCGCCTTTGTTTACCATCTTCACCGTTAAGCCAGAGTGACAGATAGAGGATTGTGAAGAGAGGGATAGATGGATGGGGGGATGAAGAGACAAGAAGTGGCCCCGCCATGCTCCAGTGGCCAGCTTCAAGGACAGAGGGGCCTTCCATATCACGGCGTCGGTGTAATTAGACGGTGCTGTCACGCACCGAAGAACCCCTCCTATTTGTGTCATATTAAAGGCAGCATGGAAACCCGACTGTGCTTTGCCATCCAGACCGAACGCAAGAGGGGAGCAACGGCGGATTTGTACAAATTTAATTACGTTCATAATTCGCCCATCTTCGACTGTAATCACTCTGGGTTAAGTTTAGTAAATCCACTTCGGAGCTCGCCGCCCACGCCCCGTGTTGCTTGACGAGCAGCGCCGGTATTCGAGGGGAATTTCATTGACGAACTGAAAGTGATCAGTTCCTGGTATGCATTGGAGGAATATTTACGTGTTTTTGTTCTGGAGCACCCATTGTGTGATACTGTGTCTCCGAGGCCCCCTGCAGTGTCCCCGAAAAGCAAGGGAAACATCTACGGCTGTGTGCACCTTTGTGTGTCTGTTTTTGAGTGTGAGTGTGTGTGTGTGTGTGTGTGTGTGTGTGTGTGTGTTGGATGCCCCTTGCAGCCAAACGGTGGCCCGGCCGTGCAGGCAGCCTATTGGACAGAGGAGGTGAAGAACATCAAACACACGCCAACTAATCACAGACGCCGGCTAATTATCGCCGTCCTCAAAGGGGAACCAGGCATCAGTGATGAATCCCCTTCTGAATTTCCCAATAACGCCGCGCCGTATGCCAACATGAGCGCACACGGGAGCGACCGGAGAGGCTAAAGTCCAACCCAGAGCCACCGGCGACGTGGCCTGGTTGTACTCTTATCACCCGAGAGCACAAAAGGCAAAGCGGAGCTCGATATTGCTTATCAGCGTTTCAGTCACGTGTACAAAAACACACACCGCCGTCACAACCGTACACACGCCTACACCTTTTTTATCTCAACATCCTCAAATTAGTCTGCGTGTCCCGTTTCCCATTACGGGAGCTTTGGTGCGGTTGAATCCAGAGTGCGGTGATATTCTAGCCTCCGGAGCGAGGCGCAGGGTGCTGCCTGTGCTGTGGGTGCTGATTAGCAGGCGGAGCTGCCACGCCGAGCCCAGATTTCCACAAGATCAGAGGCCGAGCAGCGAGCACTGCAGCAGCGGCCAATTACAGATGTGACGTGCACACTCGTGCTCACACACACCAACACACACACACACAAGTCCAGAAACGGATTCCTCCGGGCTGAAGTCATCAAAGTGACAAACCACCAACCCCCACGCCCCCCTCCTCCCTTTCAGACTCCTCTCCCTCTTCGCGTCTAATCTCAGACAAGAGGGCACCTGTCAGAGGATGCTCAGTTCAGCAGCCAGCCAATCCCGGCAGAGATGGCTGCAGAGAGCCCGAAATAAATTAACAGAGAGAGCTAATAAAGAGCCTAATAAAAAGAAGCCCAGGGCACCGAATAAAACCCACACGTCATCATTCTTCAAGTCACATGTTGTCTCTATAAATCTTATCAAGCTAAACAGATATTATACAGTCTAGCTTCGGGCCTGGCTTGGACCAACATTGCGTCATTGGGTGAATAAACAACAACAAGAAAAACAGTCATTCTGCATTTCTCTCATTTAGCCAGAGTTATGTTGGAACAATATCTTCCCTCTGCCCTCCGCAGTGCTGCCACCAATGGCCGGCATTTGTTTCACATGATTAGAGTGCGACAGTTTGGCATTCATGAGGCGGACCAACACCCAGAGAGTCCAGACTTATTGTTATGACTAAAATCCTAATGTGCTTTGAACATTAACAGCTGCATTGGAGAGGCTGGAGATTAAAATAAATCGGTGAGGCCGGTCAGCGAAGACAAAACCGATCTGGGGATTCTAATTTAAAATGAAGTTTGGCAATTGAGTAACGCCGAAGCGGGGAACAAAAAAACATGAAGTTAGATAAATAACATCATAAGAGACAATAGAGGGGACGCAGAGCGAGAGAGAGAGAGAGAGAGAGAGATACGGGAGGAAAGGGAGGGGGTGCGGGGTGAGACTGCAGAGCAACAGCTGCTGAGCATCACATCTGCTCCAAGTGGAGTCATCAGCAAACAGACAGACTGGAACCGACCCACTAAGGCAAGCCCCAGGGAGAGCGAGGGATGGACAGAGGAAGAGTGGACGAGAGAGAGAGGGGGGGGGGGGGCAACGAGAGGATGAGAAGGCTACAATTAAAGAGGGCGGTGAAAATCAAGATGAAAAGAGAACGGCTGAGAACAAAAGGAGAGAACTTTTGCAACCTGTTACACTCTCCACACAGTCTCTCACTCCCCCTCCCACCCACACACACACACACACACACACTAGAGGTGATGGAGAAGGGTGGGGCTGCTAGATGATTTTGCAGGAAACGGGAAACCCAAATCACTTGTTGTCCTTTTCTTTCTCGTCCTTTATCCGGCCCTTCTCACCCCCTCCCTGACATCCTTCCTCCATCCCTCTCTCCTTCTTTCTCTTCAGTGAGACTGACAGAACAAGAGAAGCCTGTGAGAGTAGAGATGAAAGGACTGTGAGGGAGGTGTGTGTGTGTGTGTGTGTGTGTGTGTGTGTGTGTGTGTGTGTGTGTGTGTGTGTGTGTGTGTGTGTGTGTGTGTGTGTGTGTGTGTGTGTGTGTGTGTGTGTCCTCCACTGGAGCCGTTCTGGCCCGACACAATAGCAAAAAGAAATATTAAAAGCACACAAAACACAGCGGGGGCCGCCGTGTTGTTCACATGTGTTGTTGCCGTGTTTATTCTGACTGGTGGCATGTTCCCACGGATCACACACGTCTGACCGGGCTGCCTCGGCATGAACATCGTCCCACCCCAGCGTTGCGTCCCGCAGTGCGGCGCACACCTCCGGCCTGCGGAGAGGCATGGACCCTGAGAAGTGCCCATTGTTCATTCATGAGCGCGGCCGCTGGCAGCGAGGGCGACCCCGCCGAGTCAGCGGCGTCATTTGGCAGCAAATGAAGGGGAAAGAGCAAAGCAGTCGATTCTCGCGCCGCTCCGAGGTCGCACAGCTCGCACTAACATTAAGTTGGCCTGGGCGCGGGACAAAGCTCAGTTTGTGTTCGCGTCTCTGCATGGTGGAATAAACACAGCCGCCGCTTCACGGTTTCCTCTCGCTCGCCGTCGCCGCTCCTCTCATGTCCCCCTCCTCCGTTGTCGCCCCCGCTGCTTAGAAGAACAATCTACCAAACGCAGCATGCCCTTCCAAAATATTTACTCATTCGTATTGGCCGAATACAAAGGCCATTCTCTTGCACTCTGATGTTTACCATTCAAACAAACCACGCTCCCCACTTGCACTTGCTGACTGCACCTGCTCTGCAACACACACACACACACACACACACACACACACACACACACAGTCCCTGCATTTGGCTGATTTGGAGGTTGATGGGGGGGGGAAGAAACAAGTATAGGAGCGAGTCGTCAGTGCCCCCCCCCCCCCCCCCCCCCCACAGAGAGTGCTCTGCTCACATCCTCGCTCCATTCCAAGTCAATCCCCCCGGCACCGTCTCCACACCTTTTCCTGAGCAGCTTGTGCCCTTCTTTCCTCTCCTACTCTCTGCTCCTCTCTCACACACCATCTCAATCTGTCACCTTACATTCTCCCCTCCTTAATCATTCCTCATTGCACCTTTTCTACTCAACAATTTTCGAGCAGCTTTTCTTCCTAATCCGACATTTTCTGTTTTCAGCAGGAAAAACCCAAATATAAAAGTTTGTTAACGTTCAAGTGCTGCAATCAGTGGCAGCGTCGCAAAGCTCGGGCTTCTCCCGGCTCCTCGTTCATTAGCATACGTTTGAAAACCAAGTCTAAATGAGATGATCAGAGACGATGATGAACTACAAACAAAGACCCAGAATTAGTTCTGTGATGTGGCCACTTGTCACGCTTGTTGTTTTTAATGCGTCGCACTTTTAACTAGCGGCTCAGAATAGATGCAAATGAATGGAGAGTTGGATAAAGCGTGCGCGCCCCAGAGTAATGACACGTCCCCGGGGTGCCGACTGTTTTTCGGGTGACTGTTCGGGAACTCCTACGGGGCGCGCATACTTATGAGTAATAATGTTCCATCAAAGCGAAACGTTGCATCGCGTCTCCCCGCGTGCAGCAGTACAGTATTTCTGACAGCTTCCCTGCCTCTCTGATAAGGGATGTGGCTCCACGGGCTGCACCTGGGTCTCATTACCGCCTCTGATGGTTCAGTAACCGGCTTCTCTCTCCTCATTGTGCTCTTACTCGTTCCCTCCCTTTAGCTACTGCCAACATACATTTACCTCCAGCAGCAGGGCCGACACTCGCCTCCCCCCCTTGCTCATCCCACTGCACACCAGTCACAGGATCTCTGCAGCTGTTCCTCCATCACAGGCTCGGCACAAGTGGGCTTTGTCATCTGGCAGGTGATCTAATGAGTCGGTGCTAGACTGGGCCGTGCCTCCAATTAGTCGGGATGAGCTCCAAGTAGCCTTTCACATATAATCACAGCTCTACTTTGTAGGCCCCATTACATTGTGTACTCCTGGTATTATAATGCGACTCAGTTTCATTATCCTTTTATCAGCCGCTGGATTCACTCATTCGATACAGGAAATGTCAAAACAGCCCAAAAAAAAAAGATGTCTTCAAATTAAAAGGTTGTGTCGAAAACCACGAGACACTCAGTCTGCGGTCACTTGAGCATCACATCCTCATAACTGAGAATAAGAAACCAACGGCTTCATGATTGCATGAAATACACTACTCACTTGAGCGCACACACACACACACACACACACACACACACACACAGCCTTTGTAAAGATTCTCAAACAGAGTTTATTGGCTCAAGTTCAGATAATCATGCATGATAAAAGCAGAAGTCAAATAGCACTGTCCAACATATGGGAGAATACGTTTTATGAAATTGGTCGAGTATTGAATAATCATGGCCGACGATTCCTCATTGCCAATGTATGTCCACTAAAAGTGCTCGTTTTGAATACAACTCAGCGGTTATGAAATGTGTCCGACGTCGTCTTGGCCGCGTCCGTACAGGAACAGTCAACGTGTTCTTTACCGCTCGCTTGATCCGTTGGTCGTTTCCGTCTCACCGAGTCTCGCTCGGAGAAGTCTCGCTCTGAAATCTTGCGTTGCATCTTGTCAAAATCAGCACAATATTCAGCAAAGACATTGGAAATCTTTTAGATTACAATCAGCTACGCTTTCTGGACTTCAACTAAACAAACTGACAACACTGGTACTCCTTTCCCCAACATTTCCACTCTCTTCTGGCATCAAGTCACATGACACAATAACAAACCAGATAGAGCACACATTAAAGGAAAAGAACGTTTTATTTCCTTTTACGGTCCTTTTCATAACAAAATCTAAAGCTAAGATGTCAGACTTTGCTCCCACCATTAGTCACTTAGACTCAATAACATGGGAAAATAGGGTCCAGGTTAAAAAAATATGCATTACCCTTTAGCCCACTTCTCCTGGCAGTTCATCATCTGAGCCAGAGGAGTGCTTTAATATTTCAAGCAGTGCGTTGTGCAACATCTCCTGCTGCCGACTCCCTGACTGACCTGTACTCCGTGTGATGATATACGGCACCGGCAGCTGCACTCCACCTCACATGTCTTCACTGGTACAGTCATACTGCTCTGCAAACTTCTCTCCATCTTTGACTTTATTGATCATTTTATATCCAAGTTTCTCTCAACCTCATTTTTCTGTTTGAGGATGGAAAAGCCTTTAAAATAACATTTGGATCAGAAGTTAATACATTTGGCAATATTAATAATAATATATAGTAAAAAAATATATAGATAAAAAAAAATATGGAATGCAATAGAAGTGCCACATTAAAATCTACAGGTCGAAGGCTTCCTTAGAAATCCAGTCCATTATTGAATTATGCATGACATTCGTAATCAGACTGACATTACTATGATATCATAGCCCATCTAATTCCCTTAAGACCAATTAACCCCAGTGTCTGCGTTAAATGACCAAGTATAATGAATGCACTTGAGTTTTTACTTGAAGAATTAATGAAATGCAGATGGAGATTACAGACGCCTTAAAACATTCCACCGGATGAAAAAGAAGACTGGAGCGTTGGCCGTGATGGATTCACAGATAACTTTCCCCAGAGTGTGATGGCTTCCCAAGACGAGCGCCGAGGAGTGAGTGGCTATGAGCATTAGAGGATCATGGACAAGGCTCCCTCCTACGTTGTGCATATTAATTCTTCTAATGCAGCTAAGCTCAGCTTGTCACACGTTGACACTGCATAATTATGTCATCCGCAGAGCTTTTTAAAGGGCAGACGTGTGGCGCGCCGGAGCGTCCGTCAATAGAGAGGTCCTGTGTTCTGAAGCGTCAGCATCCTTCTCAGCAATGCTTTACTTTGAGCTCGTTGGGATCGGGTTTAAAGCCAAATCGTTTGAGACCCACGGGCATAAAAGGACGGCAGAGAGGAGCGAGCTCCTCGCGGACCGCGAGTCTTCCACAGCTTGTTGGAATAACCAACAAGCCAATTCTTTAAGTAGTTTCCTGACTGACAGGGGCTTCCATCAATCGCCCAGATCCCCTCACCCGTGGCCTCTCGCTATCCATCAATCCATCCCGACAGCCCCACCTCCATCCATCCCTCTCTATGTAAATAAACAGCAGCGAGAAGAAGGGAGGAGCAAAGAGCGGGGGGGAGGGGGGAGGAATCAAAATAGGACACTTAAACCTGAGAGAAGCAGGCCGAATCTGGTTCAGAAAGGAAAAGGAAGCGTGACGCATGGGGGGGGGGGAGGAGGGGGAGGAGAGGGGGGGGGGATGCAGGAAGGAAGGAAGTACACTCACAATGGGCTGAGGTGATGAAGGGAGAAACGGTCATCTGGAAGGAATGAGGAGGGGAGATAACTTGATAGAGAGGAAGGGAACAGGCTGGCACAGAGAGGACAGCCAGATGAGCAACCACACCAGAGGCAGCCATGGAGAAGAATGCAGAGACGAGTCTGTGGAGGACGTCAATAATCTAATAATCTATGCCAAAAAGAAATGTCAAAAGTAAAAGAGCAACATGCCGAGTGAGATATTGGGGGGGAAGCGAGACAAACAAAGGAACAAGGGAAAGTTGGGAGGGGAAGCCTCAGGGACTTCTATTTAAAACTAGAACTACTGAGAACGCTTGTGTTAGTTTACACACAAGCAGAGGAACCAAACCCCCCACCCCCCCGCCCGAGATCTCCCCGAGGCGGTGTTGATTTAAATGTGTGTTTAAACGGCGAGAGCTACTTCTCTAATCAGGGCTGGCGTCACAGCACATCCCCTCTCCATTTCCCATTTTCCTTATTTACACCCCCCAGCCCACCAAACCCCCCCCAGTGTCGCTCAGACCTTGTGCACACTAGACGCACACAGATTCATGAATCACTGGTGCACGACTCAGCCGGGAGCTTGTTGCGAGGAGAGGAGAGTGAGGGAAAGGACAGAAGTGAGTGGTTAAAGGGTTTTTCTTAAAAGCTTATTTTTTTCCTTTTTAGAAAGGCGGCGAGTTCAGGAGATGGCTCCCAGCAGAGCTGAGGGAGCGAGCAGATGCCCAGTGGGCCTCGTGACAAGTAGAGAAGATACCGGTCTCCTGCTCGCTCCGTCTCTTCCTCCCTCTCACCCCCTCCCTCCCGGCTCTTCCTAAAGGAGGCCAAGACGGAACGCCCAAACAGCAAGCGGACAAATAACGAGCAAGCGTACGATACATGCCCCGCGTAAACATGCACACAGGAACTGGCAAATGTGTGGACTTTCTGCACACAAATGCCCTCTTGCGCACCGCAAAACGTCTTTGAAAAACACGACTCAACCGAAAAAAGGCCCTCCATCAGCCTTCGTTTCAAGAGAAACTAGCCAATCGTCTCTGGTTACAAAGCAGCTCTCCCTCTGGGGCCACGACTCAAAGGCAGGTCTGTCCATTGATACAGGTGTGGGCAGAGGGAGGGGGGGGGACAATGGACACCCTTTTTAATGGTCTCCCTCTGCTCACCTGAATTAGAGTGGGGGCGGGGGGGCAGAGGAGGGTCTTTAAGTTAGGCCTGAGAACAATAGCGTCTCTGTTTCCAGGAGCACTAAAGTCCGTCAGTCTGCCTGGACTCAAACTCAAGGTTGCTGCTGCTGTTCAATGCAGAATTATTCTTGTGCAAATTTATGCAAAATATTTAATTAGCAATTTGTTTTTATTTCAATTATCGATAAGATCCAACAATTTTTTTTTTTTAAACCTGATAAGTCCAAAATTCAAAAGAGAAAAGCAGAACATAACCACATTTAGGAAACCTTCCACCTCTTTGCTTGAGGAGTGAAAACCATTAACAACTGAACACTTTGTCAAAATAGTCTTTTTCAACACTCAATGACTTGAAGAAACTCGTGAGCACATCCCTGGTACAAGATATAAACCGGCGCCTTTGTGCGATTCTTTGGAGAAACTCAGTTTTACATATCAGTCCATAAATCCTCTCATCATTTTCTTATTCAACCGAGAATGTCTTTGGTCAAGGACCGCCCTCAGTTTCCCATTAATGCCATGCTGAATAAAAAATTGATTTAACCATTTAATTATTTTATCCTTAATGGTTAAACTACATTCTATTTCAGGGTGCATTATAGAGGAACACCTTTTAGAGACATTTCCACCAAGACGGTCATGGACACTGATAGATTTCACATGTATGGCCGTGCATTTATAATTGCGTTTGTATATACTATATTTTATATAAAAGCTCCAAATAATATTTTAAATAACCTGTGTCACAGGGTTCCTCTCATTAAGTGATTAAGAACAAAGATGTGTCAGATGTAGAGTCATAGCGGCACGACGCATAGCGGCCGATCTCAAAAACATGTGCATCGTATCCATCAGACGAGAGAAAAGGGACTTCAATCCCAAAGCTACTTCTTCGTAGCACGACATTGTACAGCGGGAATGTCAGCGCCTTTAAACTTCTGAGTGAGTCTCTTGTTAGTCGACGCCTGCGGAGGAGAGGACCGAGTGGGGGGGGTGGACATCGGCAGCTTGACCCCGCCACGGCACGCCTAGGTCAACTCCACTGACATGAAATCCTGCATCCGCGTCCATCCCCCGTGTTCCCGCTGGTACGCGTCGCTCGCCCACTTGCTCGACTTTGTTCTGTCCCTTCCCGTTTCCCGTCCTCTGTTCCGTAATCAAGTGATTCAACCATCAAATCAGCCCAGAGGAGTGTGTGTGTGTGTGCATGTGTAGGCGCCGTGTGTGTGCTCCGCGGTCACGTGGAAGGAGGTGGTGGGGATGAGCGTCGTTCTGCACCCTGGGCGAAGGAGGAGGGAGGGGAGGGTGAGACGAACGGAGGGAGGAGTGAAACACTGTAAAAGTGTAACAGCAACTTAACCTTCAGAAAATGCCCAGCAGGCTGGAGTGGGAGGAGTTCTTGGCCGTTGGAAGGGAAAGAAAGAGAGCGGGAAAAAGTGTTTGAGATAGAGAGCGAGAGAGATTGATGAGGAAGGAAAAAGAAACAGAAGACCTCGTTAGGGGAGGGAGGACGGTACAGATGCCTGCAATACAAATGTCTGCAAGGATGGTGGGGGCCACTGGGGAGGTACGAGAGGAAAGTAGAACGAGAGACAGAGGGAGCAGATGAGAGAAAGTAGCATCGGCAGTTTGGATCAGCTTGAAGAGAAACTCTGGAGCGGACATAGGTGGAGGAGACAACTGGGGAATTGGACGGAGGGACACGAGGAGAGGAAAAGAGAGGGACAGAGATTAGGGGGAAAAGAGAGAGTAAGAGGATAGAGGAAAGCAACAGACATTCCAATTACAGAAGGCGAAACGAGGGATTGGTGACTGAGAACGAATGGAAGGAGAGCAAAGAACAGGACTGGAGGAGGAAAAGAGATAGTGGAAGAGACGGCAGTTTACCGAGCAGATGGAGCAATTATGCAGACCGCATTACAGAGAGAAGGGAGTTTGGAGCGTTGGGAGACGTAAACAGAGCAAGACGGAGCGGGTGGAGGAAGAATGAATCAAGATGGAGTGGAAGTAAAAAAAAAAAAAAAAAAAAAAGGCACCGACGTGACGGGGAGAGAGGGGACCGAGGGGAGCGGGAGGCCGGCTGCAGAGCGGGCCATCGGTTAAACGGGCGAAGGTGACGAATGGCTTCGGCGAAGGAGAGCCCGCCCTCCCCGAGGACCACGCCAAACGGACCCGGCACACCCCGCTTACCCAACACGACGTGATCGCCGAGTAAATCTGCCGCCTCCGTTTGACCTTAATGTGACGCTGGCTTCGGGACGCTCCTGCCGGTTCACGCCTCTGGGGACCAATGACGACCGCGCTGCTGGTTTATCAGCACGGCGGCACATTTTTAGACCAACAAGTGAGGCGGGGGATAGCGCCGATATCGGTGGGAAGGTGGAGAGGAACAACAGCACGGCTTTTCTTCTGCGGCACAAGAAACAGCCCGCTGGCTTTCAGGAGAAATAAACCCGCTTCATCTGGGTCTGTTCTGTTTTCTTAAGTCCTATTTCTGAGATTATGTCTATGGAAATACCGCATTTCCTTTTTATGATCACAGCGTGTCATTTTACCGCGTTGCTCAGATAAGTCTGCTGGGATCGCGGCAGAAGCGGAGTGAATGGAAAGCGTTTGGTGTGCAGAAGGGTTTTGGGAGCGTGACTCTACATCAGGCGGGATGCCCTGACAAGACCCCGTCACGCCAAATTCAATTTTCTTCTGGTAGCCAGGCTGTCCACCGCCTCCGATAAGTGAGAATTTGACATGACCTTGTCAAAGTCAGATGTGATGAAGAGGCAGCGCGTCTCCGTGTGTATATTAACCGAGGAGCGACGGCGTGCAGACGGATGGGGGAACAAAACTGCGGCATTGTTGCCGCTTCATTGAAATAAAAAAAGAGCTAAATGTTTGAAAATAAGAGACGGTAGAAAAAAAAAAAAAAAAGGTGAAGCAAAACTGGTTTGACATTTCACAAACTGGGGGCAGGGAGGACACAGTGAGGGATTACCGGAGGAGGAGGAGGGGAGAGAGAGATGTTTCATGGCGCTGTCATGCTGACCGAGCGAGCCCTAAATGTTTTCCATATCACATAAGGGCATTGCATCATCCACCATTCAATACGGGATCAATAACGCAAACCACCTTCCACCTCGCTAACTGCATTTAGGCACATTAAAAGGTGACTGCTAATGAGCTACAGTGTACATATATATATATATATATATATATATATATATATATATATATATATATATATATATACACACACACACACACACACACACACAGACAGGAGGAGGAGGGGGCCTCAGTGCTTAGTTGCAGAGATCTGCTGAGTCCACTGTGCAGAGGATTTCTGAAATAAAAGAATGTGACAAAGGCAGAAGAAAAGTGAGGAAAGATGAGGGTACGGGTCAGGTAACTGTAATAAAAAGAGAAAGGTTAGCACAAGCAGTCCTTTTCTCTCCACAATGGAGGGCTCTTTGGCTGTTAAATACATGTCTCGTTCTTTGAAAGAAGGAGAAGAAGAGGGGAGGGAGGTGCAGCTGAATTACAAATGAGCTGATCATTCTTGGCCTCCCCGGTTCACTCCTCACCCCGTTTTTGTGAAATCCTCCTTCATCCCCTCTGCCAAGATGCTGCAGTGGAATTTTAAAATCCCCCCCTCCCCCTTACTACCCCCGCTCCTCCTCTGATTTTACTACAGCGAGGTCACGGAGACGCCAATCTCCCACGACTGGTTAATTAAGGGGATTTTATTGTAAACAGTTTGGCTGCCTTTCCGTGGCTCTTCCAACGGCGTTCCCGCTCCTCCTCCACATGGGGGCGGAGGAGGATTTGGAGCTGGAGCGGGTTTGACCTGCATCCCCTTGAATTCCAGTCGGGGTTTGTTGGCCGTAAGGAAATGCCGAATTGGCAGAAGGTATCTTGATTAATGGCGTGGAAATCTGTGTGTGACTGTAAACTAAAGTATGCCACATTCCTAATGGCAGTTTCATACGAGATAAGCCGCTGGCATGCTTCCACCGCAAATACTAAACTCTTGATTACCTCCAACCGTGTGGGTGGTAAGAGTCGGCTACCTTATGGAACGGTCTCTCGCACACGGTTCATTAGTGTGTGGAGAAGTTTAACCCTACACCTCTGCCGACAACGTCCTGGACCCCAGCACAGTTGTGCTTTTTGGAAACCCCTCCGCTGCCTCTTTCCATATTAATGACACTTGGCATTCCTCTGAAAGACGAGGATTTCTGCTCATTTACCTTTGGATCAGATTGGAGCGACTCCAGCCGTCTGGCAACCCTGGGAGCCAAAAGCAAACGTCCCCGTGGGGGGGCTCTCAGTGGGACCTCAACACAGCCCGCTGTGGGCAAGGGGGGGGGCTTCCAACATGGAGATATACGACAGGAAAAGCCACTATCATTACGTACAAGCTGGAGGGAAAACATCCTTCCAGAAAGTCAGTTAAATGAGCGGCGAGCTATTAAAAAAGAAAAAGGATGTCCTCAGATCTGATGTCTGTGGAAGATAACGGGGGTACAGATGAAGCCGATACACCCAGACTTCCTGAAATAATACACTAACGCGCACACACACACACACACTAACACGCACACACACACACACACACACACACACACACACAGTGATGTGACGGTACCTCCCTTTTCTTGGAATGTCATCAGACTAACAGCACAGCCTCCAGTTACTTCCCTTTCCCATCACCAGCTGCGTGCGTGTGTGCGTGCGTTAGCGTGTACTGCGTTGTGTGTGTGTGGTCCAACGCCGTGACTCGTGCTCATCAACCTCCTCTCTTCTGACCTACTCATCCAGTCTAATAATATTTGCCGAGTCAACAATAAACCTGATGGATTCTTTGCGTTTCTGGTCACATAAATACAAAATAAAGTCTGCAGAGCAAAGCAATTTCACTGAAACTAATTTAGAAAAATACCCAGATCTAAAACCCTGCAAGATGTTGAGGATCAACATCAATTGAAAAAAGTTGTTCTAAAGTAAATTGCCTGCTGCTAAAATGTTTTCATTCTTTAGATTTAAAAGCTTTCAATGCATCTAGTGACACTTTTGATAATTTTCCATTTCGAAGGCGGCCATTACATTTCACCATTAAGATGAAATGAATTTTTTCAAATTGCGTACCTGGTAAAACAACAACAGGTAATAATGAAAGCAAAAACAGGCAATAATGTCTCAGTCATTTGGAGAAATGACAAATATTAGCTTCAATCTTTCTACAATTTAGATACTTAAAATGAATGGGACCTCAGTCATTTGGCAGACTGGCTTGGTCTCTCTCTAATCTGTAAAGCCACGCACACTTTTATCTCTGAATCAACAAACTCGTAAAGGTGATTATAAGGCGGAGGAGGAGGTTATTGACGTGTCATTTAAACAGGAAGCCTCGTTAGGAAGTGTGTGTGTACAAAACGAATGTCAGAGTAAGACTTCCCTACGGATATATACATACAGGTTTTCTTTTACGTGAGTAAGATGGGAGACGTTAAGGCTTTGATGAGATATCAAATGTTTGGAGCAGAAGAAGTCACAACGCTATGTGGCTGTCTGGTGGGGAAAACACACACACACACACACACACACACACACACACACACACACACACACACACACACACACACACACACACACACACACACACACACACACACACACACACACACACACACACACACACACACACACACACACACACACACACACACACACACACACACACACACACACACACACACACACACACACACACACACACACACACACACACACACACACACACACACACACACAGAGAGAGAGAGAAGGGCCGAGGACAGCTCATTTACTTAATGAAAGGACCTAACTGAGACATCCATTAACACGAAGAAAAAAAACCAAGACCTAAGCCCCTCGTTCCACTGGAACTAATGAGATACTAAAGACTTACTTTTTCCTTCTTTTATTAGGGCGGAATAAAAACCAACTCCTCATTATCCATCCATCAATCAAATTCCTCTTGATACATTTTTTTTTATGCTTTCTCTCTCCATCTCTCGCTGTTGCAATGATGAATAATCTCTGGCTTGGCAGAACTCCACTGTTTAAAGAATCTCTTTGTGTTCAGGGAAATGGTTACGGCGAATAGTTTGAACTATTGCAAACTATTATAGTACAATTGCCAAAAGAAACATCTGCTCAGTGTGTCCGATCGTGTATGAGTTAGTGGGAGGACAGGGTGTGGGGAAAAAGTTGGGAAGTAATTTATTGGTATGAACAAAAAAATAGTTTCCAGGAAGCTTGACACCGCTCTGGCTGACGAGAACTCCTACAACCGTGGTGACAGACCAGGGTGAGCTGAGGTTTACTCTCCCTTCTGCATGTCGTTTCCGTCATAAACAGCATGGCCTTCAGCCTGAAGAGCGGCTAGGAGATAGGTGGGGTGTGTGTGTGTGTGGGGGGGGGGGGGTTGAATAAACCAATGGTCATCATCACGCAAACAAAAGCACTGGACAGGAGAGAATGAAAAAGATCGATGTAAATGAGAGAGAGACGAGAACAAGGCCCTTGTATGTACTCGGCGGCGGGGGTGGGGGAGGGAGCGAGGAATGGCGGGAGAGAGAGAGTTTTCAAGTGGGGGGGGGGACGGGAGGTGGGGCGTCGCCTGTCTTAATCAGACGCTGCCCGTCGAGTTGTCCAGACAATCCTGGGACACGGCTGCAACCCCGCACGCCGCAGCCGACTGCCACCTGTTTCCTCAAATCTACGGAGAGCCATCCAGAGGAGCTTTGCCTCTGTATGAGCTTTAATGGCCGACGTCAGGTACACAAGGACACACATTGTTATGCGAGCAGAGAAGGAAGCAGCCTCCTCCCCCGGCCCTGACCCTGCATGCCCAACAGTTTCTCAGGCAGCCAGCCAGACACCCCCTGCACACTCCCAGCTTACTCAGCCATAAAGACAATGCTCACACACACACACACACACACACACACACACACACACACACACACACACACACACACACACACACACACACACACACACACACACACACACACACACACACACACACACACACACACACACACACACACACACACACACACACACACACACACACACACACACACACACACACACACACACACACACACACACACACACACACACACACACACACACACACACACACACACACACACACACACACACACACACACACACACACACACACACACACACACACACACACACACACACACACACACACACACGGTAATGGACCAAGCATTTCTGACCCACACCCCTGGTCCCTCACAACCTTGACTTGTGGGGGGTATTATGGTGTAATTTCTGAGCTTAAGTTGGACCCCCACCAAACAGCTTCCATGAAGTGCTGTACATATGTGTGTAACTACAGAGGCCTACCTAAATTAAAAACCCATTGGCCTTGATAGGATTTTTATTTGTTTATTTCAGGTTCAAGCTAGGTCATATTAAAGTGGAAACTTTGCAGGAAATTAAATTAACTTGGCTCCGATGCAGGATGGAAGGTGCATGGAAGTGGTCGCTGTCCCAGCTTGAGAGGAAGTAGGAAACACAAAATGCAAAGTAGACATGGGAAAAGTTCAGGCTTCACAGTTGCAGCTCAGGTTGCATAGCTTCACTATTTTCCTTCCTCCCCCCCCCCCCCCCTTCAAGGTTCCATCTGAAAAGATTACTTAAATTAAGGAAATAAAAAGCGTGCACTGGTTATGTTGTGCGTTTTTTTCCTTGCTCATAAATATGTAAAACATTTGTTGTTGTTTTCCCCCTACACTAAGAGCACTTCATGTTCAGTCAAATTAAATTGGACCAAAAAAGGTCCACGGCATTAATAAGTCAAGAGCGACTGTGCTTACGAGTTGTGGTTAAAACAAACCCACAATCAAATCCATGACTGTACACTACTGCACGTTTGCCAGAGCGTTAGATGAATCCTACATTCTTGCCCCAATTACTGCACAAAACAAATAGCTGACCCAGCAAGTGAGTATAGGGGAAATGGTGAACTGGTTTCATACCACACGCCTTCATATAATAATGGTCGAACTGCATGCCAGAGATATTTTCTCTTGTGTGGGCCTATACTACTGGCAGTATACCTGTAGGCTACACCCACTGCAGGCTAGTGGAGTGGAAAAGATTTGAATTATTTACTGGTTTCCAAAACAGGTTGTCAAGGACGCAAGGTGGCCTGTAACCTCGTTAGAAGACAACACCACCTCATTTACAATAAAAGGCCTCCACTGGGAGGAGAAAGGACAGAGCGGGTCGATAAACATGTTATCAATGCAAATGATTGACTTTCAAGGTGTTACTGCTGTGTGGGACCCTCGCCCCATTACACTGGTTACGCATTTAGAAACATGACAAATACTTGCTGACAAGTTACATTTCTCCAAAAATAATTTAAACCCCAAAAAAGGGACATTTTTCTGACACGTATTTTGATAACAAAAAAAGTCATCATTGCATATGTAAGAGGGTTAAGACTTAAGAGCCATTTGCAGCCTCATCTTTCGCCAATGAAGTGTGAATAATAGAAGACAGAGGGGACAAGAGGAAACAGGACCGAGGACAGACCGGAACAGTGACGCGGGTACACAGAGGACACAACTCGGGTACCTGGGAACAACACCTTGCTGCTCCGCGGAGCCACACCTTAGGAAAACCCAACATGGCGTTGAGTCACCGACCGAAACTCGGGTCAAAGATCGATACACAGGGTTCACGGCTGAGGAATGAGGAAACGAAAGAGATAGTCGTCCTCGACTCTCACGTCAGGAGACTGTAGGCGACATTATTTAGACATTTCAGGGGTTGAAATGCTGAAAACTTCGCCGACGCAGCGAGCGAGGAAATCACCTGCCGAACGAGCTGCTCCTGTCGCCGCCCTGACAGGTGGCAGGCGGCTTGAAATGCACCTTCTCTTGAATTATTAAAGCTCGGAGACGAAACGGAAGATAGCGCGCCGCGCACCACCAGCCGGACACCATGTTAAGTTGCTTTTCTTAAGATATAAAAGTGATAATTGCCTACCGTTTTGAAGAAGTATCGACGCCAGCAAGCAGAGCGGTCCGATCATTTTGGAGCAGTCGTGCCAATTTCGGGCGTCACGTCTCGCCATGGTCGATTGCGGTCTCCTTAATGAAACCAGGCACGCAGTTTCTCTGGAAGAATTGTAAAAAAAGAAACCTTCAGATGTGGGATAGTTTTTGTGAGAGAGAAAAAAAAGGCAAACAAAAACTTGTTTGTCTTCAGGACGGAGCAGGAGTCCGACAGAGACTCGTAATGTCCCTCGCTGCGCCTTTAAAACGGAAAGGGCTGAAATGAAAGAGTCCGTGTGTGTTCCAGCGCACAGGTGAATATTTCCCTCACAGCTGGTGCTCTGGACGTAATGAAGTGCTGCCGCGCTCGCGCGACTCCCAACAACTAGTGCCTCTGAGCGCGCGACTGTCCGACTGGGTGATGTCATCAGGCTGAGAGGCGTCACCGCTCCTCTGCTGCCCGAAAACCAATTAGGACCCGCGCAGGCACGAGGGCGACTCGGAACAACTTGTTGAAATGGCCAAAAGCGGCTTTTTTCCTGTTTGAAAAAAACGAGATTACGTAGATAACATCTAAAGTCCGCCGCGGATTTTGCTTTGATTCCTGCCATGCAAGGAAATGATCCAAGACAACGTGATTTATATCCAGGAATACTCCTGGATGGCCATGTTTTTATTTTTATTTGTGTCAAGCTCCCAACATATGAAAGTATCACTCCCGTTCATTCGCGCTCAATATTGCCTCAGAGTAATCTTGATCGAGAGCTCTATAGATGCATTACAGTATTCAGTTAATTAGCTATTAATGCAAATATTATATACAGAAGAGCGTCTCTCGACATGAAGTTACTCCACAGTGTCTCCGAGTCGGGCAGTTTTAATGTAGTGGTGAGTTAGGCCTACGTGGTAATAGATGATTCTTACGCCCTCTGCTGTATGTTTCTGCACACATACAATTGAGATGAGCTCATATAAACTCCAGCACAGATGCCAAAATCAATACATATTCATTAATAAACGCCAAAATACAAATCCAGTGGCAGTCAGCAAAATCAAATCTAGAAGAAACAGCTTCTCTTGTATCTATTTACAGACTCTTGATGAGATTTGTTTCCCCTTCAACTGAATAACTTCCAATTCATGTTTGCCCTATTTTCCTCTGAAGCAGGGTGCATACTGGCATAGCAAATACATTATCTGGTTTAGGTCTAATCCATATACCCAAGTGTTTTACAGCCAATGTAATTACATCTCCATAAGTCCCACAGTTTAAATCGTGCTGCTTGGTTCCTTCTGTTCCGTTTCATTTCCAGATTCCTCTCGAGTGTCAGTCACCCTCTTATTTGTCGTCCGTATTCCCCAAGATGATCAATGTTCTCCCGCCAGGAAAGAAAAACTAATTAACAGTTGGGATGTATTCATCTTTTTTGGAGATGTATGTCTTCAAAAATGAAAGGACGGGTTTCATTTTCTTTCCCACTCCTTGCCCACTGTAAATCCAGAAATGTGTGAAAGCGTCTGCCATGCAAAGAAAGCAGCTGTGGGTTTTAAATGCCAACAGTACTTTGCATAGCAATATTTTAATTGTGCAGCCGTCTTTTGGCCCTGTTGCTGAAAGTTTCAGCACCAGTCAGAGAAAGTGTGCTGGCACCACCCCTACCTCTGCTGCTGCCACTATATCCTATACACGCATTAAAGGTACAATGAGGAGCTTTATAGAAAAACGCCACCAAATGGAGGATTTCATTCCGTTTCCATCCCATACTCATCCATTTTTCATACCCATACCAAATCGACCTTCACACCCTTACAGCTACCACCCACTTTACGTATACAGTGCATCACCTATTTCTTCCACTCGCCGTCTTATACACCTTCCCTTCGTTTACAATTCACCTTCCCCTCCCTCCTCATCATCCCCCCTAGCTTTTCTCGCCCTCCCTCTCTCCCTCTTCCCGTGTCATTCGATTTCCTTTGTCCACTCGTCCTTCACTCCTTTCTGCTATTCATCCTGCCCTCCATCCTGGTGCTCTCCGGGGGTCTGTGGCAGTGATAATGAAGCGAATAGTTAACAGATATTAGCTCATTGGCAGTGGATTCATTAGATGGAGCCAAGGCTTATGGTGATTATTTACCCGTAGAGGAGGGGCCACAGGATCAGCGTGCTCGGTGTCAGCAGCCACAGGCTTCTTTGAAGTCACACAGTCTCTGTTCCCTTGCAACGCACTTCTCCTCTCCCTGGGTTTTCTCATTCTGTCTGAGCACCTCTCTCTCTCTCCACGTCTCCCCACTCACTGCACTCCCATTTCTTCTCTCTTTCCCTGTCATTAGACAGCCACAATACATATCTGCGCGCTCTCCATTTCCCTCTCTTTCACTATCTCTCTGCACCGCCCCCATTCACCCAATGGTAATTATGGAAAAATCTGTAACAGTGCTCAGAGGAGCTGATAATACCTTTAGCTTAATTAAAGACATTTATGGGATGTAAAGACATGTAGCCTAGAGGTTTCTGTGCACCCACACTAACCCAAACGCTTTATTTCTCGCTTTTTTGTCTCCCTCAATCCCTCGCTTTCTGCTATTCTTATCGTTTTGTTCTGTTTCGCACACACATTGTGACACACACCAGTACAAGCTGGTTCATCTTGTCCAACTGGATGTCGAGGTCAGATGTTTTGTAACTAATTCCTCTGAATTGTTCATCTCTGAAGTGTTGTAAAACATCGAAGGCCTATATTGTGGTGTACATTGTGTGTTCATGGTTAGACTACTACATGTGGTTTATCAGCCTCAAACACACACACACACACAAACACACAGTGGCAATAATGACAGTCTTTTCCTGTTGATTATCCCAGTAGTGGCCACATCCTGTTGGGCTAAGCGATGCACAGCGAGCGTGTTAACACGTCAGTCAGGGACCAGTAACATCGCTGGAAAGTGAAGAATTCTTAAAGCACTTAGGAAGGTCACAGTGTTGAACACACAGAGGTGCAGTGAGAGGGGTTTTCCTCTTATCTTCCAATGTGTGATGGAGTCTGGTTTTCTCACCATTATTCTTGTTTCTACCTTTGAGGTATATTCGTCTCACTCTGGCGTTAGAGGTATGTAGTAAAAACTTTCTGTCATTTTTAGAAATTATTGCAAAGCTGATCTGGGAAGGGGAGTCTGCACTTCCCAGATCAGTGTTGCTTTACTAGTGCATGGATGGAAGTGTTTCCACCATGTTCATTACCTTTAATTTGATCATTTTTAAAGAATGATTTTACATTTTGTCTGAAAAAGACACACACTCATTCACACTCACACACACACACACACACACACACACACAGACACACACACACACACACACACACACACACACATGGATCGTGGTCCATGCCCATACTACTAACTATTCATACACTCTGTCATACTCATTGAATGTGTTGTAACTCTGTAATGATTCCTTCTGGTCACATTACATCTATTGCATCTGTCCATCCTGGAGAGGGATCCTCCTCTGTTGCTCTCCTGAAGGTGTCTTACCTTTTTTTCCCCTGTGAAAGTGTTTTTTCTGAGTTTTTCCTGATCTGATGTGAGGTCAAAGGTTAGGGATGTCGTATGTGTACAGATTGTAAAGCCCTCTGAGGCAAATTTGTAATTTGTGATATTGGGCTAAACAAAATAAACAGAATTAAAATAAATTGGATTTCATACACACACACACACACACACACTCACACACACACAGGAGAGCTGCACATAAAGAGATGCCTTTACGAAAATGATTTCTCTGTAAGACAAAATCTGCAGTACTTTGCCAAATATTTTAATGTCAAATACATTTGAAGCAAATATATGATGCGTTAGTGGTCAGATCAAGTTAGTCAGTTAGATCAAGTTAGTCTTTCATGTACAAAGTTCTCTCTTTTGTTTTAGTCCTCCTCTGAAGCTCTGCAAAGAAAAGCTGTCTTGGGGGGAAAACAATAGAAAATGTGGTCCTAAATAAACCTGTATTCTGACTGCTAAAGCCCCATGTTAGCTTCAAGAGAACGCTTGCCCCACATCACTTATATTGAAACGGCCAGTATTGACATAAGAAATAATGAAAGGGTCAATATAACTCTTTACAGAAGGCCTTTAAATTCTGCTCTTTCACCAACATTAGCACAATAAGTGAAAGTGCAGGATTTGAAGGCCTTCCTAAAAACTTGTCTCCCTTGTTTGACGTTCTGTCTTCGCTCCATCAGACTGGGGAGATGTTGTGGTGGCTAGAGAGGGCATGCCTACCACTTTGGTCTGCACCGATACAACAATGAGGGGTTCTGTTGCCATCAACTGGATGGTGAAGTCACTGGATGAATGGAAACTGGTTCTCTCGGCCAGCGAAAGCCAAAAGTTCTCCGGTGGTGCCTCCAAGGCCTCCACGCGATTGACTGACCCGAACTTCCAAGATACCGGGGTTTTCTCCTTGTTCCTTGTTCCCAGAATGGAGGACAGCGGTCTCTACTCGTGCTTGATAAAGCAACAAGAGAGGCAGTCGAAGGAGAAGATTATCCTCTTAGCCATTCTTACAGGTAGGAAAATCACCAGCTTACATGTGAGATGTTCAACAGCTGCTGGGAATGTATGTTTCTTGGGTTTGAACATCAAACAACATGTTTTGTATTTTGTTCTGATGTACATTTACTGACATTAATTAATTAACTTTTTCTGCTTTTACAGTCTAGTTTAAATCTTAATGAGGCCTCTTGATGAGACACTTTTATGAAATGTTAATGAGCGCCTATAAAATACATTACAATTTACATTTTGAGGTTACTATAACTTGAGTATTTTTATTTAACTTTTCATTACGCCTTAGTGATCAAATACACATATTGATACTTTCCAACCAAATTTGATGAACAGACGCAACAATAAAATGCTGTGTGTGTGTTGTTTCATTCATGATAACACTCCACTAACAGTTCCCTTCCTGATTGCGTCCTCCCTGATCTTCAGTCACCGTTCTCCCCGCTGCACCCATCCCTCAGCTGAGCACCGTGCGGCTGGCTGCCAGAGTTAATCCTGGCTATGCCGTCAAGATAACCTGGGCAGCACCTGGCGGCATTTACATGAAGAGCAAGAAAACAAACACAGACACGGTGGCCAAACTGCCACTGATCCAGAACCGGGACGGAGGGACCTATGTATGCACGGTGCACCCGTGGGATAACAGCAGCAACCCTGCGTTCGCCTTCGATGTGGACGTGACGGTTGATGGTGAGGCAGACTTGAGAGCGAGAAGAGGAAAGGCATTGAGGAATTTAATACATGTATTGTTGCTTTTGTTTGAGTGGGCATCAGTACTCCAGCAGCATTATTTATTTAAGCATCAGTAGCTAGAGTTCTTCAAAGTATTTACTTGAGACCAGTTTCAAGATTCCAAAGTCTACTGGAGAACTTGCCTGAAATCCAGCCAGTCCTCCTGTGAATAATATAGTTGCTACATGTATGTATTATTCATCATATGCCTTTTGCCCATTCCTTCTTGCTTCTCTTCTCTCCACAGCTTACAGTGTGGCCTCATTCACCAATATAACATATGGTGAGTGACTTTGTAACACAAGCAGTCTGTGTCAGCAGCTTGATAAGCAGGCAGAGCAGAATGCAAAACCAACTGAAGAAGTAACTCTCAGCATATAATCCCTATTGTTGTAGAATATCATCTCTTCTCTCCATTTCCCTACTCTCTTACTATTCTGTTTACTCTCTCTGTCTTTATCCATCCTCTTTTCATCCCCAATTCCCTTTCTGTATATTTCCATGCGGTCTTTTGTCTTCACGTCTATCTCCACTCTTCGCCGTCTCATCACTATGGTTCCTCTTGTGTTTCCACTTCCTTGCTGCAGAGACGGAGATCTCCACCGCCACCCGGGCTCAGACATCGTTTCCATTGACCTGCCCTGGTGTCCAAGGGGACTACGTCCGGCTGCACTGGCTACCCCCAGACAGCAAGAGGCACAGTGAGGTACAACTGGTGTACCAAAACGACAGCTGGGGGGGTTTAACCTTTGTGACCAATCACAACAAGAGACTCCAGCTCGCCGGCCCCCCCTACAACGCGGAGGCCGGGAGCTTCTCCTTTCTGCTCACCCCTGAGTTAAAAGATGGCGGCCTCTACGTCTGTGAAGTGTTCCACAATGACGTCGCCGTCAGCCGCAGGACCACGCTCAGCGTGCTGACAGGTACGGATCGGGGTCAGGAGGCGGAGAAAGACACACAGGAGGTGGATTAGGAGGAATAAAACAAGGAGCGGGGATGGATTTGTGGTGTCACTTTTATAATAACGGTGTGTATTTCTCCTGTTTAAAATTCCATTTGCGGAGGCAGTTGTGCAAAGTAGCTGTCACAAAAGAGACAATTAAACTGATGGATGAAAAATTACCATCAGGAGAGCCCAAGTTTGTTTTTATTCTGCTTGGGTGTTGAATATTATTCTTCCAAAAGATATTACTTCATTTGTTGCTTTAATGATGAAATATTGCATAGGTGTCTAGAGACTAATGGGGGAGTAGGAACAGGTGAGCAAAGATGTGGTGAGTGCAGGACTAACAGGTGAAACGAATAAGGCCAGACGATCGGCAGGAAGGGATCCAACACCAGAGCAGGAAGCACTCAACATGAATCTATTTAACCTAAACTGAACCGCCATAAACATACATGAGATTGAACCTTGGCATTTAGCCCATGCAAAGCATTAGGGGCAGTGTTGGGGTTCAGGAACTTGCTCAAGGGCACAGAGAAGGGGAGCAGGGCATCAAACCGCTAATGAATAAAACCCTCTTACCCCTTAACCACAGCCACCAACATGAAACCAACCAAACATAAGCAAACATAACCAAACATAACCAAACATAAGCAAACATAACCTGTGAGCGGAGCAGACTGACGGCACACTTGTGGTGGAGCTGCAGCCAGGGGGCCATTAGCTTCGGGTTAATGCTCGAATGGGATTTGTTCGTACAACATGTTAGAAATCCCAAATGTTTCCAGTTGTCAGAGGAGGGGTGAACCTACATTTCCGCTGGTTGCCTGGCAACCTCACTGTGACAACAGGACTCTGTACGTCACTGTATCCTGCTATCACGTATGACTCCACTTAACCACAACTTGTCTTTTCACATTGTTGTTTGTGTCTGGATTAAACAAATAACTCATATTTGATTAGTGAGTTTTAGACAATGGCCGTGCCAGGGGAGCTGTTTCCCCTTCCAGTCGTTATGCGACGCCAACACAATCGCCTTCTGGTTCCAGCTCCATACTTAATGAACATGTAGACAAGGGAGGTCACGTTAAATAACCCTTTGAATCTGAAAGGCTTACGCATAAATGGTAGAGGATTATATAGATGGTCAAAGGACCCATGTTTCTAGGAGACAAAGATAAAGCCCTGCTGTCCTTAAGAGAGATACTAGTTCTCACCAGCTCCCCGTGTATTGTGCAGAAGTCATATAGTCCTATAGTCATAGATATGATGTCACATCACTCAATGAACACATTTACAATACTGCTCATGGAAAGTTATATTTGTCCGATTCATTCATAAAAAAAAAAAATATTCAGCAGAACACCTCTTGATTTTCATTAGAGCGACGAGGGAGGTTTCACGCTTTTCAAACGCACACGGGATGCATGTGCAACCACACGGGCAGAACCAAACACGCACACACACACACATGCAAAGCCCTGTCATGGCGGCCTTGGAAGACTTTACTAATCACGGTCTCACTGGCATCCATCACAGCCGCCCGAACGTGACCAGCCGATCCGTCACTGTCATTGTCACACTGCATCCCTCATACACACACACACACACATACACCCACACACCAATCATGTGACGCATATATTTTTACCCCACCTCATTATAAGTATCATTATGTATGATTATACCTGCAGCCCTCCCACTAAGGCTGTATGTGGCCCACACTGATCACACTAATCAAGGCTGAGATGCGTGTGTTTTTATGTATGTGTGTGTGTGTGTGTGTGTGTGGGGGGGGGGGGGGTTCTGTGAAGCTTGATTACACCCAGATGGATCCTCATTTCAGTTTGACGAGACACTAAGCATCAGTCACAGTCAACGATGCATTAGCAGCAAATCACTTTAATGAATATATATTATTTTGACCCCTCTCTGAATTGTTCTTTGTTTTTCATATCCCTTTCCCTTTACCCCATTACTCTCCTTCTGTCCATGGCCTTTTCTATATTCACACGCTACCCTTTCCCTTTCTCATCCTGCCTCGCTCCCTTCACTTCCCTCCTCCTGCCTGTCTTTTTGACTCCCTCATCCTTTCTTCAATTTATTTTCATCTGTAACATTCTCTGTCCCCCTCGCCTCTCTGCATCACAGCGACAGTTAAAACCCGCCATTCCTCCTCGAAGCTGGAATTGTGGTGCCTGTACTCGGAGCTGTCCCAGGTCCATAGCGCCCGTTGGAAATACCAGAATGAGAGTCGTCATCTGCACGTGATGAGCAAAACCCCTGGCAGGATCGCCGCCATCTTGCCCTTACCCATCACCTCAGACACAGCCGGGAACTACACCTGCTCCCTCCAGCTGAATAATGGGCGGACTGTCTGGGCAACGCATGCTGTCACACTGCCCCGCGAACGTGTGATGGATGGTATGGTATAACAAAGACTGGTCTGTGTTCAGATTTTCTTAATCAACACTATATTATTTTACTAGGACAAGAGTCCTGGAAGACTTCCTGTCAACTCAGTGGAGATAATGAACCGTGAATGTGGGAGATTCTCGGATGTGTGCTCGGTGGAGCGTTCTGCGTTCAAGCCAACTTCAGGTCAATCCGTCTGCCAGGGAGCCCACGGCTTACGCAGGAAAAAGCTCCTGACGGATGGCATATGTTACGCTTTCTTAATGTAGTTTGAAAGGTCACAGGTCAAAACTTCTGTGACGTTGTGATTTTAAGATAATATTCAGCAGGAAGGAGTTATTTTGCGTACCCAAATTTCATAGAAAACCACCACCGTTGTAATACTCTGCTCAGCCTCGATAGAACACACAACTTAAAGGGTATCGTTTCTCTCATCACACTCACCAGTTTATAAGCGACGAAAAGAAGACAGGACCTTAGGACATCTCTCCCACAAAAACTAAATTATTCAGACTTATTGTATCGGTGGCTGTGGGGGAGCACAGGAGGATGTGACAGTTGAATGAATCCCTTAGCAAAGATGAATTCACTCCCCGTTACCTCCAATACATCACTTTGGGTTGAGGGGCCCAGAGCACATGATGATGCACGCTGATGGTACGGCTAAAAGAGTGATGGCAATGGAGGAAAGAGAGAAAGCGTGATTTAACATGGTTGGAAAGGCAGGATCGAGAATTTCCACCTGAGAATTTCCACCTGAGAAAAAGTGACGAGTTTAAATCCGAGTATTAGTGGACGACATATACACAGTTGAAAAGTGACAGGCTGCAATAGTGCCAGATAGCTGTAGTTCTTGGTTGATAATCAATAGTGTGACAATAAGCAGTGACAGTAAAACAAGGTTGTAAAGAATTGTTTTGGTTAGTGTCCAGAAGGTTTTGCACATTGTTGTGAGAGACGGTTCACTGGAAAAAAGTTAAATAACCAGTACTGAAAAATATATATAATTTGGGGATATCTCATCACTACCTTTAGATGGGGCTTACAGCACGTAAGCCCCATCTAAAGGTAGTTATGGTTGTAGGAAATAGTAATGTGGCATAATAAAATTGGTTTCACCGATGTCACAGTTCAGAAAATGCAAAATTGAAGTAATCATGGCGCTCTGAAGCACATAAAATACTTAAAATGTCAGAGATGTTCTGCAATCATTTGTTATCCTGAGTTGGCCGATAATTTGCAACTCATTCAAGCATTTCTTTGGACTGTCTTCTATCAGTCACACTCCTCTACAATCACACTGATCCAATTCATCCCCCTACTTCATTTGAGATGAAATAGGCGAGAAAGTGCCAATTGAGGAAAGGAAAAGGTGAGATAGAGGAAGTTGGAAAAAAACAGGAAGAGAGAAAGGAGAAATGTGCTAGTGAGAAACCGGGAGCGTTAATGCCTCACTTCACTGCACTCAATTACCATAATTCTTACGTTAACGGTGGCATGGAGAACAGAGCGGGTCAGTCTTGGGGTCAGCACTCACTGGAGTATTCCATTAGCAACCTCTACACACACTCACCAATCAATTACAACTCACACGGCACATAAAGATTGATGCCGGCTAAAAGCTGTGACACCGGGACCAAGGTGAAGCTTTTGGGCCAATCCCTCTGCCAGGTTTCTGATAACAACAAATACTGCAGACAAACACCCGATGAATTGTTAAGAGAGGGATGAAGATCCTCTCAAAAGTGTTGGTTGTGGTGCTGTAACTGCCCATTAAGCCGCTCTCTTCATCCAGCGCCGTGTGACGCAGCAGACCAGCACCGAGTGCCTCGCTCTTGCTTCTCATGTCGCTGTATTTTGCAACAGTGATGTCATCGTCATCATGTGAGCAAACAAATCACGCGTGAGCTCTTCCAACAGAATTAGACTGCTACTTGTGTAATGTTTGTGATAATCACGCCTTAGCCTTCAATTCACCTGTTTCTTTCCGATGCTGCATGGCAGGCTTTAGCTGAAAGACTATTTAAATTGCACAGGAAAAAGAATTCTCCTGTCTTTCCTACATAAATGACTTCCTACAATGTTGAGATAATTTAACAGTATAACAGTCATTGTATTATATTTGTTTGTGTGTGTGTGTGTGTATATATATATATATATATTCCTTTTACATACATATATACTTCATTTTGTATTTTATATTTTACTTGTATACTCTATATCTTTCATCCCTGTTTTTTATATTTTATTTTATAATTTATTCTCGTGTGTTTAGTTTATTGGTGCTGCTACTGTGATGACAAATTTCCCCTTGGGGATTAATAAAGTATCTATCTATCTATCTATCTATCTATCTATCTATCTATCTATCTATCTATCTATCTATCTATCTATCTATCTATCTATCTATCTATCTATAATGAGATAGGGAATAGACAAAACATGTAAAATCAAACTATTCTGGATGGAAGTGGCAGCATCTCTGGTCTCTTTAGTACTGATTACATTACATTACATTACATGTCATTTAGAAGACGCTTTTATCCAAAGCGACTTACAAGAAGTGCATCAACCAAGAGTACACATACTGATGATTCTTCTTCAGGGGCCGGTGACTGACAGCAGCATGATGCAAATGCATGAAACATGTTTGGTAAATCTCAGCTGCATCATGTCTTAAAATCATTGAAGTGGCTTGAAGTGGTCACGTAAAGGAGAAGATGTCCCCCCTCTTGACAAACTGGAGAACAAACAGCAATAACTTCTCTCGATGTCATGTAACCACGCAAACTCTGAGCTCGACAAGTTTGATATTACTGATCTTGGAAGCATTCACGACTCTCACTTTTCTCCTCTCTTTTAGTCGAGGGTGTCAGTGTGACCACCCCCTCCCTGCTCCCTTCTCTCTCTGCTTTATTACTCCTGGTGCCCCTGGTTGCTGCAGCTGTCTGTGTGTTGCTATGGAGACAGAAACACATTTCTGATCGCGGTGAGTCTTCCGGCGCTTTCCTTTTTTGACAGCTTTCCGTGTTCTGTCCATCTTTTGCTCCTGTCGGCTGCCACTGAGTGATGTGGGCCGTGACATCCTCTGGGGTTGTTGTAATGAATCTGCCCCTACGTCCCCCACTCCTCTGTGTGTGTGTTTGTGTGTGTGTGTGTGTGTGTGTGTGTGTGTGTGTGTGCGTGCGTGTGTGTGTGTGTGTGTGTGCGTGCGTGTGTGTGTGTGTGTGTGTGTGTGTGCGTGGGGGCGGCTATATTGGTAACTCTCCCTCTTTACTCAGGTGCTGAGCAGTCTATGTCTGTGCACTCAGGTGAGGCAGAGAACATCTATGAGAATCCTGAGGATATCAGACAGGTGATGCATTCAGACATTTTCAATAACTAAATGATGAATTCCCCTCCTCATCTTCTCCTCTCCCACTCCTCCCCTCTGGTACCACTCTTTATCTTCTCTTTTTTTATTTCTCTCACCCTGCCCTCCTCTTTCCTGTCTCTATTGTGCACTTTTATATATTTTGCTTTCCTCCTCTGTCTTGGGTTTTCCTCTGATTTTCATTATCCCTCCCTCTCTGTCGCTTGTTCATTAAACCTGTTTTCTTCACTCTCCTCCCTTCTCAAAAGGCTCCTTCCCTGGGCTCAGTCTACATGGTGAGTTATTGTGTCGTCCCTTGCCTACGCACAAAGGCATGGCGCATATGTGTGTTCGTAAGGAGCTGTGGCACACACATCTACCAATGCAGACAGACTCTCTATCGCTTCTTCCCTAAGCTGTCAGCAGAGATGTCTTCCCTAACATTTGCAGCCATCTCAGATAAACTCATTGTCTATCAACTGTCACTTTTACATTAGTAGTATTAACAAATCAATCTCATTACCCAGGGCACAGAGGGACATCAATCTGCATGACCCAGAATCATGAGTCTTTACTTCCTCTTTCTCCTCCACTTCACTCACACTTTAACTGCCTTCCTTCCCCCTTTTATTCTTTATGCCAGGATTTGAAGCCAAGGGGAGAAGATGATGTCTACAAGGAACTGGAGCGGTAAGCAACAATCCCTGCATCACCTCTGTGTGTTTTGTATGCTGAAGTGTGTGTGTGTGTGTGTGTGTGTGTGTGTGTGTGTGTGTGTGTGTGTGTGTGTGTCATAGACATTATATTTGTGTGAGTGAGTGGATAAAAGAAGGTGTGCTGCTGGTGTGTGTGTGTGTGTGTGTGGGGGGGGGGGCGGCACTGTCACTCATCTGCCCCCCATCCTCTCACACTCCCCAATCATACTGGCCTGCTGAACATTACTCTGACAATGTGGCAAAATATCACGACAAGCGCTGACAGGCAGCGCCCCTCTGCCCCTGTGTGTCGTGGTGGCGTGGGCTGTCTTGTGTTTGTGTTTAAGGAAGAAAAAACGAGACTGGACGAGAGATTTGTGTGCACAATTGTCTTTATTCTCTTTTTTCAGATACGAACAGTGTCAGAGCTAATCACCAACCCACATCTCATCCTCATCCAGCTGTCACATCCGCCCAGTCCCCGGTTGCAGCAGAAGGCTTTTATAAACAAAAGTAACTGAGTGTCAGAGTTGGTGTTTAAAGAAACACTTTAGTGCTTCGGGGAGATACGACTCAATTGCCTGGATGTGTTTTCTTGTATTTTAAAGTATTGCTCTTTATCAGTACTGCATTACTGACTTGCTTTCATGGCTAGAGAAACATTGGTATAAAGGATTTCAATTGTGTTCCATATGTGTGGAAGTTCATGTTATATTATTTCTTATTTGAGCATTTGTTATTGAACCTGTTGTCTTGCATTATATGGATATCTGTATTTAAGTATATATATATATATATATATATATATATATATATATATATATATATATATATATATATATGTATATATATATTTATAAATAAACATATCTGTAGTGTTGCTTGTCTCAAATTATTTCCCCGATCAAATTACTAAGCGCTTTCGCTTTCGCCTTTGAGGTTGCGGTCAGTGCGGGCTTCCGTAGCATTCGTAGTGGAAGAATGGCCGGCTCGATGTGGCTCCGCTGTATTTTAGGGCCTCATCTGCAACGTATCCACCGCTCACCGGACCCGTCTCGACCTGAGGGCAGGGTTGGGAGGAGGGTAGGAACACATGTCTTATTATAACTTTGTTTGTGAACAGCCGACTGCGCAAACGGAGCAGAATCTCATCTTCTTAGCATGGCTGTAGCTCTCCGGCTGCTTCCCGGAAATGTCAAGTGTTTATTATTGAAACCCTGCTGTTGCTGCTGCTCGGTGACGGTTTGCAAATGAATGAAACGACGGGCACACACCAACACGCTGCTCTCTGCTTCTTTAATTAATGTCTGCTTCGCCGCGAGCGCAGCGGCTCGTCTAACTGAAGCTCCTAACGCTGTGTTCCTCTGTGACGTTAACCTCGTTAAGCTAATGCTAAGTAGGAATAAACAGCCCAACACGGGGGGAGAACACGTCTAGAAGCTGGACGGGCAGCGAATAACGAGGGTCTGCATACGTGTTTACTTTAGCATCGCCCCCGTGCAGCTCCACATCTGGATAGTTGCCATATTTACTAGTTGCCAGCTAACGACAGCTGTCCGACTGACGCGCTGCTCTCTGTGCGCATGTTGTCTCACAGCAGGGATGGAGCTACCAGCCCAGGGGTCTGGAGAAACACAGCGACAGCATCCTCGGCTGGGTCAGTAGGGCGTGTGTTTGACGATACTGCACGGAGAAGATGGAGACGTCATTAAGTGTGTGTTGTCCTCCTGCAGGCTTCAGCGCTGTGGTCCCTGTCCTACTATAGCTCCCCTCTTCTCCTTTGCTATTTGTACAGGAAAGGTAGGTTGAGTACAGCATGTTGAGGCCAACTTATTTCTTCTCCACTATAAATTGCAGTTATGACGAGCTGGAATGATTTATTATAATAATAATTCAGATTTCTATAGCGCTTTTTGAATGTGGAAATGTATTTGGATTAGTTGAGCATCAATGTTAACTTTGTTAAGTTTCGTATTAGGAAATAACATCAGACAATCGCTGGTTCCAGCTTGACCAATGAGAGGATGTTCTACCTTTCTTTTTGTAAATGTATTTTTTTTATTTGGGGCTGTCTGTTGGACAACATATGACATTTATAAATGTCAGCTTGGGCTCTGAGAAACAGCCATGGACATTTTCACGTTTCTAAGCGTAACATCAGTTGTGAATTATAATTAAAATGGCTGTTAAAGAGCAGCAGAAGTGGTTGTAGAAGAGAATAATAATGTGATTATTCAGTATTATGATTTATTGAATTTTAGCTAAATACCATGTGATATTATCCCAACATAATTCCACAGTCAAAGATTCAGAGAAAGGTGTAGTTGGAACATTTTGATAGATAGATAACATCAGTTCTACTTTATAAGAGGTTTAGTTTTGCATACATTAGTGTCTATATATCCTGTGGGTGTGTGTATATCCTCTTTTTTTTAAAATGGTAAATACATAAAAAACAAAATCTTGTGCCTTTTTTATATTATATTTTAAGTTTATATTCAAATGTGAGCCTGACATGTTTCAGTAGAAGTCATTCTCAGTTGGAAGGTTTGGCAGCAGTAAATGTCAAAATATGTATTTTTTTCTTGCTGACATTTCTTTCTCTTCCATTAAAGCAAAAATACTGCCACCGAGCCAATGTTCTCCTGCAAGTGGGATTAATATAAAGTTAATCAACTGAATCACCAGGAAGAATGTGCTGCAATAGAAATTAATTGCTTGAGGTTGTGTGCTACTCCATAGTGTATAATTGAGCTTCTGATATTGATTTATGCATATGGTTCGAGGGTGGTTGTCAGACTGTGAATCTTTGTATCAGCGCCTGTTAATGAGGCTGAGGTCTAGAAGGGAAAGGGGGGGGGGGGGTGTTATGTGGATGTCTGTGTCACTTGCTTTGTGTATTTTTAGGTTACATCTGCAGCAGTAAGCTGGTTCCAGTGAGTCAGTATTTGGGAACAGTGCTGGTGTGTCTTCTAGGAGTAGCCTGTCTTCGAGGTAAGGCTACAGGTTTACCGCTGGCAGGCGACGACCAATTCAGTACATTCATCTTAGGCTGTACATGTCGCATGCAAATCCGACTTCATGGACATTGAGAATCAAAGCATACTAAACGCATTCCTTCAGGTGTTGCTACTACATTTTTGTGTTGCATGCTCTCTCTGTGTTTTGCTTCCTTCATGCCTCCCTTTCCTTCTTCCTTTTCTCTCCCAGGCTGGGGGAGATGGAAAAACTCTGAGTATCTTCAGTTTCTCTCCATTCTAGAAGAAACCAAAAAGAATCACACGCCAACAAATAAGGTGCGCTCCTGGCAACCTGAAGTACTCCTCAGGATTTATAATAATTACGCCTGTCTTTGTAAATATCCATATTGATACGTTATAACTTGACTCAAGTGACAGCTCGTTTGTGTCCTTCTGTTTCCTTGTAGAAGAGCCTGAGGTGCTATGACTTTGACTTCTCGTTCTGGCCTTCGGATTTCAGCTGGACAGAAGTCAGCAATCCGTACGTTTTTGCTCTTCTATTTCATCGTCATTTAAAATGTCATGCGTCTGAAATGTGTTTGCTGCCCTTCTATTACCACCAGGGTCAGTTCTTTATGAATGCATGCACTCAGAGCACTTTGAAGTACACGTACGAATGCATCCACCGAATGTCAAATGCTTTGTGGCTCTCCTGTTTCATTGTAAGCCTCCGACTCTGTTTTAAACAGGAAACTGTCCAAGGCTGGTGTTTCTCTGCTCAAGCCAGAGCCCAGATTAGGAGGAGCGGCAGACGGCGTCCTCCACACTGTGAGAACTATACCATGCCACATCATCAGGTAAATGCAGTGTCTACAGCATAATCCCCAAATAAAGGCTCTGCATGCCTCCAGGACGACTGCATATGGGTTACTAGTATCAGAGAGGGGATTGATGCGTTCTGATTTTATAGTAGGTTTGCATCTCATTCTAGCCACGTTGAGTCATTTCATTCCCAAATCAACGGTAAGCATCTGTCCCGTGTTGTCATTGTGTCTTATTTCGTTCTCTCTAGTTTTCTTATCGCCCATTCATTTGGGAGGAGGATGCTGTACCCGGGCTCTGTAGGTTTACTGCAGAAAGCCATGCGGCCCATGCTCTTGCAAGGCCAGGCTAGGTTAATAGAAGAGGTAAAAGAAACACACACACTCTCTTATTGTCTATATTAGTTTCAATAAATATTGTTTTTCATTATTTGTCGATTTGTGTCCACTCCTCACAGTTTGACGGCCAAAGGAACAAGCTGGTGGCCTGCGATGGCAATGAGATCGACACGATGTTTGTGGATCGGAGGAAGGACGGGGGCCAGACCGGCCAGACCCTGGTTAGTGTCCGCAAGCATTTGTAGTTTTTATGCCTTGGGGTTGTTCCACTGAAACTCGGGTCACATCAGTCGTGTAAAGGCTGGCTCTTGAAATGAAAGCGTATGAATTCTGCCTCAGGTCATCTGCTGTGAGGGGAACGCAGGCTTCTACGAGGTGGGCTGCATGAACACTCCACTAGAGGGTGAGGAATCCACTCCGTTACCAGTCGGGATAGTTTATCATGCAAAAGAATGGGATGTCTCTTTTTGTGAAATGGTTGTATTTTGCCTAAACTTGGCTAAATCTTGACTTGCTGTGCACTGTAGGAGGTTACTCTGTCCTGGGCTGGAACCACCCGGGCTTTGCAGGCAGTACGGTAAGAAGCAGTGTTTTCATTGGCTTACAGCTTCACATAGCTGGACAAACAACGCAGTGGAAACGATAACGGCCTGCTTCAACTGGACAGGGTTTCACAAGTCGATGAAGTACATGGTCAATGTTGTCACTGGGGTGAAATAAAACATTGAACATCTGTTTACTCTTCGGCGGTGTGTTGTTTCCTAGGTGGGTTGAGTGCCACTATGTTTAATAATGCATGGATATTGCTTTTTCACTTTCTGCCAGGGAGTGCCTTTCCCCCAAAATGAGGCCAACGCCATGGATGTGGTGATCCAGTTTGCGATCCACAAACTGGGCTTCCAGCTCACTGACATCATGGTCTATGCATGGTCCATAGGAGGATTCACAGGTACAGAAAGTGAAAACAGAACAATATATGATGCTATAAATTAGAATCATGTTCTTTAGTCCTTCATCCTGGTTCTGCTTATCTCGACTCATTCGATGCCCCTTATTCCCCTTCTTAGCCAGTTGGGCAGTGATGTCGTACCCAGAGATCCAATCATTGGTGTTGGACGCCTCCTTCGATGACCTCCTGCCTCTGGCCCTCAAGGTCATGCCCAACAGCTGGAGTGAGTCTGAGGGCTTCATCTATTATTTGTTTGCAGCAGGGAGATTTGTTTCAGCAACTGAGATGTCTTTGTTATATCTTAGAGCCGCTGGTGCAGCACACAGTGAGACAGTACCTGAACCTCAACAACGCCAAGCAGCTTCTCAAGTGAGTGGAGCGTCTATTTATAGTGATACTCAGGACGATCATGAGCCTGTGAAAATCCAACTGCAGCCATGTGGCCAATCTACACTCGACTCCTTCTCCTCCTCCAGATATCAGGGACCCGTGCTGCTGATCAGGAGAACCAGAGATGAGATCATCACCACAACGTGAGTCTGAACCAAATGTCTCAGTATCAGAAGTTTGCTTTCCATTGGGTTTTGCATAATGTTGGTAGGACATATTTAGGTTAAAATAGGACATGAAATGAGGACATAGCGTCCATTCAATGTAAAATGGGATCCAAAGTTAGAAGAAAGACTGTGCACCTGATGTCGGGCTGACACTTATCAGATTGCCTATGATGGAAAAAAAGGTTTTTGTTAACAACGACAGACTATCATTGGTTGGAATGTTTTAGTACACCCACTAGTATGTCGTAGTCAAGTACTTAAAGTTAAAATGCAAGAAAATCTATAGCATTTGCCATTAAATGAGTATCAAATGATTGGCGTGTGGGTTTATAGAGTAGAAGCATGCCAAATGGCATGTAGCACTATATCTAATTCATGGTTATATAATACTCCAACATAATTAGAAACACTTTCACACCAGAAACGTACCCAGAACTTGAGTCGTCTCCCATTTACAACGCAGTAATTGTCAGTTTGTTGAGGTTTTGTGTCTTGAGTGCAGGAGGAAGCCTTCACCTGCCTCCTCAAAGACCACTACCACTATAATACGCTGTTGGCTGTCTGTCACAGGGGTCCAGAGGACGTCATGTCCAACAGAGGCAACGATCTCCTGCTTATACTGCTGCAATCCAGGTCGGTGTTCTCAACCCTGAGTACGATCGATGTGTTCTGACTTGATGAGTGAGGCAAGTGATGAAGTGTTTAATGTTTCCGCCTAGGTATCCGAAGATCATGACGGAGGAAGGGGTGAGAGCGGTCAGGCAATGGCTGGGCTGCTCCAACCCCTTAGAGGAAGGTATGCGTCTCCACCTTTCCATTGGACACTTTCAATCGCCTTCAACTCGGCAAATTGTTTTGTAAATGTAGAAATCACGTTTTATATTACCCTGAGGAAACGTGTACGTGTGTAACGCCGGCGCCCTCGCTCTCCGCAGCGTCGGTGTACAGCGGCTACGAAGTGGACGACGACTGGTGCGTGTCTGTGCTGCAGTCGTATCAGGCAGACCGAGATGCCGTGTTTCCGTGGACTGTTGGTAAGCCCTCGGGTCCTTTCACATTTACAAGGCAAACAAACTGCACACGCTACCACTCTCATGCATGTGTCGCCTCACAGGGCCGTTACATGGCTTCACACACACTCTCTTGTGCCTCTGTTCCCAGGCGAGGACATGACTCTGGAGGGAAGACGGCAGCTGGCTCTCTTCTTGGTAAGGAAAGAGTCTTTTTGTTATACATGCACTCAAACCCAGCGTGTGTGCCGTTGTTCCCGCCGTCTGATTTAAAGGGCAGCCACCTGTTGTCTTTATCACACCGCCAGTCGGAATACAAAGTCTAATTTCCCTTTCCCCAGTATGTCCTGTCTTCCTGTTCAAGGCTAACCTTACCTATTCTCTCCCACTGGAAAAAAAACACTGCTATTCAGACATAATTACCAGAGGAACTCTATTCTGGTCACCATAGTAACCAGCTCACCTGTGCTCTTAGGTTGTCTGCTGTAATATATTTCACCGTGCTGCGCTTATTGAAGTCATTTAACATCAAACAAGACCAGTGCCATCAATTACAGCTAATGCTATGCTTTGGCTCTCCCGGTAATTCCTTCTGAATTGGGCTTTATCCTCCTCCCGTGTAAATCCTTAAGAGATGGGAGATTTGTACGGCACTGAGCCAGAAAGACTGAACCTAATATAATCAAGTTCTCCACTTTTTGTTCATCGCCCACCCACTCCACTCATATCTATTCCTCCTCCTTCCCCGCTGTCTCTTTCACTCTCCCAGGCACGAAAGTACATGCGAAACTTTGAAACGACACACTGCACTCCTCTACCCGCCTCCGAGTTCCAGTCTCCCTGGAGACTGTAGAGAGCGACGGCCGGACGGACGCGAGGGGACCGGCGGCGGAGGATTTGGATGGCCTGTGGTCAATAGCGTGTTTCTGGCATGGTGTGAATGTAGAACTGATTTTGTTCTTGATTTTCTTTTTTAGAGACTGATTCATCGTCATGTTTATTATTGCTGTGGTGGCATCTGAAAAGATCTGCTCTCCTGTCTCATCCGTAGCCACACGCCTGTAAAATATGGTACATCTTTTGGTTGGTTACTCATTCTGTTCAGTGTTAGTCTCTCCTAGGGGAAAACAAAAACTTTTTTCCCCCTCATTCCACTCTTTGGCTGTATTTGTAAAGCAATTAGAAGTAGAAATGCATCGCTAGCATTTAAATATTGACTAACCTGCAAATCTAGTCTGAATCTTTAAAATGCAGCCAAAGTGATGTCAGGTTTAGTTCTTTTCTGTGGACACCATCTTATGAACAAAGCTGTATCCTAAAATAATGCTCTTGGATGTCTGGGGCTCAATACTTGACGAGTGTTAAATAATAAAATTGTACAGATAGGAAAAAAACGTGATCGTAAATAATAAAGATAATAAAATTGCCTCGGAACAGTAAACTGCTGGAGACCATCGTCTTTCATAAAAGCTTTATTGAATTCCCTCTGTATTACACCACGTTAAGAAGGAAGTTACATCATTGTCCTGAAGTTGTCCATGGCTTCTTTCACTTTTCCAAGTTCGGATTGGCTCTGCCGCAGCTGTGGAGAAGGAAGTCATTATTTACTTTAACCAGAAAGTGTGACTTCCCGAGAGACACTGCGAGTCAATTTCCTTTTCCCACCTTCTCGGCATCCTGCTCCTGCACCTTCACCGGCACCTTCTCCTTGTAGTCACTCTTTGCAATCTTCTCTCTCAATTTCTCCGTCTGTTTCTCCAAGTCGCCTTTCTTAGTCATCAGCTTAGCCACTTCCTTCTCCACGTCGATGAGACCCTTGGGGAATCAAAGGTGAAGACGAGAGCCGGTTAGAAATAATGGTCTTGTTATTTCATGGCATTAAAAAAAAGGAGCAGAGGAAACCCTAAACTATAATTAAAGCAGAGGTTATCTTCCTCACGCTCCCAGACTATTCAGGTGTCAAAACAAAAAACAGTGAATTTAACTACTTTACGAATGTGACGGCGAGACCGCGCTGAATTGAACAGATCCCCCTCCTCACCTTGAGCATGAGGTTGACAGTACATCTGTCAGAGGCGATCGCCACAGCGCAGCCTCCCGGGACGGGCTGCTTGGCCGTCAGAGCGATGACGGCCTGAGAATACGACAAGGTCTGGATCGGCAGACTGTTCTTCTGCACCAGGGCCGCCGTGGCAGAGTCGATGCACTGGAGGTAGCCTGGGAGACACATGGGGCGTTCAGGCGACCACAGATAACGTGTTGGCTGCATTAAGGATTCAATACACGCGGTGGTTAAGACGCTTACTGGTAACACACTGTGGGTTATTCAGCTCTTTACACAAAAGGAGCAACACAACAAATGCACAGGTTACAAAAAAGAAGCAAAAGCAAATACATTATCATTTGTTATGTTACCATATTAGTATCGTTAAGGCATTAATATGTCTGCATTTCATGTTGTAGCCGAGGTGGAACTACTCTACATATTGTTCTGTAGTTTAATGTGGTTCAATGCACCATAAAAAAAGTAAAAAGTACAATATTTGCCTACAAAACTGTACTGAAGTATATAAAGTACACTTATTCTATTCATCAAGTAAAGAGAGCCTCCTGTCTTGGGGGAGTCACACCCGCGGTGAAAGACGCTGGAATTGTCATTTCTAATCCAGAAAATGAATAAATGGCCCGAAACCAAAGGAGCGATGTCAGTAACTCCTGACGAAGCGCGTGTCTGTCATCTTACAGTCGGCTTTGGTCTTGTTCATGTTGTAGTCGGATCGCAGGGAGCGGATCGTCTTGATCACAGTCATCACAAACTCCATGTCCCGGTCCACCTCCGCGCTGTGCCAACAGAACTGAAAGTCACAGAGAAGCACATTGATCACGGAGACCGCAGGAGAGCGGCATTTAAAATATGTGATGTTCAACATCTCCAGCTGCAGCTGGTTAACCCCTTCACTTCTGACCCGCACAGACACGTATACATCATCTTTAACCACCCTCCTCCAGCCTCTCCTCCTCTCACCTCCTCGGTGTCGGGGTAGGGTGTGACACAGATGCTGGGTGGATCGCTCTGAGGCCGTCGCCGCGGTAACCTCTGATAGAGCTCCTCACTGACGAAGGGCATCACCGGAGACAGGAGGCGCAGGCCGACTTCTAAACATGTGTAAAGGGTCTGTCGGCACACCAGGCGCGGCCTCTCGCCGCTGCCGCCCTCCTCCGATTTACTGAACACCGGCTTCACGCTTTCCTGGAGGACGAGAAGAGCGGCAGGGAACAGCTTTTGGTACAAAGTCTTCTGCCTTCACTTTTCACTCACAGACGTTACAGCACCGGTCTCGCGCGTTCTCACCAGGTAGACGTCACAGAGCTCGTACAGCCAGAAGTTGTAAATGGCGGTCGTGATGGTCGGGAACTCGTAGGCCTTGAAGCCGGCGTCACAGACGGCGACCGCTGCGCTCAGTCGAGACAGAATCCAGCGGTCGGATACGCTCTCCTCCCCACACAGCTGGGGGATTCAAAGAAGAGCAACAGAAGAAGAGGTTCACAACGCAACTCCTGTACCTTTATGACTGCATGGGAAAACAGAAGATGAGTAAACGAGGCGATCGATGGTTACTACACATGTGTTTGGTCAGACGGTTCCCGTGTGCAGGGAGCAGAGCTCCTTCATGTTCTGCGTCCTTCATCTCGTCCCGCAGCCTCACCTGGGCTTTCTCCGACGGAACAAAGTCGTCTCCCAGGGTCCTCATGGCGAACTTCACAGCGTTCCACAGTTTGTTGCAGAAGTGGCGGTAACCCAGGATGCGGTTGACATCCAGGTTGATGTCTCGACCTGAGGGACGGACGCAGGAACGCAAGGACGCCGTCAGTGGGTAATCAAATGAATCGAGTCAGGAACAACTCGCCGTATGCCGACGGACTGAAACCATATTTTCCAGTGTTTTGATATATTTGATGTAGTCGGGGTTGAGATGGAGGCCGTTGGCCGATGGAGGCACACAACGAGAGAGCGGGAAAGAAAGAGCCAAAAGTCAAAGGAGTCACCTTGACTAGTGTAGGCGCACAGCGCAAACCGGAGAGCGTCTGTGCCGCACTCCGGGATGCCATTCGGGTAGTCGGCCGTTTGGCCCTGCTTCGCCTTCTCCTCCTCCAGAGGATCCAAGTTGCTGTTCAAAAACAGGGCATGAAGACCCTAAAGGGTGGGGGGGGGGGGGGGGGGGGGGGGAGAAAGGGACGTCATCTCCAGAAAAAACATGTGTTCAATGGCTTTCTCTTTTCATCTTGAGAATGGTGATTTCATCCTTCCAACTGCTCGGTGTTGCAGAGGACAGGAAAGAGCTTTTAGAGGCTTTTATTATGGTGGCCAACGTATGGTGTAGTCCTTCAGTGCCCTCTAGAGGACAGATCTGCTTCCACTGACGGAGCGGTTTCCGCCAGCTGGTGAAGAGATTTATAGCCTCAATAAAAGCTTGTTGGAAGGAGAAAAGAGTGCTTAATAAATCATACAGGGATGTAAGCCCACGGGGAGCAGTGTGCGAGTGGTGACCATGTAAAAGAAGACCCAAACCGGAGAGAGGGGAGAAGAAATGTATGCGTCTGAAACTTGATGAGGCTTCACCTCGAGGGAGATTCCTGTAATGACGTCCAGAGGGTCAATGACGTTGCCCAGAGATTTGCTCATCTTCCTCCCGTGGGCGTCTCTCACCACTGCGTGCAGATACACCTGGAAGAAAGCACCCGCAGCCTGAGTCATGTCCAGCTACTAACTCCAGCATCCCGCCCTGTTGGGTTGTGCTCTGACCTCTTTGAAGGGCAGCTTGCCGGTCAGTTTGAGGCCCATCATCACCATACGGGCGACCCAGAAGAACAGGATGTCATGGCCCGTCTCCAGCAACGTGCCAGGGTAGAACACATTCAGGTCCTGGGTCTAAGGGAACATTGCAAACGACAACATTAATGATGGGAAACAATAAACAAAGCAATGTTCAAAAGTCATGTTTTAAAAAATTCTAAATATCCGAATTTATGCGGCAGGCTTACAGTTTATATACACTTTTCTTTCTAAGTGTTGCTAATGCAGAAGATATCCTTGCCATCTACTGCAATCCTGCCATTTGAGTCAGAAGGAAGGTGGGTGACCTCCGTCTCTTACCTCATTAGGCCATCCGAAGATGGAGAAGGGGAAAATGCCAGACGAGAACCAAGTGTCGAGAACATCCTCATCTGAAAAACAAAGACAAGAATGATGTAACCTGTATGAATATGGAGTAGAATTAAATCCGATTAGGGCGCTCCGTGTAGTAGCCGAACATTAACCGATTAGATAACCTTTACAATAGCCGTGGTAATGAGACAGCCTAATTAAGAGCTCTTCCTACCTTGTCTGAGGGAGACTTTGTCAGCAGACACATTGAAGCGCTTCGCCGCCTTCTCTCTGGCCTCCTCCTCCGATCTCCCGCTCACCCAGTAATGACCGTCCATGTCCTGGAGGGGGGAAAAAAGTAGATGAAAGAAAGAAACAGGTAAAAGAAGTGTGCACGTAGCTTTTTAATCGGTCCTCTCCAGACCTTGACAACAGTGACATCCTCTTACCTCTCCTGGTTTTACAGCGGCGTCGCTGACAGTGATGAAGTATGCGGGGATACGGTGACCCCACCAGAGCTGCCGAGAGATGCACCAGTCCCTGAGAGGAAGATGGATGAAACGGGGAACTCACTCCATTGATTGTGCAAAATCATCTCCATCTCTAGCGCTGCAACAATGATGTGGTTAATCAGTTTACTCATGGATAGAAAATGTATTGTGATTCAATTACTTATTCACTATTATCCCTTTTTGAGACCTGCCGCCATACATTCTCTGGTTCCAGGTTCTCAATTGCGATTTGCAGTTTTCCCATAATCTTTTGTCTGTATCAAATGTAGAAACATCACTGTGATAACAACATATTTACCAAAATATGCCAGACATGCCATAACTGCAAATATCGTTTTTGAAGTATAAACAAGAAGTATCCAACAGATGAATCACGTTTGAAATAAAAGGATGATTACCTGATGTTGTCCAGCCAGTTGAACCACGTCTTGAGGTGGTGATCGGGGATGATTTTGAGTTGTCCCTCTCTGACGGCGTCCGCGGCCTGCTTGCCCATATCTTTGCAGGCGACATACCACTGCGGCTTCAGCAGCGGCTCCACAATGTCCTTAGAACGACTGATGGAGCAGATTCATACGGGAATCACATTTTACAAGGATGATCTGAAACACGACTGTTGTACTGAACCTCCCTTTACCTGCAGACGGGGACCACCATGGGGTTGTCTTTGATCTCTATGAACTGGCCTCGGTCCTTGAGAGCCTGGAGCACCGTCTTCCTGGCCTCAAAGCGCTTCATGCCCTGGGGGTGGAGACAGAAGAGTTAAAAATGAGAAATGGGGACATGACGCTGCTTCACCGCGCAAACTATGAAGAAGGCTTTTAGTGTCACCGCGGAAACGCACAAACTGCAGGGGGAAGGGCGATAATGAGACACCGTACCAGGAAGGGAGGAGGCACGTTAATGAGGAGGCCGTCTTCGTTCAAAATGTTGATGAAGGGCAGATTGTGCCTCTCTCCGACCTCGTAGTCATTCTGGTCGTGAGCGGGGGTGATTTTGACAGCACCTGAACAGAAAATGGTGCAGCGGAAAAAGAGAGCAGGAGAGAGAGAGAAAGGGAAAAAAAGAGAACAGACATAATGAGGAGAGAGTTCTGGCTTCACGCCTTCGTTATTGTTACGTGTTCTCGGCACCCTGCAGACCCACGGGCAGCTCGTCTCCTCCTGTAACCATGCCTACCTGTTCCGAAGCTCATGTCCACAAAGTCATCGAAGACAATTGGCATCTTGCGGTCACAGAAGGGGTGCAGCACTATTTTTCCCTTCAGATGCTGATATCTGGAGTCATCCGGGTGGACTGCGACCGCCGTGTCTCCCAACATCGTCTCGATACGAGTCGTCGCCACTATCACTTCCTCGTCTGGGGAGCACAAAGAGAAAAGACTGTAAATAAAAGGCATTACTCAAGTGGCACAATGTGTCTCGGTTTAAAACTGTTTGCTCTCTATCAGCTCATCTACCTGATCCTTCCACCTTGTAGGCAAAAGACACCAGCACTCCAAACTCCACCTTCTCTTTGTACCCAGGGACCGGCAGCAGAGTCCTTCCAGTGAGCTCCTTCTTGTCCACCTGCAAAGCAACCAGAGGAGGATGAGAGCGCCGCATGGCCAGAACTGGACATACGAGTCACCATCACAGCCGTAGGGCTGAGGACTGTTTGACAAATGACCAAAATCACACTTAAAATCAAACTAAATCTAGTATTTGACCATTTGTGGCCTTTAATTGCCCAAATACCTTTTTTAGTACTCAGTACTTCAGAGAGTTTGATAGCCAGATCTAGTAATACATGTTATTATAGATCAGGGGTCACCAACACGGTGCCCGCGGGCACCTGGTCGCCCGCAGGGACCACGTGAGTCGCCCGCACGGCATGTTCTAAAAATAGTCAACATTGAGCTCCGTAAAAAAAAAAAGAAAGGCCATAATCCCCGGGCACTAGGACCTGGGGGGAGGCTGCTGCGATGGCTTTCTCACTGCAAGGACCTTCTCTCAAAGAGCCAGGATGACAGCCAATGAGTTGAGCTTAAAGTAAACGATGCACCAAGTGAACTGAACATCAGGTAGTTACAGAATGTCAGGAGTTGTTAATGAGTGTCATATTTTTACTAGTTCATCTTCATCTCAGTGAGAGCCCAAGAGAGTCCAAAAGCTCAGAATGTCAGTCATAGTGATGAAATATCCCTTTGACTCTGACATTGTGTCTCAATGGATCCAGGGCTTTAAGAGAAGATGCGGCCCAAAGGCCCCTCTGCTTATTAATATGAGGGCCTGCACACTGACAGTGGGTGCAGAGGACATATTGTTCTTAACATCTTTAGTATTACTACGCGTCTTCGGCACAATCTATGTTCTCCGTCAGAATGTTGGGCAAAACAATCAAAACACCGTAGTTATAAAAGCTTCAGGTTGCATCAAATCACGTGGATGTCGTGTGGCGGCTCATTATTAAAAGGTGATTTATGCAAATGTCTTTTTCGGGAAGTTTATATTAAACAAGTAGCCCTTCGGATTATTTTGTACCCTTGAAGTAGCCCTCGGTCTCAAAAAGGTTGGTGACCCCTGTTATAGATATATAAATATATACACTTTCAAAGTGTTTTATCACACAATGTTTGTATTTTTGATTAAATCTCAATCAAAGTGTAAAAGCCCTCAAATTAAATAATAAAAATAACAATAATAATAATCAAATATAGAGTGACGTATGTGATTTTACTGGCATATGGCCTTGATCGTATCACTCCAGTGAGCTGCATGCTTGCCTCTATGTCCGAGATGGCAGAGTTCAGAGTGCAGGACCAGTTGACCAGGCGCTTGCTCCGGTAGATCACGCCCTCATCGTGCATGCGGATGAAGGCCTCCTGGACTGCATAGGAAAGTTTCTGGACAGAGACGGTAAAGACATGAAAGTTAGGAATTCAGATTGTATTTGTTCAGATTGTATTCATCCGAGTTCATGGATTAAACTCACGGGGTCCATCGTGAAGCAGGCTCTGTCCCAGTCCAGAGAGGAGCCCAGCTTCTTCAGCTGGTGGTAGATCCGGTCTCCCTTCCTGCAAAGTGGTGAAGTCGTTACGTTTTCTTTACTCTTGTATTTAAACAAGTTAAAATCGATCACACCTCCTCCTTCCTTCACTCACTCGTTCTTCCACTTCCAGACTTCCTGAATGAAGTTCTCCCGGCCCAGCTCGTGGCGGCTCATACCCCTCTCTCTCATCAGCTTTTTCTCCACCACCACCTGTGTGGCGATGCCAGCGTGATCACAGCCCGGGTTCCACAAGGTGGTCTCACCTCGCATCCTGTGCCTGGACGGACAGAGGGAAGCACACCGATTCAAACACACTCGATAACAACAAGATCAAATGACATAAAAACTGAAGCTAAAAAAAAGAAATCCCATGATGCAACAAAAGCCTCACTGAAATTATAGTTTGGAATTCCATGAAACAGTCCAGTTGTAGTTACCATCTGGTCAGAGAGTCCTGAATGGCGTTGGTGAGGGCGTGGCCCAGGTGAAGGGATCCAGTCACATTGGGTGGAGGGATGCACATCATGAAGACGCCACGGGGGTTGTGGTCGCTAATACTCTCCCTCTAAAAGAGACGGGCATGTTATTGCAGACCGAAATGATGAATAACAAACGTGACATCTTCTGTTTGAATAAAGCACGAGGTGGAGGACTTCTTTACCCCGTACTCCGGCTTGAAGAATCCCTGCTTCTCCCACCACGGGTACCAGGCGGCCTCCACGTACTGAGGACTGTAGGAGTCGGGAAGTGGGCTAATGATATCTGACACCAGAGGAGAAAGAGAGAGAGGGTTGACAGATCGTCCCAAAATAATCACAATGACAACACTATACATATTAACAGGGTTCTTACACATTTTGACCAATGGATTTCCAGGACTTTTCCATAAATTTTGCGTTTTGAGAGCGTACGCCGGCTAATATTTTGAGCGTCTTTTCTTAAACATAATAATTATTTTAAACTCAGCGTAAATGAACATGTGATTATAACACATTTCCATGACTTTTCCCAAACATTTATGATTTAAGTTTTTTCCATGACTTTTCCAGGCCTGGAAATGACCATTTTAAAATTCCATGACTTGTCCAGGTTTTCCATGACCGTACGAACCCTGTATTAAGGAGGAACACATGGATGATCCTTCCTCACATAACAAAACCTGATGCACATGATGGTTTGTGACATAGATCCATTTGCGTGGCACTCATTGGAGATCGGCAAGCATTAAAGCAACAAGCCTTCAAAACATTCCTTTTTAATGACATACCTGCAAACTCATGAGGGGTGAAAAAGGTGACAACGGGGGTTGCAGGAGGTGACTTTTTTGCTGTTGTCTCCACACCACATCCACGTTGTTTGATGACCCCTCAAAGCTTTTATAACTACAGTCTTTTGATTGTTCTGACCGCAAATCTAAATAATAATAACAAATATTTTAAGAAAAAAGGTCCTCTGAATAATTCAGTGATTGGGCCCTAATAATGGTAATAACTTTACATTATCATTATATATAATATTGTTAGTCATTCATGAACCAACTTCCTTCTTTTTTTTTTTTTCCTTGTGTGCTCTGCTGAGCTTTGAGCCTGTTCCATGAGTCTGTTCCTTCGACGTGTGCCATCAAAGATGTTTTATTGCGAACATCACCACATCACATGTTCTCCGTGTCTCACTCCAATCTCATAAACGCCGGCCGTCAAATTTTTGCATAGACACATTTGGGCGCGCGCCGAATCTGATTTCCCGAGCGCCTAAGTAAGGTGCGCGAATTGACAGAGCGGCCAGCTGCTGATTATGGTGAACACATCCCCCCGTTAACAACTCTTCTTTGGGAGCACCAAAGACCTAGCCTGACGATGTCATACTCATAATTCTAGTCAGAATGTGAGTCTGATACCGCTCCGTTGGGCTGTGATTATGGGGCGTGTTTCAACCGAACCAGGAAAGAAAATGCCTCTTCGCTCAATTGGATAGAGCTACAACCAATCAGAGCAACGGAGTATGTGACGTGTTTTAAGCGACGCATGGTTGTTGAACTCAACTGCACGCACACTGGAAGAAGCAAGCGCCTTTTGATGACGTGGTTGGTTACGTTACTGTTGATCATCTGTCCGTCATTGTATAAAGCCCGCCCTGACAATTTGATTGGTCCGGTCAATATCTGACCGGAGATAATTTCTCCCCAATGGAGCGATGCCAGACCGAACTTCCCGACTTCAAATGTTGATGGCGGGGCTAAGTTCGGTCTTGTATCCAGGCTATCGAAGACCCATTTTGACCCAGGAAAAAACCTGCTAAACTTCTCCTTAGTTGCAGGTTGCTCCTCACAGGACGCAGATGGGTTTGACCCACTATTGTTCGGTCACAAACGAAGACATGAAGCCTGAGTAGATGGAGTTGCGTGTGTCTCTCATGTACTCTTGTGATATTACAAGAATCCAGTGCCCTCCCCCTTTTCTATGAATGGGGAAAGCTACAACCCCACACATGGTGAAGTCACTAACGAGTACTACTCCTGTGACGAGAGAGAAAACACTCCCACCCGCATCGATAAATCACCTTTTTTCTCCCCCGGGGCAGTGGCAACATTGTATGAGATCACTTCCAGGTCCTTCTTTTCTGGTTTGGCCTTTTTCTAAATGAGGGTAAAATGCACATGAAGTTACATTGTTAATATAGACCAGATATAGACACTCAAAAGCTGCACTTGTGTCTTATAAGACGTTCCATTTGTAGAGGTTCAGTATCCATACCTCTGTTGGTGGCTTAGTCTTTTTCTTTGCCTCCATGTCCTTCTTCTGCTGGAACTTTTCCAACTTTTCTTTCTTCTTTGCGTCTTTCTTCAGCTGGGCTTCTGTCTTTGGTGGGCCTGTAGGAGGAAACATTGAGAAAATCTGAATGATGTTTCCACATAAAAGAAGTATTCATGAACTGTGGCACAAGACTTCCTTACCATTAGCTTCCTGACCATTAGCTTCTGGTCCATTAGCTTCGGGGCCATTAGCCGTGGCATCAGCAGGAGAACCATCAGGACTGGCATTGGCAGCTTTAGCATTGGCTGGAGGGTTTGTATTCGGTGTAACTGGCACCATCTTCTCACAGAGAGTGATCTTCCCCAACGCCTTCAGGAACTGTGGCTGATTCGTGCAGGTTGTGAACCACCTCGTCACGTTGGTCAAGACTTTCCTGTCTGATGGCTCCAACACCTAAAATGAAAAACACATAATCAGATAAAGAGTGGACTGATTTCCCAGGACTAACATGTTCAGCATAGATGAGTGACGTGTGATGCGCAGCATACGTACATATTTAAAGGGGAGCAGAACAGCTGTAGCTACGGCCATATCCGCCAGGGTGACGCTCTCCCCGACCAAGAAGGTCCTCGGCTCCAGTGCTTTATCAAGAACCTTCAGAACACGGATCAACGCAGCCCGGGAACTCTGCTGGAGCTGAGAACGCACCTGTCCTTTTAGAATAAAACCCTCAAACGATAACATAAATCACACGTGACTAATAAAGCATTTAAATGATCGCATCACCTTCTTATCCACTCCCGTCATCCCCATCAGGGGGAAGACCACAGCGCAGGACACCGGGGTGAGTTCATTGTCTGCAAAGCTGAGCCACTGCCACACCTGGCTCCGCTGCTTTGCATCTACACCAGCTCTCTTCCCCAGATCAGCCAGGTACCAGGACACGGCGCTGGCCCCGCTCAGGACGGCGTCCCCTTCCCCGGCGCCCAGCACCAGGGTCGGTCTGGAGCGGGCGTTCAGGGACGCGGGAGGTTCCTCTGTAAGAGTCTGCGGGCGGGAGGAACTGAACTCTGCAGCCACGAGAGCCAGGAGGCTCCGGAAGTCATCGGGGTGAGGGGACACGAAGAGAGCGGCCATCTCTGGGACAGACAGACATGAAGCTCATGGTGAAATGGTTTGGGTTGTGTGCACGTTTACTTTGAGGGAGTAGTAACTAAACAAGCAACTTTTAAAGACATTCTTTATCTGCCTGACATGGTGGAGTGGGTGTGTTTGTCAGACCAGTTTAACAGCGTGTCGTCTACGTTTAGGTTAACTAGGGACACGAGCCTCCTGGGGGTAAACACACCGGTATAAGTGTATTAAAACGTGTTTTAACATCTTATACTGGTACATATCGTAGTGTAGAAGAGTCAGAAGACAGCGAACACTTTCTGTTTCACTTTCTGCACAAAGCTCGCGATGCCTCCCTGTCACAGGTTGACAACAAGTCATGAAACAGGCTCGTTAGCTTGAGCTAATCACACAAACAAACTATTCCTAGGCGCGCATCTCGAGCTTTACGCGTTTTTACGTGTTTTTAGATCTTATCTTATCTTATCTTGTTTTATTTGAGTTGATGTTTAATAAATATGTGGCGTGTTATTGGAAATGAATGTAGAAACGGTCCATACCTTTAAATGAATCAGAAAGAGCCGTCAGCGTACAGAGCCCAACCACATGAATCCTCGTCGACTGACGCAACCAGCGAAGTGTTCCGGGTTTGACGCGCTGCTTCCGGCCCAAACCGGAAGTCTGTGAAAGGTTTTATTTATAATCATAATTAAAACAATTATAACAACCTGTGTTGGAAAAGTAAAAAGATAATTAAAGAATAAAGCTAAATCATTAAAATTGTAATTTGACAAATGTACAGTCAGAGTTAAATAAAAGTATTTATTCAATCAGTATTATCATCAGATGTTTCCAAAGTAAAATAATGAATTGTGCCCAATTGCTCCTTTCAGAGTGATAAACTTTAATGACTTATTATACTAATTATGACAAGTATATGATTTGCATAAAATAACACTATTGTGGCCAACTTGAACTACTTCATATGCACAGTGTTCTGTTAAGTATCTGTTAAAGCCCGACTATGTAACTTTTCCACCTTAAAATAACAGCTTGAAAAAAATTGTGCCGCTACAATGACTTTTAATATGTTGATTTGCTCCTCCGCCACTGCCATCGGGGGTCTGTGGGCTGAATACTGCTGAATGTAAGATGGTTGGGACCGACCCGGTACTTCCGGCAGAAGTAGTTCAACTTGCTGTCTGGCAGCTTTACGCAACGTCTTATAATGCCAGTCCACGCTCGCAGCCGCAGGTGACTTTTTATTTGCTCCGCTACGCGACTCGTAGAGACGGAGTGACATGCTGCTGTGTTGAACACCGGCAGCCCGGTCGCGATCAGCTGGGAGCAGACGAGCCGGAAGAGCCATATATGGCTCGAGACCAGACGTTAAATACCTGAAGGGGGCGCTACAGGGGAAAAGTTACATAGTGTCGCTATAAGTACCAGTACAACAGGTCCTGGTGCCTGTTGTCCTGGTAATTAACTGGTGTTCTGGAAAGTAATGGAAAGTAAAAAGTACAACATAAATAATGAAGAAGAAGCTGAGAGTATATCAACAAATGTCTATAACAAAACTAAGTAAGACAACCTACACAAAATACTTCAGTGCAAACTAAATTAGTATCATCAGTTATTTTCTAATAAAAGTAAAAATCCCCCATTTAAAGTGTTACTATAATAAAAGCCATAAATACAGAAGAAAACTGTGCAACACAATGCAGAATATATTTATTACATTATTGGATTTTAAGCACTGATTATTCAATATGCAATGATTTACAGACAAGCATTGCAATATATATATATATACATATATACATATATATATATATATATATATATATATATATATATATATATATATATATATATATATAAACTCAAGTAATGGAGTAAAGTAAATTATCTCTAAATTGTACAGAGGTATATCTGTATTTATGTTTTACATTAAAAGGGGTTGGTTTTCATAAATAGGAACATGTTATATTACTGTGTGTTACCATGAGCATTGGAAAGAAAAAGACAGAACAAAGACAAAAACAGTATGCCAGCATCCTCTTTTATACAATTGTTTTGAACAATTACATCAAAAAGCCTTGTGCGCAGTGTTTGTTTTAGTCACAGTTGGGTCACTTGTCCCAGCAGCAGATTATTTGGACAGCCAGCCACAGTGAAGTGTAAGACCTACAGTTTAAGAAATGAGCAATTTACTTAAGTTTATTCAGAAACATAGGTCTATCCTTATCCTAACAACTGAGGTTCAAATGACATCAAACTGAAACATTCCCCTTTTTCACTCTTACATGCTAAAAAAATTCACAAACCAAAACTTGCGAAAAATAATGTTTGTCACTAATGTCTTCATGTGGACTTGTGTTCCACTTTTCAATCATTCTCATATGCACCTTTCACCGCACCAAACACTACATCAACCGTCCCCATTATTAAACCCCCTCCCAGTCTGAACACGCGACCCACTCCCGTACCAATTCTCCACACTAGCCTCCCCAACCCTCCACCGACCGCCATCGTCTGACCCCCCATCTCTGACACCACCGATCCGACGTAACCCCCGCTCTGATTCCACAGCCGGCCTCCGAAGAACTTGGTCACCCACCAAGTATTATCCAACGCGTCGCCGAATATCCCCACTGTGTCTCCAGCCAGGGTGCCCATGCCGGTGACCCCGGTGTGGCAACTGTTCCACAGGGCCCCCAGCATGGACCAGGAGCAGTAGTAGATGCTGGAGCAGCAGCTTCCCCCGATACCCAGCAGCGTTTCTCCAGCTGAGCCGGTCCAAGACAAGAGGTCAGAGGTCAAGAGGTGAACTAGGGAGAACGTTTCACCGGGAAGTGCCGACAGAACCCCAAGGTCTTCCTGAAGAACGTAGGTCACCTGAGTCAAAAGACAAAAATTACATTTTTTGAGTGAGATAAAAAAATATGTAAATTACAAAATGAAAAAAATGACATGAAGGAATGTAATCAGTTAAAACCTTATTCAAGATTCAAGATATTTTAATGTCATGTGGACACATAAGTTATTTGTACAATGAAAAGCTTATATTTCTGGGTCCTCCAAAGGGTCTCCAGTCTCACTGGAATAAGGTTTTATTACACTGAAGCTGAACATGTTAAAACTCTTCAAATTGACTACACTAAACATCTCCATGTTATTCCATAAAGTCTTGAAAGATTAGTCTCTAACAAAAATAGGACTCAAATTCAGAAACAAGTTATGATGAGTCATCTTTTTGCATTTCTGTTTAAATTGAGTTTTTTGTAGCCATTTGCCTCCTTATTTTCATTCACTTAGTAATACATGATCATCCTAATTATCCATTATTTTGTATACAAACACTTTCAATTATAAGGTGTTTTGCACGTATTTAGTCAAATGACCCATTTCTACAGTTTACTCAACGTGTGATGGAGTCTTTCAGTCTGTGGAAACTCTTGTATAATGTTAAGTGTCCTCCGTCTCGGCCTTACAGTCTACACGTGTGTAGCAGAAGGCCTGTCACAAACTGGGGGAAGCAGGCTCTGTGATGTTGCATCATGGGAAGTGAAAGATGCATCAATGTCAGCCACTTCAATGTGAGCCTCATGCTAGTGTAGCACATTGCTGTAATAACCCTTTATTTTGAATACGATACAAACAAAGCGTTGTCTAAAGGGGTCAGTAACTCATCTTACCTGTCCAGGTAACTTAGTGACAGTGGAGAACACCGGCTGCAGCGGCGCTATGAGGATGGACAAGGTGGTGGAGAGGACGTACACCAGGGTGCTGCTGGAATTTGTGTCCGTCTCTTGTTCATCCACCGTTTCTTGGCCAGCTGAGGACTCAGAAGACCCTGATCTGAGAGCTCTCGAACGGGTCACATCACGCTGCTCGACTCCTTCACTGGCACCTGAACCGATCTCCTCTCCTTCAGTGGCACCTAAACCATCTTCCTTTCCTTTAGTGACACCTGAACCAACCTCCTCTCCTTCGGCGACACCTGACCCAACCTCCCCTCCTTCGGTGTTTGAACCTCCGTCTTCACCTCCTGTGTTTCCGCCAGTAAGATCTGCATCCAGCCGGTCTATGTTTCCAGGGAGCCCGTCACCGTGCAGACCTACTCTGACTCCGACACTCGCCCCGTCTGCTCCTCCACAGCCCTCGGAGAACAGCTCCGCCGCTCCGAGAATCTCCTCCAGCTCCTTCACGCTCACTTCCCTCTCCCCTTCCCCCGTCTCCCTGATCAACCCCAGACTGAAGCCCCTCTTCCCCTCTGGGACAGCGCAGCACACTGCGGACCACTGCGGCTTGGTCTGACACTCGTCAGCAGCCCCGAGACCCCCGACGCCGGTCAGGATGTAGAGATCCCCCCCCAGCGTGCTGCAGCGGGGGGAGATGCTGGTCTCGACCAGTGTTGTGACTCTCGCGTCCCAGTGTTGAAGCGAGCAGTCTGTGGGCGACACGGGATGAGATGGATCCCCGCCTCCTCTGAGAAGAGCCGGTGCTGACACTTTGATGATTTCTTCTTCCTCTCCTTCTTCCTTTGTCTGGCAATAAAATATTAAAATACAAACAGAACCACATATTAAAGTATGACTGCATCAAGATCATTACATCACTCGATTACCTTCAGATACTTCGCTCTGTATTTTCAAATAGGATTTATTCGATTTGATTGTTTAAAATGTTCAGATGTTCTCATTAATTGTAGTATTAAATTAATCTATAGATGCAATGTACAAAGTATCATGTTTTTAAATGCAGGGACTTATAGTAAATGACAAGAGGTGCCAGTTTACAATGTGTAGTGCAATGGTGGAAGCTGTATTTAGACTTTTTACATACAGTAATATAAATATATATATATAAATATAATTATCATTTACTCGTGAAAGTATTGCATTGAAAATCATGAAGTAAAAGTATTAGCCACAAAACAAACTAAAAGTACTTGTTTTGTTGTTCTGTATTGATTAAAGGTATAACGTACAGACTGACAGAAGCCACCACTCTGAGGGATTATCAGATGATTAATGTAGAAAAGAAAAACTAATAATGTGTAATTATTTATTTTATAATCATGTTTTTTTTGTCAAATGTCAATGACATCATATCATGTTTTATTTAAATATGTATCTGAAAAGTAAACAGTAACTATCAGGTACATGTAGTGGATTTAAAAGTAAAAATAGTAGAAGTACAAAATAACAAAGTAAATACTCTGGTTAAGTACCTGAAAGCTGTACTTGAGAAAACCTACTTTGCTACGTCCCTCCATGTACAGCTCGTCCGCTGGAGCACCGATCTGTGTTGTGAACTGTACCATTGTTCTAATTCCATCACTCAAACACATTGATCCGACATGAAACCGTACGATAGATGCGCCCTTACCGCAAGCTCGCCCCCCTCCTCCTCTGCCCGCCCGAGTCCGAGATGGAAGGCAGAGAAGACGGCGGTGCCACAGGCCGGTCTGGACAGAGTGGCGAAGGCCCGTCCCTCCGGCAGGCTGTGGCAGAGCAACCCTGCAGAGGCTCCCCGAGGAGGCGTCTGTCTGTAGAAGCAGCGGGAGCAGAGGCTGTCGCCCGGCTCAGAGGCGTCCTCAGCTGGGAGCGACAGGCCCAGAGACGGGCCCAGAGCCGCCAGCAGCCAGAGCGCCGCAGCAGCTGCCCTGACAGCAGCAGGACACGGCATGTCGGGGGCGAGCGGAGAGCAAATCGCTCTCTCTCTCACACAGAAAGCAAGACGGAGAGGCGTATAAATAATCCAGTGGTTTCCGGATATAGATGGAAACGATAAGGTGGCCGAGGTCGGCCGCTGATGCTTTGTAGTTTCCTTATTCGCAGCTTGTTCTCTCCTCCAGTTCGTGTCCGACCATGTCTGCTGTCTTTTAAACTCAGCCGCACTCTGTGTTGCAGGCACAATCTTGCTTACTCCTTTATTTCCCTTTCCCTGACAACCTCGCCCCTCCTGTCAGTTCCACCCTTTGACTCTCCCTCTGCTATACCTCCACTTCAGCCCTCCCTCTTGAACACTCCATGGTTACACCTTTTACTCCAATTACGGTTAGGTACACATGCCGAGCACACACCCTTAAAAAGCTGTCAATTACCTGTAAGGCTGCATTCCAAAACAATGGTCGTTGAACACGCCAAGTCCCATGAATGGCAAACGGCTATTATTCTTGCAGCACATTCCATCATGAGCCGATTCTGTATGCAAGTCAAAACAGTGGCTTTAAAATACTTCGAGCAGGTCTTCACACTTGAAGCCCCAGGTAAAACGTGGGAGACCGAGCTCTTTAACGTCAGTTCATGCAATCCTCATTAAAGCTTAATCCCGTCTAAACCACGGGTTATTGTTTCACTCGGAGCAGTTCTTGATTTAACTTGCCAGACCAAACTCAATCCCCGTCATGCTTTGCAGAATAGCTTTCCTTAGTGTTAGAAACATGCCTGTTGAGACAATATTGGCACAAATTTTTCTGAACATGTGCATTTGTCAGAGTAAACACGAACAAAAAAACTATCCGGCTCTCTCGGAGAAGAAGCGGAGACCTGCCAGGCTGCCTTCATGTTGCGTAATTATGGGAAATATGAGCCATAGAATACCCCAGGGCTGTTCTCCAGAGAAGCAGAGGCCAAAGAGCATGAGCGAAAACCAACATGAGCGTTCCTGGTTCACGGCTTCAGTGCTGTGACTGTAGTCACACGAAGCGCATGCACCGAGTGTTCCCCGGCTGGAGCATACCTCAGGGACCGACTGCAGCGCTGGAATGATTTAAGGTGTGATGCTTTGGGTGGGGCATCAAGTCATACTCTACAACACTCCATCTAAAATGATGCAATCAGAGTATTTTTTTTTAAACAAGATAAAGACAACCTGAATAAATTGTCTTATTTAGAAATAGTGTGTGCAGAAGAATCTGTGAATGAAACTCAACACCATTTAACTATAAACAAAAGCTTTTAGTGATCTGAAATGATTTTACATTGTATTCTGACGCACACAATTAGATAGGAGCAACAAAAAATACATCTCAATTCACACAACTTAGTTTTGATTTTTCACAAGCTGTTGAACAACAAACAGTAGAACGACAAAAACTGCATGTACCATTTGAAAAGTCCAAATCATACTAAAACGTCTTCAATGGACTGCAGTATTAACGCGCTCCAAGTCTGGGATGGTGTAGGACGAAGGAAAGCCGTCTCTGTCCAGGACACACCGAGTTGTATTCACAGTTTATAGATAGCTCGACTGTTTATACAAAACAGAAACATCTTAAAAAGCAAAGTATCCTATCATTCCAGGGGCAGCGGATTGTTCTTGAAGCTTATAAACTCTTGTTTTTGTCACAGATTTATTTCTTAATATAATTAAAACCGTCTCGCTCCTTTTGTTGTGAAATTAGCCAATGCTCTATGAAATAAACATTCAGTCTCATTCTGTCTTTCGCTGTCACACACACACACACACACACACACACACACACACACACACACACACACACACACACACACACACACACACACACACACACACACACACACACACACACACACACACACACACACACACACACACACACACACACACACACACACACACACACACACACACACACACACACACACACACACACACACACACACACACACACACACACACACACACACACACACACACACACACACACCTTCCACCCCTTGCTTATAAGCACATCAACACACAGCGGCTCTCACTCATTCGGGATGTCAATGACCAGCTCGGCCTCGTCTCCCTCCCCTCGGTCTTCATCTCCTCTGTCGCTGTCTCCATCGCTCTCTCCCTCCTCCTCAGCTGCATCCCCACTCAGCATCTGTCTGGGAACCCAGCTGAAGGGGCCGCTGGCTGCCGGAGGGACCGCAGGGGCTGATGGGTAATTAGCTGCCATTGCAACCTGGGAGAAATTTTAAATAAATATAGGAATATATTTAGGAATGACAATGGCAATGTGATGAAGGAATGTGGGTCATGGCTGGCCGGCTGCATCACAGCTGGACAACACGTCAGGACAAAGCATGCAGCAAGTACATCAACGTACAGATCAGAGGGTCTTTGCAGCGCAGTGCCAAACTTACATGTCTTAGCAACTAAACATAAGTGAGTTGATGTGTTAACATCATAAGTAATATTGAATATAATTCACGTCAATGTATATGAAAGACTGTCAGCAATATTGTGTAACAAAGTCAAATTCACAACAGAGTTTTTTGGACTATCTAAGAACATAAAAGTAGATTCATAATACCTCTTATTTCTAATGTAAATATGCTGCAACCGAAATATAACCTACTGTAAATGGTCTAATACACCATCAAATATAAATGGCACATTCATATGAAGGATGTAAAAAGCAAGCAGCTTATCTTTATGAGTATTATTTGTCCCCTTTTCTCTCTCACCTTCCCCGTTGTGTCTCTCTTGTTTTTAGGCGTCTTTGTTTTTCTCTCTTTCTTCATTCGTTCAGCTGGAGGAGCCAAATACTCTGGTGGGAAGGGCATCTGCCCGACACACATGCGGGCCCCAAATTGCCAGATGACCACACAAACACACATGCACACAGGCATGATCCATTTACAAGACAAACAAACACACACACACACACACACAAACCACAGATGAATGAACAATGCAAGGACAGTGAAGCTATTATAAGCATCAAACAAAAAACTAAAGACATGATAGAGACAAAACAAACTTGTGGATAGAAGGAAAAAATAACCAAACTGTATAAACAATGCCAAATCAAAACAGGGATTATGTTTGCTGATGATATGACAGGAAGTCATGCCAATGTTGCTGAGTCAGAGGAAAGAAAGGGAAGAGGAAACTCACGGTGTTGAGGTAGGGTCCAGAGCCCGATGACTGCAGGGGATTTATACCGGGACGGGAGAGCAGGGACAGATGAGGGGACGATGATGAGGGAAGACACGACCCAGGAATATTCCTTCGCCTGAAAAATAAAAAGAGTAGCAGAGAAATGTATAGAAAGTCATGTAGAGCTTAAAACGTTTCCCCCACATTGGTCCATTTGGTTCAATAAGTAACAACAAGCCAGCGTAATAAAGTTGTATCCTTCCCATCCATTTGGCACTATAATGCAACGTTGGCCCTGCTGATGCCCCACCCACTCCTCCCCTCTACCTCCATCTGCCTGATGGATCATGGAGGTCTGGATCGTGGTCCATGCCGATTACCAACTATTCATACACTCTGTCATACTCATTGAATGTGTTGTAACTCTGTAATGATTCTCTACACATGACATCTATTGCATCTATCCCTCCGGGGAGAGGCATCCTCCTCTGTTGCCCTCCTGAAGGGTTCTTCACTATTTAAAAAACAAAACAATGAGGGCGATTACTTTTTTGCTCCGTCTCGTTCTCGTTCCCTCTCCCTGGGGCCTTCTCCTTCACTGTTGTCTGAAGAAACTGTTGCTTCTGAATCTGCAACAGAAGACAAGCACACCTGAACCAACGCCCGAGACCTTCACATAGAAATGACAATTTGCCACCGTGTTTCAAACTCAATGGTTTTAAGAGGTAATAACTACCGGAGGAGTCTTCATCCAATCTCTCGTACTGCAGCAGTCTGTCCAGAAGGAAGCTAGAAAACAAGTCAATGGCAGCGCGGTTTACACATGTTAGCATGTGTTGTGTAACTTCATTTCATTTATTTATTTAAACACATTAATCAACCCAGGGGTAAATGTGTTAGTATTAGCTAAGGCTACATTGCAACTGTAGTCCCTGTGGTCAGATATTACAAGCCTTCACTAATGAAGAGAAAGGTTATCACATAAACATCATAAAAAAGCAATAAACATACAGGTTACGACCAAATACTGGCCTCATCATAACATCATTAATCAAAACATCATAAAAATCAACTCCCACACATCTTTGTGACCTCACCTTTTGTCTCTGGAAACTTTGAGAAGTTTTCTCTGCGACCTCCTCAGCTCCTCCTGAAAGCATTCCTGCTCCTGGGGAAAGAAAAGCAGACGCGTGTTTGTTTTAGTAAAAAGCTCAAAGACGAGCACGAGCTGACCCTTCAGACTCGGAACCATTGTACTCACGTAAACAAGAAACTTTAATTTTCGTTTGAGGTTTTTGTATTTCCGCTTGTAGTCGACTTCAACGTCAGCTTGGCCGTTCATCTCTGAAACAAAACGTGCACGACGAGACACTGAAGTCTACCGGCTGCTGTAGTCGGTACAGCGGGAGTCACGTCCTGGAGTAGCTCGTCTGTGAAGCGACTCAGCGGAGGTACGGTATGCTAAGCTAAACAGTAGCTCAATAGACACAGCTGGTCCTACAGGCTCTATACATGTACAACCGGAAGTATGTTAAATGTGCACGTCATATTAAAACATGCTTTCGGTGTAACACATGAATATGTTGCAGCCCGTGTGGTACCTCTTGACTGAGTCTGTCTGTTCGACATGCTTTTGTTTACTTCCGTGACGTCGTCGTCGTTTTCTTCTTCTGCTGCTCCTCCTTCTTCCGCTTCTTCTTCTTCTGCTCGTGTTTTAATAATAGATATCGTATTCATTCGGTTCATTACCGCCCTCCTCTGTTCCTCATGTGTACCGCTGATTAAATCCCAAACTCCTGTTTGGATTATTTGTCTGATCGAATCAAATAAACTCAACTGTTTTTATGTATTACATATTTAATAAATTCAACTGTTGTTTTATTTAATACATATTTAATACATTTGGGATTCCAGCCTTCTGGGAATGTTCTTGAATACTTTGCCTTTCTTGTTCAATATTTAAAATACATTAGACTAAACGACGCAGGATGCAGAATATGTTTAAATTTTTAATAAAATTTTATAAAATGTAATTATAAATATAATTTTGTTTTGCTATGGAGTATTTAAGAGTGACAATACAATCTGTATTGTTTTATAGATATTTATTAGTATTAATTTGCAGTGTTCCTTTTTATTTTATTGAATAGTCCTCTCAGTGTCCCCTCTAGCTGCCGAATACTGTAATACACCAGTGCAGCTCAACCCCGGCTCAGCGCAGTGACTCGCCACAACCGAGCACTATGAATTATAGATGAGGAACATTTGCAGATGCTGCAACAGTGCACATACCCATAGCCAGACCCCCCTGTGAGTTGATGGGGAGACCGGCACAGATCAAGAAATAAGTAGAGGTACAACAACTTGAGATACGAAGCATATACAAAGAAAAATAACTATTGTCTTGGCAGTGGGATGCACATACAGGCTGCACTCCTATAGAGGGGAAGAGAATGGAAATGCTGTGCGTAGAGAAACAGGCCCCCTCAGACGATATGAAACCCAAGACGGAACAGACAGCAAAACAAGCACTGAATCACCTCACCCCTCATAACATTAAGGGAGCCACCTTGCAAAAATATACCTGCATTGTCACCCTTCCAGGCTAAACAACTGCAGATATGAACCACAGTATCTGAACCACAGTATCTGCCTCCTCCCAGCGGCAGATTCTTCTTTGATTCCAAAGACAGTGGCAGACAGAAATAGACTCTTCTCTGTCTACCGCCATAAATCGCTGTGCAGCCAGCCAAACAGCAAGTCACACGCCCTCCTGGCAGCTAAAGTCATCTGCCTCCTTTCCACCCCTCCTCCATATCCTCTATGCTCAATAGATCCATATATTCTCAGGCTGTGGACATTGATCTGTGCTTGTCAATACAATTTATTCTGTTAATTTGCTGCTTGCATGTACGTCCTCTTTGCTCTATTAGTATGTGCTCTGACTGTTGTTCTCATCGTGCTGGCATGTCTCTCTCTCTTTCTCTCTCTCTCCCTATCTCTCTTTCTCCCTCTCTCTCTCCCTCCTTTTCTCCCCCTGTCCTTTGCATTCTTGTGCCCTCAAATGTGTCCCTCCCTCACGTCTATCACTTTTATTGTACTTTTTCTCAGGAGTCTTCTCAATTTCTGTTTGGTTCCATTTGAAGAATCTGGAATGTACCGAAACCAAAGCACAGACACCAACAGCCACTGCAGCGAAGGCCTCCTCAACGATCACAAGGTAAGCGCCATGTTTTATGTTGAACACCTGCTGCTTTTAGAACAGCTGACGCTGGACACTCTCTTATAATGCGACTGTGTTCATACATTTTATGGCCAAAGAAAGTTGATTTAATCATGAACAATCCTATTCCAAGTGCATTTGTTCTCCAATGCTGTGTCTCCTTTGTGTGTGTGTGTGTGTGTGTGTGTGTGTGTCGCAGAGAAAGCTTATCCAGGCTATTAAAAGAATCAAGCACGAGGTAGATGAGAGCAGCGAAGCAGAGAGAGAGACGTACATACAGTCCGTGAACGTCGAGGTACTGTTGCTGCATTATTCATCTGTGTCTTTCTCAAAAATACACCCTTTTCATAGTGATTCCAGTTATCACAGACTAAATGAGTTTGTATTCATAACCATCACACTGGGGCCAATGTTGAATCGACTATCCACGACATCACGCTGAAATAGCAGTCCAACGTATATTGGCTGAATTGATAATCATCCATCTTTTCTCTCCGTCTTTCAGAACACTTTTGAAGACCTGGAACGAGAAATCCGAGCAGAGTTTCAGAACCTCCATCGTTTCCTGGACGAGGAGGAGTATAACGACCTGGAGCGACTCGGGAGGGAGAGACAGAAACAACTGAGGCAGCTGAAGGAGAGGCAGAAGAAAATAGCAGCGCAAGGGAGAGACCTGGAGAGAGCCATCGGTGTGCTGAACAGCAAACTGACCGAGGAGGACAGCCCGACGCTGCTCACCGTGAGGACGCGCCGTCATCTAGAACTAACAATGAACAGGAAGAGAGGGCATCTGACCAGCACTTCTGTTCGGCTTGGCTGTAACTACACAAAGTGGCGACGGGGCGATTTAGAGGGAGCTAGAGGGAGCTAATGTGTGAACGGGGACAGAAGGGGGAGGTGGGAAATAGTTTGGACTCCCTTTATAAAACCTTCTGTGGACTTCTCCTCACAGCAGCATGTGGGGTGTCCAGGGTCACTGTGAGCATTCCCTTCGGCCCGAGTCAGTACTTTACTTAACTGACTCGTGACTCGTCAGAATAACTGTCTCTAATTGCTCCTCGTGGTCGGCCTCCTCTGAGCTGAGCGCTGCTGGGAAATAATGTGACTGTGCAGGTTTCCATCAGAGGGACCCGATCCCAGAGCCGCAGTGCAGCGCTCCCCGTCGGCACTCATTTGATCAATTATAGACATTGATTGTTTAAACTGTTGACGTTCCTAGTTTTGAGAGTCACAATCAATTTCTCTTTTAAAAGTGAAAGGACTAAAGGAAGTGGGCACATTAGTCAGCAGCTAGGAGTGGGCAGCACAAGGCGGTCAGGCTGATTCTTCTGGAGTTCACAATGTGGTTGATTTGAATGTTGCTCTCATTGCAGGAAATTCAAGATCTCACAAAAAGGCAGGTTTTCTTAACCTACTTTCTTTCCCCTCCACCGTCTTCCCCACATCTCACAATGCATGTTTAACATGTCCTCTCACATCTGGTCACTAACCCGTCTCCATAACCCTCACCGTGGTTATATTCTACCAATCATCATTCAGTCCTCCCCTCTTCGCATCTGGTCCAAGCAGGTCTCAGGTCAGCTTTGTTCCTCCAGCAGAGGTGCACAGTGAGGTGCGCTCCGGCCAGTTCGTGGGGCCCATCCAGTACCGGATATGGAAGCACATGAAAAGCTGCCTCTACCCAAGTACGTTCACCTTTCACAGTGTATACATGCAACTCAAGCACCAAACTCACCTTACTGAATCTCTCACTGCCTACAGATATCACATCGATGACCATCGACCCTGAGACAGCCCACCCCAATCTGACCCTGTCCCAGTCCTGCACGTCAGTGTGGTATGAAGAGGACAAGGACACCGAGGAGTGCCAGGCCAACCCACAACGGTTCCACTTCTATTACTGTGTGCTGGGCCACCAGAGCTTCACGACAGGCCGACACTACTGGGAGATGGAGGTTGGAGGGAAGACGGCGTGGAAGGTGGGCGTTGTGCGAGGAGATGTCCCGAGAGGGGAGGCGCGCACTACCGGCACCGCCAGTGGCTTCTGGACTCTGGCCCTGAAGGGCGGGTCGGTCCAAGCCTGCACCGACCCGAAGCCCACCAAGGTCACCGTGTCCCTCCGACTCGCCCGCATCGGCGTGTTCCTGGACTGTGAAAAGGAGGAGGTGTCTTTTTATAATGCGGTTACCATGGCGCCAATCTATACCTTTTCTATGGGGATGGTTGAGGTCCCTCTGTTCCCCTTCTATAATCCATGCGACTCAGATGATGGGAAGAACACGGCAGCCATTAAAATCTTCAACCCTTCACTATGATGAGCGGCTGCAGCGAGAATTATTCTGAAGTGATTAGAAAAAATGCTTGGTAAGTATTTTAAATAGCGATTAATGGTTAGTAGGCAAAATTACCAAACAAAGATATATGCTTTATTATGGTTTATGTGAATAGTTTGGAAATTTGAAGCCATTACCGTGGATCATTTTTCAAAATGGTATGACATTTTATGGACAAATGTATTAATTGGGAAAAGACAAAGACAATAAATGTTAATTGGAGCTCTAATTATGTAATGTACTAGCTGAAACTATATAATAGAGAAAGTCCACAAGAAAATACACAACACATTGCTGTTACTATAACCACAGACATGTGTAACTGTTTTAAATGCAAATCTTCTTCTTATGTGATTAAAGTTAGTGGAAAATAAAGGTGACGTGAAAATCGGATGCTTCAATCTTGAGCCGATGCATTTGTAAAAAGAGTGAAACAAAGCGCAGGTTGTAATCTGCTGCTTAGCAGGCGTCAACAGCGTTAGGATGTTACCTTTATTGATACCCCTGCTGTGCCTGCTGAGCGATGATGCGCGCTGCCTGCTAAGCTGGTGCTAGTGGGACTCGAGGCCTGAGGGGGGGGATGTGACACGTCACGTAAATGATGACTGACAGCGAGCGAGACGCCTCTCTGACATCAAATAGACCACTCCGAGACAGAAGCGTCCTTCTGCAGAGAAAAGGAACATCAAAGACACCGGGACGGCACGTGTCGTAATCGCTTGTTTATTCGTAGTATTCCTTTAGACATGAAATAAAGAAAAAACGATTTTCTTTACAAAACATCTGTGTGAAGTATTGTGCAAAAAGGGAGTACAGAGAGAACATGTGGGCTGTCACACCACACCCAGGCCAGAACAGCAGAAGTAAACAGAGAAGATCGGGGCAGAGACGACTCACGTAGTGCAAGAAGTGCCAGTGGTATTAAAAGTAGTGGTGTGTGTTAGTTATCAGCGGTGGGTAACAACTCCAACCCCACTAGACTAAGCCTTCTTGAGGATGCTGGTAACGTGTAAACCAAAGGCTTGTCTGCCTCTCTCCCACCCCGACCCCCTCTGGAGGGGTCTCCCAGCCACTGACAGTATACAGTAGAGGGGACTGCAGCCTCACCACAACATAACCTCCAGGGTTACCAACACAGAGCTGCTGTCATGCATTCACTCGTGTTCTCCAACCTGTGCCACAGACTTGATTACTGTAATGGTTAAACACCCTCACTTACAAATAGAGCACACTCGGCACTCCTAATGCTACCCGACGTCATCTAGAAAACCTGGAAGTTCGACTTTTATTATCCCTTTCGATACCTGTCACATATCTCCAACACGTGAGCATATCATAGGCCAGTGAGTGGTGCAAACAGCTTTCTTGAATATCCCTCCCATTAAGAAAAAGGTGCCATTAGGAATACAGGTCAACTATCCAGTACACGTTTTAGGCACTAAACAAAGAAAAAAGTCACTCAAATATCTCAAAGTTACAATATCTTTTACAATATGTTGTGGCTTTAAACATTCACACTCATGACTTCAACACAGCACACGTTGCAAGACGATCTAAGCCGGCACACGAATACCTCACGACGGACGGATGAGCGCACAAGACGTGGAGCTGAGTCCTTCTGTACAAACGGCTTGTGCATAGGTTCAACACGCACAAACACTCGGTTGTAAATCATCACACTTAGACGGATGTGCACAAACGCCGGAACAGAAAAAGCCCAAACACACAATGATGGCAACAGTAAAACATCACTCATCTGATCACAGACACAACTATAGGACAACACAAGCCTGTTTTCATGTTGCGGGCATGCTGCAGTCGGTGCTTTAAGTGGCATAGATTAAACATTTGAATACAATATGTAGATATAGTGAGAGGTGCCGTATGCTGTGAGTATAGTCAGGTTGTAATGCAATAAATGCAGATAATTGATCTCAAAAGATCTAATAAAGTCTCGATGGATTTTTACAATATTTGGTTCTTAAATTAGTTTAAGACGTTTGTGAATATTAGTTTATATAGTACTGTATGTGTATATATTTTATATTCTGGATTTAAGGTTGGTGAGAGATTGTAATTAGTTTTCTTCTTTATTATCAAGTATAATACAATAACCATTCTATAGACTAGGAACATTCAGCCTTTAGAGGGTTAAACCGGCGTACACATGCAATATTTACAAGGCTGGAATGTGTGTGTGTGTGTGTGTGTGTGTGTGTGTGTGTGTGTGTGTGTCTATGATAAACATTGTCTGAATTGGATTGTGGTTATTTCAGACTTTTTCTATTAAAATGCGTTTGTTCATGTGTAATACATCACACCAGCTGATAATGTTTATCCATTTAACATGAAAGCCTCTTAATTTTATCTCTTTTTTATATATTATAATCAAAGATCTTTGTGTCAAATATTTCATCCAAACATATCTTCTAATCTTCTGGCTTCTTAAAATGCTGATGTTTTGCCTGATATCAATTTATGAAGACAGCCGAGTAACCCAGAAAGGCGGGTTGGTTGTAGATGCATCTACCTCTCACTACGTCTGTCCATGTCTACATATTAAACGTTAGTTTTGGAGATGTCAGTGGTTTTTTCTCAGTGGTCGGTAAAAACACGAGGTAGAGACGTGCATTTAGGAACACTAAAATGAATCTGCACACCTCTGTCCAAGAGTTTCAACTCGGTCTGATTTGTGTTGACTGAACATCCACCTTGATGATGTCGTGGCCTTGATGAAGACCTCTTTGCAGTATTTTGGAGCCATTTAAGATGCAAGGCATTAATGTTCAAGCTTGTGCCAACCGCCAGAAGCCCAAAGACCCAGACGCTGTCAACTCAACCCAAAAGTTTAAACACAAAATCATGAGTCTAACCTCTGGTGAAGCCTGTGTACTCAAGAAGTTAGGATTGGTGCCGAGCAAAGGAAAGGAGAGGAGGGAGGAAGGAGCGAAGGGGAGGAGCATTGAAGGAACAACGTACAGAGGAACAAAGGAACGAGATGGAAGAGCGGAGGGATAATTAAAGGAATTCAACGCAAGCATTTTCACGTAAGCAGATGTACAGCGGGAACACGGTGGTCCCATTAAGTGCCGGAGTTGCTGCTGGCATGAGTTTGCTATTAAACTAAAGAAATAATGTGTTTTATAGAGCCACGGGGAAATCCAGATCAAAGGCAGTAAAGTGGTTGATCCAGACTTCAGGGATCACTCTGCAAAACACATCTAATCTTCTGAGACGTCCACTGGGAGGATAAACAAAATAGGAGGGTTAGTAGGATTAGTTTATATTCTTGTAAAGTCACGCTTAACAAATATTTCTTCTACGTGTGATGATGCAGATGTTACTGAAGCGTATGACGCCCATACGTCAGCTGTATGTACAGTGGGGGATCAGGAGGGCGTTCATCTCCAATTTGTAGATGTCCAATTCAAAGTGTAGAGATGACATTGGCTGAACATTGCATGCATTTAGTCTCTTCCATCCACATGCTGATGAGAGGAACGAGCATTTTAAATGGTAGTTAAGGTCAAATAAGGAATTCTAGTATATTCCTGTCTTGAAGAAATGTCGTGAACCTTTCTGGGTACCTCACTATGTTAGACATTTTGCAAAAGAATTCATTTGCAGTCCATTTTTCTATAAAGTTACCATAAAACTGCAAGTGTTACACAACTTCCATGTTTAACAATCAACAAGCCGCATTTGTTACGTGAAGATTTTTGGATTAGAGCATCTCAAATGTTATGTGTTAGTTGGTAAGTGCGATACTGTTATCAAAGTATTACTGTGTTCAGGCATTAAACATGTTAAATCAAAGTCTTTGCCCAAGTTTCCGTGGTTTCTTCATATTTTGGGGGGCCGGGGGGGGTTGACCGTCTCCAGAAGTGCTGGACGGAGAAGATCTCCAGGGCGCTCCTCGGGTTATCACAGTCCTCAAGTGGCAGTGGTTGGATCCTCCGCCACGGCGTCGTCTTTGCTCGCCTCCGGCGCGGGACCACTGGGTTTCTGCTCTACTTCGGGGGTCTTCGGGGGGGCTGCTTTTGGAGCTCCGATAACATCGGCGTGATCTGGGCTTGACTTGGACTCCGGGCCTGGCTCAGGTGTACCGTTGGTGATGGGCTCCGGGGTGGTTGCTTTGGGGGACTCGGGTTTGGGTGTCAGGGCGCTCTTGCTTTCCGGTGTGGGCGTGGTGGCTTTAGGCGTGGTGGCTTTAGGCGTGGTGGCTTTAGGCGTGGTGGCTTTGGGAGTGGCTGCTTTGGGCTCGAGGCTCGGGCTGGATGCAGGCTTCGGATCAGCTGGACTCAGACCAGCCTTGGGCTCGGGGCTCGAGGCTGGGCTGAGCTTAACATCTGCTGGTTTGGGCACGTCCAGCTGTGCTTCCGCTGGCTGATCGGGGGTTTTCTTGGTCTCCGGTGCAGGGCAGGCTTTGGGTTTAGCTTCTGGACTGGAATTAATCTCCGCAGCTGGAGGAGCGCTTGGCGTGGACTCGGCGGCGGTGGCAGACGGGGGACTCGGTTTGGGTGCTTCGGAGTCAACTGAGATGCTTACGGCCACGGAGTCAAGGTTATGGTCAGGGGCATCAGTGTCAGTGTCTAGTGGGAGGGCGGTGTTGAAGCCGACGCCGGAGTCACTGGTGTCGAGGTTACCGACCCCAACCTCTTTAGAGGAAACCTCCAGACCCTGAGGTTCACAAACAACAAGGTATGGCATGAATAGTTTTGTAGCGCCAACAGGAAGAGCTTTCCAGGAGACAAGAACGTATGTTTAGACGAGATAGAACAAACACACAAGGCAAGAGAAAGGGAGCATATATATAAATATATAGGATGTGAAAAGAGTAAACAAAACTGAAGGTAATAATACGATAAAACTGAATTAAACAGGAGAATAAACATCACAGCTCAGCTCCAGTGCAGTGCAAGAATAAATAGTTCCAAATGAAATGTAATAAGAGGCGGAGGCAAAGGGAAACGTGTCAGGCCTTGTTTTAAAAGAACTGAAATTTGGAGCAGATCTCAGGTCTTCTGGGAGTTTGTTAAAGATATTTGGGGCGGATAAAGTGCGTCCCTATTATAGTTTTGACTCGGGGTACAGTAAGCAGGCCCGTCCCAGAAGACCTGAGAGGTCTGAAGGGATCATCACATAGCAGCAGATCAAAATCAAGGTTTGGACCTCAACCATTCGGTGCTTTATAAACCATATTATAAAAACAATTATCCGTTACACAGGAGGCCACTGCAAAGATCTGAGACCTGGACTGATGCGATCCACTTTCTTGGTCTTAGTGAGGACTCTAGCAGCAGCGTTCTGAATAAACTGCAGCTGTCTAAACGCAGAAAACAGTATGAAATGGAGACATTATTAAATCCTCTCAAACACTTTAAGAAGGACATATTCAAAAGCCTTACTTTAATATCCACCTCAGTGCTCTGAGATTTCTCTGTGTTGTCTGCCTGGGAGGGCTTGGACTCCTCACTGAGTTTGGTGATGTTCTTGACCACCTGCACACAGACAAAAACAGTTTCATTCATAATATCCAGACACACATCATCACCATCATCTTCTCAGTGTCGTTTGCATATGTGTCCCTCCGACCTGTCGGAAGGCCTCTCCTTCATCCTCTTTGCCAGAATTCTGGGCAATCTTCTTCAGGTCAGAAGCCCTCTTGGCCCTCTTCTTCACTTTGATCAGGCAGGACAGCAGACAGACCAGCAGCAGGAAGACCAGCAGGCCCAACAGGGCAATGATGGCCACATACAGGGACTCCAGCTTGTAGGCTGCATGGAGGCAAGGGGAGAGAAAGATGGGAGTGGGAGAGGAAATATTTCAACTGACCCGTTGTCGATACAGTCTAATACAAAAGACAAAAGAAAGGGATTATCCTTTCTTTCTTAGCCACACAACAATGATTATGGTTTTAATACCGCCCTTTAACAGCAGCCATAACAATATACACCTATTGTTTATTCAATGTTTCAACTGTCCCATCCTTACGATGTATTTCCAGGTAGATGCTGGACACAGTGAATCCCAGTATGTCAGTAATCTTGAACTGGCCCCGGTCTGTAGGCTTGATCTGATCCAGATAAACCAAAGTACCCTCCGCAGAGAGACGTTCCTCCAGACCCAGCTCGGTCCTGGCCTGTAAAAGACGGACATGATACACTTAACTCAAAGAAATGACCCGCAAAGATACATACGACATTAATGAATGATGCAATATAGAAAAAGACGTTAACACCAACTATAAGACTTAAAATGTAGAGTTAAATTAAAGGCACACACTAGCAAAAGTGGATGTGTCAGATATCCCATAGGTCTGTATATGCTGTTATATATGTGCATAATTCAGTGGTGGGATGAAAAAGAGAATCAGTTACACTGGTGAATTCCCCCCGGTCCAGCAGCAGACGGGGTGTGGGGTCATACTCCGGGGTGTAGTAAAGGTGGACCAAGGAGCTGTTGAGGATCAGGTTGATCTTCAGTCGTTTACCGAGTGCCAAGGTCACAAAGTCTTGGTGCTCTGCGAAGGAGACGGACAAAGAGAGGAGGAGGTACAATAAGTACACCGTTTTAACTGCAGTGTTTACGGCCCCACGGTTCATCTAAAAGGCATTAGCCTGCTTGAGCCCATTAACGGTTGTGTCTTTAAAAAGCCATTATGTCGACAAAGAGGGTCCTTACAAGACGAAAGGAAACAACAGCATCCGGATTGAAGGTGCCGACCGTTGGAAACGGGTCAAGCACGGAAGAAGAACAGATATCTGTCTTCATTGGGGCTCTCACCTCTGACGTTGAGACACTCCTTCCGTTGGATGTTGCCCTCAGCGTCTCTGACGGTGTAGCTCCCTTCGTCTGCGCCCGTGACCGCCCTGAGGGTGACGTGGCGCTCGTTGGCGCTGATTCGACCCTGGTAGCCGTCCCTGGACATCCCTGTACTGGTGAGCAGCACCAGAGCAGGTCTGGAGCAGGAGAGAGTCAGAGAGGATGCACATTGGAAAAGGCCCTCTCTGATTCTGTTGGGTTAACATGTCCGTGTCGTTTGGCTGGCTCTACCTCGAGGTCTGGTTGGCCTCCACAGCACTGGGCCTGTACTCCAGGGTGATGGGAGGAGTGACGCCTGACAGAGGGACGTGGTAGTTGTCTCCATATTTAATGATCTGCTCGTTGGAACAATCTAGAAGATGAACACATGGCGGTTAACGGTTTGTTCTCGAGTCAATGGAAGCATCACGGCTATTTAAAGAGGAAAGTCAATTGAATTCTTCCTTAGTGAAGGAAAAAATGAAGTTGACGAGTGGGGAAAAAAGGACATATGGGAGTGAGGAAGAGGGAGGAAGAGGGAATAGCTTGACAGAAAGGGGGACAGAGTGTCACGAAAAGAGCACTGATCCAAAATTATCAGGCAGCTGAAATGAAAGGGTAGGAATACAAAATAGAGGGAAAGGCAGCGAAGACAAGATAAAGACAGGAAAACAGCAGGGAGGAAGGAGAGAGGAGTGGGTTGGTGGTTAAAGAGCTGCATAATTATTGCCTGGCTTCTTCTCCGGCACACACACACACACACACACACACACACACACACACAGCTCCCTCCATATGGCACATCCCTCGCATATTGCTACGCTGCAGTCGCCTTTATCCACGCTGGGTTTGAGCCCACCTCCTCCTCCTCTCATGTGTGTGTGTGTGTGTGTGTATCCAATCTCATCAGAGCTGCTGCAACTTGTAACCCTCTGAGGAGAAACAGGATGTGTAACCCAGATGTTTATCTAGCTGCTGACTGCATGATTAAAGCAGAGAAGAGACAGCACCGACACCGCCACAGATCTGACCCTAGATCAGGTATAAGAGACATATTCTTCATCCTGGGGTTGAGGTCGTCATCCGGTCATGAAGGAAGTATTTTAGATACTGAAACTTAAATATAAGTAACTATACCGCAGTGTGAACACACTCCATCATAAGTAAAAGTCCAACATTTGAGAGCATTGAAGTATTATCAGTAAAACGTATTTTAAGAATCAAAAGTATACAATGCGAAAAAGGGTTATAGTATTAAATATCATATTATTGGATTATTATTGTCATGAACCCTACAACATAACAATTCATTTAGCTGTAAATGTTGTCAAGTCAAAAGTATCATATTTAGTAGTACTCATATTTCAGAGATTAAGTTACATTTCACCACTGAAGTAGCACTTTTATTAAAAATGCTGCTATTTGAAACTAGAGCTGAAACAAGAGACAAATACTGTATTAGTCCATCAATAATTAAATATTATTTCAAGCAAATATGGCACTTTTGGCTTTTGGACCAGACAAAGCAAATATTAATGTAAAAAACAAGATCTCTGCAAAATTGTGATCGATATGTTTTCCCTGTTTTGTGACATTGTGCTGACTCAACAGTATAAGTTCATTTAATAAATGAAGTTGAAGTAGATTATGCAATAATGAAAATATTCATTATTGATGGTATGATTCATAAAATGAAAAACATCCCCAAATTAAAACAACAATACATTTTTTTATTAATTTAAAGTTTCCACAAAAGCAAAAACTCTAATTCTTTAAATAGAGAAATGCTTATTTTGGGTCTAAATGATATGTTGCTGGTCTGTATTGTACCGACAGTGCAATTTATAGGTCTATGAATGTATAAGAACTGGTGACATTTCGTTTCCCAGATTAGGTCATCCAAAAGGTAAAAAGGTTAATTAGAAGATGCTAATAAGGGTTTTGAGTTGAGTCCAGATCTGCTGTGAGAGTGAAACATGTTTATCGCCATTCCTCGTGTGACACACACTCCTTTGATCCCGTACCTCGGACAATAAGCGTGAGGCGTTTGATGTCGTCCGGCTTCTCTGGATTCTTCAAGGTGTACACGCCCTCGTCTCCCTCGCCCACGCCCTCTATGATGAGGTGGCTAAGGTGGCGATTGAGTTTGGCCCGACTGTTGACCACGATGCCGCCGCGCATCAGGAACACGTCGCCCAGCCGCGGAGTCGACCTGTTCCAGAACGTGACCTCCAACGCCAGTGAGGGCAGCATGATGTGGAAATCCTCCTCGTAGAACAAGGTCAGGGACTCCTCATTAGCTGGACGACATATAGGATGGACAAGGAGGAGGAGGAGGAGGAGGAGGAGTTGAACACATCGGAGGGCAGGGAAAGTTCATCATTTATTATACATGAGTGACACTTAGAAAGAAATGTACATCTTACCGTTCACAGGCGCAGAAAGAGCTGGAAGAGAGGATGAGAGGAAAGTAGAAACAGATATGACTTTTTTTATCATCAGTGTCTTTTTTCTCTCTATTTAAATCAAGTAGTGCTTTTGTTTTATACACCTTTTCTCAGTGTCTATTTCTTTCTATTTCTTGGGAGTTGTTCCTGATCCGATGTGAGGTCAAAGGTCAGGGATGTCGCATGTGTACAGATTGTAAAGCCCTCTGAAGCAAATTTGTAATTTGTGATTATGGGCTATACAAAATAAACTAAATTGTAATTGAAATTATCCAGCACATTTAAACTGGAAGTAAACTGTGTGACAAAGCAGTGCTTCCTGAGCAGTTCATAAAGTGTTATGATTGTCGGAGGAGAAAATGTGTCAAACAGTTATCTCTCCCAAAATGGTTAGAGGGTAATCTAATCTTATCTGATCCTGTGTGGGGTCATGTGAAAGGTCACAACCTTGGGCTTAGGGAAATGACCAGCCGGAAAGATCACTCAAATGGTCAACTTGCGGGGGGGGTGCAGATTGACCATTGTCTTCAGGGGTCTCCACCTACCTTGATAAGAAACAGATGGACTTTGGAATGTGGATTGTCTCAGAGATGTATAAAGGCTGCAGTCTTGCACTGAGAAGGCAGCAGTTATTCCTGACGGACTCGAGAGAGGTCTCAGGAATTCTGCTCCATTCAGCTGAATGTTTTCATGACCTGTTTGTATGTAGCGCTTGGTGGATGACTTGTAAACTTGTTGCTAGAATAAAGTGTTATGGGTCTACCTTGCTTAAACTACGTTTGATTTCTCACAAAGGAAAGGAACACTCATTTCCACCACAATGATCAGACATTGGTGAAAAAATACAACATTTCCATATTTCCAGATCTCTGCGAGAGGCAGCCTCACGCGTGTTTCTGAACTCACCTGTGGAGAGCAGCAGGCTGAACGCGATCACAATGACTGTCGCCATCCTGACTGATTGTTGTGAGCCTAGAAAGAGACAAGGAGGACGTGTGGGTTAACAGAGTGATGAAGCCTCCACTGAGGCCCAAACAGTGAGGGTCACACTCATGCAGAGCATTGAGAGTGTTGCTTTGGATTGGAAGTGTCAGCTCGTCTTCATACCACATTTAGATTATTGTCACATTTGAATATTGGCTGAAAATACAATCACATGGCTGGCTCAAATCAAGCAGATCACCCTCAAATTGTATCATTGTTCTTTGGATCTGTGTCTCTATCGGTAATCCGTTCATCAGTTACACAGATGTCCTGCTGTCATATTATCACAAACACTCACACAGACCATCTCGACAGGTAAAACAACAAAAATTTCTGCTCGCTTTACTATCAAGAGAAAAACTGTAAAATAATTAATAATAAAGCCACTGCAGCCAATAAAGAACGCATTGACACATTATTCTTACGTGCTTCCTCATTCAGTGGTGTCATTGTCAGAATATTAATCTAAGGTATAACATATTCCTTACAGTATAAATCTCTTTACTACAGAGACTCTAAAAAAATCTATTCAGCAGCACTGTTGCTTTAAAACGTCTTCCGGAGACATCCAGAGCAGAAAGAGGGAACAGCATCGTTTCAACCAGCAGCTTTCTGCAGAATCCTGATCGATCGCAGTGCTGAGTTGGATATTGATGATGTGAACGTCTCTCTCCTGCACCCGGACGCCACAAGAAACACATCAAGGGGTTGAAGCAAGAGAAACTCTCCCGTGGTTTTCATATCCCAAGGAGGGGAGCAGGAGGAAACACCTGCAGTGCTCCCAGTCAGCATGCAGCCAAGGTTATCTACACGCCTCAAAACTGTCCTTACCATGGGAACGTACACAGCCTTATGATAATGAAATGCATATGCTTCATTATTCATACATTGCAGTCGTCTTTCTGTCGTCTCTTCCTCTATAAGTTATTTAAAGTGGTTTGGATTAAGAAATGCATTAGGCTATCGAATCGCACTAAAGATCTAAAATAAAACTCCCTGAAGAGGATCTTGCCGTCCCTGTAAATACAATTCAGAGCATTGCCTGGAGGTTATTATTGGACTTCAGAGGATAAAGAAACAGCCCCGTGGTACAACTTTAGTTTAGAAATCAAATGACAGTGTCAAGGTATCATGACACCTGCACTCGATTTAAACCCTGAACATGAGAAGTGGTATGGGTCAAAGTTAGTGTTGTTAAAAAGCCATAACAACAGGCATTTATGTCCTAAAGGGGCCATTTAAGTGTATGTGCATGTTTACCAGGGCCACCTGGCAGCGGCTCACTGGCAAGGCCTGTCTATTGATTATGTGCCTGATTTTAAACACAGAATAATTCATGAATCTGGAGATAATTACAATCACGGGTTTTGAGTGACGACTGCTGCGTTGGCCGAGTTCCCAACAGCAAATGTCCAGAACCAGAAGCGCTGCGGCGACAACACATTTCCTACAGCACATTAGGACGGCTTTGGAGAAGAAACGGGATTAATTGCAACACCGGGGGGGGGGGGGGGGGTTACGATGATGAGGCAACACATCAAGAGAGTTTGTGCAGAAGAGATTTTGCTGCGGTTTTCATTCGCTCCGCCCAGGAGGAAACGTGGAGGGAACACCTGCAGTGCTCACACTCTACAGCAGCTAATACACATGCAGGACAGATTAAAGCGTCTCCTTGTAACACAGGAGACACCAAGAGACACCAAGAGACACCAGGAGATACCAAGAGACACCAGGAGACACCAAGAGACACCAGGAGACACCAAAAGACACCAAGAGACACCAAGAGATACCTGGAGACACCAGGAGACACCCCATTCCTGCTGGATATGAGGAAGCATGCAGCCGTCTCCACGCTGCGTATCAGCCTCTGTTGGACGGCTGCCTGTCTGTCTTGGAGCATCTGAACATATTTCTTAAACAGCAGCAGCAGAGACGACATGTTCTCTTATTGTTCCGTATAAAAAAGTTTGCATTCCAATCTGACACAAGTTGAAAGTTGCTGATTCACAGAAGGCTGCACAGCCCTTTGCACTGTCTGCAACATCTGCACAGCACACTCAGCACACTCAAGGGCCAAAAGCCCAACGATTTTATTGTATTTGAAACCAAATATGCAACAAAGCTGCGTCACACAGAACAATGTCTCTTGGCAAACAAACATGTGTTGTCCTTTGCACCAGTCCCTGTGTGTTGAACACTGCAATTGTATTACTGCAGCCCCCATCCTTATTCCAGGAATGGATTTGCTTTCTTCTCTGTATTTGAACGTGCATGTGAGGCCACTGGATCATGGACATAACTATAAAACTGACTGTTGACCCCTGTAGCCATCCACGTTTAATTAATGCAGCACTCTGAGATGTAAGTTGGCTCGAAAGAAGTGAACCGCGTCCATCTGTTTGTCACAGCGGCCAATCTGTTTCTTCACAAGATCTGTGAAGCAAATAAAAACTAAAAGCCTCTCTCCTTCATTTGTGTGTGAATGTGTGTATTTGAGGTCAGAGCTGAGGCCTCAATGAGCTCCAACATGCAAGCACACGAAAATATATGCAATAAGCTATATTATAACTGGCTTATTCACACACTGCCCTCTGGGCTGTATACCATGGACCCAGACGAGTATGCCATCTGCTCTCTCTCCATGGCTTTCCCTCCCTTCACTTAGCCTCACGTCTTAATTTTACCTCGCTTGACTCTCAACATTCTTCCCTCTCTTCTTCCATTTCCTCACGTCAGTCACCATTCTCACGTCTCAAAGTATTACTTTCTGCCACCATTACGACCTTGTCCAAGCCTCCCTGTCCTCTTCTGTTGCCTCTCATCACTTGATGCACCTCTGTTGGACAGCTCTGCATCATCACTCGCTTTCTGTCCACCACTTTATCTTCTCAGGATGGATCTTTGCAACCCAGACCCTACGCTGCTGATCTTGTGACACTTCTCTCATTTCCTCTTTTCTGATCGCTCTCTATTTGACCATGTCTCGTACATTCTTTCCTCCTCCTTATATTATATAACCCGTGCCAGTGCATCCAACTCTGAAATCAAAGCCAGTGCCTGTGTTCCTTCTAACTCCAGCCTCCCTACTTACTGGAAGGACAGACTGGTCTTTGTACGCGTGGTTTAAAGAGGCGGAAATGCCTTCAATGACTGCAGATGTGGGGACCCTACAAAGCCACCTCTGTGTCTTTACCCCTTCATCATTTCGCTTTCCTTTTCACTTTACTCCTTTTCTTTGCATAAGTGATGAGGAGAATGGCTCTACGTGATGATGAGGCGGCATGCTAGAAGTCAGCTCAAACACACATTCACAGGCACACGGATGCACACACTGCACCTTCTTCTAACAGCACTAGACATTTATAAATTATGAGGCATTAAAATAAAAAGGGGGGGGGATCGAGAGACACATGTGGAAAATGACAGGAAGTTTTAAAAAGTTCAAAGATGGAGTTTCCCTTTGCTAACATGAGATGACTTCAAAATTAATTTTCTTCCACTCTGATTATCCCAAATGTCCAAACTGGTACCGTCTGCATCACAAGAGCACACTACATATTTTAGAAATGATGCATGGCTCAAACCAGCAGAATATCTAGTCTAGACAAAATAAAAAAATGTCATTTCTGAAGTGGGAGAGAGCCTGTAGCGGCTGTCACATGTTTTCCTCCAAAGCTGTCTGCAGTGAAGTAGAGGAGAATACAGGGTTTCCACCATATTGGCTGCACCTGTCAGATTCATTGACCTCTGTGGACGTGAGGGAGGAGAGGGGGAGCTGTGCACAGTATTGACAAAGATGTAAAAAACAAAAACAAAGAAGAAGGAGAATGTGTTGTTGGTAAAAGATGGGATTATCATCGAGCCATTGCACTCCGGCCTCCGTGCAGCTGGTCATTCTGAGCAGCATCACTGCAGGCGGAGGCAACGCAGCATCAGGCTGGCGCATCCTCTCAGATAATGGATGCTTTTAAGCTTTTGAGTGTTAACTGTACTGGAAATATCGACTACTGACATGACTTCCTTAAATGAAGAGACGGCAGCCTCAGGAGATAAGATATATGAATTATAATAATTAATCATTTTTTTTCCTATGATAGAAATAATGCAGGTCGTGATAAGTTTTTTTCTTCTTCCATGTTTAAGACTAATGACCAGCATAGACTTGACATAGACTAACCTGGTTTTCTTAATGTAAACCGGTAAAACAACGGTAGTCTAATAAGACACATCTGACATCATTCTGCATCATATAAAAAAAACATGCGTTATATTTTCTCTCATATAGGAAGACTGACGAATGTAATGAAATTAACCCAAAAGATTAAATAATGGCGAAGCCGGCTCCATCCCGGGACCGCCATGGTACACGGTGCCGGGATTAACACACGTCTATATAGTCCTATGTATAAATATGCATACGCATTTATAAACCTTTCCTCATTGACAATATAATGTCTAGTTGGGGACAAACCTCGCCGATGTAGGTCTGTCCAGTCCCCTCCGGGCCAGGATAGACGATGAAGCGCATCAACCAAAAAGCTGCAGAATTTAACCCGTCGCGCACCCGTCAGATTGAGGACGCGCATCCAGCCGCACATGCATGATCCGGGAGGAAAAGCGGCGCAGTGCAGCTCACCTACCGTCAACTGGCCAGCGGTGCGGTCCGCGGAGACGTCGGGATGATTTCAGAGGAGTAAATCGGTGTGGACGTGACCCGTGTCCTCCCTCCGTCGTCTCCTTCTCTTCCAACCTCGCCTCCCTAAAGATCTGCGCTTCACGACTCGGGCTCAACATTCGGGAGGTGTTGAGAATAAGTCGGGCTCTCTCTCTCTCGGAGCCACTCGACAAGTGTCGGCAAACACCGGCCACCCTTCGCCCCCTGAAAGACACCTATGTGGTGATCCGACAGCGAGGAGGGGATGTACCACAGGCGAGCTCCACAGGAAGATGTCGATTCAGCAGAAAGTTATGCGCCAATGAACAAATTAAAGCCATGACATGATGGCCAAAGAGGGTGATAATGTGTTCGGATTAAATTGCATGGATGCTCTGATGCATTGCTTCCCATCACATCACATTTAGTTTTCCACAGAACAAGAGCATTAAATAATGTCTTGGGAAAAAAATGAATATCATGGAATTCAACTCAAATCTGCACATTTCAACCTAAAATCGTAACATCTTTTCACCGATCAGTCTTAATATACAAGTCAGGTACGTTGGAAGAGGCTCATCTGTTCAGTGCAACCCAAACATCAGGAACTCTTCAGAGACACACCTGATCATCAGTGATCCTCAAGCTACAGAAGGGAGTATCTGGCATAGGTTGTACATCCTATGGATGAAGTGAGATCCTCTTCTTGGTTGATGAGCTCTCCGGCTGCAGTCTGTGGAACGATGAAGTCCTGAAAGCTGCAAAGTCAATTCTGAGCTTCGAAGTTCACTATTTGATAGAAATGATAGTTTTCCATACAAGGTCCACTTCCTTAAAGTACAATGTCCTGTTTTAATGTGTGTATACATGTTTTTACCTTTTACTGCTGTTCTGACTGATGAGTCACCAACTTCATCTCATATGTTTTTACAATGACAGTCCACATCCTTAAGTTACTTCACATGTCCACACATCAAAGCCTAAACCACACAGATAATCGTAACATGGCTGTATTACAAAATACCAAAATATGCAGATTCAATAAAAAGTTTCAAAAATAAATGCACATACTTAAACATAATATCAACAGCATTTAATGTTTTCATAGGTAATAGCATTTATTTTTTTACAGATATTAGCTATTTGGTAGTTCTAAAAATCAGATTGAATAACAAGCTAGTGGGTCCACTTTTAAAACACGAAATGGTACAGAGATATGTCAGGAGCGAGTTCTGTGCACTGGTCATTTTGAACGTAGCATGGACACATAAACACATCGCAGATACACGTATGGCCATGAGATGTGGATAAAGGAAGCCGCATCAGCATTCAGGCGCCCGTATATCACGTCTCACCCCTGGATGGATGACGTGTGAATGGAGGAGGTGGTGGTCGTTAATGAGTAGGAGAAAAAGACACAACAGGTTCATGATTACCTCGATATAAAAAGGCTCATCAGGACGGAGAAACAAGCTTATTATTTGATCCAGTGGTCACCGTAGCTGATGCATTTAAAACCCGCCCCCCACACACCGCCGCCCCCAACCGCTTCTACTATTCCGCCACCCAAACATGATTACACAACTCCCACTTCATTGCTGGTTACCTGCCAAACTGGAGGCTTGAGCCGAAGCACTCGGCACGCAAAGAGAGCAGCTGCTATTCACCGCGGCAGCGTTAATTCCTGCTCCGCTTGTTACCGTACAAAGAGACTTGAAAAAACCACAAGGACGGCTGATGGGTAATTATGTCCCACCCTGCAGAGCGTCAACATCGCTTTACGGTTTTACAACTTTAAAATCACGTGCAAGGCAGAAAGGGCACTTGTAAGAATGATTTACCGAGACGGACGTGGTACGTTATGTTTCTTCCATCGCTGTCTTACAGACTGGTATGCTGCGCGACAGCTGAACCTCTTGAATTACAGCCACTCGAAATCCACAATATGTTGCAATACATTCTTCAAAGTCTTTCACATAGACAAACAGCTGGCCCACGTCTGGATCGACTACACTCGGATTTTAAATGGAATCTATGTGTCATGGAAAAGCTGCACTGTGAGAGACTTCCCACGTGGGAATATTTTGTTTTACATGACAACTTACTGTTGTTTTTATTACACAGTGTACCCTAGCGGTGCTACGTCTTCTTCTTGCCTCGTCCTCTTCCTCCCGCGAGCTGTAGAGGCTTTGCAGGGGCGGACAGTTTGTGGCTCTGGAGGTCGATTTTCTGCCGAAGGATCCCTGTGAGAATGAACTCCGCTGTGACCACTGGGAGAGACTTGGAGAGGGCCGGGTCACAGAGCGGCCAGTCCTCCTCACAGGAAATCACCACCGTCTGAGGCTGAGAGGAGAGGGGAGCAGGGAACGATCACAGGTATGTCGGATGATAACATATACAGTGGCAACGGAAAGTATTCAGACCCCTTTAAAAGGTTCGCTCTGTTTCATTGCAGCCATTTGCTACAATAGAAACAAGTTCATTTTATTTCTCATTAAATGTACACTCAGCACCCCATCTTGACAGAAAGAAACAGAAATGTAGACATTTTTGTAAATTTATTAAAAAAGAAAAACTGAAATAAATAAATAAAATGAACTTTTTTTGATTTTAGCAAATGGCTGCAATGAAACAAAGAGTGAACATTTTAAAAGGGGTCTGAATACTTTCCGTACCCACTGTACAAACGGACTATCATACAAAATAATGATCATTTACTGTATTCGAGGCCTGGGGGAGAATGTCTGACTGGTACCTTGTGAGAAGAGGGCATCTTGGAAAGGAAGGTCGCTCCACTGCAGGAGATGATGTCTTTCATGTGAACCGGCTCTGGTTTCACTGACTTGGTGACATGGATCTCATAGCCCTGAGAGAAAGAGGAAAGCAGATGAGAGATGCGGTACACGACATGCGTCTCTGCAAGCCTCCTCAAATCAATACGCAGGAGGGCTCTTAGGAATGAAATGTGGTATTTCATGTAAATACCTGCTCTAATTTGAGCTAGTATCAGCATGGTAAGTGCTATTGAAGGATCTCTGATACTGATCTGAACAGCGCAGCGTAGAAAGTGGAAGAGAAATGGAAACATTACTGCCTGCATCCATCCGCACAGTGCCCATAAAACATAATTGGTGCTGTAACCATGAATGTAAACTTACTGACCACAAGCCAAAGTGTAATGGTGAACCGTCGTCACTGACCATGAGTCCTAGTGTTATGGTTAACAATCAACACTGGAGGCTGGGATGAAGGTTTACGATGTGGGGTTTAGATCTTTTGTACACACTAAATTCCCCAGTGTTAAAAATGTAGTGTCAAAGTATATCGACTCTTTCAGAGTTATTACAACACTAGCAAGAGTAAAAAGCCCCCAGTGTTGGTGTAAATATTCAGTCAAACATGTGTGTGTAAGATATTTAAGCGTTAAAGTGAATGGAGTGTCAGAGTCATTACAACTAGGGCTAGAACGTTCACTGTTACTCTGGAGAGCTCCGCCCCCCCCGCGTTTTAAATTCTAGAAAGAATTTCTCTAAAACAGTTTTTTTATATCAAATGTTAATATTCCAGTAGAAGCAAACATTTTGAAAAAAACTCTATTCTGTGTTATCGGATTGCAGACGACTAACGTGACCGAGTCAAAAGCTACACAGTAGAATTAAAGAGTACATTAACACTAAGCTAGTAAACATATTTACTATCTACAGATTGTTAAAGAGCCACTGTGGGTCAGAAGTCAGAGGTCAGCAGGTCCGTCTGTAGATCAGGGGGTTGGCGGTTCAATCGCCACACTAGTCGATCTGTCCTTGAGCAAGACACGTAACCCTGAATTGTTCCCTGTTGCTGTTCTACGGAGTATGAATGTAACATAGTTGTAAGTTGCTTTGGATAAAAGTGTCAGCTAAATGTAAAGTAACACTGAACAGTGATAACATTTCAGAGTTGACGCAACACTGGTAAGAGTTGTTATTCTACACTGAGAAGTGTTTATTTAACATGACAGGTGTTATTTATATCAACACATACACTTCTCAGTGTAGTGCAGAGTAAAATAAGAACTCTTACCAGAGATTCGTTAACTCTGAAATGTTAACAGTATGTTCAGTGTTACTTTAACACTCTTAAGATAAGGGACTATGTGTTCACTGGTTAAATGTACTTAAAATTTACTTTTTAAGTGTTATTAATTGACAGTGCCAATTGTACTGTGTATGTTGAAGATGGTTCTGACTCGCGTCTGGATCACACAACTCACTCTACCTCACTGAGTCATTATTATCCTCCGGCCGTGTGCCGCCAACCTCTGGCTCAGAGAAGCAAGACGAGCACAGGAATAGATGCGGTGGCTGCGTGAAGCGTACCTGCAGGAGACGCTGACTGCCGGCAATCCTCAGAGACTCCTGCAGGCAGAAACTGAACTTCTTTTCCTGCTCGGGGTCCTTCACAACAAAACCATTAGGAGGCAGGAAGCTCCCAGCCTTACCACTCTGAAGCACGGGGGGAGGGGAGAAAGACAACCAGAACAGGCTTTGTGAGTGGAGCATTTGTGACTATACTTCCACATTCATTTATCAGAGAGAGACAACTGCCCCAGACTAGTTTCAAACAGCAACTGACCTCATCCAGCCAGTGAGTGTTGACAATGGGGACTCCTTTCGCCACCGCACACAGGAACTTGACCGTCCTGCGCACCTTATCCGTCACCAGGTAGTTCATGTCGGCCACTCCTTGAGCCATGCCGCCTCCCAAACTCTCCAACACTCTCTGGCCTTCTTCATCCACCACACCTGTGAACAGCACCTGCAGAGGGACAGAGTGTTGGTCCAGAGGGCAACAGCCATGTTGACCAGCCCGAATCGGTCATCCTGTGAGGTTAAAAGTTGAAGAAACGAGGCATTGAAGCAAATCTCACTGTGGTTCCTGTAAACAAAGCACAGCGCGATGCATTTTGTATCATTTGGCTCACATTAAATCATCACTCCCAGTGTGCTAAGAGGAAACTTAAGCTAAAAAGTACAAATGTATTTGCACAAACAATCCAAGACTAACATCAATTCTGTTAAGTTTGACTGAATCGCTATAAATCCTAAAACTAAAAGTGAATGTACTGAAAACCTCAGGGATCAATTATCTGGTGAGTTTCTGTAGATTGCACTGGCATCCAACACCACTGTAAAGAATCTCGTCGTTATCTTTGATCATGCCTTGTCCTTTACCTCCCACATGAAACAAATCTCAAGGACTGCATTTTTTTTCTTCTATATAACTTTAAAAAAAAAAAATCAGACACATCTTGTCTCAAAAAGATGTAGAAAAAAAACTAGAACATTCTTCTCCTCACCTACAAAGCCTTGATTGGTGATGCTCCATCATATCTTAGGGAGCCTGTAGTACCACGTTGCTCCACTAGAGAGCTAAATGCAGGGCTACTTCACCCCTCCTCTCTACCTCCTCCTGTCTCATGGAGGTCTGGACATTTTTTCCTGATCCGATCTGAGGTCCTGGGACAGTGATGTCATATGCGTACAGAATGTAAAGCCCTCTGAGGCAAATATGTAATTTATGAAATAAACTGAATTAAAAATGTATGAAGATTGTATTCCCCTAGGCTAGGAGAAACTGCTTTGAAGAAAACATTAAAGAATATCAAGAAAATGTAAAAAACATATATCATGTCACAGCATGTGATATAACATCATCATGATATATTAACAGTATCATAAAAAAAGCATTATTTGTGAAATCAACAACTTTTTAAGCAGTTGCAAGTGATGCCTCTTAGTCCACATTCCTACGTCCTGAAGAGGAACATAGGGTGGAGTGGATCAGCTGGGAGCTAAATGTATGCTGTTATCTTGCCACCCAGTTTAACAACCCTGTCCGGTCTGTTCAAACAACACACACACACACACACACACACACACACACACACACACACACACACACACACACACACACACACACACACACACACACACACACACACACACACACACACACACACACACACACACACACACACACACACACACACACACACACACACACACACACACACACACACACACACACACACACACAATGGAGGTCATGTAAAACAATATCAGCATTGCATAATATGATGTCATTTACGGTAAAATGTGCCTTTTCTGCATGATTTTGACAATCTGACAAACATGACCACACGTGCACCAAGACGTAGAAACCTTGTAGGCCTGTCTGGCGGCTCGTGATTGGCCGCCGGCTGCCGGGGAAGCGGAGGAGGAGCGGCAGGGCTTGGCCACAGGTGAGGCGTCCGCGAGAGCCCGTCGCTTCCGGGATGCCGCGCTGGTCGGAGACTGCGGCCGAATGATGGAAGAGAGGGATGGGGGAGGGGAGACGAGGACAAACACATGGGAAATAAAAGGAGAATGATGAGCAATATCTCTCATAGACATATGTGCATTAGAGAAAGCAAAGCTCATACAACGTACGAGTGGGTAGTGAACGCCAGACTACGAAACCACTTAATTCACGAGGGTATTTATTGCGCGGCGGAGCGGTCAGGATGCTCTCGTTGCTGAGAGCGTTGAGAGAGGCGGGCGGCCTCGGATGTGGATTGCAGTGCATTATGAAGGCTGGAAAGGCTGACTCGCAGAGACCCACGCAGCAGGGCCTTTTAGCCTCCGCTCTCAAGGACACTCATTATATATTACTCAGCTTTCCACTTGGTCTGATTTATTCTTCAGACTGTATTTACGTCTCACACGAACAACAACTTTGTTCAATGCATGTTCAAAACGTAAGTAGTGAAGTCACCTCTGATTCCTCCACCTGGCGAAAAGACGCTCCGCTCTCCTCCCGCTTCTCTCTGCTCAGTATCTGGACCACTGATGGCCGACCTCTGACTCTCCTCTGAACCGTCCCCTCCTCCATTTTCTCACTCTCCGATTCAGCGGAGGAATCTTTAGCGTCCTTCTTGGCCCGAGCGCCGGATGCCCGACCTTTTCTCGTCACTTGGACCCGACTCTCGTCTTTCGTTTCCCCTTTTGCTGCCTCTGTCGTTTGGGCTTTCGCCTTCCCTTTGGGTATTTTGGAGCTACAGTTGGCCTCATCCTCATCCGGATTCGCCTCCAACTCTCTTTTTCTTCTGTTTCTCTTCCCTCTCGCCTGCTCCCCGCCGCTGACTGCAGGAGCTTCTGGTGCCTCCACAGTCTCAGTCTTCACCACCCTTTGGCCTCGGCCCCTGACGTTCCTTTTAGGCAGAGGTGAATCTTCGTGGGCGCTTGAAGGGGACGTCTTATCCCCAGCAGAGGCTTTAGAGACGTCCGCATCAGCTCGCTGTCGCCCTCTAGTGGTACCAGCCTGCTGACTCTCGTCTTCCTTGTGGTCAAGGGGAACCTCGTTAGAAGATTCCTCTTCTTGAATGGGCTTCGCTCTTCTTCTTCTTCTCCCCCCCGCCACCAGGGGCTGGCTTTCATCAGCAGAGACCTCCGACATCGTGAACGACGGCGTCTCCTCTTCAAGTGGCGATGGTTTCGCTCTCCCGCCTCTCCTGCCTCTGGTCGTAGGTGTGGGAGCCACATTCTGGCCACTCTGACTACCGATCGGAGGGATGGAGTCTGATTCTGCCTTCCTCCCTCTTCCTCGCTGCCGGCCTCCTCTTCCTCTGCTTTGAGAGCCCAAGCTGTAGCTGGAGATCTCAGAGCTGGTGGAGGTGGACCTGGAGCGCCCTGCGCGAGGCGGAGCATCGTGACTGTCCTGCCGGGGTGGCTCTGCAGCTACCGTCCTCCGTCTGTTGCTGCTTCTGGCGACGGCAGCCGGGGGCGGCCCGCCGGCCCTCTGGGCTCCTCGGCCCCGCCCCCTGCTCTCCTGGGCGGTCACGCTGGAGGCGGAGCGCTCCGAGCTGACGGAGTTGGAAGAGTTGGAGCGAGACCGGGTTCTCCTGGCTGGGACATCATCGAGGGCCATCTGGGTGGAGTTCTGATGGCGCAGCTCTGCTGCTCGCCCCCCTTTTGTTTTGGGGGCGTTTGCTTTTTTCTGTTTTTCTTTGGCTTCTTTTTCTTGTTCCTTCCTCTCCCTCTCAAGTCCTTCTTCTTGTTCCCTCTTTACCGCCTTCAAGCGCTCATTTTCCTCCTCCTTTCTTTCTTTTTCTTCTACCTCCTTCTCTTCTCTTTCTGCCTTTTCCCTCTCTAATCTTTCTTTTTCTTCCTTCAGCCTTTCTTTTTCCATTCTCTCCTTCTCTTCTCTTTCCGCCTTTTCCCTCTCTAATCTTTCTTTTTCTTCCTTCTGCCTTTCTTTTTCCATTCTCTCCTTCTCTTCTCTTTCTGCCTTTTCCCACTCTAATCTCAGTTTTTCTTTCTTCTTCTTTTCCTTTTCCATTCTCTCTTTTTCTTCAGTTTCTGCCCTTTCACGCTCTAATCTCTCTTTTTCTTCCTTCTTCCGTCCTTTTTCCATTCTCTCCTTCTCTTCTCTTTCTGCCTTTTCCCACTCTAATCTCAGTTTTTCTTTCTTCTTCTTTTCCTTTTCCATTCTCTGCTTCTCTTCTCTTTCTGCCCTTTCCTTCTCTAATCTCTCTTTTTCTTCCTTCTTCCTATTTTTTTCCATTCTCTCCTTCTCTTCTCTTTCAGCCTTTTCCCTCTCTAATCTCTCTTTTTCTTCCTTCATCCTTCCCTTATTCGGTCTCTCCTTCTCTTCTCTTTCTGCCTTTTCTTGCTCTAATCTCTGTTCTTCCTTCTCCTTTCTTTCCCTCTCCAATCGTTCTTCCGCAGCCTGCACCCTTTCTTGCTCTTCTTTATCTTTTCTTTCCCTTTCTACTTTGTCTCGTTCTTCCCCCCCTTTTTCTTGTTCCTCTATCAAGTTAGTTTCAGAGTTGTTTCTTTCCGTTTCAAGCGTGTCCTCCTCTTCCTCGCCATCTTTCTGATGCCTCGTACATGTTTTCCCTCTAGCAGGTGTAGCCTCCTCCTCCTCCTCCTCCTCCTCCTCCTCCTCCTCTTCCTGCCTTGAAGTTCCCCTCCTTCCTCTAGTAGTTGGCAAAGCCTTACTTTTCCCTCTTGCCGGTCTCTTGGGAGGGTCAGAACACTCTGCCTGCTCCTCCTCTTCTCTTAATCTTGCCCGTGTCCTTCTTCTACCTCCAATACTCGTGCCGCTGGTTCCAGTTTCAGGTTGTATCCCTCTTCCACTCTCAGATTGTCGGACAGTTTTAGTCTCTCCAGAGGAAGCCTCAGAGTGTGTGAGTGGCTGAGTGTCCTCTTCTTCAATTGGCTTCACACTTCTTTTCCTCCTTCCACCCGCCACCAGGGGCTGGCTTTCATCAGCAGAGACCTCGGACATCGGGAACGACTGCGTCTCCTCCTCAAGCGGCAATGGTTTTGCTCTCCTTTTTCTAGGACTTGGAATCAAGTCCTCTTCATCACTTTCTCCCTCTTCCCCTGCGATCATGGGCTGCGTTTCGACGAGTGGTTGCGTCTGCTCGTCTTCGAGCCACAGTTGCTTCGCTTTTCTTTTCCGTGGACCTGGAGTTGAATCCTCAACATCGCTTTCCTGATTCCCACTTGTAGCCGCTGGCTGCGTTTCAGCGACAGCAGTGTGCATCGGCTGCGTTTCAGTAAGTGAAAACTCACTTGTGAGCGATTGTGTCTGCTCCTCTTCCAGCTGCTGTGGCTGTGCTCTTCTTTTTCGTGGAATCAAGTCCTCATCATCACTTTCCTCAATTTCACTTGCATGCATGGGCTGAGTTTCAGCCACAGAAAGATCACCCCGGAGGAGCCTCTCCTGAGGTGGAGATGCCTCCATGTGTTCTCCTCTCTCTTCTGTTACATGCTGTGGGCTGGACTTCACTTGTCGTACAGAGGAAATAGGATGTTCTTCATCAGAACTCTCCTCGTCCTCCTCCTCTAAGGCAAACATCGGTTGGGTTTCAGCCATGGCAAGAGAAGATGAGGTGGGCAGGTAGAATGGCTGAGTCTCAGCAGTAGCAGTGTTTTTGTCCTCATCTTCATGAGTTTCATCCTCTGAACTACTGTTGGGCTCTGAGATATAAGCCTGTGTTGCTTCCAGGGCTAAATCTTCTTTTTCAGACATTGCTGGACATCTTGCAGGTTCCTCATCCTCTCCGTAGGCCTGCAGATTAGAATCATCCTCCAAGGAAGTTCTGTCTGCATATGCTTGGGTATCTTCCAGATTGGTTCCCTCCACCTCAAAGACAAAAGCTTGGGTGCTCTCATTGGCCAGAGCTCGGGCCTGAGCCTCCAGGAGGCTGCTGTCGGACAATCCCAGCTGGAAAGAGCCTCCTTGAATGCAACGTTTGTCTTTTTCATCAACAGAGGACTGGGTGGGGTCCTCGCTGTGGTCCTCTGGAGGGTTGCCCTGGCAATCTCTGGCCTGAAGAATGAAGGACTGGGTCTCAGCCACAGCACACAGGTCATCCTCCAGGCTGTCAGTGCAGGGAGACAATTCTGTAGGTATGGCACCTGGGAGACAGAGAGGACACAACGAGGAAGTGTGAGTGAGGTTCAAATGAATGCTTTACCTCTTGTATACCCATCTGTTTATAAACAGACAAAGTTATGTGTAAGGAGTCATTTACTCACGTCTAAGTGGACATGATGAGGGAATCAGGAACACCTGAGTCTCCATCTCTTCCTGTCCTACTTCTGGAACCATCCCAAAGGGAAGATAACCAAATTAAATATTAAAAAGGCTTTTAACCGGCTCATATTTCATATCAAAATGCAAAATAAATACAGTATATTATATCTTCAAATTGAGAAAAGGAGGTCCACTATAAATGGATCACTTAAAAAATATAAATAAATATTTGTAATTATTATTGTGATTATGTAACCAGACATTCTAACCGCTTTCTGTTGTGTGCCAAAAACATGTATTTCTCTTTTATTATATTGTCATTATTTTTGTTCAGCGACAGTGTTGAAGTTGTATTAATGTTTTGTTTTCATACCTGGGAAGTTATTATATAAAGAGCCACTGTGCTGTCAATAACATGTATAAAAAGGCTTTGTATCAAATCTTTACTGATGATTGGGATTCTTTAATTGTGTAGATGTAAGTTTATTTTATTTAGCATTGTTTGTACTATTGATACCATGTTGTGCTATGTTGTGTCTGAATACCAATACTAACAATCTGAAACAACAATATATACAAATACATGAATATGTAATATATTCTAGAGCTGCAACAATAAGTCAATCAAGAGAAATAAAATTAAAAAAACATTTTGATGATCGCTTAAGTGTTTTCGTAATTTTTCCCAGTTCCAGCTTCCTTAATGTGAAGTGTGATGCTTTTCATTGGAAACTGAATATATTCCGGGGTTTGGACTGTTGGCTGAGCAAAACAAGCCGAGAGAATACGTTTCCTTTGGCTGTGGATCAATAACATGGGAGTTCTTCAACTATTTTATCTTTTTTTTTTTTATATATAAATTGAAAAAGTTAGCGGCAAATAAAACAATACTGAACACCACCTGTATCTGCAGTCTAGATGCATTCCATTAAGTTCACATTTGAAGGTAGATTGACTGATTACCTGACGCATGCACCGGCGTAGAGCAGTTCTGCTGAAGGGGAACCAGCAGCCCGGGTGTAACTTCTCTGCGCAGGCTAGGAATCTGGTTCTTACCTGCCTCGCCAAACTCCACCTCCTTATCTTCCACATCCGTGTCACTGTCCTCTGGCTTGACTGCTCCCCCAGCATGGGGCACGCTGGATTCATCAACATCTGTGTCTGCGTCAGAATCGGACTGAAGAGCTTCTGACCTGGTTCCAGGATCGAAAGACAGGGTAGAGACAACCACGGGGGCGAGCAGCGGAGAATCGTCTTCCTCCTCCGTGTCGCTGTCCGACAGGACCTCCAAACCAGCTCCTGCAGCTGCAGTGGCGACGGACTCGGCGACGGCAGACGCCGCCGAGAGGTCACCGACGGCAACGGCCGGAACGGCTTCATCATCGGTGTCGCTGTCTAGATTCAGGCTGTGAGGCGCAGCAGCCACGGATTCAGGCTTGATATCTAATCTCGTAGGAGTTTCATCTCCTTCAGAGCACGAATTATTTGTTCCACATTGCTTTCCATCTTCTTCCTCATCAATATCTGTGTCACTGTCTAAATGAAAATCGTCCGCCGCGGGTGTGCTTTGAAGTGACGTTGGTTTTGCTTTGATAGCAGCGTCTGACACGGAGTCATCAGTATCGCTGTCCATAGTGATGCCTTCTGAGGGAATAACTGAAATAACACAAGGAGGTTTGGCGTTGTCAGCAGAGGAAGGCACAGATGTGGGAACTCCGTGTAAGGCATCCTCATCTTCATCAAAATCTGAATCACTGTCCATGTGAAACGGGGCTGCGTTTGGTTGCTGATCAGCTGGTTGGTTTGTATTCAAGGTCACCGGAGCAGCAGATGCCACACACGCCTCCTCTCCCTCCACATCAGTGTCACTGTCACTGCCCATGTCAAATACAGGGATCACATCTGTTAAGACCGCTGGGGGAAATACGGGCATTTTATCTTCTCCGGTGAGACTGACATTGCTTTCCTGTTCCCCTGGCACATGCTGTTCACTTTCTTCAGAGTGTCTCCCTTCCAGTGCGGCTCTTTCTTCCTCCCCGTCACTGTCGGCCACGAGTTCCAGTGTCTTCTTGTTCTTTAGCTGCTGTTGACTCATATCTACGTCTGGCTCCTCCATACTGAAGCTGACATGTCTTGAAGGCCTATTTCTTGTGGAGGAGGACGGTGTGATGGGACTTTCATCCTCACTGTAAAAGTGTGGAAGAAAATGCGACAAGCATTATAATTCAGGAATAAAAATAACAGGAATTAACGGTTTCGATGCGCATACTTACAGAGATTTGTAATGTCTGTGTTACATGTTAATATGTTTTAAAAAGCCTAATGTAAGATGTTACTAATATACCTTTCAGGGACGATTTTGTTTGTTGGACTCAGGAATGTTGAACAGGTGGGACCTGATTTAAGGGAGTCAGAATCGGACACTGCAAAAAATAAATAAAGATGTAAAACCACGATACGAAAAACAGGGCTTCATTTCTAGAAGTACTTGGATGATTTAATATACCTGGAGCCTTGCGCCTTCTTTCCCCTTTTTCCTTGTCTGAGTCCGAGTCAGATTCTGGAACCAGGGACCCCTCTGGATGGGTTGGAGTTTGCTCAAAGGAAAGGCAACTGGTTCTGACAGGAGTCTTCCTCGTGTCCTCCTGACCAGGTAATGGTGCCATAGACCTATTGACCCATTTATTGCTGCCTGTGCTTGTGTCACCTCCCTTTTCTCCCACGGCATCTGGCATCCTGGCATTTAACCCTGAATGTCTGCTCACATGTCCCCTCCTCGTGTCCCCTTTAGATGAGACGTTGTCTATAGTGCAGCTGACATATTGACATGGGATGTCTGCCACCACCAAGCTGTCACCTTCACTGAGGGCATAGCGTACGTTAGGAGTCAGCTTGAAGCGGCCCTTGCGGGTCCCGTTCATACTCCCTAGGTCCCAAATCAAAGCCTCCATGTCGATGTCATTGCGACGACCTCTTCTCTTGTGGACAGAGAGCCTGATTGTGGCGTGCTGCTTGGATATTGAGGTTGCTGACAAGGGCAGGTTGCAGGTGTTGGGGTCGCGGCCCACCACATTGTCTCCCAAAAAGAGGGGCAACTCTGGATGACAGAAAACGTTCATTAGAAGAAATGCAGAGACAAACAAGACCTGTTTATGCAAGTTAAATCAACAAAGTATTGGTGTAACAGCAGTAGTAAACCACGCACCTGTCTCAGGGATGTGTTCATTTTTTAAGATGCACAGTTTTGCCAACGGTCGTCTCTTCTTGTTTTCACTCTCCTCTTTAGTTTCTTCCTCATCTGACTCCAAGATTGAGTCACTGATCAGTTGAGTGGCTTCCATGGCTCACCCAGGACTGGGTAGTATTGACGTCCGTTTCCACCAACAGTCGCTTCAACTGCCCCTGAAAACATAAACAGTTCATAAACACGTCCAGACAAGGCATGCGGCTAAGCTGATGGGGGATCTCTTGTGTTCTGGCTAATTTCCACTTTGAAGCATTAATATAAGCCGATTTAATTTACAATAACCGTGTACAAACGTGTCCGTTAATGCAGAAAGCCTGAGATCTAAAGTACAAAAAGACGTTAAACACTTAATATAGTTAGCGTAGCTCAGACGTCAACGTCCCATCCTCATGTTATAGGAATCCCAATAACCCATTGTGTAATCAACGCTGCGTCTTTATTAAGAATAAATAACATTGCGAAATCAATTAACGATCAGGACAATTAAATCTAACGTCACCTTGAAACTAGTCAGGAAGTTTAACGTTAAGAGATGCTCCTAGGGGCTTGACCATTAAACACCAAACCGACAGCATGCCGACCTTTTTACAATGAGCTCGCATATGCAATGTGTGTACATAACAAGTTTGTATTTGCATATTATTAAAAAAGTTGTACTTATGCCTACCTTCACACGCTTTACTCGGTGGCGATATACTAAAGGGAAATAAAGATACACATCCTGGAAATAATAGACCTCGCCTACAAGAAGCGTTTCCACCGCAGGTATTGGCCAATACACCCGTCACTCACACTGGAATCTGTTTCTATTGGTCAATAAATCCCATTCCAACTTTAATAAACTCTGATTGGACCACCATTTCCCGCACATGGGTATCTTAAAGGGACAACCACACACCCTTAACTCACGCAGCTTTGGGAAATGTTTTGATAGATAGTTAGAAACATGCACAGTATCCAGTAGTTTAGGCCTACTTCATTGTTTTTGTTGCTAAGTCTTTTTAAGTTTGCTGTTAGTTACATTTCATGAGGTGTTCCAAAGATATATTTTGTTTTAATACAGTTCAGAAGTTGCTTAATCTTCCATAGTTATACACTTTGTACACAGCTTCACATATTATATATACAGTGCTAAAGCACAGTACCCTTGAGAAGGGCCTTAAGATAGGTGCTGCTTTATTATCATTAAGGACATGTCTTGTGAGTCACTTTGTCAAGTCAAAGGTAGTTTAAGACCATTACTATTTAAGTTTGGTGATTATATTTTGGCATATATTGCCACACAGTAACATTGGGGCGTGTAGAAGCAATATGGGAACAGCAGCTTATGTATGCCCTGGTTCCTTGTTGCAGGTTGAGTCATGCATTCTTTGTGGCCACATCCACAGTTTGAATTATTATATTTAGTAATAATGTTACTACTACTTTTGGTGCACCTGTATCTCTACTTCCACTTTCTCCAAAGGTATTAGAATGCAAAGCCTTTCAATAAACTATAAACACATACAATTGTTATTATTTGTTGAGTTGTCAACATATTTAAGTATTTCAAATCAAGTATGCAACATTGTTGCTTGGTCTAAGTGAAATGGCACTTTTGAAAGTATATAAAGATAATCCTAAATGCTGCTGGGGTGCAACAACATGTATTCATAGATTTTAGTCGTATAGTGTAACAGTTTAACTCCACACGTTCCTTTTATTAGTTGTTTTCATCCTGTCTGCCTGTTTCACTAATGCTCATGTCATTCCAGATCCTGCTTCCCATCTCGTCAGTCCAACTCCCTTCACCTGTTCTCTCACCTGCCTCTGATCACTCCCTAATCAATCCCTCATTCCCTTCACCTGGTCCTCATGTCCGTCTCACCTGTTGCCTATTCCCTCGTTAGTCTCTGTCTACTTAGGTCCCCTCACTTGCCCTCCGTCAGATTTTGTCTTGTGTTCTTCGTGACCAAGCCTTCCAGCGTTACCAAGTGTATTTATCTGTTCCCGTCTCTTTTGTTCCTGCTGGTACTCGGAGTAAAGATAATTATTGGCTCCTGAGTTGTGAAATTTGGTCCACCCTAATACTCCCATGACATATAGTTATGGGAATGCATCTTGACTCAGAGAATAAAATGGTCTGACTATCATCTTGCGAACTGTTTTATCACTAAAAGTTCATGTAACAGACATTAAACCTTCCATGCATGACACAGTTAAATGTTGCTTCTTTATAGCTAAAGGTAATGGCACATGAATGCACTTCAGAATCAACTACAGCAGAAACTGCTGACATCAACAGAATTAACGTTCATTCATCTCTGGAAATCGGTTTTATAATGTGATTGAGATACGGTGGCTGAGTTGTAGTAGATTTATCAGACACGAGACAAATGTAAAGCATTAATGAAAGCCACTTTTTCATTTGACAACTTTATTGGCAGTAAAACACGTTGGATGTCTATGCTAAAGTGTATTTCTAGAAATGCTTCAGATGCTTGGTTCCTGTGTTACTAAGTGGTTGTTTAAACAAAAATCAGCTTTTCATTTTGGCATTGATGTCTTGACTTTCCTATTTTTATCTTTAAGCATCATCATCATCAGCCTCCTCATCAAATTCACCCTCTTCCTCTGCAGTGGCATCCTGGTACTGCTGATACTCAGACACCAGATCATTCATGTTGCTCTCTGCTTCAGTGAACTCCATCTCATCCATGCCTTCACCTGTGTACCAATGCAAGAAGGCCTTACGTCGGAACATGGCCGTGAACTGCTCTGAGATACGCTTGAACAGCTCCTGGATGGCTGTGCTGTTGCCGATGAAAGTGACGGCCATCTTGAGGCCACGGGGAGGAATGTCGCAGACGGCGGTCTTCACGTTGTTGGGGATCCATTCGACGAAGTAACTGCTGTTCTTGTTCTGGATGTTCAGCATCTGCTCGTCGACTTCCTTCATGGACATGCGCCCACGGAACACGGCGGCGACGGTCAGATACCGGCCGTGACGCGGGTCGCACGCAGCCATCATGTTCTTGGCGTCGAACACCTGCTGGGTGAGCTCGGGAACTGTGAGGGCTCGGTACTGCTGGCTGCCTCTGCTGGTCAGCGGGGCGAATCCCGGCATGAAGAAGTGCAACCGGGGGAAAGGCACCATGTTGACCGCCAGTTTACGAAGGTCGGCGTTGAGCTGACCGGGAAAGCGCAGGCAGGTGGTGACCCCACTCATGGTGGCCGACACCAGGTGGTTAAGGTCTCCGTAGGTGGGTGTGGTCAGTTTCAGAGTGCGGAAGCAGATGTCGTACAGGGCCTCATTGTCAATACAGAAGGTTTCATCGGTGTTCTCTACAAGCTGGTGCACGGAGAGGGTGGCGTTGTAGGGCTCCACCACTGTGTCGGACACCTGAGGACAGAACACACACGGCATCGTTCTTCAGACTCACGATCTCAGAGGACAAAAACTCAAGGCAGGATCAACTCAAATCCAAACCCCAAAGGGTAGGTTACCTTGGGGGAGGGCACCACGCTGAAGGTGTTCATGATGCGGTCGGGGTACTCCTCGCGGATCTTGCTAATGAGCAGGGTTCCCATGCCGGAGCCAGTTCCTCCACCCAGAGAGTGGGTGAGCTGGAAACCCTGCAGGCAGTCGCAGCTCTCTGCCTCTTTGCGGACCACATCTAGGACGGAGTCCACCAACTCAGCTCCCTCAGTGTAGTGCCCCTTGGCCCAGTTGTTTCCAGCGCCGCTCTGACCTGGAGGAAGAGGAGCAACATACAGGTCATTCTTCTGCCCCCCGCTCATAAAAAGGCCAAAGATATTCAGTATTGTGAGAATCTGGCTTTATTTCACTCACCAAACACAAAATTGTCTGGTCTAAAGATCTGCCCAAAGGGTCCAGACCTCACAGAGTCCATGGTGCCGGGCTCCAAATCCACCAGTACTGCCCGAGGCACATATTTACCTCCTTCACGATAAATAGAAAAGGCAGGGAGAGAGAGGGAGAAAAAACATACCAATTCAATAATGCATGAAACTAGTTTTTTAAATGATACACAGGATATTTAATGTGAGAAATTATATGATGTGTTTACCTAATATAACTATAGGTGAACTTACCAGTGGCCTCATTGTAGTAGACACTGATCCTGTCCAGCTGCAGGTCACTGTCTCCGTGGTACGTCCCTGTGGGGTCGATGCCATGCTCATCGCTGATCACTTCCCAGAACTGCGGACACAAAAATGTACGGTATCACTTGACAGTTGCGTTCCTAATAAAGTACGCTAGTATCTACTTGCAATGCGGTTTATGGGACAGGAGACTTTAAACGAGGAAAACAGCAGTGGGTGTTTGCATTTTGGGATTCTTATGAAAATAACTGATTTTGATATTTCCTCCTTTCACCAAGCTATATATTAACCCACATAATAAGATGATGTTGTTCTTCTGTCCTGCTCTTGCTCTCTGAATTTTTTTTACTAAGCAGAATGCAGTTCTTTCAGATGTGAAATGCAGAAGAGGGAGTACAAGGGGCTACAGATAACACCGAAAATGACCTCCTTTGGCAGGCAGTCACTGGAGACACTACTTGTCTTCAGATCTGTATTCATGTCTTGTTGACTCTTTAAAGACCACACACACTGTGTATGCATTCAATCCCATCAGTAGGCGTGACTGCTGCATACACAGCCAGACATTTGCTTGCACATATCTTTGTGACATCTTCCAACCAAGGCTTTTTTGGGGGTCATTTTCTGCAAACAGCAGCAGTTGGAGGATTTAGAGTAATCTGGATAAGCGGGCTGTATTGCTGCCCAGTATTTAAGAGATTGGGAGTCAGCTGTAGTCTCAGTATCATGACATTTAAATAAGACCACGTAAAACACAAAATGACCAAGTGAGGGAGATCACAGCAGGATAAAGAGAACTAAGAGTTGAAAAAGACTGACCAAAAGATGAACAAACTGACCGATATGACAGTGACAGCGTAGGTGGCTGTCAGTAAAAACTGAACATATAAGTGAAAGAATGGGGACAATAAGCAGGAAGGCTAAACCACACCCTGAGATCATTCACCAAAATGTCTTCAGCAACTCTGTCAATCATATTCCCTGGACATCTGAGCCAATAATTCCCCAGGGAATGGAAACCAATGTGGATCCTCACTCCCAGGAGTTATTTTAACACCACATTGGACATTACAAAGACACACATTGTGCTCCAGGCTTTAGAAGGGCTGATTCACTGCAATGACTCCAAGTGAATAAGCATATACACTATTTCCATGATGTTGTGCAACTGCTATACAAATGTCTTAAATGTATATATAACGGCTATATGTTGTATTTATTTCTGGAAGCCATTCTTTCAAGGCATTGTCAGCAATTGCATATCAGTTGAGAACCCAATGACTTCACCCACTGCGCATCAGCTGTCTCCTCCATTCCTCCCCCACCCTCCCCTAATATGGTTAAGAGGGGGAAGCAGCTGATTACAGAGGCAGGAACTGTACTGGACTAAAACCTCTCAGCAGAGCATCACAATGATAATGATGTATCCTGTGATATATCAGCCATTGTCTCTAAACTGTGTGTGTGTGTGTGTGTGTGTGTGTGTGTGTGTGTGTGTGCGTGCGTGCATGTGTGCGTGTGTGTTTGAAAGGGCCCATTTAAATAGCTGCTCTCTATAGTAAATGATCAGTTGTAAAACAAAAGGCGGTTTTAAGAGAGGGATAATAAGGGGGTGTAAGACGTGTACTGTAGCTGACTGCTGTGGTGGTGTGAGGCAGACTGCAGCGCTGCAGGGTGTCAGAACAATAAAGTGTCAAATGCATTCACACTAAATACAGAATTGACAAAATCAACTATATATGAGAGTGTTTTATTTCTAAAAGCACAGCTGATGCACTTTATCAGTCTATTTTAAAGGAACAATTCTTTCTTCACAAATGATCCATGCCACACCCTTTACACCCCCCCCCCCCCTCCTACTTTATCACCAGCTGAAACAGCAGCTGCACACAGCCCATAGCGATAAAACCAAATCAATATGGGCTATTGATCCATTAGCCATGCTGAGGAAAAAGAACCAAGCCTGCCAACCCAGTTTCCACCTATTGTCTGAAATACCAGCCAAATGTGTGTGTGTGTGTGTGCGCGCGTGTGTGCGCGCGCGCGTGTGTGCGAGCGTGTGTGTGTGTGCGTGTGTGTGTGTGTGTGTGTGTGTGTGTGTGTGTGTGTGTGTGTGTATCTGTCTGTCTGTCTGTCTGACTTAGGTGCTCAAGTGAAGAATATAATAGTTTTTTCGTCTTCTTTTCCCCAGACATTATCTTGAAGTCAGCTGAATCCTCAGCTGCTGAGGCGCAGACACGCCCGGTGCTGCGTGGACAAACCCGGTGGGCACACAAGAGCCCCGGTGCACCGATATGTCAATGTGTGTCAGCGGTCTGCTGCTCCACCCGCCCACCGGCTACCGCAGTGCTCAAGGTACAGGCAGAAAAGCGATTCAAAATAAAAATCAACATGAGTAATAGTATGATCTGTGATGTGTTTGAATACACAAAGCAAGTATGATACCTGTGATATATCAGCCATTATAAGTATGAACGTAATGTGTTTTTATTCATGCGCGATGAGAGAAAAAGAGTCCTTTGTCTTCTGACAATCAGCATCAGGACCAGAACGACTTTAACAAACTAAATGGGTGTGTCTTGCATAATGAGTTGGTGGCTTTTTTTTCTCAGTGTGAGTAAACTTTATGAAAGTACTTTATCAAATAAGTAATTTATCAAAAATGGTATTGTATTACCTTGGCACCAATCTGGTTCCCGCACTGGCCCGCCTGGAGGTGGACGATTTCCCTCATGGTGGATGTGTGTGTGGTACAACGACGTGCAGACCAGTCACATGTGCCGCGGAGGAGCTGACCCCAAGACTAATGGAGAAGTGCAAGACAATGCATTTATAATGTTGGATCGCTTCCAGAGTGAGGCTGGGGCCGGGGAGTGGGCGTGGCTAGACCCAGACACAGCTGCTGCGACCGCGGATTGGCTGAGAGGACTGAGCCGCAGCCGGGATGAGGAGGGGCGCTGCTGCAGAGCAGGGTGTGGATAGAAGATATTGAACATAATTGTACCAGCTGCTGCCCAGCAACAGCCGGTGACTGTCATGTATTGCAGTTTGTTTTAGTCCAGATTTCAGATTTTAGATTTTAAAGCTGAATAACCAATCAGATTAAATTCACTCTACTTATGGAGAGGCAGATGGCAGACGTTTCAGTTTCAAACCAGGGACAAGTTGGAGTCAGCCAGCTCAAGCCCCTCTCCTCAGGGTCCTTTGTCTCACCATAAGACCCATGTGATAGCTGTTCTGGAGCTATTGTTGTTGTTGTTGTTGTTGTTGTTGTTGTTGTAGTTTGTTTGTTATTGTATTATATATATCGTTGATTAAGTTAGGAACATTTTTGACTTCCCTGCTGTGAAATCAGAATGTTAGGGCTCAGCCGGCCAGGAGTCACGTTACACTGATACCATTTCTTCTTTTAAGACCGGCAGCTGAGTACTGAACATGAAAGCAAATAAGATAACTGATGTGTTAAGATATGAAACTTAATCGTAACTTTACTGCTGCACAGGAAAACAATACAACTTAATTATGATGGTTGTCCCTAATATTGAAAATAATATAAACACATTTCAAAATAAGGACATTATTTAACGTGCAATCCAGTGTGCAAATACACAACATCAGCATCAAAGCTAGCAGCAACACAAGGTCTGAGTATCAGTAGCAGGCCGAGAAAACAAAAACAATCAATTAAACCAAAGTTACTATTACAAATGTCAAAAACACTACAACAGGTAATAAATCATAATAAAATACACACTATAAATATATAAATAAAAATGTATTCAACCCATTGCCAGTGCCAAGTCTTTAATTTCTAAACAACATCACAGAAGCATCAAATCATGCTGCAGAGCACTCCATGGTGCTAGACTTCCTTGAATGTAATGTCCTGTAACGCCTGCTGGAGAGGAGAATGACTTCACTCATCCTCAACTCAACAACCGGACAGAAGGGAGGAGGAACACTCTTTGCTCTCGGTAACGTCACACCAGGGCAAAGAGTCTGGGCTCCATGAGGTCTGGCCAGAGCGGACAGGATGAGTGAGCCTGGAGGTCCCTGCAGCTTCCATGAGCCAGGAACAAATCCAGAATCCTCTATGTGCTATAATCAGATTAGAGTTAGCAGATTACAGAGTTATTAACTAATCTCTGCTGCTGGAAGATTCTTATTTATAAAATAATCTATATCTTTATTTATTTTCCTAATAGAAGCGGCAGAAGTCCGACCACTGAGTCTAACTGTAATGCAAGACTCCATTGCAACTGTTCACATTATTAATATCGTATCTAAATACATGAAATACACGTTGATGTGCACCTACGCCAGACGTTATTCCAGTGCATTTATCAAGTAGTTTTCAATCTGATATAAACCTAATAATCTGTGTTTTATTACTGAGGTCAACATTTAAGGGGACTACTGCAAAGTCAAATACATTATATTGATAGCTGTTTCTGATATGTTCTTCATTTTCATTTATATACAGAAGAGGCAGAATATGTAGCATACAACACTTTTATACAGATCAGTGCATAACCATCAGTAACTCGGACTTCAATGCAAAAATATATAAATGAATATAACAACTCAAGACAATGAAAATACAAACAGACATATATACAGACAGACATACAGACCAATATAAAGATAGATAGATATAGATCGATCGATCGATCGGTCGATCTATAGCCGGCAGATAGATAGATAGATATAGATAGATAGATAGATAGATAGATAGATAGATAGATATATAGATAGATAGATAGATAGATAGATAGATAGATAGATAGATAGATAGATAGATAGATAGATAGATAGATAGATAGATAGATAGATAGATAGGGTGCAGTTATTATGATCCACCGCTAGATGGAGACACTTGGGTGTTTTTGTGAAGATGGGCGTGGTCACTGCACACTTCCCCCTCTCACAACGGACATTTTTCCCATTCCAGTTGACGGGAAAACGGCTTAGTGACGGACCGTTGCAACGTTACACTGACCTAGATTTATTCATTTAAAAAAAGGATTTTTCTTGGTGCATTGACCGGATATCGGTGAGTGAAACGGGGCGATCCTTTCGGCTCGTCCCGTCATCGAGTCATCGTGAATAAACACGCAGTCGCCAAACGCTGTTTTTCACGGGTTGGTGACGCTACCGACCCAGACCCGGTTCTGCTGCCTTTCTATCAGCCCGGTCTCCGGCCACCGGCCATCGGCCTCCGGCCTCCTCTGCGAACCGCTATTCGGTTATAAACTCCGTTTGTTTCTTGTCCGACATTCATCCGTCGAGCTGCGAGTCGTTATTAGCTGTTGTAGCTAGCGCTGCTGCTCGTAAACATGGGGCTGTCTGTCGGTCATGGGAGGGGCGAGCTACTCTTTGATTTTACACCTCAACAATCCGTCAATTAACAAACTAACTCACAATTGTGTGAAGGTTAATAGTAGTCAATGTTGTATCGTAATGCCATCAATTTAAATAGTGTAATAAACCCATAATAGTGTTTATGACTATTGAGAAGTGGTGAATTGATATCCATCTTTCCAGTTTCTATTATTATCCAATACATACATTACATTACATGTCATTTAGCTGACGCTTTTATCCAAAGCGACTTACAATCCTGTTACATTCATACACACTGTAGACGCAGCTACAGGGAACAATTCAGGGTTAAGTGTCTTGCTCAAGGACACATCGACTAGGGCGGGGTTTGAACCTCCAACCCCGTGATTGAAAGACGGGCCTTCTAGCTCACCCATATGTTGACACTGTCTTGCTTTCATTTTCTGTCCCTGAAATTAGAAATCAAGATGTTTTACACGTGTGGACCCAATGAAGCCATGGTGGTGTCAGGTAAGATATGTTCTCTTATCTCTCTTAATAACACAGCATGGTAAGAATAGTTAAGTCAGTAAATAAAGACTGGTGATGTCATAATGTCACACACTTCCAGAAGGCCACTGTGCTGTAAAGGTTCATAACAATCATGTGACACAATGAGTTGCGTCAGGCTGTGGTGGATAAATAGCATGATATTAGTTGTAAAACTGGTATCCAAGTTGAACTAGATCCTAGATCCACTCTGAGTGACGAGCTTTATGTCTGTGAGTGGTCAGCTGATGTCACGTGTTCTCCCCTCCCTGCTTTCTCTCTCTCCAGGCTTTGGCCGTTCTCCTCCTCTAATGATTGCTGGAGGAAGAGTGTTTGTTCTCCCCTGTATTCAGAAGATCCAGAGGTGATTTTTTCAGACTATATTTCTCATTGCTGCTTGATTTTATGTGTTGGTCAGTTAACAAGGAAAATAATTGTTGAAAGCTCTCTCTGCCGAAATCTTTTCTGACTGCCGTATCCATTACCGGCCTGCTTTTGTTTTTTTTGCGGCAGATAATTGACTTAATTTCCTCTGCCTCTATTTTATTGTGCTTTTTCATTCTTGCTTTTTGTTATTATATCTCACACGTTATTTTATGCCTTTTTCTTCTCAGAATTGCCCTCAACACCCTGACTCTAAATGTGAAGAGTGACCGAGTTTATACCCGTCATGGGGTCCCTATCTCTGTCACTGGCATTGCACAGGTAAGCTTTAAGAATGAAAATACCATACGTTTGTTATTAAATTGTGTAAAATTGCTCTGCAAAAAAAAAATGCTCTTGTGCATACAGGTTTTATGCTCTCTACTACTGATTAATTTACTGTATGAGTGGACGAGAATAAGTAACTTATGTGTAATTACATGACCAAATACAAAATACTGAAACACAAGCAAATTAAGGAGGAAAGACTCCTCAGTGCCGTTTATAAACCCACAGCATACATATTCAGTTAGTTTGATTTCATGTTCTGTGAGTAAACAAGGGAAAGGAGGATGACACTTTGTGGATGGAGAGGGTCAACATGACATTCCTTTAGAAAGCCTTGTGCGAGTGCTTGGCTATTTTTATAGACTTTTTGTTATTGTTGACAAGTCCAAAATAGACAAATCACCTGTCTGGCATCTCTAAATTTGTGTGAAAACATTTGTAAAGTAAAAATTCAGATAACACCAGATTTCTTTCACATTTCTTACCTTCCACTTGCTATTTCCCATTTTCTTTTCCTGTCTCCATTCAGGTGAAGATCCAGGGCCAGAACAAAGAGATGTTGGCCACTGCCTGCCAAATGTTTATGGGCAAGTCCGAGGCTGAGATTTCCACAATTGCACTAGAAACATTGGAGGGACACCAGAGAGCCATCATCGCCCATTTGACCGTGGAGGTTGGTGAACTGACCGTGGCAAATGAATTTGCTTCACATTTTCCATCCATAAAATATTGTTATGTTTATGACTCATCACTTATCCAATACGTGAATGTCCATCTACAACTGGATCTATCTTTCCTTGTGTCCAGGAGATCTATCAGGACCGTAAGAAGTTCTCTGAGCAGGTGTTCAAGGTGGCCTCCTCTGACCTGGTCAACATGGGAATTGGTGTCGTCAGCTACACGCTCAAAGACGTTCATGATGATCAGGTACTTCATGTCTGTTTGGGTTACGGTGCTAATGCTAATAGAAAAATAAAGAAATGTTAAAAACACCTCGCAGTAATTACTGGAGCAGTAGGAATCTTAAGCGTCGCTTTGAGCCTCAACGTTTTTTATATGAAAGCTTTTAGTGTCACATGATTTCCTTTGTTACATAATGGACTGAAGTGATGGTATTGACTCACTGTCTCCGAGACTCCCAGCTGCTCGTTACATTGGTGATGAATTAGGTCTTCAGTGGAAACCACACCATCTCTCGTTTGTGTTTGCTTAATGGACGGCCATCCTTTGTACTGCTCCAGATGTGTTCCTGTCCCCGTGTCCCTCACCTCCGTCTCTCTCACAGGACTACCTCCACTCGCTGGGTAAAGCCAGGACAGCCCAGGTGCAGAAGGATGCCCGGATCGGGGAGGCTCAGTACAAACGGGATTCTGTCATGAGGGTAACATCTGCTTCCCTCTTCATCCTCGTCATTCTTCCTACATGCTCATATGCACAATCTAACAATTAATAATCTTTTGTTTGAAATGCATACCAACATTCATTCCGACCTGCTTCACGCTCTTTACAGGAGGCCCACGCGATGCAGGAGAAGGTATCGGCTCAGTACAAGAATGAGATTGAGATGGCCAAAGCCCAGAGGGACTACGAGCTGAAAAAGGCCGTCTATGATGTTGAGGTCAACACAAAGAAGGCCGAGTCCGAAATGGCCTATCAGCTTCAGGTACAGCTCATCGTCTGATCTTCTAGGAATTGCTTTAAGTTTGATTTGCGTGTGTCGTGCTGGTGACATTTAGTCTGTTTCGCCTGTGAACACCTTGTCCACACATGTTATTGGGCTGGCTGGATAAGTTTGTCCTAATAGGACCAAATCCAGTTTATATCTGACACCCTTTCAGTGATTGAGATTTTCTTTTTGTCCTTCTTCCTTCATCAGGTGGCCAAGACCAAGCAGCGCATCGAGGAGGAGAAGATGCAGATTCAGGTGGTGGAGCGTACCCAGCAGATTACACTACAGGAGCAGGAGATCATCCGCAAGGAGAAGGAGCTGGAGGCCAAAGTTAAGAAGCCGGCAGAAGCGGAGAAATACCGCATGGAGAGACTGGCGGAGGCGCACCGGTGAGGCCGGGAGGACTCGTCGTAACAAAGAAGGGCAACATTCAATATGAAGTCACATTTAAACACGCCTCCTCTCCTCTCTCCTGGCAGCCTGCAGCTCATCATGGAGGCCGAGGCCGAGGCCGAGAGCATCAAAGTGAGTCCCGGCGGCGCATGTTTTATATTTCTCTGTAAACATTCCATGTCATTTCCCCTTCACCCCCCCCTGTCTGTTGCGCTGTGCACTTCCATTGTAATAGTAATGACGCAGTAGTGTGTGTGTGTGTGTGTGTGTGTGTGTGTGTGTGTGTGTGTGTGTGTGTGTGTACAGATGAAGGGCGAGGCCGAGGCCTTTGCCGTGGAGGCTAAGGGCCGCGCTGAGGCGGAGCAGATGTCCAAGAAAGCAGAAGCCTTCCAGCAGTACAAAGATGGCGCCATGGTGGACATGCTGCTGGAGAAACTGCCACTGGTCAGTCTGATGAAAGGACGCCGAGAGGAAGATGAAGAGCTGTGTGATGACATTCTGTGTGATCATCGACCCCCGCTAACCACAAATGACCATTTTCACAGCTTTGCATCAACACAAGTCAACATTACGTTCGACTGATTATAATTTCTTCACATTTGGACTCTTTTAAATCCCCCGTCCTTTGCATTAATGCGTCGGTCGTTTCCGGTCCCTCAGATCGCCGAGGCGATCAGCCAGCCGCTGTCCGAGGCCAAGAAGATCACCATGGTGTCCAGCGGCGGCTCCGAGGTGGGAGCAGCCAAACTCACCGGGGAGGTGCTCGACATCATGACCCGGCTGCCCGCCGCCGTGGAGAAACTCACCGGAGTGCACATCTCCCAGGTGAGCTGGACGACGAGGTGAACGTTCGACGCGAGACCGGACCGGCGGCCGCAGGTGGTAACGGCCTCGCGTCTCGTGTGTTCCTCTCGCCCTGCAGGTCGTCGGGACGGCCGGCCTCGTGCAGTGAGAAGAGACGGAGAGTAGGAGTAATCAGGAGGCGTCACCTCTATTCAGGCGAGGAGCGTCCCGCCTCCTCCGTGTGCCTATAACCACTGCAGAGCGTAGTCGTGTCCGGTCGTCCCTGTGCATGCATGTTCCACCTGTTGGTCTGGCTCCTCCTCCATCTTAGAGGGAGGTTCTTGTTTCTTATCATGTCCCTGAGCTGTTGTGCTTGACAGTAGCTGCAAGGGATATAATAATTAATTAAGATATTTGTTTTTACCTGGAAACAAAACAATCCAAAGAGGACTTCCTGTCTTTGCTGTTTTATACGTGACATGAATTCTGCAATTTCATGTCAAATCTGAACCAACCAGCCTCATTTCCTCCTTTCCTCTGCATAGGGACTTTATTAACCGACTGTACTTCTTCTTTTTCCCTTTTAATGTAGACAATGTCAGCTGTAGTTTTGTGTGTATGCCTTAGTTTATTAAATGTACCACAGCATCACCTCATAGTTGTGTGTGTGGGTGAACTGTTGCCTAGCTCCCCGTCTGCTTGCGTTGCCCGCTCGTCCGTCGTGAGGTCAAAGGTCGGTATCGAGTCTAACTCTACGTCTCTTTTGGGCCTCTACTGGGTCCAAAATCACACCAGTGGAAATATTTGATGTTTCAGACAGAAGGGGAAGGAATTGGTTGATGGGATGGAGCTGCTGGGTTCCCGAGAGAAAGAAATGAAAGTCTGTTGTGGTGGAGACACAATGTGGAGTCTGGCCTCCTGCTGCGGGACAGGAGGAGCTCGCATGGTCTGCTGCTTCGATGTGCTCGCTGTCAGACCCGTGGGGGAGAGTTTCTTTTATATAGTGTTTTTTAAGATGTGATTGAGTATTATAGATGTTGACACAGTTTAGCCCTCGCCTGTTAGGCGAGGTATAGTTCAGCGTCTCTGATCAGGAGATCTTATTTTCAGACTAACAGCTGTGCAGCTGTCAAGCCATATGCATTTTGTGATCGCCAAGTGCCTGGTCAAACCACATCTGTCAAGACAAGTTTACTTCCTAAAATTAAGTCTATTACACTTTTTCTGTCAGGGAACGCTTCCTCACATCCAGCTGATCGGGCGTCACCAACGACGCCGTAGATAAAAGCCAAATCCGTCTCTACTTTAGTTTCTCCTCGCGACTAATCTCTTATTACCCTTAAAATGTGTTGTTGCATGTCTGTACTTTAAGTTGACAAATGATATAGCTTTAAAGTAGTGTACCATATTTATCTATAGTGAAATGTTCCAACAATAAAGTGATGGCTTAATCACTGTAACCTGTTGTCAGTTTATTATTTACTTCATTGAAGACCACATGGAGCAGACTAGATCAGAGTATCAACTGTATTAAAATTCTAATCAGTCAAGAACAATTAAAATTCCTCAAAGTGTAGAAGATTTGCTGCTTTTTTTTCCATTATTGTGAATTAAATGTTTGTATTAGACTTGGTCAAAATAATCAATCTTATGTCTCAGAAAATCTGAACGGCAATTTTCTACTTTCTACTTTGTTTTATTAAACAAACAATCACCAATTACAATAAATCAATAGTCACAGCCCTCTTGAATTTTTTGAAAAGGTTAAATTTATTAAAACATCTACAAAAATAGACAACGATGAATTACCATGGCATCAAGGTAGCAAGCGTTCTACAGAGATACAGAAGACCCCAAATGTTACGAAGAGTTTTCCATATATTAGTAAAGGAAATTACAATTCTGTCCTTAATATGTACATACTATTATGCTCAACCTCAAAAGACACATGACGAAATCGAACATCAAGGAGTGTCCAAGTACATAAAGTATATATAAAAATATGGGTTTAGTTGAACTACATCGTATCAAAAATGACTCAAATGGACCAACCATTGACGGATCAGTAAACATGGATTAGTGGAGACTCGGGATCCCCGTCCTGATTCACAGTGCTAGAGGAATCAGTCAGGCAGACGGCATCGACTGACATGGCAAAGTCAGAACTGAGTGATAACGTAACAGTGTGTGTTTGGAGAATCGAAAAAAGGTTGCCATACATTTAAAATGAGATGAATTCACGGCGCCATTCCTTTAAAAGAAACATCTCATGGTTTGGCGACGCCCTGAAGGGAGAGGATCTAACGAGGAAGATGGACCGTCGCGATTTATGCTCAGGAATCATATCGGACCCCTCGCCGAGAGGAGGTCCGTCGTAGCCTCACCCCGACCCGTGGAGGATTTAAAGTGCAGCTGGTTGTGGAATTCTCTTTCTATCCTTTGTGTCCGAGTCTCTGCCAGATACAAAGACGCCAAAACACCCGAGCAGGCGCATCGGAGGATGTCCCGCCTCTCCGTCGTCTCCGTGTGGAAAAAAAAACTTTCCATTTGTGGGCCCCGTCTCGTCGGCAGCAGCAGACCCTCCTCTGAGCGCCTTCCTCCAGTTCTAGAAGTCCACATGGCATCGGGGGCAGTTCTTCTCTGTGGCTTCATGAGGAGTTTAAAATGGCTTGCAACTGGCAGGGGGGCAGGGGGAAGGGGGGGGATAGCTGATGTAATTGCATTGCAGAAATACTGCTGTTGTCTGGTCCACATCATTTCACATTAGTCCACAGTAACTCGGGAGTCACGGCGGTGGACGAGGGCCACTGGGTTTTTTTGGGGGCGAGATGAGGATTGTCCAAAAGTTGTCAATCAGCCACGTCTGAAAATGTTTTCATAGACTTTTTGGTCAAATTATGATGCTTTGCGCCTCAGCGTGGAGTGCTCTAACTGATTAGGTTATACATACTATAAATACTAAGACGACCCCTGCACGTGCACTTCCATGTCCAACCAGTAGGTGTGCCGTTACCCTGCATGTAGCCCCAGCAGCTTCCCGTGTCCTCACCTCTACAGCAGCAGCAACACAAAGCCCCCGAATAATAAAGCGGCCGCGAGGAGAGAGAGCTCCTCTGCAGGCTGCACCCGCCACCAGTGAAATGTCGCTCTGACGCCTACCCGTCCAAGCGGGGGTTAGTTTGGCCTTTGGGGTCGGGATCTGATGTGGAAATACACCGAGCCAGCGGCGTCTCAGCCCCGTCCGCCCACTAAAGTACAAATATAAAAGCGAGCGACGCACGCCGCCCTCTCTTCTGCCTCTGCTGAGCAGCACCTCCACCACGCCCTCCCCCCCCAGCAGCAGGGACGCAGACACGTACGAGGCGTCGCCTCAGTGTCGCCTCTCTCTTCCCTCCGTTTCCGTCTCTACACCATGTTCATGGCGTCCTCGGTCAGAAAGGAGTGGATGTCGGCGAAGGAGGGGCGGAGCTTGCAGTCTCGGTTCCAGCAGCTCAACATGAGCTCGTAGAGACCCTGAGGACACACCGCCGGCCGGCTCAGGTACACCTGCGAGCGAGAGGGGAGAGGTTAGGAGGTGGGGATCATTGGTTTAAAATACACATTTAGATTGTTACAATAGGAAGAATACACGTGATAAAGTCCACCTGTTTTCAGCTCTGACGAATCCCTAAATGAACCTTTTTTTTTTTAAATCATATTTATTCCAACACAGGTCAAAAGTCTTTCACTGTTCTTACAAATAAGAGATGTAGCTCACACTCCGGCCACCAGAGGGCCACGATCAGCATCGTGAAGCTCCACAGAAATGGAGTTGGAGGTCAGTCCCACAGTGAAAACGCCTCAGGAAATGAAGCGCTGCGTCTCCGTCTGCATGAGGCGGTCGTACCTGTCGGCCCTGGTCTCTGAAGAACTCCCCGGCGTTGTCGATGACCTGCTCGTCGGTGAGGTTGGAGTACGGCTGCTCCTGACACACGCTCAGCATCTCCCACAGCGTCACCCCGAACGCCCACATGTCGCTGGCCGTGGTGAACTTACCCTGCCAACATACGACCACACAGATGACACAGGGCACTTCACATCAGGACCGCCGCACCATCAACATTATGATCTGCATCGTTATCACAGGATGACTAATTATCGGTCTGGGATGACACGTTTACTCGAGTTCTTGTAAATACGATCATTATTTCACCTTTACATATTTGATCATTTATCTTTCTTAACGTGTAGAGTCGTTTTTGTCAAAATGACCCCTGATTCATGTCTCCACAAAGACACCGAGTGACTACCGATGTTCACAGTAAACCAGCTCCCGTTTGTTGCACAAACAAACATCGGCCCGTGAAACAAACTGTTCAACAAATCTAATTCATTTGTCCCTTTTTCCTCTTCAGATGGTTATTTAGTAGTGGAAATAATATTATTAAAATGCTCACATGGATATTGGGTAAAATTATTATTTTTTTATTCAAATTTGACTCGTTTTCTTACTCAAATTAAACAAACTCCAGGGTTAAAAAACAAAAAAATTATATATTTGTTCATATTTAATAATATATATGTTGTCGCACAACAAACTGCAGTAGATCGCTGGAGATCTCTGCACTTCAGATCTCTGCACGACGCTTTAACCTGCTGAAAACTCACTTCGGTCACTGCCTAGTGCACCTATTTGGTATTTCTCCGTATATTTAGTGTTGTTATTGTGCTTTATTGCTGCTCTAATGTACCCCCGCTGCTGGGATCCTTCAATTTCATCACTGTGGGACTAATAAAGGAATATCTAATCTAATCTTTTATATTATTATAGTTGGTCCTGGTCACACACATCCCGTCCTCTCACCATGAGGATACACTCCCAGGCCATCCAGCGTATGGGCAGCACCGCCCTGCCCTGGATGCGGTAGTAGTCTCCCGCGTAAAGGTTCCTGCTCATGCCAAAGTCGGCTATCTTGATGTGACGCTCGCCGCCCTGATCCTCTCCGCTCTCCCCCCGCTCGCCCCCGACCAGACAGTTCCGCGTGGCCAGGTCCCGGTGCACAAAGTTCAGGGAGGCGAGGAACTTCATGCCTGACGCGATCTGGCTGGCCATGGCGATGAGGGCCGGGTAACTGGGACGTCGACAGAGAACAATGAGTACATCTCAACTTCAAACCGTGTGCTCATCAGAGAGTGTGTGTGTGTGTGTGTGTGTGTGTGTGTGTGTGTGGTTCACCTGATGGTCGGGGTGTTGTGTGAAAGTCCCGTCTTGTCCAGAAGCACCCGATGGGACAGATACTGGTTCAAGTCCCCACACTCCATGTACTCGGTGACCATGCAGAGCGGGTCGCTGCTCACACACACGCCCAGCAGGCGGATGATGTTCGGGTCCTTCAGCCGAGACAAGATCTTCACCTCCTTCAGGAAGTCGTTCCTACAGCGACAAGGAGGAACCGAGATGAAGGGATATCGCACAGGAAAGATAAAGAATGAAACATGCCGGCAACAAAAATAAATATTATATATATTCCCTCCTCCACCTCGTCGATTAGGAAGTCAATATATTTCCCTGGCTCCGGCTACACATCTCTAAATATACCCAGAAATCCAACAATTCCACGTACAAATAAAAACAATGACTGTCCAGCTTCGGTTTGGAGGAGGTCCTCCGTATGAGCCGACTGAAAAGCATCCAAGGCCCTCTGATTGCAAGTTAAGAGTACTAAATCATGGCTGTTGTTTCAACTTAACACGTCTCCATCAGGGTGTGAAGTGTGACGAGGACATTGAAAAACTCCACGGCTCATCTGACACGGCAGCTCAGTTCAAGGTGAGTCTTCAAAAGGGGAACGAAGAGGAAGTGTGGACCCCGATGGCGACGTGTGTGTGACGTCACAGACCTGGCATTCTTGGAGGCGTCCGGGCGGAGGATCTTCACGGCGACCAGAAGAGGGCGACCTTTCCTCACATTGAAGGGGAACTCCAAGTTGGGAAGGTCCCCAGGGTTCTCGATTTCACACAGGTGAACCTTGAACCGAATGAATACAGACATTGTTAAAACCACGACCCTCCACACACACCAGGGTTCTTACACATTTTGACCAATGGATTTCCATGACTTTTCACCAAATTTCCATGACCAAACTGAAATCTCGGTATAAACATGAAACATTTAGAACATGTTCTGTATTGATTGCGTACGCCAGCTTATATTTTGAGCGTCTTTCTTTAAAAAACACATTAATTATTTCAAACACGGTGTAAATGAATAAGTGATTTTAACAAATTTCCATGACTTTTCCAGGCCTGGAAATTACCATTTTAAAATTCCATGACTTTTCCAGGTTTTCCATGACCGTACGAACCCCCCCCCACACGCACACACCCACACACACCTCTCCGAACTGGCCCTCTCCCAGCTTCTCCTTGAAGATGAGGCATTGGCGGGGCAGCTCCGGCAGCGGGGCGCCGTCGGCCCCGGGGCTGGAGGAGGCGGGCACGGCGTAGGTGTTGTTCCCGCTGACCCCCTGCAGGCTCACGATGTCCGCCTCGGCGTAATGAGGGACGCTGGGAGGCATTGGGGGAGAAACGGGGGGCGACAGGGAGGGGTACGGAGGAGCGCCGGGGTAGGGCGGAGGCTCCTCCTGGGTGGGGGGGAAACCCTTCTCCATGTCCGACCCACAGGCTGCAGGGAGAGGAGGAGGAGGAGGAGGAGGAGGCGGTCAGAGGAGCCGAGTGGTTAAAGACACATCCGTTTGCTTTAAGACCGTTTGTTAGTGAGACTGACATGCCATCACAAACTGGTTATTAAAAAAGGGAAAGCTTGGAATTTCATTAGAACAGTAAAAACCTTCATTCCTGAGCGTCTGATCAGCAGGTTTCCAAATCACGACGAGCCCGTCACTGACGGACCGCTCTGGGACATCGTATTGATCCGCTCTACTTTCTTTAAACTAGATGTTACATTTTAAAAAAGCTCTGAAAAGCTAACAGAATCAGCTCCAATGAGGCGCTGACAGCTCGTACGTCACAGGCTGAGAGCGCTGAGGCTGAATACCAAGTTGTTACAACCTTGTTAAGATAATAATGCAGACAGCCCAAATGGGAACACTGCATCATAAAGGAACAGATAAGATGGATGCTGCAGTCGCACGGATATTGTACACAACCCGTAATTGGTTCAGCAGTGCCTATTTTCTTTCTGCAGCCTCACATCCAAACAGCGTCTGTTTGTTTTTGTTCAGCAGGTTTAATGTTTAACATGTAAACCCCTGACGTTAGCAGGTGGACATTTGCTGACCAGAGTACAACGCCCACTTTAGTATAGCAGGTATTCTACGGATTAAAACCTAATGATGGAGCTAGATTCCTCCACTGGGCAGCTGAACAACATCCATGTTGACTCAATCAATAGTTGCCGAGTCAGCCAGGAACAAAGTGATGAGCCAGCAGTCGGACATCAGAAGAGACGCAACACGTTTGAAAGTCACTACAGTTCCCCAAATACCAAACTATCCCTTCACAACTAAGTTATTTGGAGTGGTGAGTGACTAATTATGTGAGTAACAGGAGGGATGATGAAGGTCAGACACATGCAAAAGAGACTGTCATCAACATCGTATCCCAGGAGCATCTCGGTGGCCCCGCCCCCAAAGGTCGGTATGAGAGAGGAGGGCCGCCTCTTACCCTGCGGCACATTGAGGCTCTTTTCCTGAGCCTGATCGGCGCGAGGGACGACTAGGGGCCTCGAGCCTTTTCTGTGATCTGACGGGAACAGGTGATAGGCTGGTTGTTTACACACACACACACACACACACACACACACACACACACACACACACACACACACACACACACACACACACACACACACACACACACACACACACACACACACACACACACACACACACACACACACACACACACACACACACACACACACACACACACACACACACACACACACACACACACACACACACACACACACACACACACACACACACACACACACACACACACACACACACACACACACACACACAGGCCGAGGCGCGGTGCAGGCAGGAGCCGTTAGACGGATCGTACAAAGTGGCACATGACGCAAAATACACACACGATGAAACACGATAACAACCATCAGCATGACACGGTTAGCATTTTCAGTATGACACAAGAGGAGGAGGAGGAGGAGGAGGAGGGGTTGCACAGACACGTGGAGCACAGAACAGAAGAGCAAAGCGAGAACAGGCAGAGTTAACACGACTCTCACAAGCATAACAAGAAACAGAGGATTCAATAATGTTTCTGTTTCTCCTGTTATTCCAAACTCACACAGGCGCCTCGTAAAGACGACATGCAGAGCGGAGGAATGCCTCTCCTCTTTTTACTCCTCTTTTTCCCCTCCCTCTCTTCTTGTTCTTCCCTTTCCCCAGAACAATAGCTCTTTTGTGCTCCCCTCGGCGCTGCGCATCTTTATGGAGGCGCTCTTCCTCCCGGGGCGTTTGGTGGGGTTGACTTTTTGTTTGGTGTGGTCAGATACTATGTGAGGCCAGTGTTTGATATGCAGGACACATTTCATGGCTCGACAAATGAAAAGCACGCAGACGTGACGTCTTCACAGACCACACGCTGGTGCAGCTTTCAATTCTGAACATATGAAAAGTTGTCACTTTTTCACTTTTTCTTCCACTGACTATCGATCCGTGTCTGGACGGTGTGTGGGCGTGTTCCACGTCACGCAGTGACGTCTACAGATGGAGTCCGTGGCGGAGCGGTTGAAGCTCACCTGTGCCGTCTCTGGGGTCCCGGGGCCGCAGCAGAGCGCTGGGCTCCTGGTACTCCCCCTCCCCCTCTCGGTCGTCGGGGAAAGTGTGGATGCGCTGGTAGCGGCTGGAGTAGCTGTGCGTGTTGTTGATGACTACGTTGTCCAGGGGTACCGACAGGTGAACCCGCAGCTCGTCACTGGAGAGGCTCCCCTGCGCCTGGGGGGGGGGCGGAGGATTCACACGTCAGGGAATACAAGAGTCCTGTAATAAACCCTGTGCCTGGTCAGAGAGGTGTCGAGTCCACTTCATCCACCATCATGTCCGATCCGAATGTATTTACGAGGGTGGGCTACATATTCGCACGCACACCTCCCAGTGGAACACAAAACTACCCCTCAGCCCCTCAGCCCCTCAACCCCTCAGCCCCTCAGCCCCTCGACCCCTCAGCCCCTCGACCCCTCGACCCCTCGACCCCTCGACCCGTCTACATTATGAACCGCTGTTCCACACTGCCTCAGTTCGGCCGACCTGGCACCGATTGCATTTGTATAATTTGAATGTCTCAAGCAGATGGTGATCACACTGTGGAAACAGCCTCTATTCTTGAACTATTCCCATCCAGATGGAAATCCAGTGGTGCTCCGCCAAAAGACTGGCAGTTGTTATCTCAGCCTGTTATCAATCATTTGAATCTGGTTCAAAGGAAACAGTTCAGCCTAAACACACAAGAATACATCTTCTCACTTGGAGTTATTTATTATTCTGTAGAAAGTAGTCACAATGAAAGCTGTTAACAGAACGATCTGTGGATTATCCAGAATAAGCATCACATTGTTTCTGGACAAGCGAGCCGGTTTAGATCTTCGAGCAACACAAACAACGTTTATTTGACCTCGATGGCACTCTCGAGATAGATGGTCCAAAAGTTTGCCTACTAAAAACAGGACTTCACTAGATCCATAACATTGGGTGAGAGGCGGGGTTTGCTGGTCAATAATCACACGTACAGGCGACACACAAATGACCAACTGCAACAAGGCGTGGCTGTGAAAACACGTACCTATGCTCCCATGTTGACTCACCTTGCCCAGTATCTTCTTCCAGTACTGCCTCCACAGGATGACAGCGATCACCGCCAGCAGCAGAAGGATGATGCCCACCAGGCAGCCGATCAGAATAGCCGTATTACTGCTGTCGTGCTTGGCGACAGGAAGCCCCGCCCTCGGTGTGTTGGCACCAAATTCGGCATCTTGAGGAAAACACAGGCGGAGATGTTACGTTTCTGCGTGTGAATGAGCTCGACCGCCTGTCACCTGGCCGCGTGGGGTTGGTAGGTCTGATGGAATGTGTGTAGATTACTGAGCAGCACGGCTTGTTCCACTGGGTGTTGACATGCTGGCATTAATGCACAGTTCAGTCTCCCCCCCCCCCCCCCCCGGAGAACATAATGTGAACTGTTTTGCTTCAGCTTTGCAGTTAAATATTAATCCAGTTATTTGTTTCTCCCTTGAAGGTCAAACGTGCCATTTCAATGACGGATGGAACTCTTCAACTTTAACAGAATAAGTGACAATTTGCCAAGGATTGCTCAGTTAAGCTTTAGTTTCCATGTCGCGGGAAGTGCTTATTAAATAAATACGGATGAATCAGACGCTTGGTGTAAAATGTTTCTCTAGGTGACATGTGGGGAAGTTATTATAAAAGACGCTGGCACTCAGATAAAACGCTATATTAACGCTCAAGACCAAAACACTGTCACACATGACAACCTGGCACACGTAACAAGGTGCTTTCACGTGTATACAGAAATACACACCTGCAAGCACACAGACACCCACACACACATTTACAAGCCACCATGTTGTCATAACAACCGCCCCAGTCAGTTTAACACCATGCAGGTAATAAATACAGCCAAACAAAACCTGGAACACGGACAAGGAAGCATACACAACACACAAAACCCATTTCCATGTTTTTTAAAAGCTTGTTATTGTTTAGCCAAGTCGAACAGGGAAAGATTCCCAAAAAGCAACAACATGCCGTTTGTGAGACCGCAGGAACCCATGTTGTTATTGTACATAAAGATGATGTACTTAAGCTGCGTTAGTTTCTTTTCCACAACAGCTGTATAACTTCAAACTCAGGGGACGGAGCCCAGCTCCAAAGTCTGCAGCCCCTCCCCCATGATCCTCCCTCCACTAAGGAGCAGGGGACAGCGGTGAGGCGCCGGAGGAGGGCCACAGCAGAGTGAGCCCCGTCCCCCGGCCCATCTCCTCCCTCCCCTTCATCGTTGTTGTCTGCCCTCTCACCTGACAGCGTCCAGTTACCAGTGGTGTCCATCGTGTAGGAGGAGGTGGGGGGTTCTGGAGGAGCGAGGGATGGACAAAGGAGGAATGTGAGAGAGGACAGGAGGTGAAGACTCAGAAGAGGGGGATGAGCAGAGGAAGTCCGGAGGCTCTCTTGGCTTTTTCATCCGTGTCAAATCTAAATCACTCAAAGTTCACACCAACTTTTTAAAAGCCAGACTGAGATGATAAAAAAAACTCAAGAATTTAAAAATGAGACATTTGACCTTTAATATTAAGCCAGATTTATCTTGCCCTTTAAGTACAATGACATCTATAAGATAAACATCCGGAGTCGACTCGAGGCCAGCAAATGTTTGGCTCAAAGCCAAAAGATTACAGCGCTCGTGATAAAGAGACGCGGGCCTCCTACACACCGCAGAGCAGGAGACGGCCTCCGAGGCTCGAGGGGGTGAGGGAGAGGTCAGGGAATTAGAGAGTAGAAATGTAAATGAAGGAGCACAGTGGGTGAGGAAAGGGACCGCTGAGAAGGAATGGCTGGTGGAAAAGAAGATAGGTGGAGAGCAGGGAGATGAAGACGAAGAGGAGCAACAGCAGGACTCACCTGAGGGGCCGGCAGTGGTGTTGGCGGAGCTGTGGTTGGACGTGGGAGAGGAGGAAGTGAGGTTGACAAGAGGAGGAGATGAACTGGTGGTCGTGATCTTGGGAGGATAGGGAGGAAATGAATCCTTCTCTGTTGCATCCCCCTCAAACGGCTCTGTGGAAAGAGAAAAAGGAGATCATTTCATTTAAATGGATCTAGTTGCAACACTAAATTAACTGGCCAACCAACCATGGCTGTTTTGGTTTTAATAGCAACATCAGCTGTCCCACATACAAGATTAGGCTGCAGATGGAGTGACAGTAGCCGACTTGCCAGATCAATGCCGGGTCATTTCCTTTCACCGAGTACGGTGTCATTAAGGAGCACTTTGACGATACTCATCACACTAGAGCTGACTGATTTGTCACATCAATCTCAGTCGGAGAGCAGCAGAGGTCCTCCGTCTGACTTCCAGTCGAGTACGCACACACCCCATCTTTACAGAAGACGTCGAACCCCTCTGAGGGTTCCAGTCCGTTAACAGGACCACGAGGGAGATAACAGACGGAAGGACAACATCACTCTCTGAATCTAATTATTTTAATTCAAGAGGGTAAAAAGACAGTTTAGATGTTTTGTTGTCAGGGGAATCAGCATCATGTCTGCCTTGATACAGTCAACCAATTAAAAGCAGACAAAACGGACACAATCAGATCCAGCTCACAGAATCTCTCCTGACTTGAAGAATGCCGATTGGACTTACACCCCCGATTACAACCCTCTTCAGGTAATCTCCTCTCCTGTGGCAGACGTCTATATTTAGCTATTTTTTGGAAACAGACATGTCTCTACTGGACCTCCAGGACAGCGCTGCGCATAGCTGATAACACGAGCGTGACAGAAAGGTCAAAATCTTAGTAGAGGGAATAACTTCCTTTCCTCTTGCTCTCCGTCCCTAACGCCCGTTTGGAAATGGTAAAAAAGAGGTTTTAGGTTTGCTGCTCCTGCGGCTTGGAATTTGCTGCAGAATGACCCGGGTCTCCGGGAACCGGCCTCTTTAGGCGTTTTTAAAAATAGATTAAAAGAATTGGAGGGAAATTCTGGTGTGTGCTCCTGTGTGAGCTGGGTCGTGTTGACTTGAGTCTTAGTTTTTGGTTTTATTTCATGCTTTGTTTTTTATATTGTCTGTCACTGTTTTATGTTATCTTGTCTGAAACTTTGTGTGACGTGTTATTGCTACCGTCTTGGCCAGGACACTCTTGTAAAGGAGATTTTTAATCACAATGAGGCATTTCCTGGTTAAATCAATTTAAAATTCAGAGACACAGAAACCAGTTCCTCCCATGTGAAAAAAAAGAAGAAAATTGGTCGCTTCAATTGTGTTTCCTACCGGAGAGGAAGGATATCTCGCTGATGAGGAGCCAGCTGTCGGCAAAGTAGAATTTGCAGCGGAGGATCTGAGCCGGCCGGTCGCCCAGCGGGAGGGAGATGGGCCGCGAGGAGGGGTCCTTCAGGTCCTCGAGGGGCACGGGCAGAGTGAGCTCCGAGGACCACGGCTGGAGGAGGCCCGGCTTGAAGAGACACTCCACCTTGCTGAAGACTCGCACGCCCTGCGTGTGGCGGTTGTTACTGTGCACCTAGAGCGGGGAGAGAGAGGAGGAGAGGTCCTTCAACTATCCAAACACCAGATTTAGCTCGGCCCTCGGGCGTCACACATAAAGATTCAGTTAACACCTAAATTAATGACGCGTTCCCATCCTGTTCACGCGGAAACGCTTCGGCGAAAAGTAAGAAGAGCTGAGCAAGACGACAAATTAAACAAAATTAGAACACGGGGGGGGGGGTGAAGAAAGGATGCAGGGAAAAAGAAAGTGTGCGACAGAAGACGGATGGAGGGGAGCAGATGAAACGGCTTTCCTGCCTTCACAAGCGGACGAAGGCCGAAGAGAATCCAAGCTCTAATCTACACGGCAACCTTGTGGCTGGGGGGAGGATTAGGAGCTTGAGGAGAAGCAAGAGGGAGGATGAGGAGGGTGATTAAACGAGCGAACGAGAGGTCAAAACTATAGTCGATGGAGGGAGGTCCCGCTAAAAGAGAGAGAGGAGGGGTGGCTGCTCTGACAGGTTAGCTATTAACCTCACACTTACAGCGAGGCCAGCCACTCTAAAATAATCCACATGTTAATGCACACACACGGCAGAGAGAACAGCGGCACCAGATGCAGAGTTGACGTGGAAACTGATTCTATTTGAAAGAGGGGGGGAGGGGGGGATGCTAGTGCTGAGGAACTAATAAGCGAACAGAACCAAAGTAGTTCCCTCCTATTGAGAAAACAATACGGTTCCAACGCCCTGCATGAAGCTTCATTTGAGAGCATAACGGTGCATTCATTATGTTTTTCTCGTTTTAATCATAAATCTACATTCACGAGTCTCCTTTGATCTTTTTGTTTCATTTCCCCCTCTTCCACACGACTTTACATAAAAAAAAAGGTTTCGCATAATTTCCCAGAGGACAGAACTGGATCTTTGCAAATATGTGGGGTCCTGTTAAAAGGTTGTGTAGGAAGTGAAGGTTATGACCGACTAAAGGTCAAAGAGCAGATTTCCCTTCGGGAGTGATTAGCTGGTTAAGGAACGCCCGAGACAATACGAGCCAGAATTAGGTTCAGGTTCCCACTCTTTATTTATTTGACCTGTGACATATCCGCTCTGCCAGGCCAGCATAGCGGCGTATGTCAGCTGAGGTTAGAGGGGGAAAGCCCTGGGGAGAGGCAGGGAAAACAGGATACACCTTGGAAAAACAAGAGCAACGCCGCTGGGAAGGATTAAAAAAGGTAACTGAGAAACTCTATAACGGCAAAGTGAAGGAAAAAGAGCCGAGAGAGAACATTCAGACATTTTGGTTCGCAATCAAGACCAAACCTCTAGATTAAGATAACTTGTCCCTTTACAAGACTGACTGGGGATTCATGCTGTTCAATATGCACACAGGCAAAACCCAAACCCCTCCCCCCCAATCGCTCCACAAACCTATAAAAAAAAAAAAAAAAAACACTAACAAACTGTGACGCAACTCGTTGGCACCCGGACAGCCAAACCATGATAAACAATGGCACATTAAAACTAATTAAATGGCTGCAGAGCTGTCCCAGTTTAAATGCCGCTTCCTGATGAGACGCATAACTTCTTCTTGGAGAGGTCGTAGAGGAGGGAGCAGCAGGATTGATGAGGAGTTTCATCGGACACTAAAATGAACATCAGCCCAATATCCTGCTACGATCAGTGTGGCATGCTTTCCTTATGCTAATGAGGTCATAATTTAACCAAATATGGGCATTAATTAACAAAGAGGTCAGAATACTGGTCTTTACGACACACACAGGAAGCAGGATCTCATCCCATAATCCATACCGCTCATCCTCATTAGGGGGAGCCGATCCCAGCTGACATAGGGCGAAGGCAGCAGGGGAGCCCTGGACAGGTCACCAGTCCACCCAGGGCTCACACAGAGACAGACAACCATTCACTCTCACATTCATACCTACGGGCAATTTAGACATCAATTAACCTGAGCATGTCTTTGGACTGTGGGAGGAAGACGGAGAACCGGAGAGAACCCACTCTGCCACGGGGAGAACAGACTCCACACAGAAGGCCCGCCCAGACCGGGACTTGAACCCACGGCCCTCTTGCTGTGAGGCGTGCAGCCGCATCAAGGAGTTATAAAAGTTAAATCCAATCAGTTTGACTTCTTTCAGTCAAACCATCTCCTCTGAAGGGGGAACACGATTGCATTGTGAACTAATCTTATCTTTGACATGAGTTGTTGGCACTGTAAATGAAAAGGTTGTTAATATGGTGACCGTTTCCCTCAAGCCTTTATTTTGTAAGTCCCTTTGCATGTTTTATTTTGAAGTAGTAGTAAATCTCCTAACATGACATCACAAAGGTGTTTGCAAGTCTTTTTCTGAAGGAGCTACAGAAGTCCCTTTATGAACGGCTACGCCCGGAGCTGGAACCGGAACACGGTACCGTGGGTTTGAGTTGGGCTCTGACTCCATGTTGAGTGACTTCATTTTAAATGAACTTGTCAAATGTATTGTACTAAGATGCTAATGCTAGGTTTGAGCTATATGTGCCCTTTAATAAAGAGACAGTGCTGTGATTAATGTCCACATGTATACATGAATGTCATGTAATTCATATTTACACTCCTAAGAGCTCATTTCTGTTTTATTTGGTCAATAGCTCTTCCTGTGATTCTGGACATTGATGGAAAAGGAGAAACTGATAAATCGATCTTCATCGATAAGGTTCATGGTTGAATTTGAATAAAAGCAATCCTGGAAACATCAGTATGCTTCGCTGCGGTCTGCTGCAGGCTCTCCTTCCTTTACTGGACAGTTGACCACTCATGTGCAGACCATAAAGAGCAGGGAGAGAGGAATGACCTCCACCTCAGGCCCTGACCGCGTACGTTTCAATCACGAGGCGTTCTATAGCTTCTTGAAAGACGAAGAGCAATGTCCCGCATACCACCGACCTTCATTTACTCCAGAAAGACAGCGTGGTCAGATCTGACCAGCGGGGAGATAAAAGACTGAATGTGCATCAAACTCCACATTCTTTGGATTCTGCATGTTTCTTGGCTCCAGTGACTCGTGGACGAACCGAGCTGCGGTGCCTCTTAATCCCCATCAGAGCATGTTTTATAAAAGGCCCCTGAGGACACGGACCGGAAATCTGGGCTTTTAGCCTCAGCGGCGTCTCTGATTTACAGCTCCGTGCTGCCAGAGGTTCCAGCGGGATAATAAAGTCCTGCAGAACCCTCTCGCATTCCTTCACAGACAACTGCACACGCACCGTCACACCCAGCCTCGCGGCCTACCTGCATTTTGTGGAAGACGCGCGGCTTCTCAAAGTGGAACTCGATGTCCACGCTGCCGTAGCCGAGGGCGTCCCGGCTCCAGCCCAGGTAGTCGTACCCCGGCCACACCCTCAGCTCCTTGGTCTGTATGAAGTCGTCTCCTCCGAGGACGCCGTCGCACAGCTGACCCAGGCCGCCGAACTGCATCCTGCACAGACACCGGACACCATGTTCGTTGTAAACAAATTCAAACCAAGCGCCTTTTTATGACGTGGTTGGTTACGTTACTGTGGTAACTGGATCATATGTCCGTCATCGTATGAAGCCAATTTGATTGGTCCGACCAATATCTGGTCGGAGATAATTTCTCCCCAATGGAGCGATGCCAGACCGAACTTCCCGACCAAAAATGTTGAGGGCGGGGCTAAGCTTGTTCTGGTATCCAGGCTAGAAATAAGCATATAAAGCATATGAAGCTCGCACACATATACTCTCTCTCAAACACACACACACACACACACACACGTCTGCTTAAAGCACGTCTGGATTACATCAAACGTGTTAACTCACCCGCTAGCAAAACATTTCAGCCCCATTACCCACACAAGTGAGGACCCCCACCAATTCCTGGTTCAGCCCTCCTTTGCGCCCTGCCAAAACATTACGGCCAGGAAACGCGCCTCAAATCCCAGAGCGACAAAAAAAATAGGAAAATGTAATTCCCTTTCGATTAGGCCAGAATTTCTTCCAAGAAAAGAAATTCTGGCATTCCGTCGATCGCTCCACGTTGCCGACCGTGAAAACGCTTAATGTTTATTGTGATCACGTTTGTAGAAGCAGTGTTGCAATTTGCGCCCGCTGCCGCATCGGTTTCATTATGCATTCCCATGAAAACGAGATCCGAGAAGGAGCAGTTTAAGGAAATGTATGGAGATGAGGAACTCGCTCAGACACAGAAATGAAAGTGGTGATAAAAAGAAGAGAGCGTCGCGAAGGTCTTACCCTTGCTCGGTGCTCCCGTCGTAGGTGGTGTCGTTCAGATAGACGGGCATGCCAGAGATGCCAGACAGATGCATGACGTGACCCAGCGGAGCCGTGTAAGCCATCAACCCGTCTGAGGGACACACACACACGGACCAACACTCAGTACTCGGCCTGTGAACGTTCAAACTAAACATCGCAGGAGAAAATAAATATATTCATCATGAGCAGCAACACGTTTTACAACATTAAACAGTAGCCAGCCGACTTGTGACTCCTTCACTTCGAGGTAGTCACTCTACATCAGACTGTTTGCTGTCCTGGCTCCTCAGTGGTGGAACGATCCCCACTGACATCAGGAAGTCCGCCGTAAACTAAAAACACACCTTTTACGATTACATTTGGATTAAAACGCAGATTAACACTTCAGTGGCACTTAAATGGCTCTTATTATGGTACTTTTGTAGTTTGACTATGTTGAGGAAATGGTACTTTCTGTATTCTTGTTGTTCTTAGTTTGTACTCTAGGTTGATGCACTTATTGAAAGTCGCTTTGGATAAAAGCGTCTGCTAAATAACATGTAATGTAATTTAGTCACTGCTGCAGGGGAAACGGCTGGAGCTGTTTGTTTTTTTAAAAGGTAGTGAAACCAACGGGCCTAAAGCCCACACAACATTTACCGGAGAAATTCTAGCCTCTCGGCCGCAGCGTACCGCTAACCAGCCGGCGCCCCGAGAGCAGAGGTGACGTCAGCGACAGCCCATCGCTCTGCTCCCCACAGTAAACAAAGCTGCACGTAGCATTTACAGTTCAGGCGTGCAGTATTCTCCGTTTGCACATAGACGAGTGTGTGTGGATGTGGTTATGCACGTGGATGTGCGTTTCATGTCGGAGCGAGTGCAGGGCTCTAAAAGTGGAACAACAAGACACCGCGGCGCCATCTCATCTGATACGACAGGATGGAGGACTCAAAATGACTTAAGTATAAATAAATATAGGAATAAATAAATAAAGGCATGAATAAATAAATAAATGCTTGAATAAATGTAACACACCAGGTGCATCACACTCCTGTGACCAATCATGCTTTAGACAGAGGTTCGGACCGCCCAGCTCATTTGAATATACGGACACGTAAATGTCACACATAAATAAATGAAGAAATACGTGTGGACACAAAGAGAAATGAAGAAATACAGAAATGTAGAATATATATATTTATTTAATGATGTCCTGTTGATTTATAACTTATATTCATTCATTCCTGTATTTCTTTAAGCATTTATACATTTATACATTTATTTAAGCATTTATTTATTTATTCCTATATTTATTCATGCATTGATTTATTTATACTTAAGTCATTTTGAGTCCTCCATACGACGGGAGAGGCGGATTGTGTGTAAAACGTGACTGAATCCTGTATACTCTCTGGATTGAGCGCATTAGAGCGCACTTTAGAAAGATGGTCTCCCCGAAGACCCGGATCGGGGCCTTCTGGCCTCTGTGGTCGTTGTGATTTACAGGCAGCTCGATGCTGTCGGAGGGCGGAGGATGAGGAGGGAGCGGAGGTGAGCCGGCCATAAATACTCAGCTTGTCAGTGGAGACGAGGACAATTTATTGCCGCGTGGCTTCTTTCAACCGGGAAACCCTCAGCGGGTCTGTTAATGCGCCGCAATGCCTCCAATCAATACACGGGACGTATGGCGAAAACACACGCTTAATCATTCCCATCTGAATGCCTCTTGTGCCATTTGAATACATTTAGAAGGATCCTGACCTCGGTCACCTTCACCATGAAATGTGATCTGAGCATGTCCCAGAATAAGATAAGATATTCATTCATTAGTCCCAAAGTGGGGACATTTCAACATCACAGCAGTGAATGTACATTAGAGCATTAATAAGAATAAAATATAAAATTCAAATAGAAACACAAAAACTAAAATACAAAATACTAATACAAAATATTAATACTAAGTTACTAAATACAATACTAAAATTCAATACTAAATTACTAAATACAATACTAAAAATACTATTAGGGGAAGAAAACAAAGTAAAGTGTTGAGTAAAGTAAAGTAAGTAAAGTGCTGTGTAAAGTAAAGTAAGTAAAGTGCTGAGTAAAGTAAGTAAAGTTCTGAGTAAAGTAAAACAAAGTAAAGTGCTGAGTAAAGTGTAGAGTTGGCATACACAGAGCGCATGAAGAACAATACGTTCCAACAGAAGAAGGACCGTTTGGTGTTGGGCGATCCCTCCACACACACTCACCGTTCCAGAGACAGCCGTAGAGCTCCACCCGGAGACAGACGCTCATGACCCGGTCGGCCAGCGGGTAGAAGCGCACCATGCGGGCCACGATGGGGGGGCCCAGGTCCTTCAGCACCACATCATAGGTGTTCTCATTCCCCGACACCGCCTGGGGGCGAGAGGTACGCGGATCAATCACAGTCCATCGCTCGTCTCCTGTTGTCTGGGGGCTGGAGTGGTTCCTGCAGCGTGAGCCTCTGGTAGTTTATGTTGGCGCGGTCCAAACCAAAAGATTTACGTTGGCTGGAAATGTCTGAAAATCTGTTGCTTGGCAATGTTCTAAAATAATAACTGGCAGCGGGGGACAAACCGGTGAGAGACCTGAAACATTGGCTGTTGGAGGTCTAAATCCCCGTGCCATCATGTAGTCGTACAAACAACGCAGAGCTTAGTCAACAAAGAACGTGTTTACCAAACACGGGGAGCAGCCCTTATCTGACCGAGCTGAGCCTCATTGGAGGCTGGGAACTGGCACTGAAGGCACATTGTGTCCAGTAGAGAAGCTGGTGGCCAGAGTTCAGCGGCTCCGCCAAGCGGCTCCACTTCCCCAGGATTGATCCATAAATCAAGAGCAGATGAATAATCCAGCCTCTGCTTAACAAGACATTCATATTAAACAGCCGCAGGACATCGAGCTGCTTTCTATCAACCGTGGAGCCTCGGCCTCATCTGTATGCACATCTGTATATTCATCTGTACGTTCCTCTCTATGTTCATCTGTAAGCACATCTGTACGTTCCTCTCTATGTTCATCTGTACGTTCCTCTGTCTGTTCCTCTCTATGTTCACCTCTCTATGTTCATCTGTCTGTTCCTCTCTATGTTCCTCTCTATGTTCACCTCTCTACGTTCTTCTCTACGTTCCTCTGTATGTTTTCCTCAATCCCATAGCTTAAATAACGGCCTCCAAACGGCTGCCGTCCTTCCTCGTGTCCTCGTGTCCTTGTGTCCTCGTGTCCTCGTGTCCTCTGCTCATGGGCTCTGCTTACCGCTTTCCCCCAGCGGTCCTTCCAGGTGATCCATTTCACTCCGTCTCGGGAATAGCGGAGCCGATAACTGCGGGCGAACTCCTGGCCGTGCCCGTCGGCATGACGACCCTGAGTACCAACCAGAGCCAGGAAGTGGAGTTTGTGCAGGTCCACCTGCAGGAGACGGGGAAAACATCAACACACCCGTCACTCACTAGAATACATGCAAACAGATTGAGGTACAGATAAGAGGATATTGGGAAATCATTAAAAAAAAAAATGTCTTAGGTTTAATTTCTAAATTCATAGGTAGATTTAAATGAGGAGCTTGTGCAGTTGAATTGCTCGTTGCAAGTGCATTCATAGCTGATGAGTCACTCTAAAGCTTGGCCGTGACTTCATTAATGCTATGTAAAGAGTCTTTGAACAGATCTATGACTAATAACATTTTCAATTAATTCTTTTGAAAACCAAAAACGACTGCACTGAGCTCCACTTCCAGAGGGTAACAGTGTGAATCTCAGAGTGAACCGAGCATCTGACCTGAAGGTATTCTGATCCACTGGGGAACACGGCTCCTGCAGGACACCACGCCCCATCCCCCTCTCCGGTGCTCAACCTGCGACAAGCAGAGGCGTATTAATGTTGGATAATACAAAAAGGTGAAGAAAAAAAAAATTGACCCAAGAAACATTGAAATAACAACTTTAAAGTGCACCAAATCCCATACATTTCCATTCAGAGATACAAGCACACCCACAAAGAGACCCACAGTGCCCCAACACAGGCCTCCTGCTGAGAAGTCAACACCAACGCTCCATCCCTCCTCTACCGGCAACACATATCGATTGCACAGCAGCCAGACGTTTACACATAAATGGCTTTGGCTTAAGGTGCACAGAAAGAGAGAAAGAGAGAGAGAGAGAGAGAGAGAGAAGGAAAACACAGACGAATGAAGAGTAGAAAAGAGATGACGAGTCTCTTCAAACCCCACAACAACATGTAAAACTCCAGGACCGATCTCGGGCGACCATGACCACACACGCGCACCACTAAAAGATGTTCGCTCGGTGTGACCTTCCTCCCTCCAGCCCGGGGAGAAAAGTAATTCTGCCGCCGCAGACCGGCCACAGAGAGACCACACGCTTGGCTTGGCGTCGGACGAACTCTCACGAGGAGCTCTGGAGCCGGCGCCAGGCCACAACCTCAGACCACCGCGGGGCGGCTCTGGAAATGAAAGCTGCTGCTCAGACCGCCGAAACAAATAACTAGAGCCACTCGGTCACACCGGCGGTGGCGCAATGCGTCCCTCGGGGGGGGAGACGGCGCAGCCGGACACCGCCAGATGATTTCACATCAGTGCTGCACATCCTGTGATGGAGACGAGGAGGAATCTGTCCCCCGCTCTTCAAGGCTGACATTACAGCAGGCTGTTCTGCCAAGTACCTCATTATCCTCCTCTTCCTCTTTGTCTTTCACTTCCTACCTAAATACCTGCCAACAATTCATCCCTTTCACGGTGTTCTCATTCCGGCGTTCCCCTCCAACTCCCTCACACGCCGCTGATGTTTCACTGCCTCAGAGTAATACCAGCTGCTTAATACCCATCAGTTTGCAGCCCTCCCTTAACCCTACACCTTGCCTCCAACCGCTGTCAGCACAGGGATCCACCTTTCATTTGTTTTCTCTTTCTGCCCCCCCCCCCCACCCCCGACGTCTCTTAAAAAAAAGCTTGGGCTTATAATCATTTCCACATGTTTAAGACACTCCGCCAAGAGACCCAGCCCTTACAGACCAATGGAGACGCATTAAGACACATACATGTTGTCATGACTGTTGGGGATATTACATTGACTATACATTTCATGGAGACTGACCCAAACCCCAACAATAATGACTACAAGCCTAATCTTAACCCTAAAGTTGAAGGAAGTGTTCACCCTAAAATGTAATGAGTTATGTTACGGGGGCGTGTAGTTGTGGTGGTCACATACTCCCCCAAATGCACGGCTTCAGTATGTAGCGGTCGAGGCTCGTCTCTCGTGTATCTGACCTCAGGGCCAGGCAGACGGTGGGAATACAACAAGCCATTAGGCTCTACAAAGACACCCCATCATCTTTAGTCATTAGCGATTAGACAAATGACTCCAGCGTGGTGCAAGCAGACTAAACAGACGCATGCAGACACGGCCATTAGTCCACAGTGACATGTGTGTGTTCCTGTATTAGACTGTGTCATGTCTTCTGTTACATTATAACCTATACTGCACTAATGAAGTAAATAAAATCAGACCAACTTATTAATGTGTTATGTATAACGTGTTCTACTGAATAATAAAGTGCAGAACAAATATGGGCAGTGATTCAAGTACCATCCGACAACTATGTAGCCTTTCTGTTGTCTATGTGAGGCGCTTTGTGCACCGACTGAAGGGGTTCAAGCCAAACTCAGAACTCTGTGGTTTTGCCTGTTTTAGTCTATTTACTAACAATAACTTTACATCACAGCTCCTCGTTTTACAAACCAGGAGGCCAAGCTTTAGAAAACGTACTTGAGTTGTGTAAACCATCACAGCTAACCAGTGTGCCTCGATGGTACGTTCATGGTCATGGAGTTTAATCGCAAAGCGATTTGAAAAGTCTGCACTGCATTATCCCAAAGTGTGTGAAAGCCAAAACGATATTATCCTTTAAATGAAACTTTATCTTTATTAAAACTAAAAACTAAATCTAGCAACTTATCTCCAGCTCAAAGTGCTTTTGGCAGACCGTCAGAGGTTCACTTTTCACTTCTCTGCAGCGATGCACGGTACGCCGTGACATCACTTTGGGGTGTGGTCACAGGTGCAACGGGGACGCTGGGTGGGATCAGCCGGATGAGGAGCTACTTTTAAAGCAGGATTATAGTTTTCAGACTGTAACGACGCAAAGTGCAGTAAGAGAAAAGTCCACTTGATTACTGTGGTGGAAGTAATGTACATAGTCACACACACACACACACACACACACACACACACACACACACACACACACACACACACACACACACACACACACACACACACACACACACACACACACACACACACACACACACTACCTTCCATGTTTGGCCTCAGTCGAGTCCGACCAGGCGCTGGAGGCAGTGATGTCAGAGTCTGGGATGGCGCCATCCTCCATCCCGAGGGCGTACCGACACTGAGCTGTGGGGGAAAGAGAGAAAGAAAGAGCGATAAAGAGAAAGTGGGAGCGAGAGACACATGAGCAACGTTCTCATTCGAATGGAGAACTTGTCCAAGCGAAACTTAATATTTCCATAAGAGTGTCAGCGGTCATTATTGGTCACGGAGCATAAGGTTGTTATGTCATCTCTGGGAAAACTTCCGGACGCCATGCTTCATAACTCACACAGACGGCGAGGAGGAAAAACACCAAACTCCACAAATCACGTTGCTGTCCTCGGTTATTTATTACAGAATCTCTCGGGGAGATTATTACTAATGAGTTCTGGTGAAACGTCATGGCAGCTTTGCATCCCTTAAACCTGGGAGTCAACAGCAAAGATAGTCATTAACATCCATCTGACGACGGCGTATCCGGTGTCTCCGGCGGTGAGATACCGTGACCCGTCGGCTCAGACTACAGATTTCAGATTCCCCCCCCCACACACACACATACACACACAAAGCCCCCTCCTCAGGGCTCCAGCGATCCTGCACAGCCCCCGTTACGGTTACCACCGCTCGGGGAGTGTGCAGGAACAGAACTAAAGACAGAAAGAAATCAAATGAAGGGCAAATGAAAGAACACAGGCGGGTCTCAGATGTCGGCTTGGACTATCAAATGATCCGGATAGAGTGGTCCCAGGCAGGGATTAGCCACAACCCAGCTATCCGCTCTGAAGTCAGACATGGGGAGGAGATGGTGGAGGGGGCGTTTGTGATAAAGTGGAAAGGGGTACTGAGTGACAGTGATGTGGAGGGGGAGCTGAGGGTGACAGAAAGAGGCGGGGCGGGGGGGGGGGGGGGGTCCAACTCAATTTCTGTCATTGAGTCAGCGAACAGGAATGTAGGGCTGAATGACAAACCCTTAAAAAACCCAACGGCTGCAGCAGACACACACTCTCTCTCTCTCTCTCTCTCTCTCTCACACACACACACTTACATCATCACCCCACATCGCCAGTCAACACCCCGCCATCTGCAATCTTCTCACCTCTCCCTCGCTCCGTGTGTCCTCTGCTTACTTTCTCTTCTTGTTATTTCATACAACCTTTGGCACACACACACACACACACACACACACACACACACACACACACACACACACACACACACACACACACACACACACACACACACACACACACACACACACACACACACACACACACACACACACACACACACACACACACACACACACACACACACACACACACACACACACACACACACACACCTTTCCTGTTCAAACTTTCAATATTGATTGTTGTTTCAAATTGTGTGTGTGTGTGTGTGTGTTTCGACAATCTAGATTAATTGAGTGCAGACACGATCAGACACTAAGTCAATTAGCAGCTCAACAGACATCACCATCAACAGCTGATTGATTGACTAATTGATTCATGTTAATTGTTTTACCTCATTTTACGATAATCTATTAATCATATAAGCTGTATAATTCCAAACTTGGATGGATTCAGTTTCTTAAATATTATGAACAATGTTTTTATAATAATAATAAACCGTGGTCAGCTCACACCTGGCGGCCCTCGTTCACTAACCCCTCATGCACCCACTTCCCCGAACCTTTTGACTGACACTTTCATGAGCGGCCTGTGCATTAGCGGTCTTGGCAAGCAGGGAGGGAGGAGGGTGGCTGGCGTTCCCATTCTCCCGTTACACACGACACAACTGGCTGGCAGACAGGGCGAGGACACAGGATAGCCTGTTGATGGCGAACAGAGAGCGAGCCTTACTGATCTGAGAATGTGAGGAGAATGTCGGGGCGGCAGGACGGACCATGGCTGTGCCCCGCGGACGCGAGGGGTAAAAACAGGGGAAGGGCTCGAGTATGTGGTAATAAAAACCTGTAAAAACATGCCGACTGCATTTCAAATGTGTCATTCTTTTTGGGAAGGACGGACAAAGAAAAAAAAAAAAAAAAAACAAACACAGAATTTGAGTTAATCCATCACCAGTTCATCTTACCTGGGTTAAAGTCCCACTCGTTGTCCCCAGAAGACGACACCAGCGCCACCAGGACTGTGACCACGGTGACAGGAAACAGCCGCAGGGTTGGCGAGGCCATGACGGCAGCAACACACCTGGTTACCTGTCCGGAGACGCACCGATGTCCACAGGCATACCTGTCGCAGAAAAATACATCATTAAATTAAATTCAGATCCACTTTAGGATTCTTCACTGCGTTCGTAGAAAATGCTCCGACCACCATCAAAACCACAAATTTATTTATTTTCACACCTGCATATTCATTATCCACACACACACACACACACACACACACACACACACACACACACATTTACTTTCCAGGCTGTTGAGCTCCGGGCTCACTTTCTCCATCATTAACTCCCTCAATCAAATCCTCCCGTCTAAAAGCACATGGCACATCTCACAGTCACTCGTTTCCCGACACTTAGCATGCCGAGATGGAATCAAACCCCAGTGGAGCGAGCGCAGAGCCGTATAACAAAGACCACGTTTACACACTAATGTGTTTTTCTCTGTGGCAGCAGGATGCGGTGCAATAATAAGACCGTGCTGCCTGTAGAGAGGGTAAAAACAGTTTGGTAGGCTGAAGATGGTATAATTAGACGACTCCATTTACTCTCAGAGAATGTCTTATTCCTTCCGTATGGCACGGAGTATAATTTGGATCAGCCGGTCGGAGAGGCTTGTTTGGAATAAATAAAACAAATGAAGCTGCGAAGATTGGAGGAAGGAAAGCCGACGAGCGACAACGTATTTTGAGTGAATGGAGATGTAAACATACGGTTAGGTAAGAGCAACACAGAGCACTTGCTCACAACCTCGTCACAGACACGTTGGAGGTGATGTCGAGTGAATTTGAAGATGCACTCTACCTTCATGAAGGCTATAATGCGAGAGGGGATCCAACTAATAATCATGATGGAGGCTGTAGTTGGTGGTGCTGTTGAATTGTGCTGTACACACAGGTGTTTCTAAATGTAGGTCATCCTCACTAATATACATGGGATGGACAAAATAATAGCAACATTTCTCAGTATAACAAAACAAGTCAATGAAGCAACAAACTACCGCCTCCAGAACACCTCTCAACAGTTTCAACTGAAACTCAACATTAAATCCTTCATGAAGGTACGACGTTAGTACAAGACGGTTGTATTAGACTGAATTAGTTTAAACTAGATGTAACTCCATTGCGCAGACTGTCCTATTTATATCTTTTTGCACTATCCTCGTGGATACCAACATCAACACCGACACAATCAATGCACACTAAGATCTGTACAAATCTGTATACACCCTACTCCCTGTGAACATGTTCCTCCTATGTGTATTGTTGTTATACTGTGATTCTACTGTAAGTTGTGTATGTATGTTTGTGAGTTAAGTTAAATGTATAAGCTACTGGTTGACCTAAATTTCCCTAGGGATTAATAAAGTATCCATCATCTATCTATCTATCATCTAACTACTGTAACAAACTCATATTTGCAAAATAACGTAGCGTACGCGATATGGGATGCAGCATATGTGAAAGAAATAAGCACATTTCACTGCTTGAACCCTTATTTTACTTTTGAGACGTGTTCAAGGAAGGCGACCAGCGGGCAAGCAAGAGGGAAGGAAAGAAAGCTCGTGATAAGTGGACGGCTGAAGTGGGAGTGACAGCTGGGAGAGACGGAGAGGCCGGGCTGTCTTCCCTGTAGAGCCTCTGTGTTTCGGCTTCATCTATCCGACTAGACTGGGACAGGCCGGCAGCTGACACACAGCTGTAGTGACAGAGACTGGAGGGGAGTGGGGAGGTGTGTGTGGGTGTGTGTGAAAAGAAACAGAGTGAAAAGTATCCTAGAGTTAACTCAGGAACAAGAGGAGCGGAGACAGTGGAACCAGAGCAACGAGGACATGGGTACATGTGTGTGTGTGTGTGTTTAAGAGCAGGGAGGTGGTGTAGAGAGGGTGACTTTTGACCTTGTACGGTGTGTGTGTGTGTGTGTGTGTGTGTGTGTGTGTGTGTGTGTGTGTGTGTGTGTGTGTGTGTGTGTGTGTGTGTGTGTGTGTGTGTGTGTGTGTGTGTGTGTGTGTGTGTGTGTGTGTGTGTGCAGAGGAGATCTCAGGGATATCCAGCCGGTGCAGCTGTCCTGAAGGGGAGACGCGACGCAACCCACACATAGCTCATGTGTTCTCGTAGGGAAAGGAAAGACAGGCGGACATTAGCAGAAACACACGATGTCCAAATGACTAAGTGTGTGTGTAGTATGCCAGATCACCAACCGCTGAAATATGGAGTTTATAGGACTACGCTGTGTGTACAAATCTGAGCTGAAAATTGGATGACTGGGGCCACAAATGTGAGGTAATCACCATAACAACCACTGTGTTGTCAACAAGCATTATCCCCGACAGCGTCTCATCACCGCTGTGTCAATGAAAGGGGAAACAACCTTTTACGTTTCAGAGAGAAAGAAACAAAGAAGACCTTCCAGACAAATGCTTTGTCGCGCCATCGGAGAACATTGTTGTCGGACAGCTGTGGTCGGCGCTCGGCGAGGCCGGAGGACCCGCTGAGATCTGGAGGAGGCGGCGGAGTGCGGAGCCCGATCTACACTTTAACATTTTCTGTCCGCTAATCCACACGCATCACTAATGAATACTTATGAGCAGCTGCCGTTTCTGTCCCGCACGGCAAAACGCGACAGACAAGAGAGTCGAGGGCAGCGAGACGCGCCGGGAAAGACTTTAAGTTTAAAGTCATTACAGAGTCCCTATAATTAGATTGCTTCAGTAAACTGGCAGGACAGCGTTGGCACTGGTTAGTGTCTTTTCTAGAAAGCCCCTTGTGTTGGACCCAAATGTTTGCATTGGTTATTCTTTCCAGTTGTATAATGAAGCCGGTCCAAAGTGACCTAGAGGATCGTATTCAGGTCGGTTCGCATAGCCAATTAAAATGCCAGACTGTATTTGCTTTAAATCACTGCAGAGAATGTCATAACTATTGGCTTTTATAGTCCATACAGCCATTAGTTTCAGACCGTTTCAGAACCGTATAGAATAATCTTGCAGAGGTTTGAAACCTGGGAGAGGTAATCAATCACATTCATTATTTAGTCCACTTCTTCTTTATTACGCCAACATAATCAACATCTGAGACTCAAGAGAGCTGCTGCAGTATTTCAAGTCAGAAATGAGCAAACTTACAATATGCTCGGTTTTGGAAGAACACATCATTTGAATGACATGATTCTTTGCAACTGGAGTTTTTTAAGCACCACCCATCGTCTTGACTTAAATATCTTAAAAACTATAAAAGATGGAGAGCTGTGAAATGTGGTGCATACATTCACGTGGCCCACAGAATTAAATGTCATCACTTAACCATCCCACGACCTGTTGAACCAACACAGCCATCAGCCTCAACGGCACTTTGTCTACAATTTATAGGACGGATAAGGAAAGTGAGCGGCTAAGCATCAGCATGGTGGCCTATGGGAGCATATGCTTAGCATAGCATTTACCTGCAGCCCAACAGAGCCGGAGCATCATGGCTGTAGACACACTCTCCTCTCAACTGCATGAGCGAGGACCACTTAATGCTGACAACACATACCGATACCTCATGATCACTGTGGTGGATTACAAGGTGAAAGCAGCTGCTGCATACATGGTCGGAGTGCATCTATTGTATTACATCTTCTGGAAAATGGTCAGCAGGGATGGAAGTCCAGTCACAGACCTGTGGAGGCTCCAGTCACAGACCTGTAGAGTCTCCAGTCACAGACCTGTAGAGGCTCCAGTCACAGACCTGTAGAGTCTCCAGTCACAGACCTGTAGAGGCTCCAGTCACAGACCTGTAGAGTCTCCAGTCACAGACCAGTGGAGGCTCCAGTCACAGACCTGTGGAGGCTCCAGTCTCCAGTCACAGACCTGTGTGGAGGCTCCAGTCACAGACCTGTGGAGGCCTCAGTCTCCAGTCACAGACCTGTGGAGGCTCCAGTCTCCAGTCACAGACCTGTGGAGGCTCCAGTCTCCAGTCACAGACCTGTGGAGGCCTCAGTCTCCAGTCACAGACCTGTGTGGAGTCTCCAGTCACAAACCTGTGGGGGCTCCAGTCTCCAGTCACAGACCTGTGGAGTCTCCAGTCACAGACCTGTGGAGTCTCCAGTCACAGACCTGTGGAGGCCCCAGTCTCCAGTCACAGACCTGTGGAGGCCCCAGTCTCCAGTCACAGACCTGTGGAGGCCCCGCCTCCTGGAGAGTAGGACGTGTGTTCTAATCCCTGAACTCCACAACAGTTGGAAACGAGGTTGTGTGATGGATTTCCTGTAAACAGTCGTGTTGCTGGTCCCGGAGGGGCCGCTGTTTCCTGGTTATTACCACCCACTCTTGCCCACTGAGCACTTTGACACATTAACAAATGTTGAATAGATGGTTTGAATGAAGGTTATTCAAAATTGAAAGGTGAAAATGAAGCACATGTCTAGTCTTAGTTTAGCAACAATCGGTTCACAGCAAGAGTAGACACAGTCTGTGGATATGGCAACAAATGAACAGTTATACTATCTACGCGGACGCAGCGCTTATTTACAGGTGTTAATGCGTTTTAAAAAGATGTAAGGAGGCTTTTATAATACGGTTAGAAAATGTGTCTGTAGCCAATACATCTCTTTATATCAGAGCTAAATGATGCAATGTTGAAAGTGGAAAAGGCAGGAATAGTTGGCTACACCTATCTGTCCATGGGGTTACTTTTTTCATCTTGAATGGATTTTCTTTAGCTTGCTTATGTAAAAAAAAAAAAAAAAAAAAAAAAACTACTTGGTGCAATATTTTCTTCACTTCAAACAAGGAAACAACACAACTCCTCCCCCACTGAGGACAGAAACCAAGGAGCTCGAAAAACTGAAAAGGAAGGCGGTGCACTTCTAAGAATAACCTCCACTGACATCAACAAACGAGCCACGATATCTCAGGGAGCTGCAGAGAAAGTCTGATATGCCGTTAGTCACCGTGCCGACAACATGCTGGGCATCAAAGTGTACAGCTGCGCGTCACAAGATCCAACGACACAGAGAGGTGCCAGTGGCGACAGGCATCTCGTCTTCCGGAGATGTACCAGAGGTTAACGAAGCAGGAGGGAGGATGAGTCACTTAAACAGAACAACGGTGAAGGCAGCGGCGGCGGCTGAGTCAGGAAAACTAATTAAACCGCAGCAACAGGAGAAGGAGAAAGTGTGCCGTGTGACTCAAGGTCGACTGAAAGAGGCGGTGAATCACGATCAAGCGGCAAAGGAAGCGCGGAGTAGGGAAAGTAAAGCAAAACCTGTGAAAACTTGTGCTGAACCTCATGAAGCCCGCTCAGCTTCACCCCACAAACAGCCAGGCAGAGCACACGGGTCAGAACACACAGGGCAGGCAGAGCAGCCAGCAGCACGGGTCAGAACACATGGCACGAACAAGACGACGCCGGATGACTCCGGCACATGATCCGAGGCTCACGGATCAACAAATAAAATTAAAATCGGGTAAAGAAATTGTTATCCTGCAGCTGAAATGGCTCATAACTGAAGAGTGAAACTTCCATCTTCTCTCTTTCCGCTGCCCGCTTTCAAAGTGGAAGCGGGTCCACTTGGCGGCGGCGCTGCAGCAGCGCTCAGCAGATCTGCATCGTGGACAGAGACCAACCGTGAGCCATTACCTCCGGCTGGTCGGGCAAACAAGAACGCCTCCATCAACAGCCGCCACACAACCAGCTGGTAGCCAGAAACACTTTGTGTTGGCCGGGAAAAGAAACCCTACGGTGCTAAAGGACATGTAATGTAACGACGGTGGGAACTTCATCTGACAGGTTTATGATACGTGTACAATGGATGAAATTCACAGAATAGTCACATTTATCCAAGATCAGAGGCCATAACAAAGACGGTTCAAAACCTTGATTATGTAGGTCTCTGATTGAGGTGGGTCATATTCTACATGTCTGGTTCATATTCTACATGTCTGTGTCATATTCTACATGTCTGGGTCATATTCTACATGTCTGGTTCATATTCTACATGTCTGGGTCATATTCTACATGTCTGGGTCATATTCTACATGTCTGGTTCATATTCTACATGTCTGGGTCATATTCTACACGTTTGGGTCATATTCTACATGTCTGGGTCATATTCTACATGTCTGGGTCGTATTCTACACGTTTGGGTCATATTCTACATGTCTGGGTCGTATTCTACACGTTTGGGTTATATTCTACATATCTGGGTTATAGTCTACATATCTGGGTTATATTCTACATGTCTGGGTCATATTCTACATATCTGGGTTATATTCTACATGTCTGGGTCATATTCTACATGTCTGGGTCATATTCTACATGTCTGGGTCATATTCTACATGTCTTGGTCATATTCTACATGTTTGTTGTAGATAATGTTCAGAGCTAGAATATATCAACTGATCTGGCGTATTGCCGATATACAAGTCCAAACGGGTAAGAAGTAGTTTACTTTAACTGTCAAATGTACAAATAGTGGACACAAATCTTTAATAAACATATTCAAGAGATCCTTATCAAAGAGGTTTATGTGATATAAAAAACATTGGATCGTTTCAAATCTTAAATATGGTTACAAAAATCCAGAGTAAGTTCCTGGTGTTTCCCGAGTATTAGCTTTAAAACAGGCTTAATATGTTTTTATTAACACAATAAATGCACAAAGCATCTGGGTCTCTCCGTGATAAACTAGGCGTCTAAATGCTGTTCTGCAGGATACAGTTGATCCAGAGCTTCTTCTGCCTCCTACACACCAGGTTCCACATCTCAGAGCAATGCTGCATATTTGTTCCGCTAATGTGGACTTTTGGCAGACAATTTATCCCACCTATGTTCCAATTAAGAGCTTGAGAAGAAGGTGACCTTTGCAAGTTTGCCTACAGATCAATAAGCTGCACACACAGATCCACAATGTGTCCGTAGCTACAACCCTGCAGTGCAAACACAACGCTGCATCTGGATTCCTTCATTGTACTCCAACAACTTGGCATTTAAAGATAGACCGTCTGGAATAAACGTACAAGAGTGAACTATAATTAAACAATATATGTTTGGTGACAGCTGAAATGTGACACTGAGCACAAGATCCAAGAAGAAGAAAAAGACCACCAAGCGAAGGCCTTGTGAGCCCCTCTGGCTCTCAGGGCGGTTCATCAGCTCCTCTCCTCTGCACCCAACGGGAGAAGATAGTGTACTAGTTCTTTTGGAAAACTGCTTTTTTTGATTGACAGACCTGGAACACGGTTTCGGTTCTCAGGGCTTGGCGCTCCGTACTTGTCGGTGCACGTAATTTAACCGTTCTCAGCTCTTTTTCTCTCTGCATAAGGCCTCTGGAATGAAAGGAGTGGCATTGCACTTTCTGGTGAAAGTGAGTTAATGAAAGGCTTTTCTCACTTTGCTAAAGAAGTTAGAAGTTAGAGTTTCACGCTGCTGCACGAAAACGAGCCGTCACCGCTACAGAGGGGACAGGGATCTAGAGTTTGACCCGAATTGTAGTGTGCGTGTAAAAATTATTAGGAGAATCTAGCGGGTATGTGGCAGCATTAGCACGTTAATATGACAGCAGAGAGAATGTGTTTGGTTCTAGTTTGACCGCCGTCTTCGGGCTGCAGTGTGACAACGAGCCGCCGGCCAGCTCACCGAATTAAATTTGCTAAGTCTCACTGCCACTTGTCAGAGAGCGAGGGAGAAGCAGAGGGGAGGATGGGGTGGAAGGAGGAAGGGAGGCATGTGGCAGCACAGTGCTACTCTAACAAAGAGCGGAGAGAAAACGGCCCGCGAAAGAGATGCAGGGCCACAGACACAAGAATGCCGAGGCGGACACAAACTCCTTCCAGTAACCCAAAGAAAAGACTCCGAATGACAGCGCGGGACAAAAGGCAACTCTTATCAATCTAGAGGAGGGAAAGAAGGAGGGATGGCCTGGAGGGGAAGAGAACCGAGCGGGAAGAGAAACCAGGGAGGGCCAGATGAAACGGGAATGAGTTCAGGGAGACTCAGCATTTAGAGTCACAGTGAGAAAAACAGTCATGACGAATCCACACACGCACACGCACGCCTTCTTCTCCGCTGCAATGAATCACCGCGGAGCAGAGAGAAAAGAAGTCAAGAAGTCTTTGAGCTAGTCAATGTCTGGCTACTGCAGTGCATGGGGAGACTGAGAAATACTCCACATAATAGAAAATGTGGATGCAAAAAAGGTGTAACCTGATTAATATGGAGCCTGGGTTTTGCTGAAACTCTATCCACACACACACACACACATACAGTTGAATGCCTCGGGCCGAGGCAGATACCTCAATCACACTTGCAGTCCTCCTCCTCCTCCTCCTCCTCCTCCTGAAAAAAAGCTAAATTGCACATCACACAGCGGTTTCCTGATGCTAATATGCTTTTCAAGCCCCTGGGAGGGAGAGGCAGACGGGCCCGCCCCCCTCAGCGTGGATATCATTACAACTCTAATCCATCAGAAGACGTATATAAAAGAGAATTTCACCTTTGATGTTTAACACAATTTTTCTTCTGTGTTTCAACAAGGTTTCAAAAGCACTGACTTTGCCAGAAGCAATTAGTAATTGTTAGTTATACGCTGAGCCACGAGAGGCCGGGTGTGCTCGCAGATCACAAAAACACCACCTGCGTGTGAGGATTGGAATAGAGACGACAAAAAAAAAAAAAAATGATCAAGAAAGAAAAAGAGTTAGAAGTGGGGAAGCACGCACACCAGCTTTTAAGTTTGACAGAGTGTCCGTCCTTCATTAGGCTTGTCTGGTTCTTCCAGTTGTTGAGGAGACGTGAGAAAGAACTCCACGTGACTCAGGGCTGGTTTCAGCTCACAGGGTTCAGCATTAGCACCCTTCACTCAGATCATTAGCTCTACCTCATCGGATTTAAAAGGGGGAGTTCACAGATGTGTTGACAGATACAGGGAGATCGGCGGCACATGGGAAAACCAGTTTGAGGCTTTGGTGGGAGACTCATCAGGCCTCTGCAGATCAACGCTCATGGGCACATCAAGATCACCATTTACAATACATGGAAACAAAAGACAATAACAAATGGTTCAACTGTTCTTCTTCCTTTCAAAATGTCCAACAGAGTACAGAAGTGCGATGCTAAAGCAGTGGGCGAATTTTTTTAATAATGATTTTAATATTTAAGAGTCATAAACATGTAACGCAGTTGTGAAATTACACCATAAGAAAAAGTGTTAAATGCCTTCTTCTACATTGTTGTACTTTTCATGTTAATGGATTATATCATTCACATTTAGCACCTCCATTCAGGCCAAATTGTTGGCCATATTTGCAGGTTTTTGAGCCAACAAGCCACGGTCCGGAGATACTTTGATTATAAAGTGTAATAATATAAGCCAAGCAGCAACGCTCTTATCTAGGCAAAGCAACCCCAACAGGAAGCACAAACGGACACATGAGGAGACCCACAGGGACGAGAGGAGAAGGGAGGCTGAGGGGGGAGATGGATGAGCCGAGGGAGGAGGATAAATGAAACATCTAGCGCTGCTTCAAAGGGAATGAGGAGATACAGGATGAAGAGGGAGAACATGTGCTGCGAGAGACAGATTATCAGCGTGATCCATTAGGGGGATCAAAGGTATGCCGGGTGTCAGAGAGTCGAGGCCTGATCTGATAGAAGGTAAGACTTCAGTGACGGAGATCCACTGAGCGCAAATCAAATAGAGAGTTGAGACAACTCGAGGCCAAGAACACCCCGGGTCTCACTTTGAAGTGTCACCAGCCAATACTGTGCGAGTTTGTTCCTCTAAAAGTCTCGTCAAGCTAGCTCTGCGTGTCACCACACACACACACACACACACGCAATGCAATTGAAAAGTCAAGCTGTCTAGACTGGAGGGGAAATTAGTTTATAAAAACAGGGTGGACAGTCGAGTCGTGCCATCAATTGGTTTCATTTCCCATTTGCTGGGAACTTTAGAGATGATAGGGGGAACTTAAACGAATTCTTCCAATTGCCTCGATCGGTCTGTCGGGAGCCAATTACAAGCAAGCGCAGAAGTTAGCCGAGTTTCTGCCTAACACATGATCGTTGTCAGAGTAAAAGGCCACTCTTCTGGATGGAAAGCGCCATTATCATCATCATTGTGCTCCTTGATGTGGTTAACGAGCCCCGCAGCCATAAAGATCAGGCAACTGTGGAAAACATTCGCCGTGATTGCACGGGATCCGTCTTTGGGTTTGGGATTCCTCTCCACCTGCTCCGAAGTCTTTTCAGAACGGTCAACAACCAGAAAGACAAAGACTAAGTCACAACGCATGGCTGCCGCCCAGACAGCGACGCAGATGGAAGGACAACAGAGTGAGGTCAATGATCGACCAGACGCCACAGACCCGTGTTCTCACCGTGGAGACCAGTCCTCCCCTTGGTCCGTCTCCACGTGACCACGCTCCTACACAGGCCCGCATCTGGTGTGTATTTTGTGGGGAAGAAACCACCAGCAATAATGCAAAACCGCAAAGAAAACTTGTTAAATATTTCTTGTGTACATTAAAACAAATTTCCAAAACTCCCCCGCAGTTTAAGAAACAAACTAAACAAATGACAAACAGCCATGTCCCAGACAAATTACTTTGTGCTGCACATGCCTCTGCACAAATCACATTATGCAATTAATGTCATTTTCTCCTTAGGCTGCCATACACAAACAGATCAATAGAGAGAACTGTTCCAAGTGTGTGGCTGCACAGTTATACTCACATAACTGGACCATCCAGCGATTTCATGTATTCTGCGTCTCCTCTGCTGGACTGCACAGCTGATAAATAAAGCAGCTATGCAGGGCCAACGGCTCTTGTGGGATGCTGAGGAAGACTTAGCGCCCAGATGCCCATTAGACAGGGATCCGGCAGTTTGCTGGGAGCGACTGTGTCTCCACACCGAGGGCTCCTCCTCACTTTATGCCCCTAAAGAGGGGGAATTGCCTTTTATTGCCTCTATCTATTGGCAAACACAGGCACTCCCACGTCCTCCTCCCAACATGTCAACAATGCTACACCTCCTCCGGACTGCCTGCTCAGTCCTCCGGCCAACAAACCCACATCTACAGGTTTTAGTTTTTCGACCGTCCGCTGCACTGCACACCCACTAAAGCCCGTTGTTAACTCCTCCATCAGGCCCCCTCCGCCCATATGCAAGCACTAAAACGTGCACAAACATACAGGAACAAACAGGCAACAGTAACACAATCTCACCCACGTATTCACCGCTCTCCTTCGGCCTCTTTCTGACACACACAAAGCGAGACAGGAAGATGATAATATGCAGCTTTTGAGTACAACGTCTTGTGCTCTTTTTTTTTTGTTTTTTACTCCTGCACCATCTCTTTAACAGAAGATGAAAATCATGGAGCCACATGTTTAATTCACTCTCACCGCCCCTTTTTTCTGGCTCATAAAAAACTCAAAATGTGATTTCAGTTTAAAGTCCAAACCCCCTGGCAGCTCCTCCACAGAGTTTGAAAATGTTTTTTCTTGTAACAATGCAGATTCTCCTCTCTAGCATCAGGCCAACATGTGATATTATCCACGTTTGCTTCAGATGACGGATTAACCCTCCAATAGGAGGAAGCACCACAATTAAGGCCAGAGGTGAATGAACCCAGCGCAGATGTCCTTATTGGAGGTTACCTGTGGTGCTGTGAGGTCACGGGTTGATGGGGGGTGTGATGACCACCACCTGGACGCTTCAAGGACTTCACATTAAACACTTCAGCGACCCATTCATCACGACTGCTGCTGCTGCGGCAGTTTTAAAGCTTTGCAGGTCAAGGAGAAACACTTTTATTCGACTTGTGAGGGTTTTTTGTGTGTTAGAATAAAAAGGTGCCATACGAGAGTTCAACAAGCTGCCCCCAAAGACTTGACTGGTGGTGACACCTTAACCAAACCATCACCTCAGTGTGGGAGTCATCATCATGATGGGATAAATAAAAAGTCAAATGATGATATTTATGTGAAAGCGATCTAATGAGCACAAATCAGGACCGAGTGACTTTTCCTCCGCTGCACACGACCCGGTTGCGCGAGCTGTTGCTCAGTCCTCGGTGGATGAGGACCATGGTGCTCACTGGCAGATTATTCCAGCTACGCAGAAGGCGAATGCCACAATGCATCTGCCACACAAATGTGCGCAACGTTACACCGCATATGTGCGCTTCCCGGCAGCTCGTGGCCGGCGTCCAGCGCTGCCTGCCCACCTCACACCGAGACTTGAAGACGCCACGCCACAGTCAGACACACGGTCAGACAGACACGCAGACAGACGGAAATACCCCCCCGCAATAATATTATAGTCGCTTCATGTGGAGTAAAGTGCGCAGATAAGAAACGCGCGAAGGGTCCGGAGGAGTGTGTGGGTACTTACCTCAAAGACACGAGAGGTGTGCGCTGACAGCGGTCCAAACTTTGAGACTAAGTCTGTGTTTGACGAAGTAAAGGTGTGTTGTACCCTGAACCACGCGCGAGTCCACGGAGTAATCCAAGCGGCGCTCCGTCGCGTTTAGTGAACGACCTCTGGCCGAACTCGGGAAACAAGAAATTATCCGAAAACTGCTGAGCGCGTGCGGCTGATGTTAATAAACCCGCAGCCTGACTTCCACTGGACACTCGTAGGAGATAACGTTGTTTTTTAACTCTTCCGATAATCAAGGAGATGTTGTTGATGATGTTGTTGTTGTTGTTGTTGTTTTTTTAAAGGGAGTTACTGTCCAGGGTCCACACGCCTCGGCCGCTCTCTGAGTCTGAGCCCCAGTCCGGGTTGAGCAGCTCGGGCCAGCAGGCGCCACCAGGTGCTCATTTACATAACTGCACCGGCTGTGTCCAATCACGTCTCCGAGCAAGGTGCCTGGTTGAATATTCCAGCAGGCACGCGGTCCAATCAGATCCCCCCGTGGGCGGGACCTGTGACCTTTACGACACTGGAGAATGAAATCCAACGAGGAGCCTTCGGGGGCGAAGGGAGTTCCTTTGTTGCAGCTACACTGAGATTTGGGGAATATGACATGTGATACAGCAGCAGCGCAGAGAGCGTCCACCTCGATAACCATTCAAAAGAGGATGACTTGCTAATGTAAACTTGAATTATCTGTCCTGCCTATCAGCATCTGACCTGGGCCTTTACGCGTAGACCCGCAATCCTCTGCCTTGGTATTTACCTCTAAAGGAGACTTTATTACAGAGTATTGCTGGTGTAACTGTATACCATTAGTGCCATGGGGCTATAATGACTCAGATTGAAGGGTTTGCAGTAAAACACAGCAGCGGAGCTGGAACCAGGAGAGTTGTTGATATGGGACCCCGAGGCCGAGCAGGAGTGAAATGTGAATTCATGTTTTGAAAAAGCCACATGTGGGTATGTTTATGCTGAATTACATCAAAAGTTGAACCAGTCAGACATGCAAGGCAGAAAAAAACCTCTGTGTGGGAGTTACAGTATGTGTTGGTACTTGTCCGACTGAGAGGAGGGAAACTTTAGCTGGCACTCAATCAGCAGCGAGCCAATAAAGGTCATTTACCTCCATCTGAGCTCCAGGCACGAGGAACACAGATACGTTCTGCCTAATGTTTACTTTGGTGTGTGTTTATAAATGTACTGTGTGTTTATGTGTGTGTGTGTGTGTGTGTGTGTGTGTGTGTGTGTGTGTGCGTGTGTGTGTGTGTGTGCGTTTGTGTGCGTGTGCGTGTGTGTGCATGTTTCAATTGGCACATTAATCCTTTTACGGTGGTCTCATGTGATGGTTTCATGTCATATCAAAGTAACATTTCACTACAATACATTGATTTAGTTTACTGGTTCATTTTCAAAAATGTTAGATACTAAATAGCAGCCTGCATGATGAGTACTTTTTAAACTTTAAGAGCATATGTTGTTAATACTTCAGAACATTTTGAATGCAGAACTTTTAGACTTTTTAAAGTATAGTTTTTTACTTGATCTGATCACATCTTCCACTCCTGATGTATTTGAAAATTAGAGAAAGTTTGTTGACAAGTAACACACATGTTGAGGTTGTGAGGCTTTGCATATTTTCATATATTCATTATTATGATGAAGATTGAACAAATATAATAAAACATAGTCAGATAGAGATCAATAGAATACATAATCAGGTTGAGCTGCATTTACATGAACATACAACGTATCTTCTGTTTGTCAGTCAACTATTAATAGATTTGATGAATGTAAGCTATTCATCTTAATTTGTGTGTGTGGGGGGGGGAGGTTCTTTTCCTTTAGGACCAATTTTACCCAAACTCACCCTCCTCTTCATAGTCCTCCCCTCACTCTCCAAGAGTCTTTGAGTTTATGCAGACTTTAGCCAGACTTTTACCGGGCCTGGTCTTATTAACCAAACCAAAAACTCTCTCTCTCTCTCTCTCTCTCGCTATCTCTCTCTAATTCAATGTTAAACCTTTGAAAGCCGAGTTTTTTTTAGCTGATGTGATCGTGATGTATCAATGTTTTCTGTTTCATACGGGCATTGATGTTTTTTTCTCAAAACCATGTTATCCAATAATGCTAAACAAATAAAAAGAAGGATGTGCTTCAAATCAAATTAAAGAGATCATGAAGAAATCTTTGTCAATATCTGAGTAACTCTGATTCCCAGATATTATTCTGCTGCTGGTTGCAGTCATTCTCAGCTCTTGTTCTCTCTCTCTCTCTCTCTCCCTCTCTCTCTTCTCTCTCTCCCTCTACTGAGCCGTTCCCTTCTCTATTCAGTCTTTTCTCTCACATCGTCCAACTGGCTGTGCTTTGTCCGTTGTCCGGGCAACTGCAAATCCCCCAGCAGAAATTATTATCTTTTTCTCTACGGTTTCCTCTTCACCCTGCACCACCTAGCTCCTATTCTTTAACTTTTCACAGATCTTTTTTCATTCTTATTTTCTTCCTTTTTCACCAAATATATACTTAGTTCTCACAGAGTAGTTTGTTGTTCACTAAACCCCCTTTCCTACCTCCTACCTCCTCCCGCTCTACTCCTTCTCACTTTAAGTGAAAACCAGTGGCGCATAAAAAGCAGGTCTGATCCTGTGAGGAATTCACCATGAGAGAGAGAGAGAGAGAGAGAGAGAGAGAGAGAGAGAGAGAGACACAGAAAAGTTCAAGTTATGCAGCAAGTATGAGTCAGCAAGGACAAGACAGCACGGTGTGTTATGGGTAAGGAAAGATAAGAGAAGGTAAAATAAATGAGTTGCCCGGAACATCAATAGTCTGGTACACGAAGTACAAGAACAGAGGGTTTCAAAGGACAGAAAAGTGTGTTAAAAGTTAAAAGAAAATCTTTACTTGCAGCAGCAATTACCATTTTCACCCAAACAAAGGGGATGACAGATGTTCTGTTGGCTGTCATTTCTAAAACACGCTGAATGTATCACCGTTCTTACATCACTGTGCAGGACGAAAACAGCAGGATCTGAATTAGAAATAGTAGCGTTCAACTCAAAGGCATCTTACAACACACACATACACACCCACACCCACCCACACCCATACACACACACACACACACACACACACACACACAGCCTGTCCACCCCCTTTTGTCGAACAGCTGTGCAGGCTGCATGGTTCAGACAACACTGGTCAGTTGCAGAATGTAAAGCTTGCAGTATGTTGAGAACCGGCGTAAAACTAAATACCAAGCATATTTTATATACATACAGTATATATATATATATATATATATATATATATATATATATATATATATATGAACATGTTTCACTGGAAAACCCCAAACCCCCAAATCAACAAAACCTCCAAAGGGCCCAACCGCTCCTCTTACCACACCATACTGCACACAAGTGTGACTTCAGGTCCAGGGCTGACTTAAACATACATGGACGTGTCTGTGTGTGTGTGTGTGTGTGTGTGTGTGTGTGAGAGACATGCACCTCTGTGTTTCCCCCTCATGTCTGTTCACTGGTCTGCGCTCTGTCAGTATCCGAGGCACAGGCCGAGGGCGGGTTTTATCTGATTGGCCCCTGGAGAGGATCTGGGAGCGGTGGAGGTGTCAGGGGTCACAGGGTCACCGTCTGCCTCAGGGAGAGGTTCCTAGGTGGGGGTCAGGGAGTTCATGAGGTCTCGTTGGAGGTGTTCGGTGTGAAAAACGCTCATGTCAGCTCCTCTCACTTTTCGGCAAAGCTCCTATGTTGTCGTCTCTGCTTGTCCCATGTTTCTATTTTGGGATTTAAGATTGTTGCTCATTTTCTCAACAAGACCAAGAGTCTCTATGGCCACATTAGAAACTCTCTGAGGCGCTTTTTATCTTAAGCACAGCAATGCCTCGAGCTAAAAGTCAGGGGATCCCCAGAGTTATAAGGATAGGTTGTTAGAGACACATATAGTTGGCCATCCATCGCAAAGTTGTTGCTTTATTTCAGTCCGACCCAAAGCACAGACACAGCTTGGTGTTTCACGGCCTTCGTCTTCAATGAGGAACGTCAAACTCATTCACTCAAAAATGTTCTCTAGCTATAAAATGTTCTCATATTTTTTATGACGTTGTTAGAGGCAATTACACTATTTTCAAGCATTTCTTTCTCTCTTTAAATAAAACTTTATTTATACACCGACAAATACTTTGACTCCTAATTAATTAGTGTTGCTGTCTGACGCCGTGCAGATGGTCAAGTGTCTCGTGGGTAAACCCAATCCCGCCTGGAGGGTCGTCATGCAGCAGGAAGTGTGATGAGCTCAGTGTTGTCAGGGGAATGTGGGGAGAGGGGGGGTGTGGTGGGAGTGAGGCTGAGGGGAAATGGGACTGTTGGTGTGTGTGTGGGGGGGGGGGCAGATGACCCCTCACACAACCAGGAGTCCCTGGAGACCCTCTCAGCTGTAGCAACGCACTTGTGTCTCTTCTTCCTCGTGGCTGGACGTGGAGGGGGAGAGAGGGAGGGAAACAAACTCTTTTTTTTGGTGTCACGTTACTCCCCCCCCCCTCTGAAGAAACCCCCTCTGTACACATGAACACACACATCTGACAGTGTGGCGGACTAGAGCCTGTGCTATGGCATTTGGGAGGCTTAACTACAACTGTCGCCCTCTGTTCAAACACTAGCCCTCCAGGATTCTTCTTCCCTTATTCCTCACCCCTTCCCTCTTCTCCTCACCTGTCGGAGCCAGCCGTTGGATGAATGGCCTTCCTTTCTTCTCCAATCTCTCTGTGCTGCTAACAATAGAGTTTTGGAATGACTCACTGTAACCAGCATCGGATGTGCTCTGATCTGCTTTATCTATCCCTCCTCCCTGCTGTCTCCACCAATTACATGTTCAGCCTTCCCACAGCTCAGCCAGTAGTTTAACTTGGTGGAGCGGCCATTCATGTGTGTGTGTGTGTGTGTGTGTGTGTGTGTGTGTGTGTAAAGACATATAAATACAGCTACCCTTTAGTTATTTTAATTAATATTCAAATTGGACAAGGCCCACAGGAAACAAAACTCATCTAACATACTGTACTAAAGCAATTTTGAACGCCTTGCTTGAGAGCTTTATCGCCATGGTAACCCAAATCTCTACCGCTGGATCTCAAACTCTCTCACTTAAAAGGAGAAGAAACAACGTTCAGGCAGACTGTTGCTGGGTCCTCTTAGTGAGAGTGAATGTTGTGGCGGATTGGAAGCCGCCAAGGACGCAGTGGGTGAAGTGGGGAGGGCAGTGTGTGTGTGTGTGTGTGTGTGTGTGTGTGTGTGTGTGTGTGTGTGTGTGTGTGTGTGTGTGTGCGCATGTGTGTGTGTGCGTGTGTGTGTGTGTTTGGGTTAGAGACTCAAAGGGGTGCGATTGAGTGCCATTGCAATCCAGTGAGAGGTGGTGCTAAAAATACCTATTGACACATGGGCTCCAACTCACAAACAGGGTCACAGACAAACACACAAGCCTGTGACCAAAAGAGTCTCGTAATGCAGAAAAACACACACACAACACATCACTGGAACAATGAAAATACACAAAGCCGCCACTATTCACAGTGTAACTTAACTGTCACACACTGAATCCCTCTGAGTTGGCGTGGCAGTGCTTTCAGTCGCGGAGAGCTCCGTGCCACATAGAGAGACGGCCCTTTTCCACACTCAACTGAGCAAACAAGCCCAGCTGCCATATTGTGACCCTCTGCAGGAGGAATATGGAAAGCGGCTCTGTCCACAGTGTGTTGGAAACCTGCTGTGGACGACATTGTGTCTGAGTTCACCTCATGACGACATGCTGCTGGGACGGTTCGCCGAGCGTCGAGCAGCTCGGGGGTTGTGGTCCGTCTGCAGAGCCGTTATCACAAATTACAGGTGTGTGTTCACCTGGGAGAGTTGTTGTGTTTACACCAGCCAGGATAGATCTGTTTATACATCTGGCCTGAGAGAACTGAAGGCACCTTTAATGCAGGTTTGTAATAATACATGTAAACAGCACTTTGACAACAAAGACCTCAAATTCTCTCATTCTTCAGAATTAACTGATTTTAAGTGGTTGAAGAACCAATCAAATCATTTTCCCTTCAGTAAAAGCACCAATAAAACATTATGAATATATTCCATTACAAGTAAAACATTCTGCAGACTGATTTCTCATGACATTTTTATTATAAGATAAGATGAGATGAGATAAACCGTAAAAAACTGATTAGAAAATATAATTGTCGACAGTATGAATGGCTGACTTCATAATTGCACACATGAAATAGGAATATGAAAATGTAACATTGCAGAGAATATTGATGGCATAGTGTTATACATTGATAACTGATGCAACAGTGTGTAAGAATGTCTTACGGGTGTAGCTGATGGAGGTCAGATAACAACTATGACTACAGTATATGCTGTAGTTGTTTCCAACCTGGAGGTGAAGCCCCTCCAAAGATAAACATAAGGGGCCATGAGATGATTGATTAGAAAGAAAGGTTTCTCTAATGTTGTTATTTTGTGAAATGATGGAGAATTTAACAGTAATTTAAAGTAAAGCTTTAAAAGAGGGGAAACTGTTATTCTCCTCTCTTTTGTGGAACGGCTATTGTGATAAGGGGTCCCTTATTGTGAAAGGGGTCTCTTATTGTGATAAGGGGTCTCTTATTGTGATAAGGCATCTCTTATTGTGATAAGTGTGTGTGTGTGTGAGTGTGATAAGGGGTCTCTTAAGTGTGTGTGTGTGTGTGTGATAAGGGGTCTCTTATCTCAACAGCCACATGACAAGAAGGTTGGGAACCTCTGGTTTAACCTTCAGCTGTGTTTTAATACGCTTTATAAAACTTACCAGTAACAAGAACAAGAAAATATGTTTTAAATGAAAGGACATGAAATGGAAAGACTCAACTTAAAAATGTATCAACGAATATGTGAGTAAATACAATTATTTTCCACCACTGTGGAAACCAACATGGACATAGCCGAGGCCTCGCCGCCCCCCACAGCGCTGCTGGAGGGACAACTGCCCAAGTTGTAAATCAGTGTGTGTGTGTGTGTGTGTGTGTGTGTGTGTGTGTGTGTGTGTGTGTGTGTGTGTGTGTGTGTGTTTGTTTGTGTGTGTGTGTGTGTGTGTGCGTGCGTGTGTGCGTGTGTGCGTGTGAGAGAGAAGTGTGTGAGCAGAATAAGAATTTCTAGGACAACTTCACATACTTCTCAGGGCCCAAAGTCCAGGGACAACACCCCTGATGTGTGAAACTAACTGAGTAACTTCCCTTCATGCCCTGTTCCTCGTGTTGTGCTGCACTACATTCATCAGCTGCAGTTACTAGTTTGTTTCAGTCAAATAAAGTTAATCCTTTAACATACAATGTATTATACAATGTAATAAAACCGAGAGTACAAATATATGATTACAACATTTCATAGCAGAACCATTTTGTTGTCTTTCCATCAATCACCTCATGACCCCTCAGGTTGACCCTGTGACCTTTTGGAAGGTTTCCCCCCTCAGTTTGGGACCGCAGGACTAAACTCCCTGACTGTGTAGTAGTTTGAGCTCCACACAGCTGCAACACTAAAACATGCTGATGCATTGTTCCAGTACTGTTAACTATCCCATAATGTCATATGATATATCACAGGGAACATTGTACTGCCTGGATTGTTAATGTATCTGATTCACTGCTGACCCTCATGATAGTTTGTGACCCATCTTTTCTAATGGGAATAAAACCGATGGTGGTTGTAAGACATACTTCACATTCACACTATTAACACCCCGAATGAGCAGCCAGTGTACAATCACACTGGTCACCTGCCTATCAGCGGCACCAGAGCCTCATTCTGAAGCAGGTTGTGATAGCCCTCTAGTGACCACACAGGTGTACCTGCCAGCTGACGTGCAGAACTATAATTACCTTTGCATTGAAAATGCAGAAGGTAATGTTTTGGCCGGCGTGTATTTATTACCTTCGCATTGAAAATGCAGAAGGTAATGTTTTCGCCGGCGTTTGTGAATATGTCCGTCCGTCCGTCAGTTATTCGTCTAAATCAGACAAAACTGAGCCGATTCTTATGAAACTTGGTGGGATGATTGGTCATGACCCAAGGAACAATCGATTAGTTTTTGGGAGTGATTGGGTCAAAGGTCAAGGTCAAGGTCACGAAAAGGTGAAAACCGTAAATTTGCGATATCTCGGTTAATTGGCATCCGATTTGCGTGAAACTAGTGCCAAATTGTTCATAATTCAATCTTGCGATATGCGAAGGTATGCGCTCTACCGAGTGCCCATTCTAGTTACTAGTGAGACGACTGCGGTCTGGTTGTCGCCGTACGGCCAGCTGGGAAACGGTATCCGAGTTTTTTGTCTTTAAAGGAAACGCTTATACACTTGTGGGTATTGTTTTCTCATGACAATTACATTTTGCAAATTCCCACCAACTCTCTCTTTCTCTCTCTCTCTCTCTCTCTCTCTCTCTCTCTCTCATGTGTGTGTTTGTGCAGCTCCCAGGGGATCGAATAAAAACCCCAGACTAATACATTTTCCAGCTCTGCTTATGCTCATGCTCTCAAATGAAACTAATTCATTACGCCTCCCCCAGCCTCACCCATATGCTGGCTACGGGGTCACACTGGGAGCAGGAATGTGGCAAATAAAAGAGGCTGTGAAGGGATGGAGGACCAGAGTCCCCTCAACAACCTGATGGCGTCATGAGAAAGCTTTCCGAGAAGAAGAAAATGGTCTCATTCAAACCACATGGGCAACAGATGGAGATGGCAGCGAAGACGTTCAACACAACAGAATTTAATTAACAGTTTGGAAATTGACGGTGCCATGCTCCAGTTAATCTGAGGTCTTTGTCTGGCCGTAATTATTGCCACACATGGTTTGAGGGCCACAATACTGTGAGAGCTCTCGCTGGGGAAATTAAGCAGCTCATAGCTGCGGCTGCTTATCGTAAACTCTCTTCCCTCCTCTGAGTTCATCTAGTCAGCTAACAGCATCTCAGAGAATCACACAAGTTGGCACTGAATCCAAATGAAGCGAGATGAGGGGGGTCTCCACCCACTTCCATCACGATGAACATGAGATAATAGCTGAGGCGTCAAGAGTGTCAATAATTGGACAAACACGGTCAGTAGCCATCCCATAATGACAATGACAGACGGTACTTACATCTCGAGGGCATTTTAAACACGGCTATGGAAATATTTTCATTAAAAGCTGGAAGAGGTGATAATTGCTGAAGGCAGTGGCGCAGTGGACAATGCTCTTTGTTTTATTAAACGTAGTCATGACATACAAACAGTGGGATGAACATGAAGATCTGGTTTGATAAACAAGTATAATCATAGTAAACACAAGCGTCTCCTCTTGGCTCTCCCTCATACGAGGGCAAACACATCACACGCAGTGGGCTTCGGGCATCGCTTAGAACACAGCTTCCTTTTTAATAGTCGTCTTTAGAATGAAGTACTGTTGGTGCAGAAGTGGAGATGGTTTAACTTTGGACCATGCATCCATTTTCTACACCGGTTAGTTTGCAGTCCTTTCCTTCCCAGGATGCATTGGGCCAAAGGCAGAAGAGCACCTGAGCATCACAGAGCTTCCAAGACAAACACACACACACATTTAGCATAACGTCAGTTTTACACGTAATTAAACATTTACATGAGTATAGCATACGAGCCAACGCTTGTTAATTATTGGATTATATTCGGTTCATTTCACTTGATTGCTCGCTATCTGCCTAAGATATCCCCCACCTGGAGGACTTTAATTAGATCTGATATGGCGGAGCAGTATCAGCACGTTTTATCAGTCATTATCTATCTATGGTCAGATTAAGTCTCCTACTAATTACAACACACCAACATTTTCATGTCCACAAAGTTTACTGTTTTTCTGTTTGAAATGAGAGGGCATGGTGTGTGTGTGTGTGTGTGTGTGTGTGTGTGTGTGTGTGTGTGTGTGTGCGTGTGTGTGTGTGTATGAGTGTGTGTGTGTCACTGACATTTAAAGAACTCAGAATATGTAATATAATCAGCTTGCAGTATTTCAAACAGGTTACAAACGCCTGCAAGACATGTTTAAACTAGAAGGGGCACTCGGTAGAGCGCATACCTTCACATATCACAAGATTAGGCATTGAATTATGAACATGTTTGCATTAGTTGCGTGCCAATTGGATAGAAATTGACCGTGCTATGGTAAAAAGTAGATTTTGACCTTTCATTACCTTGACCTTTGACCTGATTGATCCCATCTAATCAAATGGTCCCCGGATAATAACAAATCATCCCACCAAATTTCACGTGATTCGGTTTAATACTTTTTGAGTTATGCGAATAACACGCATACAAATAAATAAATAAATAAATAAATACACGGCGATCAAAACATAACCTTCCGCATTTTCAATGCGACGGTAATAAAATACAACAGTCACAGACAACCATATGATTCAGATATTTTTATTTGTATGCAGAAAGCAGTCAAGTCATCATGAGGTGAACTGGGAGTGAAATGAGGAACGGAGCAAACGGCCTGAAAACACATGGCAACAAAAACACACATCTCCCATCCACAGAACCAGCAGTGTGCTGTGCTCCTGCAGCGCGGTGGGGTCGCCGTCTGCGCTACACTGGACCGACGAGTGTGTTGCATTACACAGTAACGCAGCACGGCGCTGCACAGCTCCCTCGGTTAGACGTGACCGAGGTACGACGGCACGCGGTAGTACAGCACTCGGGATTGCAGCAGGCCGTCACACAGAGCGCGAGAGACCGGTCAAACAGGTCAAAAGTCTCGAGTTTCAACAGAAAACGGGATGAAAACAAGGCGTTGACCAACAGGCAGCAGTGTGTGTGCGTCTCAACGGCATTGACAGACCTTGAAGTTGAGCCTCGTGTGTGTGTGTGTGTGTGGGGGTTATACGCTTATTCACTTTCAGTCAAGTGAGAAGATCCTTATGACTTCTAACTGTGAATATAGAAGCGTTGCATCTTGTCAAATTATGTATTTTTTTTTAAATCACAGAGGTTTTCCAGGGGGTGTGAACTGGACTATTTCTTGGCATGGGGCTGTAAGTCTTAAAACCATGGGTCGTTGTTACGCTTTTTTTGTCCAGCTGAAACAAATAAGATGATAATGTGGTAATTGGGGATGTTGGGAGGCGGCTTATTCTGCTTTTGGACATCGATCTGTTTCCTCCCGTTTCCAGTCTTTTGTCAATAACTCCATATCTATTGAACTGGTACAAGAGTGGTGTTAATCTAGACATACAACTCTGGGGAAGAAAGCGGATTTCCCAAAATGTCCAACTATTCCTGTCATTGATTGTTAAGCAGTCTCGGTCCGATCCGATCCGCTGTACTGCCATCGACATATCATCTTGCTGAATGAGTGTACCCAAAATCCTGGACTAAATATTGTAGCTCTCCATGTGCATCTAAGGATAATATATGTAGTAGTTAAAACACTACAAGTTAAGTTCCTGAAACAGCCTCGTCCAGCAACACAGGATTCAACAACCCTCCCCTGACACCAGCTGACTGTGTAGAACCACGCCAAATAAAATATCACTCTCGAACACAGTAATATCTAAATCAAAAGCAAGTTCAGATAAATGAACCTCTAAGAGAGTCTTAATACTGATAACTGCAAAGCTGTGTGTAAAATGGTTCATTCGTTCCACTTCTCTGGCTTAACACCTCTCAGCCCGTCCCCACACCCTGTAACCAAACCACGGTCTGCAGAGGAGATTTAGAGTCATGGTCCTAAATCTCCAGCTGCTCCAGGAGCCAAAGGGCCAATCCAGTCATCATATGGACAGTGCATCCGATTGGTTCCATCATCCTTCCTTGAACTTTGGCATCTCAGCTGTAAAGTCAGTTGTAAATAAAGAGATTGAAACCCATGTTGGTTGACTATTCCAGTCTGAGGGACGCCACAAGCAAACCAAACCAAACCGAACCAAACACAATCCTAGAAGCAGCACTAAAGAACGAGCTTCATGGATGAACGCGCAGAGGCACAGCATGGATACACGAGTATGCTCTGAATAGTAGGGTAAAGGGGAAACATGGTGAATGTATTAGAATAGATCATGTTAATGCACAGAGAAGGTCATGACATGAGTGGAGATGCAGGAGAAAAAAAGAAAAAAAAGAAGAAAAGCAGATTTAGGGGGAAAAAGGGAATGAAAAGAGAGAAGTCAGGGAACAACTTGTACTTTCCTGCTCGTCGTGCGCTCCGTTATCACTCGCACTCATTTTCACGAAGAACATTGTACATGTTGACAGTGAAACCAGACGGCTTATCCTCCTTCGGCCTTGGATGTCCAAAGCCTTCGTCTTCATCATCTCCATCCTCATCATCGTCCGCATCCCGGTCTCGTTCTTCCTCGGGCTCGGTGCTGGACTCTCCGTCGTCGTCGTCGTCGTCGTCGTCGTCGTCGTCGTCGTCGCCTCCCGTTCCTTCCTCCTCCGTCCTCCCTAGCAGAGCCACGATCTCGGGCAGATCCGGGTGGTTTTCCCAGTGCTCTGTCGACCATGAATAAAAAAGCAACGAATAAATAAATTCCAGCTCGCCTGCCGCTTGTACCTTTCGAAAACGCTTGAAACTTTAAAGAGGAGTCACGTTACCCCTCAAGCAGCTGTAACCAGGGGGTTTTAGGCAGAGGCACAATCTGCCGTCAATGGCCAAGCGCAGGAGACTGTTAGCCGCGCGGTAAACATCGTTGCGAGCTGCTTTCGCCGTCTTGTAGCCTCTCCTCTCCGCCCAGGCTAAAGAACAAAGAGGCAGATGGAAGATGGAGGCATGACTGGTATTAAAAAACGTATTTCACATCACTGTATTGGCCATAAGAACAATGTATAAGTCCAACTAATCTCACACATCCCTTGCTTCAACTTGGAATTGGCGTTTTACTTGTGAATAGTAAAGATATTGATATATTAATGATAATGGGCCATAACTTTACATTACATCACATGTCATTTAGCAGACGCTTTTATCCAAAGCGACTTACAATAAGTGCATCAACCTAGAGTACAAACTAAGAACAACAAGAATACAGAAAGTAACATTTCCTCAACATAGTCAAACTACAAAAGTACCATAATAAGAGCCATTTAAGAGCCACTGAAGTGTTAATCTGTGTTTCAATCCAGATAGGGGTCATTGAGGGAAAATGTGCCATTTGACTGTTCTAGTGTACGGAAGTAGTCGTGAAGTATCCGAGTGAGCACATACTGTATGATTGTTCAAGCTACGCATTAGAATACTCTTACCCTCACACACATCCCAGGCAGTCCAGCTGAGCCCTTCAGACCCCTCGTTTCTCTGGTGGGGCTTCATGTCCATTAAACTGGGATGTTTGAGTTTCAGCACAGAGAGGAATGGGGTCCGTGCACACAAATAACCCACTGAGCTGTAGGGCTCCTGCAGCTGAGCTATGGGGTAGATCCCTGCCAGGATCTAGGGAAATCAAAAAGGCAGAAAAGAAATCAAAGAAAAGATTGCCCTCTTTAGCTAAATTAAGTTTCTATTGAGCCTAAACAGACAAGTCAACTCAAAGTTACATCTGCTTTCAAGTACAATGAAGTGAAGTTGTACCTGCAACTGTTTATTCACAAGGGAGGGAAAGATGAGTCCAGGGCAGTCACAGAGTTTGACCGTCGGGGTGAGGTAGTAGGTCTGGAAGTATTTGGTGTGGCCTGGGGTTCGGGACACGCTCACTACCTTCCTCGCCACCAGGCTGTTCAGAACGGATGACTTGCCAACATTTGGAAAGCCTGCAGGAAAAAAAAAAAAAAAAAAAAAAACACGTCTGGGTGAAGGTTCAGTCTTTAAGATCTGATGCCGCTGTGGTTTGCTGATGCAAACATGAAGAAAAAGGTGCTTAATGTGGTAAGATCTTGAACAAATATCCCAATTGAGACATTTCATTACTATATTTTCTTTTGGAATGATTTTAAAGAAACGCTCTCTACATCTGGCTCCAGGGTGTGATAAGATGCATACCGATGCAGCCCAGTGTGAGAACCCCATCTTTGTACAGCTCCTTGGATGGGCCGCCCATTTCCATAGCCCTGTCACTTAGATGCTCCATCAGCACCGTCTCTGCCCCATCGTCCGGCTGCTCCCCATCCAGTCGCACAGCAACAGCATCTCTCTTAATTTTCTGCTCCCAGCTGGATAGGTCAACTTTAAAAACAAGGAGGCAACACTTACAGGATCAACACAAATTCACAGAGTGGACAACTAACTTAATGAAGCCATAATAACTCGGGCAGTAATAAGTAGAATGACACTCACCTCTCCCCGCTGTGATCTCCTGACAGGCCTTCAGGATGTCTAGAGGACCTCCAGCGTGACTCCAGTCCGCCTTCTTCCTCATCCTCTTCTTTTGGAGCACTACAAGCCAGCACACAGACACACAGTTGTTCTAATTGCAACGAGAGCCAGTCGAGTGATTCTGGTGATATTGCACTGAAATAAATTCACCGAGTGGCAAGTTTATTTCAATTTCAATGTCACTCTGATGTTATCTTTTCTGTGCGTCAGTCAGTCCTCTTCCCATCCCACCACTTTCTTCATACCTCCTCCTCCTCTCCCTCTCCTCACCTGTGCTGTAGGGCTGTCCAGGGTGGGACGTGAAGCTGACTAAATGCAGGTGGGGGAACTGGGAAGTCAGGTAGTGTTTCCAGGCAATCACCAGCGGAGGAGGACACAGGTCGGCTTTGTTCAACACCATGATCACGTGCTTCTGGAGCTCTCCTGTGATGTAGTGGTAAAGGGTTGGAGGGAACTGCAGCACCTGGGAAGGTTGAATGAACACAGACCCTTATTAAAAGAGTAATGATAGAATATTCGACAAATAAACCACTAAATCATATCTTTATTAATAGGAACAAGATGGGTTGTGCTTTATATAAATACTAGAAACTCCAAATAAGGAAAGTAAATCCACTTCACATTACCCATCTCCGACTTGAAGTACAACTATCAGATGGCATAATACTTCTTTATTGTATTTGCTTCCAAATCTACTATGTTCAGTGATAAGTCTTTAAATCTCTCCATCTTGTCCATTACTTGTATTTTGTCTTGAAAGTTTCCAACATTCAGGACTAGACGTTTCTATCTTGTCAGCATTAAAATAAGGTCTGCCATGATGGGTAAACGATTTTATAAGACTAAATTAGAAAACCAATACATGACATTTGAAAATGTGCGTCAGCCAAATAAACTGATAAATACTGAAAAACATATCAGATATTTAGATGGATGTTGACAGTGTCTCCATCTGGTGGTCGGCTCCATCCTGCAGGATTCTGCTGACAAGACAAGTCGACCTACCGGGTGCCTGATGTCCACGATGAGCAGGATGACATCTGACATCTCCAACACTCTCCAGAGTTGCCTCCATGTCTAAAAGAATCCATTTTAAAAAAATGAGTGGGAAGTAAGATTAGGTTTAATATTATAAACAAAAAGAAAGTATAATCTATGAATTCACCTTTCCTGTCCTTATTCAACATGACAAATGATTTAAACTACTTTAAAAGAACCAGTGGGTAGGACTTAGTGGCATCCAGCAGTGAGGCTGTAGATGAAAACCTCCTACAACCTCCGTTTCTAAGTGTGAAAAAGTACCCAAAAAAAAAAATGTACAAAAGGCTCTCGCTAGATCCATTGTTTTGATGGGGCTACTGTAGAAATGTGGAGGTCAAACATCCTTATGTTGATATGAAGCGTTCAATCTAAGATAACGAAAATAATTCTTAGTTTCAGGTGATTTTCTGCTAATAAAAAACATAGTTATGATTAAAAATGTTCCACGGATTTCCCTTAAATCCTACACGCTGGTCCTTTAGGATGCAATTTTTTTTATTGGGTTCAATTCAACGCTCTGTTTTTAATACTGTAGAAATTGAACCTCCACTTAAAAGGCCATCATCTCTGAACTACAGAGAGTCATTTATTATACCACCAGCTGCTCAGGCCTGGCTTCTGCCGCCATGCTCCTCCTGAGCTCAGCCCACGCTCCTATTAAATGATCTTTGAATTGGAAAAATAGTGTTTTCACAACCTGGACACAACTGAGTAATATCCCAGCTTGTAAGGCACGGTGGAACTTTGTTCCCAGTGGAAGATACCAGCCAATACACAGGCACGTAATACAATTATTAAAGATGCCCACATGATCCAACTTTACCAAAGTGAAATTCAGTTCATGTTACATCCTGGATTGATATGCCGGATAACAGCCTCAACAGTTGTGTATTCATGACGAGTGGCAAAGCAAGTCTGCTGGATAATCATCAGTTTACAGGCGACTCCTAACCGAGCCGGATTACTTCTGTTGTTAAAGAGTTTCACAGGATTCATAAATATTAATTTTTCACAGAAAAGGCGCCGGCAGCCTGAGCTTTTAAAACCATTGATAATAAAATGGTTCTGTGGCTGCATGCTAAACCTACCACTCTGAGCTGAGGAAAACGGTTACTACTGAGGGCAAAGAGGGTCAAACGTGTAAAATAAGTGAGACAATGGAGAGAGATATGAACTAATCCTGGATCAACAGATACTGAGTGAGGTCTGACCTTTATTACGGGGTGATTTAACCCAATAGATGGAGTGCATTTAGACATGCTAAAAGTACACAGACTGGCACATTGAACTGGGGTATTAAAATTACAGCGTTAATGGCAAGTTCACCAAAGACCTTCAAGTGTACCTTTATCTGAATTAGTGTTGCTAACATAAAGATGAAACTTATAAAACTAAAACTTAAGGTGTGTCCTTCATCCTTCTCCACATTCGATTTTCCAAACAAATTGAAAATAAATAAATAACCAAAAAAGGAATTTCTGATCCAGCCAAGGCGCTGTTGGTAAACAAAACAAAAAGGCCTCAAGAGTTTATCAATTAAGCAAATTACCTCCAGATTGTGCTCAAAGTGGCTGAGGGAGCCAGCTGGGTTTTTGGCGTGCAGCTCGTCCAGGTAGTCTCTGTAGGACTTCTCCTCTTTCCTAAGCAGGTTCTCTCGTGTCATCTCATAACTCCAGGGCGGTCGTTTTGGGAAACCAAGACCTGGCAGTGAATAATTAAGTTTAAGCGTGTCAAGCAGTGACCCACTCCATTAACCTACTCTGCTCATCTGTTCGGCTTATTTTGAGACCGTCATGTGGAAAGCATTAAAAAACAGGCAGACCTTTCTCTGAGGGGAAGATGTCATCGATGTTCATCTCGAGTTCTTTTTCCGAGACCGGCTTCAGCACCTTCTCCCTGGCCAACTTCTTCCCCTTTTCCACTTCCTCTTTACTCTCCCTCTCAAAATGCAGTCGAAACCTGGAGAGAGGAGGGGGACGTCAATAAGGCTTGCCTAGCATTGCGTTGCTATGTCTACACACGGATGATTTCAATTATTCTCAGAATATGCATCTATCTGATGATATAACCTTTCTAGATTCATCTTCACAATACACAATGAAGCAAAAATAAATCCATCAAAATTAGAGAACATTGACAATACAAAGTAAGATGTTTTCTACTGTAAGATTACAGGACGAAAGAAAGACAATTCAAAACTCATAAAAGACAAGTTAATGTATTTCTTATTACCCGCATTCTCTGACATATTGCTCCAATTAATGATCACAGAATACCCTCTTTATTATCGATTAAAGCATCCTACTACTGCTCCAGCCAGGAAATGTATTTTAGGTACCGCTGACAGGGACCTAATGCAAAACGTGCATTTATTTCAGCAGCATCTTACGTCTTTCACAATACCATTTTTTTTATGAAAGATGATGATGATAGAACGTACCTGTTGGGGTCATATCGACCTTCTCTGCCTGGCTGCTGATTTATTCTCCTGACATCCGTGGTCTCACTGTCAGACGTGTCCGACTGTCTCTCTCCTCGCTCCACACTGGCATTGCGGCTGCTCGGCCCTGAACCCGCGTCACCTGGAGGAAGTTGGGGGCAAATGTTAAGGGATCATAGCGAATCACAGGCATACATCCAAAACCAAGATCTACCTTTCCCGCTTCTAAATAGTCCCAATCCAGCAGAGATTGGGGCATCCTCACAAGGCCAAATGCTAACAACTTACATTGTGATGAACTGCAAAATTATATAATTGAAAATTACGCAAATACACACTGTCGTGATAACTGGCTCTACAATGGCCTCATGTACTGATATGTTAGTTTGCTCGATCTAGTTATGTACATTAAGGAGGCATTTCACACTTCGATATATATAATTAAAGCTCCAAACTAAAATCTCTACATGTTTTTTGTTGAGGAATGAATTGACTACACTGTAAAAGACTGGCCTTGTGTCTAACAAGAATAAGTCAAGGTATATCTGAACACATAGGCTTATTGACATTGTCATGAGCTGCTATGATATAATAGCTCCTTCATATTTAAAAACTGTTCGGCGGTGAATATAATGATGTCCTGTGCTCGGACATCTTTGAGCCGACGTGTCATGACTTTGAAACGCCGTTTAGAAACGACTCTCTGGTGACAGCACACGACCCGATGGCCTCTTCTAATGTGACATTATAACTTGTGCAGTTACGGGCTATAAAAACACACGATGACGCAAGTTGTGACGCTTCATCAACAAAACCGCAAGCATGTGCTGTTATTCTGATTAACGTGACTCAAGTGAAGTCCCATGGCACGTTATGTCACCTCGCGTGTTATTACAGCCAACGGAACACAGACTACGGGTTTAATGTCCAGGCTGAATGAGTAGTGTGATGTTTATAATGGCAGACGCTTAATTGGCTGCTGAACCACATTTAGCTGTGTAGCAAGAACCGTTAGCTCTCCGCTAAAGCTAGCATAGCAACGCTGACGGTAAAACCTGCTTAGTTACCTCTCTTTCTGTCCCGTTTGACTTGGAGCTGTTTCTTCTTCTGTTTGTTGCTAAATGGCTTTTTCCGGGGCATAGTTGATCAGCGGATGAATACGGCTACGTACTGCTGCGTATCGCTACCCACAGGGTGTCACACAGCTCCTCTTCTTGACGTTGTTTACATGGGTGAAGTTTCTCGACTCCTACACTTTTCAGTGACGCCAAATCCACTGCAGACCGCAGAGAATGGCGGACGTGACCACATTTCGGTGTTCTCACACTGCCCCAGCCTTAATAGTTTTGACTTTATTCAGATGATGATATTGAGAATGAACGTTATCACGAATAAACCGATTTACTCAGAGTGGAATTATATATATATATATAAATATATATAATATATATACCAAGAATATGTCGCCTAAACTGACATTGACCCCCCCCCCCCACTCTTTAATGGAGTAGTCCACTTTTGTAAACACCTCAACCTTTGCACATTCCAGTAGGGCAGACATGCTTAAAACAATAAATATACCTGGATGCACAAGAACATCATTGATTAAGACCATAATTCATAATAGAGGCAGCATGGTATTTGCCTTTCTGTTTTCTAGCTGGTATATAGCTCAAATATCCTGTTAATAGTGTTTCTTGACGACAAAAAACACATTTGCATTACATTTATGCAGAGTTGCAACACATGATTTAGTATCTTGAAACGTATAACACATTTGATCATTTGTTTATTTATTTTTAATCTAAAATGGTTCCTCAGATGTGGATATTTGATATTGAATATTTAGGTTTGGCTCGCAATCTAAAAGGTGAATTTGGGCTTTGAAAAGATTGTTTGGCATTAAACTGAAGCAGAAAAAACATCAATGAGAAACATATCAGAGGGTTTATTGTATTATAAGCCGAAAAAAGGACACATTTCAGATGTGTCAGTATGTCTATAAAGAAGTATTATAAACATTGTTATCGTGGTAGTATAATAGCAAGAGCACATTTGGATAACATTTCTTTTAGGACATACGCACAAATCAGTACAATAGGATTACATGAAACGTGAACTGGCTCATCACTTCCCCAAAGGTCATGTGAAGGCCTATGAATGGGTCTAAATAGGTTATATGGATTACCACATCCTTTAAACACACAATCATACATTATAAACTGGTAATATATACAGTATATCTATATATACTTGATTGACATTTTTATTTCCTGAATAGGAAATTTCCTCTCTGCCCCTTTAAGGTTAAAAAGAATTAATTGTGGGCATATATTTTACAACATACTAGAGCTGACAACACTGATATAAAAATTGAAAGTCTTTGCATGAAAGTATTAAAATTTACCTTCACAGTCAACTTTCAATTTCATCAACAGAGACCCTAAACTGCTATGGCCAACGCTGTATTTGTTAGGGAAGAGCAGGAGTTGATAAAACAATTAAGAGAAGCACTTTGACTCTCTTCTTATCATAAAACCATCACTGTGATGGACTGAAACATACTTTATTGCAGCCTATACATGCACTTTCTACTCAGACAGGACAGCTTAGTAAAAGGGGAAACAAAATCAAACAAGGCAGAAAGAAAAAAAGAGACAAACTAAAAGAAAAAGACAAAATTATAGTCTTCGGTATTCTGTGCCACGATATTGTTTGTCCTGTCTGCCTCAAACCACAGTTCAGGCACAGTCATGTGTTCCTAAGTTATTGTATCACCTTAATATTGCTGTTATTCTTTGACTCTCCATCCTCAATTTCTTGAATTAATTTTTACCTTCCCCACTTCCCAAACTTCCTCGTTTGGTCACCTCTAAGAGTTAAGGTGCTCCACTTGAATGGTGGATGCTGACACAGTAAGACAGAGGTCCTTGTGGGAAGTAATGTCAGCTACGCTGACAGGTTTGTACTGGATGTCACTAGCAGACACTGTCTTGTACTGGTGCAGGTCAAATGGACAGGAGATGGACTCGGTCTGGGGGTAGTTGACCTGGCTCTGTCCCTGCTGGCCTCCGCCCGCTCCTCCGCTTCCGGCACCCCCAGCTCGGCTCGATCCTCCATCTACGCCGTCTAGCCGGCTCTGACCCGCGAGCTGGCTTTGGTTCTGTTGTGCTGCCCGTGCTGCTGAGGCAGACAGCTGATCTGGGTTGTGTTTCTCCATGTGTTTCACCAGATACGTCTCCTAAGATGAGGGGAGGATAGGTCAATGGAAAATAAGTGTACACGTTACTTCATTACATAAAAGAAGCTGCCAGGTGCCTGATGCAAGCGAGGTGACTCATCGCGTTTCATACAGAAATGCTCTTCAGAAATGGGCATTTGTCTTACTGAGGTATAAGTGCGGTTGCAGAGACCACATGAGTAGATCCTGGCGTGCTTGACTGTATGTGTGGACATGTGCACCTCCAGACTCGCTGCATCGATGTATCCTTTATTGCAGTTGGTGCACTTGTAGGGCTTGTCTTTGTTGTGTTGACGCCGGTGGGACTGGGAAAGAAATGTTAATTGAAAACAAAACAAAAACCTGCTCAAATGTTTTACATAGTGAAAGACTCAGGTCACCAGCAACACATTCACTGTATAAGAAGAAAACTACATTCCTTCACACCTGTAAATTTGAGAGTTGCGTGAAGGATTTCTCGCAGCCTGGATGGATGCACTTGTAGGGCCGATCCCCGGTGTGAATCCTGAATGGCAAACGCAAAAAACAGGTACATGTACATCGACGGTTCTCCTATCAGTGTCATGGTGACCTAACTTGACCGCAGCATAACATGGAGGCTGAGGAGAAACACAACACCAGTGACTCACTTACCTATTGTGCTGCTGAAGATGACTGAGCTGTCTGAAGTGTTTTTGGCAGTAGGAGCAGGTGTAGGGTTTCACTCCGGTATGGATGCGGACATGTTGGGCCAGATAGCTGGAGTTGGCAAATGACTTGGTACAATGGGGACACTTATGAGGCTTTGACTCTGTGTGGTTCCTGATGAAGGCAGACAGGAGGGTGAAAGAGAAAGGGGAACAGGGTTGTAAAGGTAGATTGAGAAAAGGAAACCACATGATGCTGTGCTTCAAACCATTCCACACATGTCAAAAGGAGATTGTAGTATTAAAATATGTGGAAAACATTAACAAAAGCCAACAATAATTCTGTATAATTGTACACTTAAATGTAACACTTGAGTGTCAATTGCAATTGATCTTCCTTTAAATGTCCTGAGTTCATATAAACATCACAGCATAACACATCTCAATCACAGAATAACAAAGCAAAATAGGAACATTATTTAGACTCTGTCCTTTTGACATATATCCTTGTGCCCTGGATGATTTGGATGTATTAACAAAGAGTAACAAAATATTATGTGTAATAATTATGATTTGAAGGTTTTTACAAATGCATCCATTTAGATTGACATTCCTCCAGAAATGACATGTAAATTGATGTGATGAAAGCCAAAAAGAAAGAACGGCAACAGATGACGACACAGTGAGCAGAGAGCAGGAAAGCAGAGCGTGGCAGCAAGTTGTTTCTGTCGAACATTCCAATTCTATGGTGGAGAATGCAAGACATAAATGTAATGGGAAGTGTGCCAAACAATAGCACAATGGGTTAGATGGGGAAGCACAGTGGAATTAAATCTGCCTTCAAAGCTTCAATTTAACGTGTCATTCTAAATGTGTGCATTTCTGTTGAAGCACTGGCAGGGAAACGACAGAACATGCGGACAAAAGAAAGATGAAAAGTGGGGAAAAGCTATGAAAATGCAATGCAAACAAGTACATAGCGCACACACACACACACACAAATGAAAAAATATGATCATTGTATCAATTCATAAAAAAGAGCTCCATGCATTTCAGATGGCCATTCTGATATTGTATTGATTATGGAAAACGTCTTATGGACAAAGCCCAAACTTTTTTTTTTTAAGTGTAATATAAATTAAAATTTGGGGACAAAGGTCACTTCTGGATGGAACTGGTAGCATGCGACCCAACATCTACATGGCAGTGTAATATGTGCTTTCACACCACTCCAATCTCTTCCCCGGGAGGAAGAAGATGACATGAGTCTGGGCTTCAAAATGGGAACTTGGCAGGACAAGTTAAGAGGACAGGGGGAGTATGGTACGTGGTCGGTAGCGGGGAGGAGGGGTCTGCAGTACCGTGTGTGCTGCTGTAAATGACTGAGCTGCCTGAAAGATTTCTGGCAGTAGGAGCAGGTGTAAGGCTTGGCCCCGCTGTGGATGCGGATGTGCTGGGCCAGGTAGCTGGAGTTGGCGAATGACTTGGCGCAGTGAGGACACTTGTGAGGTTTGGCCTCTGTGTGCGACTTGGAGTGGATCTGCATGTCAGACTTACTGAGGAAGGTCGCCGCACACATCCGGCACCTACAGGCGGAGAGACACAGAAATGGGAGGGCGGGATGGAAGAACAAGAAGGAAGAAGAGGGACACATATACAGAAACATAGACACGAGAGAAGACAAAAGGAAAATAAGGAGATGAAGTTGGAGACAGGGGAATGAAGCATTGACCCACAGAAATAAATAAGATTTGATAGAAAACGAAACTCACGATGAAAAGGGAGATGAATTACATAAGATAAATGAATGAAGACGGACGGAGGGGGTAAACACAAGGAAAGATGCCACGGGAGAAATCAGTGAAAACTGACAGGGAAAGGTACGTAGATACTATAAAAAGTGAAAGAGCAGGACACAAGAGTGCTTGAGAGTTTACAACTCAAAGAGCATGCTATATACAGACGAAGAGAAGAGTAGAGGGCAGGTAGTCCAATGTGTGCAGAGGTGGACAGAGCGCCTACGAAGCACTGATGCATTTGTATCTCAAATACATTAAGAAAAGGAATCAACCATGGACTAGAAAGCAGGCATGTTCTGCTACAACATGCAGTGTGGTGTGTTCAGGAGAGCTGTATGTGTGCAGCAGCGCCTACTTTATCTATGAAAGCTGAACATCTCTATTTTGATTTATTTTGACAGGACACAGAGGAACAGGTGTGTTTGCATTCCACAGCTAGAGCGGGGAGAAATTTCGGGAGGCACAGCAGGTTCGCTTTCGTACGCCGTACCTGTACGTCTTCGTGCTATCTTTCGGCCCGTGGTCTTCCTCTTCATTTGACAGATCATATGGGTCTCCAGTATGATGCTGCAAGGAGGCCAACTGTAAAAACACAACCACACACACACGTTATTCGATCGTCTTTCTATTATCCATTCTGTCATTCGATTAGCCTTTCTACATCTGTGGGTTCTTACCTGGCCACCGGCTGTCAGGTGAGCCAGTATTAGTGTCTCATTTCCCAGTCCGCCCACAGGACCGACCCGAGACAGGGCCATCTTCTTCTTTCTGCCGCGTTTGGAGGGCGCCGGCATCACGACCACATGGGACGCCACGTCCCCGTCTTTTCGGTCTACAACAGGATCCCCAGCAGCCGGTTAATAGAAGACGATACTCTCGAGCCCTCCTGTATATCAACTGTCATCTACATGTGTGGTTGTATCGACGCTGAAGGAAAAGTCTATTCACGCTGCAAAAAGTCTCTTTCCAACTGTGCTTATTATTGCAGGTGTAATTGACACTTGAATTACTGCAGACATCATTGCAAAAAAAGCGTGTTGTTGTATTTTTAACGATTTGAAATGTTCATGAGAGATTTAAAAGGTTAAAAGTCCCAATGAAACAAAAGTTGGATGGATTGCCCAGAGGAGTTACGAGAGGTATTCAAATAAATCCTGAGCTCTTTTGTTGCTGATGCACTGAGACGTAGAACCATACGTTTCTGGCACAGCTCGGATAGTAAATGAAATCATCAGCTGCTCTTTTTTTGCTAAGTGCTCTGTTGGGTTCATAACTCGGGAGATGTCATTAAGAACAAACTGCAACAAATCTAATAAAATGTTCTCTATCGTAAAATAGTCAGTGAGGACGCTCATAAAAGCACAATCACTAAATCTTGAAAGATTGAAGAATTTGATTTTAAAATCATGCATTGACATTTGGGAAAATGCTGTTCTTTAGTGTTGATACAGTATTGTTAGTTTACATTATTATATGTAGGTGTAGCTGCAGATGCACCCAAGAAGCATTTGATCATGTAATATATTACTTTAGCAAATTATACATTGTAATGAAAGTCTTAGACCCAGAAAATGTTATTTAAGCATTACATTTGGGATCCATAAATCAGATATAGATCAGGTGTGTGCTTTACCTGCAGAATGGAGTGCTGAAACTATCATGGTGGTTGCTGGATGACCAGAGACAAACGACTGAGAGCAGGTGGGAGAGACCAGCGTTCCCTGAGGAGTTGTGATGACCAGACCAGCTTCACAGAAAATGACAGAAAGGAAACAGAAATAAATAGTCTCTCATCACAAAAGGTGACTTCAGGCAGTACAACATTCAAGAATACTAAGATGATCCGAGTGGGCAGTGTTCCTCCCATAGATACAGTCAACCCGAGACATTCCTGGACTGCTCTTGTATTCAGAAGTATCACCAACCAGTTGTGTGGGCCATATGCTGAACCTGGAAGTGTTCAGATGGTGCTACGAGAGTGAGACAGCAGTGCTACTCGTGCATTATGTGAGAGAAAAGCCTCATGTTGGAGCGTAGAAGGAGACACGCAGGTGTTCTCACCTGCTGGCAATGTGTGCTCTGAGCTCACAGAGCTGCTTGGAGGTAACTGGGATTTGTTGTTTCTCTCGTTAACTGCATTATTGAATAAAAAGTTATTAATATATGCTTTCTAACTAAACTTAATCCAGCCTAAACCTTCATGTGTTCTTCTGATTCCAGGCTGTGCTTTAACCATTAGATTGCATGTCTTGTATTGTGAGGCAGGCTCACCTGCTGTCATGATGCCCGTGGAGGGGACAGTCAGCATGTTCTGGGTGCTGTGAGCAGGGTGGAGGTGCGCCACACCGCCAACCTGCCCTCCTCCATCTATCTTTGACCCAGGGGTGGGGATGGTGAGGAGCGCCGTTTGGTAGTGGGATGCAGGGGACGAAGAGAAGGAACCATTCTTTTCCTGTTGCTCTTTCATTTTGTTCAGGAACATGGCGTTCTCAATCTGAAGAGAGATGTGTCACTTGATCAAGCCGGATTTCCTCAATCCTCTTCTCGTCGTCACAAAACATTCCTCAAAAAGGAACTTCTTCATGTCAACCCTGAAGGAACTAAATAGTGTTGATTTCTTGTCCAGACTTACCTGTCCCGGTACAGTTGGGATTGGAGACCAGAAATACGATGAATTAAAATGAGAGTCTTCCATCATTTCTGCAATGACAAAAAATGCAGAGACAATTAAATATTGTAACGACCTAGTAAGAACTACCACTGGTTACTTTGCAGTAAGAAATACAACAGTGTGACCTATGTGTTGGAAATAAAATGGAATGTACTAGGGTTGAGAATGAGCTCCTTCGCCCATATTAATCCTTATGCACAATTAAATGTAGAAGTATATATCTCGTATGCAAAACATCCATATCATATTTCCAGTTCTCAAGGCCTGTAAACATACACAAAGGTGAATCAGTACATGAGCCTCCCTTTGTTTCCACCTCATTGTCAGGTAATAAAGCCATTAGCAGGTCAATCACAACGGTATATACTGACAAGTACTCCACATTAATGGAGGTTTAATTCGGTTTCAGCTTAATTGTTTTAGTAATAATGCATGCTGGCTTACTATCACCATCTTCCTGCTATGACAAGTCAAATATCTTACCACAGAAACTAATTGCCACACGGTGAGGGGGGGGGGGCGGGGGGCGAGGGGGTTAAAGGCCCCTGTAGATGCGGGGCTCTTATTGCGGTGGCTCACTCGGGTCCTGTAGGATCCTAATGGCACAGCTCTAATAAAGAAAACAAAAACAGATAAACAAAGGACATTAAAATAGTCTTTGGATCAATACAAGTCTCAAACGCACAGGTTTGCATTGCATCATGACGTGTGATGCTCCTGGAATGCTAATGGCATCGATTGTCTCTAATGTAATGTTCAACTTTCTCTCCTGGGCTTCAACTGAGAGCTGTGGGTTGTTTTGGGCACCAAAATACACGAACTGACCTCGGGCTATTTTACAGCAAATTCAACTTCATAGCCTGAAGTTGGCTCAACAGACGCACATCCCGCGTGATGAACTACGCCAGAACCGAAGCTAACTTTTATCAAATGCCACCAAAGGACACAGTGTTTACTCTGCGCCGCGGCAGAAGGACTCCATTTCGGCTGCTCGCATCTTGTAGTTAATCAGGCCCGACGTGCTGATTAACATACAGTTAGCTCGCAGACAGCACACCGGCTCTGGAGTGCCCTCCTGCAGCTGCTTGGGGGGAAAAATAACAAGCAAAGCTAAAAAAAAAAAAAAAAAAAAGCAAAGGATAAAAAAACTGAAGCGAAGGGGGAAAAAAACCAATAGACCATCCTCACAGACTTCCGGCTGTGGACGGGTGGAGAGGCGGCAGCAGAGTCATGCAAATCTACCAAAAAATACGAGCGACTGCATGGAGAATACTGGCGTTTACCGGCAACGACGACTCCGTCTTCCTCTCCGGGACTCCCGTAGCTCGGAACTATTTAGACTCGGTTTGTAAATATGTCCAAATTCCTTCAACCTGGCGAAGTTTTTTTTTTTTTTATCGCCTCTTCGGTTTTTTCTTTTTTTTTTTCGTCTTTTTTTTCCCTCCGGTAAAGCAGCTGCCTCGTCTACAGCTTCACTTCCTCCGGATAAAGTCGTCAGACAAAAGGAGTATCTGTGTTGATGTCACTTCCTGTATCGTTCACCGAGTGGCAGTTTATTTAATTAAAGTATCTACAGTGTAACATGTACTCGGCTGGTTGGTTGGCATCATTAAAGGTATTTTTAACCGGATTTAAAACACACCCTTCTGGGTTATTCGGGCCAACTTTGTTATATTTCAGTTCTCAGGGGAAGCGGCCAGCATGCTGCGCTGCATTCACGTGCTGTCGGAAATAATAGTGTCATAAGTGCCAGGGGCATAATACACTTTTTATAGCCTAAATCTTTCCGCCTAATATAATGTATAATCTGACAAATTCATTCCTAATCGAAATATTCATATTAATCAATTACACAGCTAATACAGCTTCCCCTCAGTTAAGTAAATTATGCTGGTTCATTTCCTTGGAGCTTATGACTCTCAAAGGACTAATTCAATCAAATGCATACTTGTCTACCGTAATTCTATAGATCTTGTTTCACCTCACACCAATACTGGATTACCTAGGATTGTACACAGGCCAGTGGTCGTAGGAATAATTTAATATTGTTTTTCATCTAGATAATACACTCTACTGCACTATCTTTTCCACAGATACAACTTTTAGAGAATGCTTTTTTTAATAATCAATTGTAAAAATTAGATTCTGCATATATACTAGGCTAATGTGTATATCCATAAAAACTAATATAACTAGAACGGGCACTCGGTAGAACGCATACCTTTGCCGCAGCCAATTGACCTTGACCCTTGACCCGATCATCCCATAATCTAATCAAATGGTTCCCGGATAATAACCAATTGTCCCACCAAATTGCATGTGATTCGGTTTAATACTTTTTGAGTTATGCAAATAACACACATACAAATAAATAAATACACAGCGTTCAAAACATAACCTTCCGCATTCTCAGAATGCGAAGGTAATTATGTGTATGGCCACATTTTTTGGTACTTTTATTGCCAAGCATGTGTTTGTTTTATCTGATAACACATTAACGTATGAATGCCTTTTCTATGACATCCTTTCTCCTCTTCTTGCTGCAAAAATAAAATAACCGTTATACCCTTTGTATGTTTTCCTTTTCCATTCTTAATCTTATTGACGACGCGGAGTCTCTAAAATTGGAGCTGATAGATTAGCACTTGAAGGCAGCACAGTGTTACCGTCCTTCGTCCTCAGACACAGAGGGACTTTTAGTCAGCTAGACTTTTGTTTTGTGAATGAACTTCATGCAACGTGTAAACCCGGACACACCCGCCTTGCTCAAGGGCAGTCCCGAGAACGTCAAAGCACTTTATTGAAGTACTGAGTGGTTCCCATGTGTCAATGCAACATGCCGTCTGTCCGCATGGTGTCGCTGTAAGGACAGTGAAACACGCCGACAGTACCGTCAACATCCGGCGACACGTCCCCCAAACACACTGCCGAGCCGTCTGACACGTCCTGATTTACTTCAACCCATCCACACTTTTCATTTATGGCCAATGTTGCGTCTTTGACACTTTCTGCCAACCTGTGAGTCAGCCGCGCAGTTTAAAGTGCAGGTAGCTGCCCCGAGCGTGAGATGGGGGAGGTGAGGAAGCTGCAGAAGAAGTTGAGACAGATTGGAAATCTGGAAATACAAATCAGTCTCACCCCAGAGGAGAGATTCAAGGTACAGAAACTCCTCATCTGACAATGTTAACTGCGCGCGCGCGTGTGTGTGTGACTTCTGTAAATTCTTAAAAGATTTCCCATGTGTAACCACAGGTTATGACTAGGAGTTTTACTACAGTTCAGACACACTTTCAGTCAACATATGAAATAAAACATGATCCATCTCCAGCAGCTGATTCATTCAGTAGAGTGCAGCTGTTTATTCACACAACAGTAAAGTATATCGTTGTAGCCACGCTCACACCGTTAAATCAAGATGACGTTTTAATGTTGATTTGTGAGGCTACAACGTTATGAAGTAAGGTGTCTTAAACTAGGGATAACACCACAAAGAAGAAATGTATGGGATTAGCATGAATTTATGAAAAGAGGTGCAATGAATGATATGACAGCTTTCGCCCTATGAACGCTCTCCCATTGAACAGACTGCATAGCAAACATAAATATCAAGACCTTCAGGGGCCTCAGTAATTTTATAAATTAGTGTCATGCCCTACAACAGTTTATTTCTATACTGCACTCATTTCCTCATTGGAAACAGGAACATAAATAATCACACTACATCTGAAGATCATTCCATACCCATCATTTATTTCTGTGAAAAAGTTGCTTTTCCTTTGTCTAAATGTATTGCATATTACACTTCATTTAAAATATAATTAGAAATTATGATCTCCGCATATAAATAACAGACATACATATTTATGTATTTAGACTTAACACGTATAAAGTAGTGGTACATATATGTTTAAGTACTGTCCTTAAATTCAGTATTGCAGTATTTCTACTTAACTTGCTTAAATGGTACGCTACTTCATACAACTACATTTTACAGTTTAATATTTAACATTTTTACGATCACTACATTTTTCGACAAATATGGTTTACTTGTTACTTGCCAGACAAAAGATACGTTTATAGAATATGACTAAATGACTAAACTACCCAACAGTGTACAAAATAGTATAAAATCAAAATCAGTCATCTTTATTGCCAATTTTCCAATGTTGAACATACAGAAAATCTAAAGTATATATATATGTTTGTCTCTTTGTCCGACATAAAGTGAATAACAGTATCGAATAAGCTCAAACCAGAACACTCACATTATTGAAATTATGCTGATATTGTTTCCTATTAATATCGAATTATTTAAATCTAGGACTTGTACTATCTAATGATTTTTTTAATAAAATATGTTCAATCTAAAGAAATGAGCCCTCTGTAAACCCAGATGAACTTAAACTGGTGAAGTGCTCCTTTAACGCAGAAAAGTATATCAAAGTGACCTGCCTGACGAACTCGTTCATGCATATTTCATAATCACATTCAGTCAGTATGAACAGTTGCCAGTTGCAATCTAATAAATGAAGACAGGCGGAGGAAGTTGTTTGTGCATATAAACAACGTGTGGATTAGAGGTTTGGTTCACAACCAATCTCGTGTCTTCTTCCCTTTTAGATCTCCAGGAAGGCGGAGCTGCGCTCCAGATTGGCTGAGCTTCAGCTGCAGCTTTCTGGCCCGGAGCAAACTCTTGGGATTGTGGGAGACGGAAAAAAGGAGAAGATGAAAAGACAAGTGTAAGGAAGTGAGGGGAGAGGCAGCAGCGAGAGGGGGCAGATGGAGAGAAACATAATTCTTCAAAAGCAACAACATTTACTTTGAAGCCTGTGATCTTTTTTTTTTTGAATTTCTATCCAAACACACTGGAGGTCAAATGCGGCTACGCTTTAATAACTATGCATAATTTGTCATGTAAACATCATTCAGGGAAGTCATTCTCCCTATTAAAGCCCCTCAGGGCTTTGTGCAGATCACTGAAAACATGTATCGACATCAAATTGAATGAAACACTTATATTCCTCCAAGGACTACAGGCTCATTAAAACATATTGGTTTTGTCTCTGTGAGACTTGGAGATGCTCTGCTGGTACCCCCGTCCCAAAGTAAACCACGTGCCTATGCTTTTTGATTATTCATTCCACCCTTACATTTCTGCTCGGGCACAGGCAGGATGCCCCGGAGGCCCTTCCATCGCAGAGGCCTCCGGCCTCCAAGATCCTGAAGGGAGAAGAGCCGTCCAAAGCTAAAGCCACGCAGGCTGCCAGGCAGAGGGAAAGAGGAAGGGGAGCAAAGATAAGCGGGCAGGAGGACAGGACGGAGCCGGCCAAAGAGCCAAGTCTCAGAGACGAGTCGGGAGGCCGCTCTGACGTTGACGCGGAGCAGCGACAGAAAGGTTGGATTCATTAATCAAATGATCATCACAGTTTATCGCAGGCAGCTAAAATCTGATTAGACGCGAGAGCCTTGAGGAGTCTTAATAATCTCATGTGGCGGCTAGAGTTAAAACCAAGAGGCTGCGTTTGCTTCCCTGAAGGCAGGACTCACGTTTTGCATCCTTGGATGCTGAATTATAGCGCCGTGTGTCGCAGTGGCAGACTAATCCATATTGAAGAAACTGTGCAGATTAACGAACTGCGACGCTGATGAGTCAACGGTGCTAATTGGACAAATCATTTCCTTTGCAGAGGCGGAATTTGCATCCCTCAAGTCGTCCTGGGAGAAGGCAAAGTTTCGCTTGAGGTTGCTGGAGGGTCACAATGACATCGTCACCTGTGTGGTTGCTGTTGACAACCTAGTGGTTTCTGGAAGGTAAAGCAGGAATGGAGCCTCGATTTGCATAATGGATGTGCAAAGTGAATATTTCACCTAATTTATCACTCTATGCTCCCGCTCTCTCTCCCCGCTGTCTGGCACGTTTGTTTTTCTTGCCCTGCCTCGACGCCTCGGGCGCAGATCTCTCTCCATTTCTGTCTCAAGGTTTTTATCTTTGCCTGTTTAAGCGTTTAACGTATTTTCTCCTTTTCTCCCTTCCTGCATCCTCTCTTCCTCACTCCGTCCATCCTCCTCCTCGAAGCCGAGATACAACGGTGAAGGTGTGGCACGTTCCCACGGCAACGGAGCAGAAGAACCTAGGGGGTCACTCTGGTGGAGTCACCTGTCTGTCTGCGCCTCCCCCTGAGTACTGCAAGAGGCTCGGTGAGGACTCGCGCACACACACACACACACACACACACACACACACACACACACACACACAACCGTCCATGTGCGGCGAGAGTAGCGCCTGTGTCCTGCAGTCTGGTAATTATAGGAGCAGTTCATCAGATCAACCCCGGCGAGAGATAACCTCAGCCGACTCTTCCGAGAGTTCACCGTCTGTCTGCAGCGGTTCCTTCCATCACTTAAACTCCGACGGCCTCTCCAGCTCTCCTCCTACGCTCCTTCGCCACCTGCTTCCCTTGACTTAAAATACCAAGTTGAGGAGTGCAGAGCAGAGATGATGCAGCTCAGTCGACCTCACAGTCACACTGTGTTCAAAGACTCATTATTTGTTGTTGTATTTGTTTTGCCTCTTCCTTGCAATCTCTTTCTGAACGTCATTATTTATTTACAGCTTCCTGTCAGCTCAATCTTTTTGTTATCTCACTCTCTTTCTCTCTTTTCTGATCCCCGTTTCTTCCTCCTCCTCCTCCTCCTCCTCTTCTGACCCCTCCTGCTCTTCTGTCTGTGTTTGCCCTCTTCCCAGCCCGGTCCTTGTCTTTGTCTGACAAGGAGAGGTTTATTTTGAGTGGCTCGGCAGACTGCTGTGTGAAGATCTGGGCCCTGAGCATTGGTACGTTAACCACACATACACACACACACACACACACATACATACATATACACACTGTATATATTAAGGTAGACTGAGCCTCTGGGCTCTGTCTGGGCACTGTGTCTGAGTGTGCCTCTCCTCCCGTAATCCATACACCTGCTGTCCTCTGGTAGTTAAAAACCATAAGTATAAAAACCGACAACCAATTCTTTTTTTAAGATTTTTTTTCAATCAATTTTGTTACCACCTTTCTTTTTTTTTTAGTATTTTTTTTTTTTTTTTTTTTCTTTTTGTTTTTTATTTTTAAAATTTTTTTTTTTTTATTATAAAAATTATTTGATAAATTTTTTTATTTGATTTTATAATATTTTGACTATTTTGATTTTTTGAAATTAAATTAAAGTTTGGTTTTAATTAACTTTTTTTTTTTTTTTAAGTTTTTTCTTTTTGACTTCTTTTGACACAAACACCTCTGTTCCTCTGGGGTCAAAGCACCTGCTGTCCTCTTTGGTCAGTTTAAAGTTTGAAAGTATAGTCTGTTAATTTTTAAAGTTTTTTTCTTTTTTAAATTTTTGAATTCCAGTTTTTTTTTTTTTTTGTTTTTTTGTTTTTTTTTAATTTTTTATTCTTTACATTTCCCATTACCAAAAAAGTATTTTTATTTTTTAGTATTTTGATAAAAAAAATTAATTAATATTTTGACTTTATATTAAATTTTGATTATTAATTATTTTGAAAATTAAACTTTTTGACTATTTGACATGTACCACTAAGTTTTAAATAAAAGTTTGTTGGCATGCTGTTTTCACATAAAGTGTAAGCACATAATTTTAATGCCCACACTGTAAGCATGTTTTATAAATTTTATAAAGCATAAAGTATTCATTTGGTACTGTTTACTTCCAAATCAACTTTCAACATTTAAACCCAATCAACCAACAACTTTTAAACACAATTCATTTTAAAACCTTTTCACCTTTTTAAAACTTTTTTAACTTTTCATTATTAAACAAAACATCTTTCTATATGTCATCTCAGCAATGTGGCAGGATTTGTATAATTTTGATGATCTTATGCCTAGTGCATTTTGCATTTTTTGCATTGTTTGCATTTTTGCAGTTTATGCATTTTTTGAGTTTGGGATTTCTACTTTTTTTGCAGAATTTGGAGGGGGCTGGGTGGGGGAGGGGGGGCAGGGGGAGGGGAGGCTGGGAGAGGCAGCTGGAGCTGCTGCTGCTGGCTGATCTCCTGCCTGGATCTGGCTGGAGCTATCTGGCAAGTGCTGCAAGTCAATAACAAATCAAGTCAAATAAACAACAATAAAAAAAAAAAGTAGTGCAAATTGCAAACAGTCAGAAGGACAAGTTCAGATTGTGTTGAGACTACAGAAGGAAGAGAGGTATGACTGGTTTACCAAGAAGACTCCTTGTGCAGATGTCTCCCCTGCACGCCTTCTCCTTTCCCTACAGCCTCCTCCCTTTGCACTTCCTTGAAGTCAGACTGCAGATCTCCAGACCAAGGTTCAGAAGACAAAGTATGCAGAGGGCCAACGGGCATTCTTTGAAGTGTACACACTGGTAACCTGAAACAAGAAAAAAAAAACAAAAATAAAAAAAAGGTAAAATTTCAAAACAAACAAAATTCACAAATCAGAAATTTAAATATTATGACAGATAATATTAATTACGATAAATCAGCATTATGATGTCCCTTTTTTGTGATTGTTGTAATCTTCAATGATTTTGGTCTTTTGTCATCTTCATTTCAACAGCCATTTCGATGCAAGTGCTCATCAGAAGAGATTTTCTCGGTTCATTTTTTGGCTGCTTTTTCGAGCATGGGGGGTGATAGTTTGGCAAACTTGGATGAGGCAGGCGAAGGTCTGTTGATGACAGGTGTGCAGGGTCTGTTTGCAACTTCAGTCCGGCCTGTCCCTCCCTCAGGCAGCTTCCTTTCAGCAGCAGCCAGCTTAGCTTTGCTGTGCATTCAGGCTTGTGCAGGGCCGAGGTTGTCACAGGTAGTTGTCTTGTTCTTCTGTCATGTCAAGGACAACTCCTTTGCCCTGATTTTTTTCTGACTTTTGCCACCAGCTTTTCTTGCATGTTTACACTTGCTTGTTCTGTTGCCAGCATGTTTCTGGCATCGCATGCATATATTGCATTTTATTCCCTATTTTGTTTTGCTATTTTACTGTTTGAAAGGACAGCCTGGTTTGCCTGGGGACCAGACAGGGAGGGGGAGCTGCCTGGATCGTACGACCATACACTGCCTGTCACCAACATCAACCACAGATCCCAAACTTCACTCAGTTTGCAAGTTGCCTGACGATCTGCTTTGGTGTCTTGGGTGTCGTGTCACTCTCATCAAATCTTTTTGTGAAACATCTGAAAGTCTGATTCATCAAGTGGGTCATCTTGAAAGTGCTGCTCCCACACTCCCCCGCCATGCCATAAACTAGCTGTGGCTTGGCCAGCTCTTCTTTACTGGTATATGCCGCACAGAATCAACAAAAAGGCTGCTGCCATCTTGCTTGTTTCATACATTTATCTTTCTTCCACTTTTTGCCATACATTCTCCTTGTTAGTTCAGCCCCCTCAGGTCTTGTTCAGCACCACCTAGACTCAAAAAGAAACAGGTAAATTTATGTCATTGCATAAAGTTCCTTGACTTTATGGTCTCTCTCTGCTCTCCTCTCTCTGCTCTCTCTCTGTCTCAACATGTGCTGTCCGTTCTGGGGAGGGATGGAAGACCAGATCAATGTTTCATCCTTTGACTGGAAATATTCTTCTTCTTCTTGGGTCCTCTTCCTCTCTTTCTTCTTCATCCTCGTTTTCTTCTTTTCTTCTTCATAAGTGCAGTCCTCCTCTTTTTGAACATCTTCCATCAGATTCTTTTCTTTCCTCAGATTTTTCCTCTGCATTATAAACTCAGTCCTCCACTTCTGACACATCATCTTTCATTTCCTTCACATCTTCCACATCATCATTCTTCTTCTTTTCTTTCTCCTTTTTTCATTTCGGGGGCGGTCTGTGGGGGGGCTTTGTAGAGGAAGAAGTAGCATGGTCTGTATGTTGGATCAAATCATGTTGGAGTTCTTTTCTTATCTTCTGCCTCCTCCTCCCTCCTCCCTTGATTCTTCTCCTCTCAGGATGGGAGTCTTTGTCCTCATTATCATTTTTTCCCAACATAGTTTAAAATGAGCTCACAAGCCTCCTCTGCAGTATGCTTCCTCCTCCTCCTCATGGTGCTGCCTGTCTCTAAAAATGAAATGGAAAATGCCTCTGCTGCCCAACACTTTTTTTTTTTTGTTGTTGTTGTTGTTGACACCATAACCAAGGCCCCACACCACACATCAAACATCAAGAATCAAAGAAAGTTTTGAAATTATATGGGGGACCAGGGCCCATTGCAAGTGACTGCTGCGGGTCTCATCTTGACCCCAGAGGAACGAACAGAGCGTTATTAAATAAAATAAATCAAATAATTCAAAATCACAAATTCAAATGTTTTAATTTGGAAGCAGATAGTAACCCCCATTATTATTTTCCATTTGATGAATAAAAAAAAATATTTATTGGCCAAAAAAAAGAATAATTTAATTAAATTAATTAAATTAAAGATTTAATTTGGGGTCATTCTGACCCCAGGACAACACGAGGGTTAACCAATGAATGCCTGTGTGACTGGTGGTCTGTGTGCTGTCAATGACATTAGTATGTTGCGGTTCCCTCCAGGGCAGTGTGTGAAGTCTCTCTACACGTTCAACGCTGTGACTGCACTCTGCTTCGTGCCGGAGGAAGACGGCTACATTATCACCGGATCAGGTGGGTTTTTGTGCAGAAGAATACCGACACGGTGAACTGAGCAATTGCAGTTAGACTTCTGTACCTGTCGGCATCATCATCATCATCACCATCATCTGTTATTGCGTGTGGCGCAGCGCTAGTGGGATGAATCGAGAGATAGGGACACACAAATGAGGCCGTCGGGCTCAGGTGGGTCGAGCGTGACCAACAGTAATGGCCGCCAGCCGGCTGTCAGCACGTGTTAACATCACACTCTGTCACCCTCAGACGGGGGGAAAGTTCAAGCCTGGAGCTGGCACACTTTCGAAAACTGCCAGTCAATCAACGCTCACCAGGAAGCAGTCACTTCCATCCAGGTGGGTGGGGCGCTCCCCGTCCACGCCGAGGCTGCTGGAGCTGTTTTTGTGTTTTTAAAGGCTGACACTAAAAGTATGCCGATGCTTCTTTCCCTGGAGAAGCTGTCCAAAGAATTACAACCCTTGATTTTCTTTTTAATTTGTGAAAAAGCCCCTCCTCAGAAAATCAAACGGTTATATTTTTGCACTCTTATCCTCACAGAAGCTTTCCTTATTTATTGCTTTCAAATGGAAATCAAAGATATTTGTTTGGAGCTCAGCCTATTTTAGAAATAATACTGTAAAAAAAAAATCTTCTTCAATTTGTAATCATAAAAATATGCCGAGAGCATTAAAGCGTAGCGCGTCGTTGTCCTCCTCTGTTGTTTATTATGCACCGCACACGATCCATTTATAAACAACACTTGGAAATGTACATTTAGAAACTGTTCGCACAAACATACATACGGACAATCACTCTCCCTTTTTCTGTTTCTCTCTCTCTCTCTCTCTCTCTCTCTCTCTCTCTCACAAACAGTTACACACACACACACACACACTGGGTAAAGACAGAGATCACCATGACAACCATGTCTCCTGTGCCCTCCACAGACTCAGGGTCCACTGGTATTCAGCGGCGCGGCCGAGGGAGGGGTATCGGTGTGGGAGAACCGGTGTTCGGATCGAGACCCCCTGAGGCTGCTGCACCACTGGGGCGAAGAGGTGACGGGCTGCGGGGGGGGGGCGGGCGGGCGTCTGACCCTCAGCCCGCGGGGAGACAGGGCGTTCCTGGCTTACGGTCGAGCCTGGCTCAAGATCCTGCACTGGAGGACCGGTGAGCTCTGGAATGGGCAGACTGTGTGTGTGTGTGTGTGTGTGTGTGTGTGTGTCTTGAAAATAGATGAAGGAGATTTGCATAATCTTTCCACCTAACATCTGTCCAATTATTACAGGAACCAGTTCCAGACTGACCAATCACAACAGCATCACCGGGATAACAGATTGCGTTCACCAGACAGGGGGCCTCCTAATTGGCTCCTCCTATGATCTGGCGAATGGAGAGAGCTCGCTAAACGGTGAGCAACCACAAGTAACTCGCTCCACTGAGAGAGAGAGAGAGAGAGAGAGAGAGAGAGAGAGAGAGAGAGAGAAAGCACATGGAGGACTTGAGACAGCATCCAAAGCGGTTGTTGTTTTTCCTGCGTTGACCCCCATTTCCTCTGCCTCTCCTCCCGCCAGTGTTCTCCGTGCCTCAGTGTCGGTACCTCGTCTCTCTGACCTGGCCCGATGCTCCCAGAATCCTCTGCTTTGCAGCGTGGACCACAGGGAGCGGAGACCACCGGTGGGTCACCGGAGGTCGCGACCTCATCGTGTGGGAGCAGCTCCCCAGTTCTGGGAAGCAGAGGTGGGCCCAGTTCACTATTCAACTATTTTAATCTAAAAGGCTCAATTATATATTTGTTATCTGCATATTTCTTCCAAGGTCAACTGCTCTGCTAATTGTTAAGCTATACAAGGATTTATGAGCTGCTAATGAATACAACATATTTTCGACACGCACCTCTATTGATATGGTGTTTAATTATTGCGCGTGTGACTTCTAGGGGTGATGTCACCGCGAGGAGAGACAGCATGTTGGAGTCGTGTTCTCTGGAGTCAGAGGAGGACACGGAGGATGACGAGGAGACCGACGGTACAGACACACGCGCCGCAATTACACACGTCCTCATGTCTTCGTTTACTGACGGGCGCGCCTAACGAGTAGCCACGAAATTGCAGATTTCACTCTCATTTTGCATGTTGTGGTGAATCCTCACGACCTCCTTGTCAAATGTAGATTACGAGGATGATGATGATGATGATGATGATGATGACGACAGCGGCGAAGCGAAGGATGTGGAGTCCGGCTCGTGGTTTCGCTGCGTTCTCCAGTGAGTGCTGGTTTGTCATGCCGAGGACCACGGCCTGCAGCCGGGAAGAGGACAAGAGGGGGGGGGGGGGGGGGGGAAGTGTGACAGTGAGGGTGTTAGAGGGAGGGGGGGGGTATGGCTGGAGTGTGTTAGTGTGAGTGATAGGCAGATTGTTTTCTATGTAAATATTATTTCCACATACAATAAAGCTGTCTCCTTGTGACTCTCACCTCTACATTTGCCTCACTTGTTGTCTCTTCATTTTATTTCCACCCGGCCCCGCCTCTTCTTCAGACGCCAGTCCGTCGCTCCACTCTGCCGGCGCCACCTGTATAAATGAATGTAAATAAAATGTTATTCAACCTTTATTCCCCCCCATTCCTTCCTCCTCCTCCTCCTCTTCCTCCTCCTCTTTGCTGTCTGGGGTGTCCTTGCCGATTTTTATAAACATAATTGAAGAGTTTTCTTCAACCTCCTGCCTTTAAAATGAGCTTACCACTGTCTTCCTCAGTATCATTTCTGTTTGCCTCGTCAAAAATAATTTATTTTTCTCGGCGTCCATTTAATTGAACCATTTAAAAAAAAAGAAGATAATTAGCATTTAAATCTCTTTCCTACAGTCTCTTGCCCTCCCTACATCTCTCTCTCCCCTCTCTTACTCTAGCAGACTCTACATGTCTCAGTCGCTAAGGCAACCGATGCTTTTTTTCTCACTTGCTCTCTCTATCTCCCTCTCTCTCTCTCTCTCTCTCTTTCTCATTCCCTCTCTTCACTGCCAGAGGTAGGCACGATAACTGATATGTGTCGGAGTGCGAGCGCGCGTGCGTGTGTGTCCGTCTGCTCGTGTGTGTTTCTAAGTGACATTTCTGTGGCATTTCGGCATCAGTTCTGGAGAGGAAGTTGCCTTTCTCCTCCCAAAGTGCCACAGAGAGTGTTGGCTCCTTGCATGACGCTTCTAATGATGATTAATGTGCTGGTCTCTACATGTTCAAGTGTGTGTGCACTGTACATGTGTGTGTGTGTGTGTGTGTGTGTGTGTGTGTGTGTGAGAGAGCAGAAAGGGCAATGAGTATTTACTTCTGTGTGTTTTTAAATGCAGATTCTGTTCAAACGTGGCGCATAATTGAGTGTAAAAAAAAAAAAGCCCGGGAGAGTCTTTATGCTTCTTTCTCTTCTTCTTTTTTGTAAAGATGACAGAGTTGGCTTTCTGCCAATACTCCAGCTGGTGCCTACATGTTTTTTATCTGGCAACATAAAAGAAGAAGAAAAAAAAGCTAGACCCTCCTCCTTTCGCTCTCTCTCTCTCTCTCTCGCTCTCTCTCTCCCCCACTCTCTTGCCCCTCTGTCCTTTCTTACAGAGAGAGATGATCGGAGGAGCGGAGTCTCAGTGAACAGAGCGAAGATATGGAGAGATGGTAAGATGGATATTTACTGAGGTGAAGAAAGGAAGTGTGGGGGTGCTGATGCTTGAAATGTCATCCTGAGTGATGACCGGCGTGAGAATCCATTTCAGAGCTGATGAGGTTGTGCCTGTGGACAATATAATTCCGTAGATAACTTATCTGTCAGTCCACCACCTCTCATTCTTCCTCCTGCACTTCTCTTCCAGCTCCATCTCTCCTGTCGCACGACTGACTGCCCTCCGCTTCCTCGTCTCCATCCTCCTGGTTGCTCTGGTGACACAGCCCTCCACCTGTAACCGTGACAATAGCGAGGGCGAGGAGCAGGCGGACGCCCTGTCCGTCCAGCTGTCCGTCACAGCCCAGGTCACGCCCACGCCTCTGTGGGCGGTGGTCTGGGGTCCCACGCAGCCTCTGGAGGACGAGACCTATCACTTCCTCTCCAGCCAGGAAACCGACCCCCTGCACCAGCATGGGAACCATCAGGAGGCCAGCACCACCAGGTCCAACTGGCCCGCCAGCATGCGGCCCCGAGAGGAGGCGCCGCTGGACGCCAAGGACCTGGAGGGCGTGGAGGACGGAGGGACGAAGGCGGAGGAGACGGAGCCTGAGGAAGGTGGGCATCGGGAGACGCACATGATGGATTTCTAAATAAAGATAGCCACGAGCCAAAGCCCATGTGAACACACACACATGCCTCCAGCCCTCCAGGGAATTAGCTGTCACCAGTGTGAAGGCTGCCGGGGCCGCCGGCTGTGTCTGTGGCGGGGAACGCCGAGTAAAGTTCTCATCACTCTCAGGGAGGAATTAGCCGCTGTCAAAATGCAACAAACAAGACATCGTCGGATTTGTGATGTAGTTGGAGGAGTAAAGAGGACGGTGTCTCGCACCTTCAGTGTGAGGTTTCAGCTGGTTTTAGTGATCTCTTCTTTGGCTCTGGATACAAGTACACATGGTCAGGGTCTGAGATTAGTAACTGCACGTGTGTGTGTGTGTGTGTGTGTGTGTGTGTTACAGTGGACCCTCAGTTCTACGTCACCTTGACCATCTCCTCGCTGCTCATCCTGACTGCAGTCGTCATTACAGCCAAACTCTGGTAGGAATCTCCAAAATATTGTATGTGTGTGTGTGAGTGTGTGCGATTGGACTGCATATGCATATTTCTGTGTGTGTGTCCATGTGGTCATATAGATATGAAGTGGACCTTGCTGAATAAGGGTGAATGTTTATCAATCCGTCCCTACATGCGCCTCCTCTCCCTCAGCAGGGGAGCAGCCCTGCAGGTTCTCTTGATTATAGTAAAAGTTGTGGATTATAAAATGTATTCACAGCGAGACGCAGCGCTCCGGTTTGAGCTTCAACACAAAGATGCCTCGGCATTTTGTGTTTCTGAATTGGTCGCTGTGTCGGAAAGCATTTGTAGACCTCCTGGGTTACATTTTCTTTAACAATAGCGTAAAGCAGAGATGTGTTGAGAGCGATTACATATTGCTTAAAAACAGAGGTTCCCCCCTAAAGGGTCGTGAGATGATTCTGAGATGACAATTGGGATTCTTAGTTAACAATTTAGTCAAATTTGTTGCATTTTATCTTGTTAATTGCGTGATAATTGTCCTTCTTCAGTATTGAATTGATCTTGAGGGCACTCGTCTTTTGTTGGTTGATTATAATCCGAAGACAGATCCATACACTGAAGAGGAGTCACAGGTAGACACAGCTTAGTTCTGAGTGGTGAACTGCTTTGTGAACAGCTGATTTGGAGATTAGTCAAGGCTGTGCATAACTGTTGAGAGATTGAAGTATCATGTATTTAGAAAACTGGAGCTGGAAGAGATTTGTATTTGTTTGTTTTACACTGGAACATTGGAGACTTCCCGCTCTCTGCCCGCTGAGGGGTGAAGATACACACTGATGGATTGTGCCAGATGTGTAGGGATTCAGTGCAGATAGTTGTGTGTTTGCATGTCGGCTTGTCTGTCATGTGTAACCTCCGAGCCCACGATGACATCATGTGTCTGTTTTCCTCCCTAAACTGAGAGCCGAGTAATAGCTGACTAATGACTTTATTAACAACACTTGTGTTCCTAAAAGTCACAGTCGGCCCAGATGTGTCATTTGTTTCAATTAGAGATGCAGTGATTACACATTGACTAAAACCATTAGGATGGAACTGGGAACAAAAACAGATCTGCTGTCTTACAGGCTTCAGCGAAAACACGGAGTCATCGGCCTTAAGCCTCTCGGAGCACTGTGCCACAAGGTGTGTGTGTGTGTGTGTGTGTGTGTATGGGGGGGGGGGTCGGGGTCTGTGTGAGCCTCGTATGAAGGGCTCGCTGCACACATGACCATCAGCTGTGAAGGGGGAGCCGTCGACGTGAGGCAGCGGAGCTCTTCCACGCTTTGCTGATCAAACCAATATCACCTCGTTCATTTGCCCACTCTCTCCATCCCTCACTCCTCTCTTTTTGTCAATCTTTTCTCACGCAGTTATAGGTTCACTATCCTCCCTCCTCCAATGCTGCCGTCTGATCGTCTTACCCACGTGTCGATTGCATCATGATTGTTTCATTTCTTTGCCTGAATCAGGATAATTAGTTAGGGAAAGTTCAACCAAAAATGAATAGAAATCATATTTGTATCAGTGGTGGAGATGTCTCCCTCCTCTCTATATGGGAGGATAGCGCCAGTATAAACAGCAATGTCTCTCTCCGGGAATCGTGACGCAGTCCATGAAGATAACCCACATACCTTGTTGTGAATTGATTTATTTTATTACCGATGTTGACTGATAAATAACTAAGGGGAAATATAAATGAACTGTCCCTTTAAAACGTGTTTTGCTCCCTCCTCCCCACATTATCTCCGCTCGCTCTCTTTCTAACCCTCACTCTCTCCTCCCACTCCGGCCTCCTTCCCATCACCCCTCAGGGTTGTTTTTCTCCTGCCTCTGAATACCTGTTTCCCTTCTTTCTCCGGGTTTTCTCCGCTTACCTCCAGTCGCCACCATTGGCTTCTCTAACGACGCCTGTCTTTGCACAGCTGGTCCTCCTCTTATCTCCGTCACCAGTCGCCTATCTCTTCCAACACCGCCAGTCCCACTGCTGATCCACAGATAATCCTCCAGCTTGCTGTGAGCTGATACACGATAAACCCCCTTTTTCTCTCCGTTCCCGAGACTTGCCTTGGCCGTTGTTTCGATAACTTACCTCAGCGGCCTCCTCAACACCTCCCATAGCTGGGGGATCCAAAGTGGCCCTACACAAGATCCAAGGCTGGAGACATGGCAGCAGCCCCGCTCTTGTGCTTCAGTGTCATAAATGTGTAAATAACGCCATGTGTCGGATGGAGAGAGGGCCGCCACATGAACGGGAGAGAGAGGGTACAGATGGACCCAAACGGCAGCCTATAGTGGGAATTGGCCATCGTCCAGTTCATTCTGATTATAGCAGAGCGGCATATGTGCTCAGTGATTTTCTAAGCCCTAAAATCGTGAGTGTGACTAATGTTATCAAGCGTGACGATGTTTGTGTGTGTATATATATGTGTGTGTGTGTGTGTGTTTGTAGCCAGAACAGGTGTTACTGAGGGAAGATGAGGGTGCAGGATGGCTTTGATGGCGATAAGAACAGCGTTGTTGTGCGTCCAGAGCGTGAACTCGTGGCTCTCGGCCTTCACCTTCCTCTCTGAAACAATGGCTGTGCGATGCGTCGCCCCTCTGTCCGTTCCTTAACCTTGTTGCATCCTTCGCACCTCACCCCTCCTGTCTCCCTCCCTTCCTCCTTTTCTCGCTCTCCCCCCCCGCTGCCCTCAGCCGACGGGGTTTTAATGAGTCCGATGAGTGCACTAATTCTCTCACACAGTGGCAGAGTAATGTGTTCACTGATGCTAAATGGCTCGCCTGTTCTCGATGGTCTCTGACTCTGTTTCTCTGTCTCTCCTCCCTCGGCCCTTTCTCTTTATATGTGTGTCTCCGTCCGTCTCCTTTAATTCCACCCTTCTCTACCATCTCCTGCTCCCTGTCTCTCCATGTCTAACCTCCTTTTACTGCTGTGTGTCTCTCTAAACCTCCAACTTTCTTTGAGTCATTTCTTCTTGGCTTCTACTCCTCTCTTTCTTCTTCTTGGTCTCTTTTCCAATCCTTCCATCTGGATTGTGTGCCATTTCCTTTGTCTCCCCCCTTTACCCCTCTATCCCTCTCTCCCTATTCCGCGAGTCTCCCCCAATTTTCTCGCCTCTCCCCATCCCCTCTCCTCATCTTCCCCATCTGTGTCATCTTTTCCTCCCAGTTACGACCACAGCTGTTCCCAGCACCCAGCCCCTCTTTCTCGTGGCGTGGCGCCCCCACTCTCCCTCGCGCTCCCTCGTTCCCTCGCTTCGGAGGACAGCCGGCAGACGTTGCACAGCACCTCCTCCTCCTTCACCGACAGGGAGAGGTAATGAGTCGTTTTACCAGCTCTCCACATTCTTCAATGTGTGTGTCTTAGTCTTAGAGTCTTATGTGCATGTTTGAGTTTCAACATTCCAGCGTGCTCCTTTGTGTGTGTGCAGCAGCATTATTACGTATTCTGTTGTCTAAGGATGCACGTGGAGTAGGGATGGGCAGTAGTGGTCCTCTCGGAGGAGGATTCAGCCTGGAGTGTTTCTGCTGTAAGACGTATCAGGGTGTTAAAGTCCCTCTACGCATGAGTCATACTGGGCCCCAGTCACCGGCCATGAAATGATGCTTTTGTTTGAGGGTATTCAAAGTTAATCTAAATCAGAATAATTACTCCAGTCCTCCCGCTCATTTCCTCACCCCCCATTAGCTTTTCCTCCACCGTCCTCCTCTTCCTCCTTCTCTTCCGTCTCTTCTCCTCGCCGCCCTCTCAGTGTCCTGCGATGCAGCTTTCCGTTTGGGTGTACACCAATTTTCCAGCTTCGGGCCTCCCTGCTCCTCTCCTCCTTTCCTCCTCTCCTCTCCTCCTCTCCTCCGCTCCCTCCCCTCCCATCCTCAGACTTCCCGAAGCTTCCCACCACCTCCTTTTAATCCCTCTTGTTTTCTCTCACTCTTCTTCTCTGTGTCTCTTTTTGTGTCAGGATCCCAGTTGTGAACATCTGAGGTGACTGGTTTTCCATACGGCAGACATTTCTTCCGGGCCTGAAGAGGAACATCAACACGACCGGAGGGTGTGCCTGTAGCGTTCTTTATTTTCTCTGAAACTGTGAATTGAATCAAGAGGTCCCAGGTATCCAGCCATCGCAAAACACCTGGGGCTCCCCCGAGGTGAAAAAAACCAAACACATCTCCCTGCAGCTCCCTCCCTCCCTCCCTCCCTCCCTCCCTCCCTCCCTCCCTCCCTCCCTTTCCCTCCTTCCTCAATGTTTGGTATAAATGTCTTTCCTGTGGCTCATGCGTCGCTGTAACCTGCCCCACCCCCCTCGACCCGCCATGACTAATTCACAAACAAGCAGTTTAACAGACCTGCGACATCCCCCCCACACACACACACACACAGTGAAGCAGTGATGCTGCTGCACACGTGAAGCTGTATTCATTCTCATCATAGCTCTTTGTTCTTTCATATTTTCAGCTCAGCAGGCTTGTATCTGGTTCACAAATGGTTAAAAAGCCATTCTCAGCATCTCCACACTGAACGGGGTATTTCACAAAGCTGTTTGGCACGATTGTAGCCAACAGGCAATGTGTTTAACATGTCACGCTCCAAAAACTGCTGTTTATTCCCCGCTTTGGGCGCCTGGAATGCAAATAGTGTGGCGTTCCCCCTCTGCAGTGTGTAGAGGAGTCTGTTTTGTTTGAGGTTTTCCTCACGGTGTGTTTTCTGGCTGGCGTTCACGTCTCCGTGAGCGCCCCCCGTTCCTGCCGGACCGCATCACACGTGTGTTAACATATTAGTACTTCCAGTGGAGGAGAAACAAAATTCAGAGCGGGAATGGATGCATTAGTGTTGAAAATCAATGACTCCCAAAAGGTTTTCGGTGGAGCACAACAAAGACAGATTGATGTTGTCATGGAAATGACCATCTTTGAACTGTACGCGTGATCAAAGGACAGATGTTACCACGAAAAGGATCCCCCCCCACCTGACAGCCAAGTATCTTAATCTGGAAGATAAATCACCATAATTTCCCTTCATATCACTTTTCAAGTCACAGTATATCAACTGTCTTGGGTGCACCAAAGGAAAGCAGTACATCAAGGAGCATCATCTCCGTCTCCAGTGGATCTGCATGTACAGAGAAAGAAAGACCTGTGAGAGTAGCTTCAAATCTGTTATTTATAAATGTCTATTTTATCTATCAGTGGTGTCTTATCCAACCTTTCAAAGCCAAATGTCAGTTTGTTTGCCAACTTTTCTAAGCAGCTTCGAGACGTGAACTTACTTACACATATTTCCACTACAGACATACAGACATAGTGCTGGTGGCGTCATGCGTGGCTCGTGCTATCCTCCAGATATCTAGTCTTGTGAATTTTTAGTAGCATTCCTGTAGAAATGTGGTCTTTCTGTACCATGGAAGTTCAATAAAGACTCAACACTGGCGTTTTAGCGCTGAGTCTGTGTTTATTTCTATGCATGTTGAATGGAGTGTGATTTATACGACGCTAACAATGTGCTTTTTAATAGCTCCCGCTGCATCCTTATCTTTTCCTCCCTGAAGTGAACAATTGGTCCACCGGCTTGCACTGATTTTGAACCGCGAGCGTGGCATTAAAAATAACCGTGCGTGCCAATCATGTTTTTACTCGTGAGGAGCAGCTGAAAGGGAGGCCGAGGAATAAGGAGACCGCTCGTGTGTCTGAAGCGTTTCCTTATCTCCTCACCTCATATGGATTCCTCTCGCTTCTGAAATATTAACAGCATGCTAAGCAATAATTCCCTCTATGTCCCGTTTTTCAAACAAATGTCAATACAACCAGGGCAGGCTCCAGAGGAGAAGGGCCATTCTCCACCAGGCGGCTGCGCAGCTCCCGTTTCCATCTCCCGCGGGCGTTTTACTGATCAATCAAATCGATCGATTGCTTTTGTTCCAACTCAGAAATGTTAATGACCGTCTAGTTATGAGACGCAAACCAGCAGACGGTGCAGGAATCTGGAACCACTAATGCTAAAGGTGTGAACTCACGTCTGCGGAGTCATCGCTCACACGCCGTGTAATAACACATGACTCACCTGCTCTCGACATTACACGTGGGCCAGCTCACCCCGTCACTAACAAACACTTGAGAGGTGAACAGCTGTTAGAAATCACAGCTTCAATCTGGTAGAAAAACAACTGTGAACCAGTGAAACTCAATCACACTGCCTGGAATTAACAGCCCTATTTATAGAGGTGGGATGGGATTTGTAGAGTAATATGCAGGGTTAAATGAAACAGGAGCATCATTTCCCTGTCGTCTATTTCCCTCTCGCTGCTGCTGCTGGTCAGATTATTGCCGTCATTAATGTCACGCAGGCTAAAGAGTGGAGGATGAGAGGGAACAGAAACAAGAGTGAGATTCAGTTCTCGGGCAGTTCTGACGGCGGGGTGGAGGTACGAGGGCGGCTGGCAATTCCAACAGGCAATTTTTGACATTGAACTAGAAGCTCTGGGCAAAACACCCGCGTATGAAATATGAATGCGCTTGGTGTGTGTGTGTAGCCACGCTGGTTGCGCACAGGGGAAGCCTCAGCTCTATAATACATTAGTCTCTTTAGGGACGTGCCCTAATTAATGGCTTGACCTCCTAACGGGTAGCCCCCTTCTGCGAGCTAACATTTAGCCGAGCGCCCTCCAGAGATGCACTTTGAAGTGCATTTAATGAAAGAAGTTGACAGTGTCATTAATGAGTGAGGCAGGGTAAGTAAGTACAGGGCTTTGTTTTATTTCCCGACAATTTATATTCTGATTTTATACATGTCTCAATTCAAGAAAAAAATACAAAGCAACATAAAATGAATGCAAAACAAAAAAACAGTTCTTAAACCAATAATGATACACACTTACACATCGAATACACGGATCCCGCTTCTGGTCAAAGGCAACCGACTCCTGCTGCAGACTGTTCCGTCTTCATGGTCTGGATTACAAGTGACACGTGTGTGTGTGTGCATGCGTGCGCGTGTGTGTATGTGTGTGTGTTTATGTGTGCGTGTGCGTGTGTTCACTGACGGTCCTCTACCATCAACTATTTTTCCATCAGCCGGTGTGTTTCTGAATCCGTCAGGTGAGATTGGGTGACAAGAAAACTTCCCATGAAGCTTCCTGGTTTTATTGTGTGTGTGTGTGTGTGTGTGTGTGACAGGGGAGTCCATGAACATCCGTTTGTCCATCATGTCCATGTGTCCGTTGATCAGTGATCGTGTCCATCAGTGCCTCGTCTCCACGTCTCAGTCTCTTGTTTTCAGTTGGACTTGGACCAGATCTTCCCACTGCCGCGCAGCCTGAGGGAGAAACAGGATGAACCGCTGCACCGGCACGTGGGGATTTATCGTCGTCCCGACATGACTTACATGTTTACTTTCCACTCGCACGACTAAACAAGCATATTACTGATGCAACCTCGGCGCAACGGTGTCTTTGTGATAACTAATGGCAGCATTTTTTATTTTGGCATCGGAATTAATTTCAGCGGATTTTCTATTTCCGACAAATTAAAAAGAAATTCAGCAAAGAAACCTATTCCTAATAATAATAAGTCGCGTCCTTTTAATAGCTTCATAAAGAAATGGTGTCAAAACTCATTTTCAATTCGCGGATTGAGGTTAAGCTATCATTAATTCGGATTTCAAGTGGATCTTCATTTGAATGAAGTGCAGTGCTGAAAATTATAGAGCTCAAAGCTTCATACAAATACGAGATAAATAATCACTGCTTTCTGTTCGCCTTCAACAACATAACCAGCAGACGAGCGGAGCGTCTCTTCGGATCGGTGGAGGGGGGGCGGCTCCTTCAGGAGAGCACGTGGGGCATCTGTGCATCCAGTGACATTTTACAATCCAGGACAGATGTGGAATTAGCCATCGGTAATTGGGCCGGATGGAAGCGGAGCAGGGAGAGTCCCTGAAAGCAGGGTGAGCAGACTTCTGCACAACGCTGATGTGATAATAAAGCTACTTCATGCAGACACACGTTCACACTAACCACTTACAACGGCAGCTGGCTTTTTAATGTTGATTTAAAAAAATAGAAACATGGCGGTTCCGTGTTAAAATCCTCTTCCTCTCTCGACGAGAACGCCGGACTAATGGCTCGAACGTCGTGTTTGAAGTGGTCTTTGTAGCGCTGCGTTTGTAATTATAAAGCACTTTTCAAAAACACCGGTACCAACGTTTTTTAACAAAACAAAAGCAGCAATAAAAGAAATGTGATGGAAAAAAACTTTGTTGTTGTTGAGGAATGGCTAATAAATAGCATTTGTCGCTGACCCCCCTCCCCTTGATTTACCAACAATTCTGAATAAACCAATTTTCAATTCAATTAAATTATTCTACATGGCCGAACACATTTTATGTGTTCAATTTCTGGGCCATGCTTTATGAACGCAATCTCTATGCAAACTCTGACGTTTCCTTTTATTCAGAAGGCCGTAACTCTCCAGTCCTGCATGTGTGTGTGTCTGTGTGTGTCTGTGTGTGTCTGTGTGTTTCTGTGTGTCACCGCGCACTTCGACGCTGCCAGTTCAAAAGGTCGCGCCATGGTACTCACCCTTTCACCTTTGAACTTTTTTTGCCTGGTTGTCGTGGTTCCTGAGAGGAGGCGGGGTCTCGTGGCTCTGCAGGCTGATCTGCATCCTGATTGGAGGCGGCTCCAGCGGGGGCGGGGCCTGACGACGGAGAGGCAGCGCTGGCCTTTAATGTTTTCTGGAGGTTTGAGACCTGAAAGATGGATTACAAGAGGGGGGGGGGGGGTAAAGTTTCATTTAGTGTTGGAACAGTTACTCAGGAAAATACTTTACTCATTTGCTTTTGTATAATAATAAATAAAATAATATTACTTGCTTTCAAGGTTATCAGTTATGTTACTAGTTATACTACTAAAATACTTGTGCTGCCCCGCTGGTTGGTTATAACTCACTATTCTGCTTGTTTACCGAAGGAGACGTCTGGTCATAGATTCTTTGATTCTTTGATTGGAGACTAGTTATGTGACTGGCTGAGAAATTAATTAAAATCCACCACCTGCTGATCGATATCCTCCCTCCCCCAGCCGGTTTACACGTTACGCTTTAGCCAGAATACAAAGTGGCGACCCCCACGCAGTCTGTGTGCCTACTGTCTTGCGCTCTGCCTTTAATATTAAAATTTCAACTGAGGGTTAAAAATATTAAACCTAAGCGGGCCGTCTCTTCCTCAGCTCAGACACATATGTGCCGAGGGGATATTTGGGCCGTTTTGGGCATCTCGTTTTTTTAGGCAGCGCAAATTTAGCTCATTGTTGAAATATTTCCGGCGTCATCTCTGTCCCGCCGCTGTTGAATCAGAACAAGATGGGGGACAAACATATCGTTGTGGTATGCGGGCACCCGGAGCTCTTTAATATCTCTTATGAGTGCCTGACTCGCAGAGAATAAAACAGGCACGGGTTATGTAAAAATATATATATGATATAATGTTATGAATGCAAACATGAGGGCGTTAGATGTTCCGCTGTTCTAGCTCTGGAAGAGGAAGTCTTTAAGACGTAGCAGTTAACTTAGCCGGTGAAAGTGACCGAGCTGTGTCAGCCTATGGTGATGTTATGTATAAATATATATTCATTAATGTTATGAACCAAAACACGAGGGCGTTAGATGTTCCGACGTGTGTGGGATGTCCACATCAAGTATAAAGCAGAACTAGTGAGTAGTTCTTCAAGGTGGATGACGGAACGATAACGTAGATAAGCCCCGCCCCTCGCGGAACTTCACAACGCTTTTGGTGTGAAACACGGTAAACTCACGCGTTTTGGTGTGAACGTAGCATTTCACGACTCATTACTGGGGAATGTAATCATATCACAGTAACACTGGTTGTATAACACTAGTCAGGTGTGTGGATACATTCATACTGAAGCATGTTCATACTTCAATGTGTTCATGAACACGCTGCAGTATGAGCTCACCCTCAAACGAAATGCACAACAAATAAATATGCAGTCAGTAAATGACTAAAAGACCACAGGAGGCTGGAAGCATAAACAGATGCTGAAGGGGAAGTCACATTTACTGGATTGTCTGGGTGGAAAGAACTGCAGGCTGACAAGAGGAAGGACTAACCTCCGTTTCCACTTGGACTTTGACCTTTAACTGGCTCTCTCTGTATTGGTTCGCCCTCGAGACCTGCTCTTCAATACCACACAGCACTGCCTCACAGCCTGTGCACCTGAGAGAGAGAGAGAGACAGACAGAGAGAGAGAGATGGAGTTAGACATCTGATAACTGAGACATAACAATGTGTGTGCACAGGCCCACAGAGGGGATACTGACCACTCCTGCAGCGTGTTGACTATGTTTGGCAGCTCGTTGGGGCCGAGGTCACGACCCACGCTGCAGTCTACCTCCACCTGCTGGTTCCTCTGGTCCAGCTTGCCCTGGATGATATCGCAGTACACGGCGTCTATCAGCAGGTCCTCCAGCTCCCTCACATTCTTCAGCTCGAGCTGCTGCAGAAGCAGCGAGTACGGCAGGCACTGAGGGTGAAAAAAACGAGATGGACACTTAACATTTTATCTTCTTTTTTTATCTAAGGTATAAAGACAGATAATTTGATTCCACTTTAATGGTCTGGTGGGAAATGATACAACATGTTACAGTAAAAGTGCCTATTTGTCTAAATGTCACTGCCAGAGAAAGGTGAAAGGACCGTTTTAAATTTAGCAATCCTTCACTGGCCAATTAGAGAGTCCACGCCTACATGCGGGGAAAGAAGTGACGGTAAAAAAACAAGGTCAGGAGTGAAAGGAGCAATGATAGTAGAAAGTGAGATTAAGTTTATAAAGTAAAAAAACGGACAGCGCTGGTGAGAATAATGAATCAATTATTTATCGGGAGCAGAGAAAGAAAAGGGCAGGAGATGTGCAGAACGGTTGGCGGGAGCGAGTTAAATATGCCTTAATAAAAGAACATTAAATATACTTTATCATGCGCAAGAAGGGAGGGGTAACAAGTCTAATATGAAATGAGCAGTAGTGGCTGTGCTGGGAACTCTTTCTTGAGAAGCTTGAGACTGAAAGGATTTTTGGTTTCTGTCATCTTTATTTAGCGGATATAAAACAGACATGAGTTTAAAGGGGACGCCTCCAGTTCATTTTCAGGTTCCATGATAACAACACAGAAGGGAGAGAGGGACTTGGTTTTCTGCTCAGGTAGACATAGCTCCCCGATATCTTTACATCGCAATATCGCTATAAAAACTGAACAACTGGGTTGTCGTAATTCACCGTTTCTGTGAATTGTGTAAATGTATTTGTACACTGAAAAGTGAGCTTCTCATGATATGTCCCTATTGTAAAATTCACAGCAAACCTAACACAAACAATTAGAAAAAGGTGGACTACGAGGCCAAATTTGAAAGCAGCATTATTAACACAGCACTGACATCTTGCTCTGAGAAGCCGACAGCAAAGGTGGCTGCAGAAAGTATACATGTTCTCTATTTCTGAGGCAAACACAACATCACACAATGAATCTGCAAAGTGAAAAGAATGAACCAGTACCTTGAGGTTGGACGCCAGACTGATGATGGACAGATGACGGAGTTTATTTCTCTGAGCGGGGGTCAACTCGGGAAGAGAGGCAGCTCTCTCTGCAGCAGCACACAAGAACATGAAATAGTCAAAAAGAGACCCAATGGGAAAAATGTACCAGAGTAGTGGGGAAGTGTCACTTGAAGAGGGTCACACATCAACGAGGCACTGCTTATTACTTTGAAGTGTCGCGTTATACAGGGACACGCAGGTAAGTGTGCGGCTCTTTAAGCAGCCTGAGAACATAGTCGGGGGGGAAATCGGTCCCGAGCGACTGTGTGTCCTGTTGCTATGCTCCCCTGGTGACGGGCCTCACACCCTCAGAGCCAGCAGCTCTGACAGCTCCTCTGAGGGCTTCACCACGCAGCCCGATGAAAGTGAACGTGCTTCCTGTCGGCGTGACTCCAAAGGGAAAGGAACAATAAAGTAGGCTCATTTTTGTGTCCGGGCTATTCAGCATGTTCAGCATAAAATTAGAAATAATTAACATTCCACTTCCCGTTGAAGCCTCTCGATGCATTACACAGACGGCAAATTCACAAACAAATTGTTTACTGCCCATTTGTGCGAGCACTGCTGCGACACAGACAATCAGCCAATCAGAACACTTCAGGAAAAGTTTCCCATACAGATAAAAGCACAGCAGTAAATGTGTTTGTAATAACCCGCCTGCAGTGTCTCAGGTGAGGGCGTAAAGCATGCGTCAGGGTACCTGCTTCGCAACAAAGAAAATACAGCTAATAATAAAGAGTTGTAATGGTGCCCCATTACTTATTTACACTGTGCTGCCACTGCAATACCTTTGTAGTCACAGTAGGTTCCATAGGCAAAGAGGTTGAGGAGCTGGTACATTGGTGCATGAGGGCCATTCTCCATCTGTGGTGGAGAAGAAGAAGAAGACGAGGGGGAAGAAAAAATGAAGTGGCAGAACACTGAAGTAATGAGACTCCACATAAAAACTGTGCAACTGCAATTTGAGTCTTGCTGAGAGTCTTTGAGAGCGAGGCTGCATCCACCACATCAGGCGTTGCAGCACTCGCTGCAGGGTTGTGCGGCGATGTCACTGAAATGGCCCATTTGTGGGACTCCATGCTGCTGGTTACAAGTGATTGTCTGTCCGCATCGACAGTTTGGAATAACATTGACTTTCAATAACTAAGGAGGATATGTGAAGCTCGTCAAATCTTTTGGAGCGGGTGCATGAGGCCCAGCCGAGACACCTCCTTGGGTTTCGGACGTCCACGCTGCTGCTCTCCCAGTGGCCGTCTTTCGGTCTGATTCGTCTCCAGGGAACAACAGAGGGATAACTATTATAGACTTTCCTTTTGGCTGACAGGAAGCTTCTGCAAGACTCTCGACTATAATTTAACACCAGTGGGGTATTGGCAAAGTTCACCAGAAATTACCTCCAGGGGCGCATTTAGCCTAACTGCTGCTATTTTGTATTTAGATGTGAACACGATATTGAAATTGAAAAAAATAAACTTTAGGAAATGCATCATCCTGCCAGGAGGAAGACAGTTTATGAAGAAATGGTATAAACAGTCAATGTTATCAGCTCAACTACAGATTAGTAATGGATGGGATATTTTACTTTAAAAGTCCTCCGACGAAACAAAGAGCTAAACATACATTGAAGCAAGCAGCCACTGAGGAAAACCAAGAGCTCAAGCCTCGTGTTGAAGCTATATTTTCGTATGCATTCTACAGCAATGCTGCTTTGTCTTCCCTTTTACCTGCACAACACCTTTGTACAGTCCTTTAGAAGAAACAAACAAATGTAACCGTTCTGTGCATAGAAAGAGACACAAATCCTTTGTAAATACCCCCCCTGGTCCGGCTTATTCTCCATCCTGTTTAGGCTCTTTCTTAAAGAATGGAGCAATAGTGCAGCACTTACTCTACTCATGACAGCAGCATTGCACTTCCAACATAGGGTGTTAACTGCGTATTCTCATACTAACATATCATACAACATACACAATAGGTTGGTAATGTACTTTTTGAAACTGCTTCACGCTCAGGAACTCCATTTATAGATGTGTTGATTGGGAGGGTAGTCATGACTTTGATCATTGACGCACAAATGTAGACACATGTCCTATCCACATGCACAGATGATCAATGTGGTTAGGGAGTGCACTTGTGCTGATGCTGCACTAACAATGTGGTCACACGCATCACAGACCTCTCTGAAGGTGATTTGGTTCGCCAGATCCTCAATGTACGCTGGATAAATTAACACCCGGGAGATTAACTGTGAAGTTGTGATTAAAATGGCTTATCTTCACGCCAAGCCTGAAAAGGTCCCTAAAGACACAACCGGGGAGGAAGATGACGTGCACGTGTGTCTTTACCTCTCTGACATTAGGCAGCTCCAGGATGTCAGAGAAGACGTAGAGCCCTGGGGTCTCCAGCAGAGAGCTGACAGCCTGGGCCAGAGCCGGGCCTGACAGAGACAGGAGCTGCTCCACCTCCATCTGACGCCAGGGGACACGGGAGACACAGAGGGTAGCAGGTTAGACGGAAGAACTACAGAGAGACGCATAAAAGCAGCAGCAGTGTGAAGAATGTACAGACAGAAATCAAGGAAATTATATCCGTTTCCGCCTCGCCTGTGCAATCTGAAAAAGGACACCGAGGTCAGCATATCACAATCTGTGATAAACACTATTGCAAAGCTCGATTAATGAGCACGAGGACTCCACAGGTCATCGGTCTCGTTGTCGTGCTCAGCAAGTACTCTTGGACAAAGCACACGTCACCCTCACATTACCTGGATGAGCCACTCAGACAGTGGAGAAGTAGCTGCTCTGGCAACAAGGGTAATGAATGCAGAGAACAGCCCATGATTATTCATCAAAAGCAAATCCCCTTCATACACAATGCAGATGCCCTTTGGACAACACCAGAATAACTACCCGCTACATCCAGGCTACATTCACACTAACAAGTCTTCATTTAAAATGTAAACTATCTCCGTCAACAGCCAATTCACTTCCTGTTAACGCCCGCAGCAACATAACTGGTGTACGAGAATAATCCAGTGATAGTTTCAGGTGTGCTGGTTTGGACGGAAATCACACTGCAGAAACACCTGTTTTTGTTTTAAAACTCCACTATTAAAACGGAAACATATCAGTGTGGATGTAGCCTCAGTCTCCAGCAAATGTATCCCGAAAAAGCGAAAAAATAACAAAAAGGACCATTCCCTGATTCTGTACAAGCTTTATTTTAAAAACAAATGACATGGGCAGGATGTCTGGATCTATTTATGCATTCCTAATATCCTAATATCCCAATCTGAGAAGCTGTTGTGCTGATTTTGATGGGCTATTTTAAGATATCCTTATCCCAGCAGACACATCTTGGGACACAGAAGAAGTTTAGTTTTACATAAGCATAACAAAATTGTTGCAATTTCATCAGACAGTTTTTATTACCTGAGGCTATTCCTTAAATGCAACAGACAGTCTGGATACCAACGGCTGAGCTCAGACTAGTCTTATTGGTCACAGCCAGTACAGAGGCTGCGAATATATTGTATCATCCTAAATCTGATGCATTTAGATTCACACAAGCACACCTAGATGTGAGGCGTGAAGAGCATATTCTCATGCAAGCTGAACAGATGATAAGGTAAACAAACCACACTTACTCATAAACAGTAGCACACCTCTTATTTTAGGATTTTATAAATATAAAGTCAACCTGGATTGGCTCCTTGGGTGAATACTGAATACTAATATTGAGTTTAAAAAGAAGGACAGCACTGGCTTCATATCAGGGAGAGATGGCTGAAGGCATACATGAAACTGCTCAATATGCAGGATGAAGATCTTCAGATAAAGTATTTTGGGGACCACTGAGAAATAAAAAAGATAAAGTAGAAGATAAAATAGAAGAAAAAATATTAACACTATACAATAACTAAGAAAACTAGAACGGGCACTCGGTAGAGCGCATACCTTCACCGATAGTGTGGGGAACTGTACATTGATGTAACTTGATACCGGATATTGTGGTAAACATCACAAAAGAATTATGTATGAACATTTGACCGTGCTATGGTAAAAAGAAGATATTGACCTTTTCATGACCTTGACCTTTGACCCGATCTATCCCAAAATCTAATCAAATGGTTCCCGGATAATAACCAATCATCCCACCAAACTTCATGCGGTTCGGTTTAATCCTTTTTGAGTTATGTGAATAACACACAAACACACGCAGACACACACACACAAATAAATAAATACACAGCAATCAAAACAAAACCTTCTCCAGAATGCGAAGGTAATAACTATTAGTGTAGTTCAAGGATCCCAAAGGACAAAAGGGCCACACAGTAACTCATTCTGTCACATTGTTTTGTTGTATTAATGACCTTAGATGATGACTTCACTCTTCTCAATTAATTTAGCCTGTTATGGTCATTAATGTCTAATGAACCAAGCCAACAGAATTGTTAAATAAATAAAATTGTTTAAAAAAATACCTTCTTTTCTCTTTGTACGGTACAACGTGAACCATAAACACCATTTAAAATATTCATCATTGTTTTGCTGCCAAAAATAATCAACGATGCAAATAATAGTTCAAACCAAAGTGGATCTTAAATGGCTCTAAAAACTAAAGAACTAAAATACGCGTTCAATGAAGTGCAACTTGGGGACATGTTTCATTATGGACTTAACAGAGTTTTAACAGATATGCAGACAGATGTTTGCCATTTTGCTAATGAGATAAAAGATATTCACAAAGTGTTTCAGCGCTAAAGAAAGCACCTGAGGTGAAAAACGGTAACGAGTAGGAAGAAGGACGTTTGAGAGGCAAAGAGTTTCTTAAGCAGAGGAGAAGGACAAAGAAGAAGAATATTCACCAAACACTGAATGACTACATATTAGATTGCATCAACTAGTCACACCTCTAAAAGAGTGCGTCATACCGAGCGACAGGGTCCACCACACCTCCTCAGTTAAAGACCTCCTGTTACCTTTGGGGCCAATTTGACCCCCATTTAATGTTTTAATGTCTCCAAAAAAATGATTAACATTATTTGTTTTGCTTCATATTTCAAGACTTTTCCTAATTTATTGGGGACAATAAGTTTTCAATGTCCTTAACACAACATGTACACATTGGTGTTCTTTGGGGTCAATTTGACCCCCAGGCTGTTTTTCACTGTGTAAAACATATAAGTAACATCAACTTTTTAATGTATTTAAAGGGATATGTAGGTAGTCAACAAACAACAAAAAAGTACCTCACACTTAAACTTGGGAAACAATATTAATTGTAATTTTTTCTGGAGGTTTTAATTGCTATGGTCAAAAAGGGTAAAAGATGTTAGTAAATTTGAAGGTAACAGGAGGGTTAAGCCAAGAGTCCTTGCTCGGAATTGTAGGAGTTCTCTGAGAATATGGGTCCTGAACTTTAGGGAAATGAGGAAAAAATACTTCCCAACACATGGAGCAGTGGATTGAATGTTGCAGCTATAAAAACAGTCTGGTCTTTTCACTCGGTGTAAACAAGGCTTCAATGAAGAGTTAAAACAAGCCGCGTGCTACTGTGGAACCATCCGGGAATGACTAATAATCGTAAAGCTACTGAAGGGAAAACAAAATGAATGTTACGGTGTTAACGGCATGTGGGCAGCGGTGATGAGATTATTCCAACGTCACAGTCAAGTGAAAGCCTGTTTACTTTAAAGATAACCAGAATTACTGCCTCCTCAAAAAAAGTGAAACTGTAGTTTACATCTGTCTAACATGTCATCACTTCACCACGTTATCGTATGGATTATTGCAATATGGCCAACAACATGTTTGGGAGCCATTTAAGCCTTTTTTAAAAATCCCTCCAGGTGTTTCTAAGATCTTGTGTTCATGAGAAAGGGACAGGGACTGAAACCCTCTCGCCAAAATGTGGACAATGCTTTTTATTGTCGATCAAGCAGCTTAATGATCTCTGCCAATATTTAATTGAGCACATAGATAATTAGCTAGAATAGTATCAAAAATATCACAATTCTCAAGAGGTCACGGTGATGTTTAGCCTCAACAAACTAACTCTCTAAAACTCAAATTAATAATGTTTACAATTCTATTGAGCCAAGAAAAGCTGCAATGTGTCGACTTTTCAATTAATATCCTAATAACTTAATGGATATGAAAGACTGACAGTCAGGTTTCTGTTGCTCACAAAAGGGAAGAGTCGACGTCATTTCTGCTAAACAATAACTGTGACTGACTACATTTGATCAAAGTTAAATATCCAAAACAAATACACACATTTTCGGTAACGTACGTGAACACGTGTTTAAACATACGCAATCCAGTGGTGTGGCTATCATGACAATATTCTGTTGAAGTCTCGGACAGTAATGTACTTTCACGAAAGAATTTAAAACCACATGTCACATTTACAAGACGATCCACTCCCTGTTTTACCGCTAGCTTAACGCCGGTTATCGGTAAAGCTAACGAACGACTGCGTCAACAGACATGCAAATGACAGGCACAGGGTTTTATTTACAACACGTGTGCATCGTTTCAAGGTAAAAGTTAGTCTGTATATAATTAGTTCTCATTCAAATGTATGTCAGCTATAATTCGGTCTCAATGTGTCACGCTAGCTCGTTGCTAACAGCTAAGCATCCGAAGGCTTCACGTATCCATTGACGTTAGGCCTCAGCTCACTTTTAGCCTTTCTAGTCGTTTAAAACACACCACTGTGCTGCGGGAGTGACTGGGAAGTAAACACGCAAATAAATACAACCGCAAAGGTGTTCAAAGGTGTTCAAATGTGTCCAAATGTACCTTGTTGTGTTGGTTTCTAGCAGATTGCCTCCCTCTCGAGAGTTCAGTTCCGCTGTTAGGACACGTACGACAACAAAGCAACGTAAGCGTTGATTGGACGGTAAAGGGGAAGTGGGCGGGACCAATGCTGCTGTCAATCAGGATCTGTCTCAGCGGATGAGAGAGAACAGCGCCTCCTAGCGGTGGTCTGATTCACACTGGGTTCAGTCGAGATCAATACACTGCTCAGCCGCGGTAAACAAACTGGAGGTCAGGATTAACGAGCTACACCTGAGTGTTTCACAAAGCGATTTAGGAAAGGGCATTTGTCTTGTCTTTTGTCTGAAAAGGGAAATAATTTAACATCCAATAACTCGCACAACTCATGTCCACACTCAGGACCTATATTACATTACATTACATTACATGTCATTTAGCAGACGCTTTTATCCAAAGCGACTTACAATAAGTGCATTTCAACCTAGAGTACAAACTAAGAACAACAAGAATACAGAAAGTAACATTTCCTCAACATAGTCAAACTACAAAAGTACCATAATAAGAGCCATTCAAGTGCTACCAAAGTGCAAGTCTGTGATTAATCCAGATATAGTCGGAAAAGGTGCGTTTTCAGTTTTCGGCGGAAGATGTAGAGACTTTCTGCTGTCCTGATGTCAGTGGGGAGCTGGTTCCACCACTGAGGAGCCAGGACAGCAAACAGTCTGGATTTCGAGTGATTAGCTCGAGGTGACGGAGTCACAAGTCGGTTGGCTGTTGCCGAGCGGAGCGAACGTGCCGGGGTGTACGGTGTGACCATATCCCGGATGTAGACGGGGCCCGATCCGCTCAGAGCATGGTACGCCAGAACCAATGTTTTGAAGCGGATGCGGGCCGCCACCGGTAGCCAGTGAAGAGAGCGGAGGAGCGGAGTGGTGTGGGTGAATTTCGGGAGGCTGAAGACCAGTCGAGCTGCTGCATTCTGGATGAGCTGCAGAGGCCGGATGGCCAGGTGTCTTCTATATGTGACAAGTCGTCAAAAGCTAAATATGTTCTGAGCATACAGTCTGTGGTTGTGGACCTTTTTTTCTTCCAATACAGAAGGATGCAGTTACATCAACGAGACTTCTGGTTACCTTGTTTGTGAGATGTGTGTAAATGTGGATCTCACAGACAGAAGAAAACATAGAATCAAGGTAGACCATTTTATTGACATACTTTTATTCCCAAAAGTAACATAAGGCAGGAAAGCTATTATTATTCATCTTAGAGGAGCACATTAAACATTTACAGCATTAACATATAACGACAAACAACTATTAGATAGACAATATATAGTTGTTATAGCTTCTCCATGCTTTTTTTACAGAGCTGAGCCAGCTATTGTATTTTACTGAATATTACTTATCTTATAGCACATGCCTTTATTAATCTAATGTGTGTCCAGTTTTATTAAATGTGAGATTTAAAAAAAAAGAAGTATATTAATCAATGTTTTACGTTTCAGTGAGAAATTGCAGAGATTTTAATAATAATATGTTATCCAAGAGCAGCTCTTTTGACCAATAAATCAAATTTAGAGACGCTAGATAAGACAGAGTTGTGTTTTGAAAAACAACTACACATATGGTTAAAAGAAAAAGTCTATTGATACAATAATGTATAGACATAGGATATCACACCAAGCTGCTCCATGAACCAGCCCCGGGCTCGCCCTATCATTTTTAATCCACAGTAAATCTATTATCACATTTTACTCTATTGAATCCAGGTGTTTCATTGACCTTGAAAATAGTGTCTACCCTATTAAGAAATATGAATGTCTTGGAGGAACTGAAAATGTCTTTGTGCAGGTGAGCATTCCCCACTGGCGAGCTCACAGCTGCCGCTCTGCACTGTTTGCTGATAGCATCGTATCGACAGACAGCGCTGTAGCGGAAGTGTAGCATCCACACTGTTATTGGGTCAGCACGCTTGCCGTAGTTGGTACTGTTAGTGCTGTTATCACCGTTAACTACGATCCACCGGCTAATTGCCTCACCATGTTGAGAGCCGTTGAGAAATGCCCCCAATCGCTTGTTATGCACCTTCAAAGGGAAAACAACCTTAAAACTAAACATATTAAATGAGATTTCTGAATAATTTTCAGCTCAGTTTTGAGGTGAGAATTTGCACAGATTTACAGCAGAGGCCCACATGTCTAGAACACAATGAGCGTATTTGTGGCATTCAGCTTTGCAACAGGAATACTTGTTTTGTACTTGGATGACCTGAAATTCAAAGCTGAATTAAATAATAGGCTCACTCATTGTGAATGGGTACACTGTAAACATGTTTGCCTAGCTGATGCCATCAAATTGTATGTTTTAAAAATAAATTATATACTGAAATCCTACTCTATCTAAATTGTGTGCAATACCAGAATGTGTATTCTTTTTTAATTCCCCCCAATATATTTGTACCTTAATTCAACAGATTTTCAGCAATCATACCTTCAGTAAAAAATAAATAATAATCTTGTGTGCCTATATGTCGTACATCACAAGAATGACCTTACGGCCCGGGTTATGTTTTCTGTAATCTTACAGCCATTACTTCTGTGTTAACCGTAACCCTTTTTGTTTGCATAAATCATTAACCCTAACCTAGTTCCAGATCTCCCAGTTATGCAGATTTTCAGTAGTATTGTGATTCAGTTGAGCTGAATGGCATCCATCTGGCAGACCCGTTTGTAAATGTGATCACAAGGAACATCAAACCATGCCTTTGCATGGCTGTCTAAAGTGGCGCAGTCCGCTCCATGTTCCCCTCCTGACTGATGGTTATTGGGCAATGAGCTCCACTGATCCCAGTATCTGTGACAGACGAGAGAGGAGGACACATGGATTGATATGGTAAGCTATAAATAACAACTGTGAACAATTCTGACAAATGGAAAAACACACGCTCACCCCACCCAAGCCTGAGATTCACTGATGCTGTTTTTGATGTTTCGTGTCTGAGATTTTAATACAAGAATGGACATGATGCGTGTCTTACAATTCTTTGATGTTGCAACTATTATGTTATTTTATATATATGTATATATACATATATATATATACATATATATATATATATATATATATATATATATGACTTGATGTTATTTGTTGTGATGTTATTTGTTGTGATATTATTTGTTGTGAAAAACAAGGCTGGAGGGGAAGCAGCATATAGTGTCTAATGTATGTATGAATATATATATATATATATATATATATATATATATATATATATATATATTTAATACATATATAAATATATATATATATATATATATATATATATATATATATATATATATATATATATATATATATATACAAGGCCAGGTAAAACAGGCAGCTTATTTTGCTTTGGATATTTAGGTTACTCCTGGACAGTTTAATCAGTGTCATTGAAAATGAATTCAGGATGGCAACTTTAAAATAAAACATAAACAATAACAAATGTACTGGATGAAATAATAAATGAGATGGTACTTGTGTTTCAATGTGGTGTTGTCCACCCATTTCCAGTCTCCTTCCTTCTCTGTGTCTGACAGGCCGATCCAGAAGTGGTAATCAAATCCACCAATTCTCTTGGCTTCTTTTTCCAGAGCCTCCTGAAAGTAAACAAACAAACACATCGTTGACACACAGCCTTTTATAGTGCCAAACCGTAAATCCTAATCCTTAACTGTAAGACCATGTCTCAACACTTTGACAGTCAATTTTAGAAGTGAAGACAAAACTAAATGTCTTCATTTTCCAATAATGTACGAAAACACAAATTCAAACACTCACTTTCTTAATATATATTATTTTAGTTAGAAGGATTGCAGTGAACTAAACACACACCTCTAACTCTGTGAAGAGCCAATATGTAATCTTGTAAACATATACAATTAAGGCATATGAGCCCTTTCCATAGCAGACATATTGACTTGTCACAGTAAGAAAAATGATACCAATAACCTGATAATAATAATGTGTCCCAGTAGGTCATGATGACAGTGTGACACGGAGCCGATACCAGGACCCTGAAGCAGCTAATTATCAATTTCCTTATCTACAACTATTTTGAAAAGTTAAAAGGTTCGCTGTAAAAATAGTCCCTGAACTCTGTGTATACAAAGGATGATAACGTGTACTTTGTCCCGTCCCTAAAAAAAGGTGTTGCAGAGCGAAAAGGGGAAACACTCAGTCAGCCGAGCACGTTCTGTCGACACCCACACGTTCCTGAGTAAAGGTTTAGTCCTTTTCTCCACTTTATGGTTTAATCAGACAATAAAGTGGGAATCACCGCTGTGGATGGACCACGGCTGAGCGCACAGGGGTATAGACCCGAGACCTTTGTGTTTTGGTTATGTACTTCATTGTTTTGCTTAAATAATAAAATGAAGGCTCCTCAGCTTCAGAGTCCTGGTAGTGTGCATGCTGGTCCGTTGCCACGCTGTCATGGCTTACTGAGATAAAGAATATAACAGAGCTTAAAAGGCCTGTGTAGTTTATAACTTACATCTAACTTCCTGTCTTATGCCTTGGCAAAAGTAAAGAGCAGAGAAGTGACCTTGCCTTGCAAAAATGTCTTTGGATTTCCTGTCCTTACACACACACATGCACACACACACACACACACACACTCACATGCTGTTCCATGGTGTGCAGTATAGTAAGATGGCTGCCCATGTCTGCACAGCTATCTCTACTCTTCCACCAGTCCAGTTTGTCGTTGCTGAAGTGGTAACACTGACCCCCGACATGAAGCCACCCTTCTGGACACTCCCTGCACTGCTTAACTATTGATGAGATAAAGAGGCCGAGATAGGAAAGAGGACGAGGGTTAACGTTGTAGCAAGGACAGCCGGACATTAGGATTGTGTGCACGTTCGATCTCCGTCCCGCCACCTGTCTTTGAACAGCTCCTCCCCAGAGCGGCGTAGTCCTCACACAGCTGGAGGAGACGCCTCTGTGCCGAGTTCAGCTTTAGACCCAGAGATGAGGAGTCCTGGGGGGCACCTGGCAGCGGCCGGCCAATCACTGACAAGGAAGGAAGATGATGGATAGGTAGATAGATAAATAGATAGAGAGAGATATATAGAGAGATAGAAAGATAATATTTACAACACAGTCTGGTCCAAATGGCTGGACCAACATTGCCACCAACAAAAGCCCTGAAAAGAAACTTTGTATTGACTTTATAATCGTCATGCTGTTGTGTGTTCGTCACCACTGACTTCTTTCTCTTAAAACAGGAATCACCTATTTACAGTCTGAGAATCTCTGATTGTACAGCTGCTGTTTCTGGAGATAGTCGAGTTTATCTGAGTTCCCTTGCGGCTGTAAAAAGACCAAATCATTTACAATATTAACTTTTTCTGGTTTCGTATTTTTTCACATTTATGTTTCCTCGGTATATGTTGCCACTTCCCCTTTGCCTAATAAAAAATATTTATCTGATGTTTTCTAAGAAGAGGAATTGATATAATATAATTCTTTTTTTAAATGCGGTCAAAGGGACAGAAAAAATATCTCAATATTAAACTTGATAGCTGCCCTTTATAGGTTTTTTTAATGTATTAACTTTAAATAATAATAAGTCATTGTTGATAAAAACGAATGACACATATTACCTGTCACATATATTACACAGGTTACGGTGCTGCAGTGAGGTAAATGTGTTTAACACATCAATCACACAAACAATGATATACCCATGAACAATAGTACAACATTTTCCTGAAATAGATATTTATTAAATTAAATAAAGAGTCTCCCAGGATAAAGTAAAATCATTTACCAGATGATCTGGCCCACAATATTTAAACGCTGGGAATATTGGCTGATTTATCATGAAACATAATGGGTAATTTCATATTTACAAGGTAGAATTAATATTTTTTTCTGACGATATATTGAATTATAAAGTATGAGGTGTTTCTTTTTATCTTCTCTTGTTGCAAGTCATCATTTTCAGATACTAAACTTGTACTCAATAGCTTCTGTGTGTGTATGTGTGTGTGTGTGTTTGTGTGTGTGTGTATGTATGTGTGTGTGTGTGTGTGTGTGTGTGTGTGTGTGTGTGTGTGTGTGTGTACGTGTGTGATGGTAATAGATCAAGCATGTGCTTCCCCAGTGGTGTTTGTTTTAAATGAGTGTGTCCTCACAAGCACATTATCAGGCTGAGCTGCCAGAGCATGTTGGCCCGGCAGGAGAAATATTTCACAATTATGGACCTTTCTGCTTTTTCTATTACATGACCCTCACTGGACTGAGAGGAGCGCTTTATCTTTGTTATTGCCAATTATAGGTGTCCAAAAGTGCACCGAGCTGATATAAAGAGAAAATAATCAGCGAGAGAGAGCCTCACAGGGAGAGAGACGGACAGGCAGATATACATACTCAGCCTGGAGGGCAGCTGGTTCATACTTACAGAGAACAGTGAGTATGATGTTGGCGCAGATGGAGGCCAAAAAGCCAATAAGCATCAGGAGAGCCGTCCGACTCCTCAAACACTCAACGCCTCGCTTCAGTCCCTGGGAGCCTGATTAGACACAAAATGTAGAAGCGGTCTATTCACCATTTTAAATCCTGTGGTGAAGCCCAGAGTGCAGCCTTCGAGTGAAAAGAGATTGTGCAGCAGAAGTGTTTGACCACAGTTTAGCTTCATGGGCTTTACTATTCCCAAAAGATAACACATTGCTGAGCGTTAGGTGAAGTGGTCACTACTCTGTATTTTTCTCTCTCTCAAACACAAAGATGCATCTCCATGTCGACATTCAGCAGCAGCAAAGTATTCAGATCCTGTGTGATGTAGAAGTAGCAAAGCCACTCTGTAAACAAACTGTAATGAGTTAGGAGAACCACCTATGACATTGAAAGACTGCTTACTAATGGATTAGTCATCAGTAGTTTAATATATGATAGTGTAACAACGATAAAGCCCATGTCGCCTGCTTTTTGAGAACTTCTACTTTTATACTTTCAGAACATTCATAAAACATAAACAGCACATTCCTTGAGTTGAATGGAAGACTTCCAATTCAAAGCTGATGTTTTCCCATACACAGGTATTGCTACTTTAACTTTAGTAAATACTCTAAATAAAATCTATCACCGTTGTTATTGAGTGCAATAAGTATACAATGTTCCTATGAAATGTCGTCAAGTGAAGCAGGCTTTACTCTATGAAGAATAAAAGTATTTCAGTATGTTCCCAGTACTTAAGTATTGATAGTTATGTGTACATGATATTTCCCCACTGGCTTTTACTAAATCTTTCAGTATCATTGTCACATAAACACACAATACCGTTGTTGTGTTGGCTGATGAGCCGGCTCCCTCCAGGGGTCGGCTCCTCCGTGAACTCCTGCAGGTTCCTGTAGTTTTCTCTCTCCTCCATGGCTCTGGTGCCCTGGTTAACACTCTGTCTCTCTTCGTACTCTTCTGCACCTCCTCCTGTCCTTAAAGGCTTTGGTAGCTCCTCTCCCGAGCGGCAATATTTCTCCTCGAGTTAATAATCGCTGATTCTGGACGTGGGCGTGACTCAGAACAGAAATACTTTTTGGGGAAAAAAACATTGAGTGCAGGCTTCAATCCCAGACGGTCACAAGGCTGTGATGGGAGCTACGTGCGCGCTGAAAAGAAAATAAGGCTGAACTCTGACTCAAGTAGAAAGTCCAAAGATTCACAAGAATGTGAGGTGATTGTGCAACCACACATGTTTTAGGTTAGAATTCACTAAAAACAAAAAAGGACAACATAATCCTCCTCTGCTTTAATTAGTGTGGTTTAAAAAACAAAACTTCACGAAGAAGAATAGCTGACAATGGCTGGAGCAATTAGGTGCCAAGAAAAAAAAGATAAATGGGACATTTACCCCCCCCCCCAAAAAAGAAACATAAACAGAGTGGGCATCTGGTCTGTGTGTGTGTGTGTGTGTGTGTGTGTGTGTGTGTGTGTGTGTGTGTGTGTTTGGGTCTGTGTGTGTGTGGTGTAGAGGTGATATTGTTGCAGCTGCTCTACTAACGAAGAGTATACAAATAATTCACAGAAACACACGTCCACACACTGCGCTGATTAATGCTGAGTCATATTTTTTATACCTCCATCTTTGCCAATTCTTAAAAAAACGTATTAGTCTTTGTTCACGTAACGGAATATGCATGCCAGAGCTCCACCGGGAAATGTTTGTTTAATCCGCTCCCCTCTGGCAGGTCAAGATATTTCACCATCAAAGTTTACATGTTCTGGTAAATCATGACATCATCTCCAGTCCGTAGTTCTGCTCGATAAAACACACAGAGAGCAGAGAGAGGAAGTGAAAGTGTTCAACATCCTAAGAGCAATAGAAGGAAAGGAATCTAGTTTAGGGAGTTTTGCTGCTGTGTCCTTTTCTAAAAAGGCGTATTTCTGACATGGCAGTTTGAATTACTCACAAGGGTCTAGACCTGCTCTATGGGCCCCCACTTTGACCTGCTCTATGGGCCCCCACTTTGACCTGCTCTATGGGCCCCCACTTTGACCTGCTCTATTGGCCCCACCTTGACCTGCTCTATGGGCCCCACCTTGACCTGCTCTATGGGCCCCCACTTTGACCTGCTCTATGGGCCCCCACTTTGACCTGCTCTATTGGCCCCACTTTGACCTGCTCTATGGGCCCCCACTTTGACCTGCTCTATGGGCCCCCCCTTGACCTGCTCTATGGCCCCCACCTTGACCTGCTCTATGGGCCCCCACCTTGACCTGCTCTATGGGCCCCCACCTTGCAGTCCTCAGTACAGCCGTACTGCTTGTTATTTTTAAGCCCCTAGTGTGCACATATATGTGGATCTGCATTTACCATAATGTGTTGTATGCTTGTGGTGTGTTCAGGCACCGTGGGCATCAGAGGCCACCCTGTCCTCTATGTTCTCTTCGGGCTGTTGCTTGGAGCCTCCTCTCCAGCTGCAGGCCCTCCAGAGGAAGAGGAGTCCTTTCTGAAGATGAAACTAAGCGTGTAGATGAATCGAGACAGACTCCTGGGTAATCAATTCTCCAACCTGGCAACCAGCTGCTCAGCTCCAGGTTCGGCACTTTTCCTCTTTCAGGCTCCTGCAGATGCATGTGGACAATCCCACATGCATTCCCTTTAGTCCAGCAGACTTTGTTTGTTGAAGTAACACAAGCTCTCTCTCTCCCACAGCGATCAAGTGTTGGCTTCACGTAGCGGATCAATGCCTCTTCATCAGCACTGGCAGGGATGAAGGTTTAATAGTACCCATTAGTGTGCAGAGATGGTATCTTGCCATCTTAAATGCCAAAGAACGGCAAATAAGAGTTTGTGTGTACGTTTTGTTCTCTGCATTTTAATATATTTGCTGTAAAATCAATTTGGTTTAAATATCTATAGCGTCAGGTTGAAGGGTTGACAATGAATACAATGGAGTTAAAAACATAATCCTATTATTTCATGTATTTAGTCATAAACCAACATATTGGACAACTTGTACATTTTACCTGATGATGTACAAAATAAAACATGAAGGAATCACTGTTAATTGAGACTGATTGTGCTTCCAATTATTGTCTATACATTTCAGGTGTGTGTGTCATGTGACCACGGTCTATATAGGCTGATGCACCTGCAGATAATAAAGTGTTTGAGTACCATTCTTACAAACTTGCATCCAGTGATTTTGTCCTCCCAAGTTTATATATGTTGAGTCGATACATGCAGTCAAGCTCAGTTTAACAATCACTAAAGTCACTAGAACAATCGGTTGAATAAATGTGGCACACACAGTCTCATGTTAGTGCTGAAAGAAAAAGTCAAGGGGTCAATTCAGTAGGATTCATCCTCTGGGGACCATGAGTGTCAAAATCGGGCTTATTCCAACAAAATACAATACCTGATTGAAAAACGACTTAGTTTTTAAATGTTATATGTTCTAGTTCACTTTTTGAGACAAGGTCTAATGGATATTTAGTTGTTATTGTGAGTTATTAAAGGTAATTCAATTAGATTTAAGGGTATTATCATTAGCAGCAACGATTCCTTCTCATGAATGGACATGCTCATTATTGAACATGCCCCGTAAATAAAGTAATAAACACTCATTTAAACACAGCCGTGTTTTCTCAAAAATTGCGAAGGTTTGCATATCAATACTAAACAAAGTGTAGCTCCACTACCACAAAGGGATTTGAATAATTGTTGTTGTAATAAAAGTAAACACTTGTGAGAATACTCCCGTTGTATAAGTATCATCTTATATGTTACAGGATAAGATTAAATGAAGATAGTACACAGCACAAAGTAAAACGCTTTAGGTTATTATGATTATCTTCTCAAAATTATAGCACACTATATGAACAGTTTCCCTGCAGAGTTTGATTTTGAAAAAGAGGAAGCAGAACTAAATGAGAGCCTTGTTAGTAAAGAAAGTTCAGACGAGGTCTCCAAAATGGGCATTTGGGCACATTCGAGTTGTCGCATGTACCAGACTATTTATCTCACTTTTAGATCACTAATGGGGTTCAACACATGCAAATACATTATACAAAAAGAAGTTAGACATTTTAAATTGTAATTTTAATTAACCAGACAATCTATATTTAACTTTTAAAAACCCCACAAAACAACTGAATGTAACACCCCCTTTCTGTTTCTCCTGTGTTCCGTGTCTCTTATGTCTCCTCTGCCTCCTCTGTGTCTTAATTGTTTAATTACCTGCACCTGCCCTCAGCCACTCTTGTCTCGTTACTGTCTGATGTCATACACCTGTTTCACCCCTTATATATTGTGTCAGTCTTTCCCTTGTCTCCTGTCGGTTTGTTGTCTATGGTTGTCTCTCGTTCCTGTCCTGTTCCTGGTTCTACCTGCCTGCCTGTCCGTCCGTCCGTCCGGAACCTGGATTTTCTGCCTACCCCTTTTAGACCTTGTTTTTTGTGAACCGTTTTTGGCTCATTAAAGAGTGCCTTTTTGTTATTTCATATTGTTATTTCAGCCTGTCTTTCTGCTCATGAGCCTCACCCCTTCAAAAAGCCGTGTCACTGAATGTTGAATCTAAATGGAACATATTTTATTTGAACAAACTGTACACACTTCTAACAATTAGAAATGGAAAAAAAACCTAACTATTTACACAATTCTCTATTATGCCTGTACAATCTGTACAAATCCCTGGAGTTACTAATGTGCGTTGGTGATACATTTTTACAAAAGCAAAACTGATGGGTTGTGTTTGGAGCATTTGAAAATGGCTTTCTAATTGTTAGCTCATGTTGTGCTGTTTATTTTGACATGGAACAACATCATTATATTGTTTTGTGATTATCTTCCTAGTTATAACTGGTTAAAATACACAAAACCACAGCCACCTTGTGGGCGACACCAGTCTGTATAAAAAAAACTAACCAGGTCTGTCAGTGCATGAATATAATAAAGCTTCATAAAAATGACATTACATGTTGAGAAACAATGTTGTTTAATATATCACAATATGTGTACAACTGTAAACCCCTTTTTAAGCTGAACTGGATATTGTTTTCCACTTTCAGACCTTCAATGACACAACTAAGAGAGTTTCACAGTTTAGTGGCTATGACAGGAGATCCATCATATCTGGACATAAATCCAATAGGTTGTGACGTCCTCTTGAAAAATGTCTCTGTGGGAGATTTGATGTTCTGTGGAATCCTTTTGGTTTGGGGCTGAAACAGAATAAAAAAATCACAGGTTTCTTTTTTTGAGTTATGGAAAGAGACAGAGCGAGACAAAGCAAATTGCAGATGTTGATTTTATTCAAATGTATTTCTTCATAAAGCTCCTAGTGGCAAATGTTTCAGGGCTGATGACTGAATGTGCATCTTGTTTCACGAGTCCAGGAAATAACATTGGCAGAGTTGTTTCACGAGTCCAGGAAATAACATTGGCAGAGTTGACGCCTGAGGTGTGTCATCTTCCGCTCATGTCATCAGCAGAGAGAGAGAGAGAGGGAGAGAGAGAGAGAGAGAGAGCTGTTAATGCGACATTAAAGGAATGTGAATGGTTTGACTCGTCTGCACCGGTAGAGAATGAGTACCAGGATGAGCAGGAGCATCACGATGACACTACACATGACCGCCGGCATCCACAATCCCCCTCTGAGTTCTGTGTGCAGCAGAATCAGAGAAGCATCAACCAGCATAGAGTCGACACAGAGCACATCATCATTTGGGAGTTTTCCTGATCCGATGTGAGGTTCTGGGACAGGGATGTCTTTATGTACAGATTGTAAAGCACTCCGAGACAAATTTGTAATTTGTGAAAATGGGCTATACAAATACAACTGAAACTGAATCATGGAAAGTGTCTGTCGTAAAAGAGATTGTGGCCACGAGGTCATAACCATCTCATGTTTCCTGCTCCCTTTTCACTTCCTGCGCTCACCGACCTTCAGCATCATCTCGGCCGACTTCAGCCGTGAGTCGCTCTGCCGCGGCTCACATCTCCACTTTCCGCCAACTCCTGCCCCCACTTCCGGGATGGTGAGACGGTGAGACGGGGGTCAGATGTCGGAGACGACAGGGACGAGCGTTCAGGCGGAAACCATTTCAGTTATAGGTTGGAGGTCAGCGGGTAGCCGAGGCCGCGCGTCAGGTTGAGCTGCTGGCCAGAAATGAAATGTGTTCCCGGAGAGGAGAGGACTGAAGAGACAGAAAGAGAAGAAAAAAAAAATCACGAGTGTGAGAAGACTTGGCAGGCTATAAAAAGCATGTGCTCTCCTTTCCTCTACATTAACTATCTGAATCTCACTCAGCATCTGTTGCTGCAGCCTGCCAGCCCAACCTGCCAAGCTGAGAGGGTTCAAACTGAGAGGGTTCAAATAAGAACAGAAACAGCAAAACGTGATGACACCAATGTGAAAAACGTGCAAGCATCGAATAAACGAAAAACAAATTCAATGTAGTCTGGTGGACGGTGGTAGTGGCAAAATTGGAGAGAACCACACAACTTGCAGCAGGTAGTTTCAATGTTTCCGGTTAAATAATAGCTCAAATAAAAATTAGCATTTTTTGTTTTACACCATAAATCCTCAGAACACAGAGTCCAATTAAAATGCATTGTGTTATCACACTCTAACGGTGGAGGAAAAGCTTGTTGCACTCCATAAAAACAAGTGGAGCTAGACAAGTGTATTAGCCACTGAATTAAAAATGTCACACCGGGGACACTTCCAGAACAAACTGCAGCGGGGGGATGAAAACGTGTGCACGGTACAACGGAGCAGAGGCAGCGAGGAGATGAAGAAACGACTGTCTCCGACAAGGATGACAATTAAAAAGGAAAAAATAAACGGGACATCAAGAGGATAAATTAGGACACGGCGATAACAAAAGAAATACACATACTTTGATGGATGTGAATGCATCACAGAGCTGAGCTGGTGCAAAGCAAGTCATGCTGACTTACTCTGCAGCACCTTTACTGGACAGTCCTGTTCAGAGTCACACCACCTTTAACTCAAGAGCCTCTGTGGACTCAGCTGGGTCAGGGACAAAGTACCAGTGAACCTCTTGGATGTCCTTCACTTTGATTTGTTCCCATGAGATGTGAGCACCAAGGGAACAGGGCGCGGGGAGAAGCCGGGATTCAGACGTATATTGTGGCTGTAAAAGGGTCTTAATAGGAATAAAGAGAGATGGCAAGTTATCTTCAAGCCGAGGGCACATTACTGTGAAACAAATGCATGTGTATACACACAGTAACTCACCCGAAACCGTAACAGAGACTCTGGCTGTGGTCAAATCCTTATCATCACACTCACTGTGATGATACGAGTCCTCTGGCCGTTCTCTTGGCCATGGCTCTTTCAGTGAGGGGACAGGGGTCCTCGACTTTCTGCCATTTCCATTCATGAGGGAGGCAGCCGCTGTACCTCTGGGTCCAAGAATCTGAGCCGGACAAAGACAGCGACTCCCGGAAAAGATCACGTGATAAAAGGTTTCTCTTTTTCCTAATCCAGTAGGTCATTTAATATTTTGACCTCTATGTGATTTGACATCTACATCAAGTAAACAAAGAAATGTAAATACATCAGCAGTTGGGTAAAAACCTCCCCAAGATGTTCTCGAGTGGAGAGGGTCCTTCTTGTTTAGCTTAACTACCACGTTTATAAGTTTGTCCTTTAAAAAGTTGAAAGATTGTAGAGCTTGACAAGTTGAACCCACAACATGAAAACATGAAACAATAAAAAAATTAAAGAACACAGTTTATAAAAACAAAGACTAGATTTCATCAAATGATATCTGCCCATGGATTAAGTTGACAACTGCATACATTATTAATGTAAACTTTTAATGTAAATCCTTTTAAATGACAATGTAGCACTGAGCTGATCATGTCACATTATTCTAACTCTTACCGCTGAGTTAGAGTAGTTTATACGTATAAAGGAAGGAAGCAGCATGGTGTGTTTAAAGGGAAAAGTCCCAAAGTCCTTTTGTTGGATGTCTTGATGATCAGTGCATCGTCAGATAAGGACAGCCGGTCTCTTCAGTGTTCATCTGCCACGGAGGATTTAAATGGTTGTTACTGTCAAAAGCACCCTTAATTGTTGAATTATAGCTCATTGCACTGTTCACCTGTAGCGGTCCACTTTCAGCCAAAATAATTGCAGCAGGCCAGTTCATGGCCATCCTCTCTATTAAATATCCAGTAGACATATAAATGGTGTAAATTAATACCCCCCGGAGGCTGAAGGGTCGCCGTTTCTCCCACCAGAGCATATATCATCTCCGCTGCCCTTAAGAGAGAAAGAAGGATGTTATTTGTTGCTGCACAAAAACCAACAACCCTCAAGTCAAAATGTATAAATCATCTGCAGCCTCACCTGCTATCGACATGAGCCAGGAGGAGGACAGCGGAGGGAATTACGTTCCTCTTTCAGTCACACTGAAGACAAGGGTAGAAAAATACAGATATACATATAAATCCTGAACAATGATAATAATAATACATTATAGATGTATTGCGACATTCCTTTATCCTTCATACAATGCAGTTCAAAGTAGCTTAATCAAAAGAAAATGTTTTTACGCGTGATTAATGTTAAAATGTATTTTAAGGGAAGTGCAGTGCCGTTGTAAAGACGTTTGAGTGGATGTGATCGGCTCTCCTTTGCACACGTCTTGGTTTCTAGTCCAGTTCTAAGAACATTGCAATAGTGAATACCAGAGAGGCCAAAGCATGGATCGAGATGTGATCTGACTTTTTAAATATTTCTGAGATGGAACTTTTCTGTCACAGGAGTATTAGGGTGGACCCAAATGCACGACTCAGGAAACAGAACTGGAAAGTAATCTACTCTCTCAAAGTCCCAGCAGGAACAAAACAGACGGGAAAAGATGAACACACTAGGTAACGCTGGAGAGCTTGGTCACGAAGAACACAAAACAATCTGGCAGAGTACAAGTGGAAGTGAGGGAGCTAAAGAGTGAGGGACTAATGAGGGAATGGGCTGCAGGTGAGACGGGCTTGAGGACCAGGTGAAGGTAATGAGGAACTAACGAGGTGATCAGAGGCAGGTGAAGGGAGCTGGACTGACGAGATGGGAAGCAGGATCTGGAATGACATGATAGTTAGACAGGATGAAAACAACTAATAAAAAAGGAAGGTATGGAGCTAAACTGTTACAATTTCAGAGAATTTAAGTGTAACAACACCCGAGCCGAGTAAAGGCTGCAGGGCCTGGATGCATTTGTGTGCCGTTCACCTAGCTATGAAATTTCTCACCATGTTGTTAAATAATTGAGAAGAATATAGAGGATGTACAGTGGAAAGAGTGGACCAAGTACAGAGAAATGTGGAACACTATGTTAATATTATCCCAGAAGAGGCTTTTTAACTGTTTATAATTAATAGGGAAATGTATGGTATTATGCTCTTGATGCCCTTATTAGTTAAATGTTGACCGTTTATTGGCATGGGAACACATGTGCCGCTACTGATAAGGAAGTGAAAGAATGTGAGTCAGCATATACAGAAGAACAGGTCACAGCCTTGACCTGTTCCTCTTTTCACTGATGTGTGTGTGTAAACATTTCAATAAAAAGCTGAAGCAAAGGGAGTTTGTTGGAATGTCGACACTGCCGCGAGCTGTGCGGCTGAGCTTCCCCTTGACAGATTGAACCATGATGTTTTTTAGTTGACACAGCACCAGTGCAGTGCCTATAGAGTTGAACTTTCCTTCATACAAACTAATAACTTGTTTCAAGGTTTAAATTATGGATAGAAAATAAATCAATATATAATGAATCAATACATGAATAAATACACAGAAATAAAAAAGCAGTTTTAATGACGTTATTGGTAGATTTGGAAGTAAATATTTCGAAAGGTAACTGAATCTGTGAGAGACATACTATAATACTATCTCACTATGTGTTATTATTTAAGTGTCTCTACTTTTGCTGCAAAGAGAATTCATTCAGCAGGAAGCAAAGTTTGGTTTGAGGAGGTCTCAAATTTAGAGAGATTTGAGGGGATAAAAGAAAAAAAGTTGAGAGAGTTGAGAGTAGGCGCCTGTGGTGGGTTTCTGAATGAGAAGAGAGGGAAGAGAGACTTGTGGGGGGCCTTGATTTAGTTAAGATTCTTTTCCCAATCCTCCCTCTCTGCCTCTCACACTCCCTCTCTTCCTCCATTGTTCCACAAAAGACGAGACAGATCTCTTCACGCTCAAAAAGAGAAAATAAATGAGAGCACAGCCCCAGCAGCACACCTCCACTGTGGTTCAAAGGCGTTCCTCGCTCATGTCTCTCTTTCTTCCCCTCCCCTTTGATACCTCTATGGTTTGTACAACATATATGATTGTGCAAAACCTATTATCAAAGGCTTTTACTGTTGCTTTTATATTGATTTAACCTTTTGAAATAAAACACATACGTTAAGAGATCAGCTCAGAATAAATCAAAACTATAAATAAATGTGTATATTTGATTGAAGGACTGTGAATGTAGCAAATAAAATAAAATCTCACTTCCAAATCAATGCAGATTTATTAATTTCATTAATGTTTATTAGGTGTTATGACTCAAGATTAAATAAATCATGTTGTATAAATAAGTAAGTAGATACGGTGCACGCTGGCTTCTAATTTGCACTTGTCTAAAATGTAAGAAAAACTCATACAATTATATTTAATAAGAATGAGAACACAATTGGCTTGATTCCAACATGAGTTACTATTTTCCTCTCATTAAAACACTATTTCCTTGAAGGTTTTTATTTGATGTTGACAAATATTTGTGTGGTATAAAACATCAAAGTTTGAGCTCCCTGGATGTTTTGGGGACAAGGAGTCAAGAGGTCAAGAGGTCAAGGCGCCAGCCATGAAAGCAGAGTCCCCAGTGTGTGTCCTTGTCGCATGTCATTTCCATTGTTTCCTGTCATCTCTCTTCGGTTCGCACTTCAATAAATGCATCAAATGCACCAAAGATCACTACAAAGTCTCTTTGTCTTATTATTAGAGGCAAACAATCTCTGCAAATCTTTAATGTCCCGTGAAAATGAGTTGTAGCCTTCGACATAAAGGTATCAGGATGAATATTTTAATGTATGAAGGTCACATTTTACGTCACTCATACCAGCACAGACGGTTATAAAAGTCTTTTATGGCTTTCAAATATTACGATCAGCTGTCTGAGGCCTCGCATGTCAAATGGCAGTCAGTCACCTGAAGAAAAGCAACATTAAACAATCTGCGGTGATGAGAGCCCAAAAGAAACGACTCGAAGCAAAAGGTGTACGTAGGTTTTATTTATTATAAATGAGGTCAGACTTTGTAAAATAGTTAGTAAAAGGGAGACTGAGCGATATTGGGATGGAGGGTCTTCAAACCATGGGGGGAAGAGAGCATCAAAAGGAAAAGGACAGGTAGGACCACGGTGTACTTTATTGACTCAAGTGCATCTGCTTTTCACTGAACTGAATGTAACATCTTTTTGAAATGTTAATTCCAAAAAAATGGAGGTACACAAATCGCCGTTAATGGCTCTCAACATGTTTGGTTTATATTGTTTTATTCAAATGTCTTTTAAATGTGATAGTTTATGTTTCTAATCTGCAAATTGTGCACACAGTTTTTAAATTTCCATAAAAGATGAAGCAAGAAATAATAAATATACTAAATACAACAACAAACTATTTGAGCTGCTAAGTTTGTTGGATCAGATTAATTATTTTCATCTTTAATATTCTAATATTTCTATCAGTTGTACTTTGATTATCGGTGTCTGCATTTGAAAAATGCATCTTGCCACTTTAACTAGATGAATATAAAACCCTGTGTGCTCTTTCGGGCCCGCCGGGCACGATAACACCTATCAGGTTCTGTGTTCTATGTTCTGTGTTCTGTGATCTGTGTTCTGTGATCTGTGCTCTGTGCTCTGTATTCTATGTTCTATGTTGTGTGTTGTGTGTTCTGTGTTCTGTGATCTGGGATCTGTGTTCTGTGATCTGTGTTCTGTGTTCTGTGTTCTCTGTTCTCTGTTCTGGGATCTGGGATCTGTGTTCTGTGTTCTGTGTTAATGTGTTCTGTGTTCTCTGTTCTGTCTTGTGGAGTCAGACATAATGAATATTTATCAGACACACTCTCTTCTTCAGTGCCGTTGCACCTCCCTCATCACCGATTTGTCTAGAAATAAAACACAGTCATCAAAAGAAGCCAGAATCAGAATAATGATCTCTGATTGGCTGAAAGATCTCTAAAGACAGTAGACAGCAGTAACTAATCATTTAATGTGTACAAATTGTAGATGCTTTGTACTAAATCCTATCATATATTGTATAATGTGGGGTAATGGTGCCATATATTAATCAGTAAATGATGTATTCATGATATTCTTTGTTCCTTTTTACTTTTTATTTTGTTCAACAGAAAAACAAACAACTCATCTTAATTGGCTACATTTGCTTTTGAGTTGCTGCCTGATAACAATATCCAGGGACTTATTATCTATCTTTAGCATGTTCTAAATAGCACATGGGCAACTTACGACCCAATTTATTATAATTGCTCAGTTAATTTTCACCATGTCATATAATTGTACTGATACATAATTAGTTTAGCTGAATTCAAGCCATGCAGTGCTGAACCAATCTTCACAAAAGCAGCTGAAAATGAAAAAGTAATGAGACAGATAAAGAGCTGCGAGCAGTAAAATCTTGTGAGGGAAACTGTCTCCCTGGGATGGCTGTTGAGAGAAATGTGATCATATGATTTTATTACATACATATAAAACATAAATACAAAAAATCCTGGAAATACACATTTCATCTTCTCTGTAAACAGTGTTCTCCTTGTGATATTTTACACTTTGAGCTTCCACCAATCTTATTTTCTATGAAAATGTTCTTTGATGAATCACTTTACAGTAACTTTGATAACACTTTGGATATCTTTTATAAAAACGGGAACATGCTACTGTGTGAAAACTGGAAGCTTTTAGTCTTCAAACATGAACAGGAGATGGAGTGCTGTAAGAGTTAAATATATTCTAGTGGGTGATTTGTCTTCCAAACAAAAAGACTCGAGAACATAATGTCTCTGCCAAAATAGTCAAACTGCTCTTACGGAAGTGAAAACACTGAAGCAATTTATTTTTCCATCGCGATTTGATAACCTGACATGTAAACTGTATTTTCTGCCTGGAGCGCTCCATTGATGATATATCACACATCCAATTCAAATCCAAAACACTATTATTGGCAGCAACTTTATGTGCATAATTTTAGAAAACATTTGGGTCCAAAATATGTATTCAATATGTTGAATGTTTAATCATAAAAAAGAAATTGACTGGAATATAATTAAAGGTTAGAACAAGATCCTGTCAAACGGTCCGCACGGCGGGAAGAGATGAAGGGATCAGACTGAGTGTGTTCATGTGATCAAGTTGTTGCTTTCTATTGCGATGACTAATATTAAATGATCGTAAACAAGCCAATCAGAATCCGGGGTCTTAATAACAAACACGTAAATGCAAAGTGCAGGTGCAGCTCTGTGATAACCTATATCCCTTAATGTCTCTAAATAAATACTAAATAAATATAGTCCTGTACTTACTGAGGATTGATTAGTTATTTGTATATATGTGTTTTTCTTTTCTAACAGAATGAGTGCAGTTCATTTTAAAGTAGATAAAATCTGTTTCAGTTCACATTACACCAAATAATATGATGTATTTTCGTGACATGAAGGAAAACAACTGTCCAGTGGGAATTTCAGATTCCGCTATGCATGACAAGTTGTTGTTATACTTTTGAGGTGAATGTACACCTGTGCAGGAGCCGAGCTGCTGCCCGCCTCCTCTCCTCTCCTCTCCTCTCCTCTCCTCTCCTCTCCTCTCCTCTCCTCTCCTCTCCTCTCCTAACCTCCTGTAGAGTCTTGTCTGCTCTCAATACTCATTAATATGACATCTGTGGCTTTGTTGTTTTTCTCGAACAGCTTATCGGAGTCCTCACTGAAGTGATGCACACAAGTGCAACAATTGTTACTGTAACAATGTCGCTTCACAGCTGCACTGAGTAGAAAGAAATCCTCTCGTGAACATTTATACATATAAAACCGAGGTTTTTGAAAAAGTGACTGAATATAAATTAAACTGGAACGGCCCTAACAGTCGGCGTTAGTTTATTTTTCTTCATTTAAAAAAAGCTAATTTTTTTAATGCTAAACTTGATAAGTATTAATAAATATGTGTGCTAAATGAGGCACAATAAAATACAGATAGCCTGAAGGCGTCAAGGTTTAAGATTTATTTCAGTATAACATTTCTTGTGCCGTATTGACACATGCATCAGCATCCTCACAGATATAAATGTGCCCTGGAGCTGGAGCTGCAGAAACACAGTGCTGAGGGGGTTCAGAGGCAGGAACCACAACCAGGACAAAGCCACATCTCACACACGTCTCATGAGTCTCTCTGATGTCTGCCTGCCTCGCTGCTGCCTCCATGAAGAGCTCACACACCTGCTCCGGTTGCCTCTGAGCTTGAAATGAAACAAGCCTTTTGTTTGCTCCTGAGAACGAAGCCCTGCAAGTCATGGCTGCCGTACAGACTCAGAGACATCGACTTCTAAGGCCCGCCGTGTTTACTCGCGGAGCATCTGGACATAAATGTGACGCTTTCTCAGTGGACGCATGAAAAAAAAAAGCGAGGACTACCTCATTAGTCGCACATCTAACGAGGGCGCGTGGCACACATCGTTTCATTACTGAAGGAGAAAAAGACTAAAAGTGTGGGCCACAAGCCAGAAGGAAGCGGTGATTCACTTTATTTCATATACATCTCTGTGTTTCTTCATCCTCTATTCACACCCTCTGAGGATTTACTTCACCGTGCAAACTCTATTTACTGTCTGATTTGTTTTTTGTGTGTTTTATAACCATTTCGAGTCGGAGGAATGGAACGTAACCAAAACACTGGAGGATGTCTGAAGCCCTGCATATACAGGAAGGCACTAGAGTGTGCTGCATGTTCTGATGTTCCAGAAACCAACACAATGTCAGTGGGAAAGAGGTTGAGAATCAGAAACAAGAGACATTCTGCTCCGTGTGAGAGAACCTCATTCAAGCTTCTTTGAAACTTCTGATTTGTGGAGCAGCAGCTGTGTCTCCCACTCACCACTTTGCCACCATCGTTCCTACACGTTGATGGTTATCTCTGTGTGTTACTGTAATGTTCGGGGGCAGCTGCATCGCCTGATCGGAATCGAAAAAAAATTGGATAATAGGAACATGTATGTTGTTGTAAAGTCAAGTCTCGTTCCAAATAAATTACAACTGTATTAGTTTTACGGCTATTGTTTCTTCTTCAGTGTTCGATTGGATGAAAGCAGAAGTTTTGTTTTAAGTTACAGTTATTAAAAAACACCTCCATCAAGCTCTCATTGTTTACAGTTTGATTATTGAGTGTCTTGTTTTTTTATTACATCTATATAATATTCTGTATTCCACATTAAATATGTGGACTGCAACAAGCACACGTGTATCAACTGTGTACACCACATTTCTTAAGGAAAAAATTAGACTAAATTAGTTGCAAATAAATTAATTAGATAGATGTCAGTCACAGCTTCTGAAAAACAGTGAACCATTTCAAATATCTTTAAATAGCTTTATGAGTTTTAAAGCCGCAACAATCATTGCTCTTGTTTGAAAGTTTATGGCCTCAAAGTCGGTTCCTTAGCAACAGCTGACAGGAACAACGTCAACTATATCTCCTAGTTTATTGCTTTTTATATTTATATTTTTATATATGTGATTTCTCCCATAATAATTATTTTCAGTACCACTTGAGTTCAGCAGCGCATGGTTTTCAAAATCAACAAAATGTCGCCACCGATGTTGCATAAGTCCTGAACTTTACACTTTACAGGAACTGAATAACAAAGACTTCTATTTCAGGAGTTTCTGATTTGAGAATTTGTAATCGTTCCTGTTGAACATTACAACACAAAGAGGATCATCAGGGTACAATGAACACATCGGGGCTGACACATTAAAATAATTATTAAAGGCTAATGATAAAACAAGCCAATCGTGCAGCATCGTTTACTCGATCCAAGTCATCTGTGATCAGATTAATATCCCGAGACGCTCAGCCAGAACGTTAGAGATATTCTGGCTCATTGTTTTCTTCTAATTATTTGAGATCATTTGTTTCAGTTTGAGCCAAATTACAAACAAGATAGAGGAAACCAAACCAAGACAACACAAAACAATCAGGAAAGACAAATGGTTTAACAATGTGGCACAGCGCTGCACCTCACAGCCTGTTGCTCCTGTCAGCCAGAGGGCAGCCAGATGGCACCCAGAGGTCAGCCAGATCGCACCCAGAGGTCAGCCAGAGGGCAACCAGAGGGCACCCAGAGGACCGCCATGGAGTAGCCAGAGGTTAGTCATTAGGTCAGCCATGAGGGAAGCCAGAGGTCAGCCAGAGGGCAACCAGAGGTCAGCCAGAGGGCGGTGCTAGCCAGGATGGGGAGACACACTTCTTACCTTGAAGACAAACATGTTACTTTGCTGACTTGTGCTTTTTCTCCAACAATCTGCCTTAAATCAGCATTTAAAACAAAAAAACCCAAGTAGAATCCTGATTATATGTGTGTACAGTGTGTTTAGTACTCACATGTGATGCTCTCAGGGCTGTGATGCATTGAGCTCTGACATTAGCTAGACTGCATGCACAGCAGGTGGCTCACACAAATATACACACACACACACACACTCTCTCTCTCTCTGTCTCTTTCTCTCTCTCTCTCTTCTTCTCTCTCACACACAGGAAGTAAGACACCACTACAATCCCATTCTTTCTGTTGTGTACTAAATGGATTACAAAGATTTGGGTTCACAAAGTCTCACTTACACAAACACACATGAACAAATTCACACACACACACACACACACACACACACACACACACACACACACACACAAACAATGTAAGCAGTGTAGAGGTTTTGGAAAGATTAATGTTACAACAAATATAATTCCTGAACTCATAAAAGTCAACATATATGTTCTCACTCTTGCAATAAATAAATACAAACAAATGTATTGTATGTTTGTGTTGAGTGCCGTTGGTGGTCTTGTGTTACTGTGTGTTCAGGTGTTTACTGTGATTGCTAAGACACATTTCTTGAAACGGTCACCCATTTTCTCAAAACTGTAAACACAAAAGCTCATCTTCAAGCTCTATTTACAAAACCTCTGAATCCTCTTGACAAATGAAACGTTCGCCTCAAAACAGTTTTACCTCAAACACTGCTCTCAAATCATAAACGATGTGATCAAAATAATATACACTATCAAGCAGTCAGTAAACAATACACCAATAAAAAGAAAACACATTGTTCAAAACATATCGTTCTCAGGGAGAAGTAGATTTTTTATCTCAAAACAAATTTCATGTGAACGAAAACATGTTCAATGACAGTAGCTAAAAATTGATCAGAAATTACTACTATTATTTTGTTCTTGCTTCTCCTTGTACCCCTATTTTTATAATCTGTACCGTATATCTCACAAACGATTATTGTTCTTTGTTGATATGAACCTGAAACTAGTACACTAAAAAAAAAACGATTCAAGCCCTTCTTAGAGGTAACTCAATTAAATATTATTTTAAACATTGAAATAAATCAATTACAAAATGAAGATATTTATATTTCATGGGTGTAACACAAAATGTAGGAATACTTTCATTTATTAGATGTATTTAGGTTGCACTCACAAAAACGATTCGAGTCTTCTTAGAGGTGACTCAATTAAATATTGTTTGATACATTGAAATAAATCAATTACAAGAAGAATATATTTATATTTAATGTGTGTAACTCAAAATGTAGGAATACTTTCATTTATTAGATTTATTTAGGTTCCACTCACAAAAAACGATCCAAGTCTTCTTATAGGTGACTCAATTAAATATTGTTTAATACATTGAAATAAATTAATTACAAAATGAAGATATTTATATTTAATTGATGTAACACAAAATATAGGAATTCTTTCATTTATTAGATTTATTTAGGTTAGATGGTGTGCATATCAACTCAAAATTAATGTGTTTAATTTGTGCATGGGCCAGCTGAAAATCGGTTGTTTTCACAAGGTGAACATGTTTTCAGGGCTGGTGTAGTGGGTAGCGCTGTTGCCTCACAGTAAGATGGTTGTGGGTTCGATTCCTGGTCAGGGTGGTCCAATTGTGTGGAGTTTGTTCTCAGTGTGGGTTCCCCAGCTTCCTCTCAGTCCAAAGACTTGCAGTCAGGTTAACTCTATATTGCCCATAGGTGTGAGAGTGAATGGTTGTATGTCTCTATGTGACCCCTGGTTGGACTGGCGTTCCAACCAGGGGTCACATTCAGGTGACCCAGGGGGTCACCTGAATGAATATTGTTATTTTATTTTAGATGTGTTTGATACAAATGAGTTGGACTAACTCAAATGAATTCAATTTAATGAATATCGTTATTTTATTTTAGATGTGTTTGATAAAAATGAGTTTGACTAACTCAATTACATTGAATTTGAGTTGGAGTTGCGTCTAAGTATTGGATGGAAAACCTGCCAACACTTAAATTGAGTTCATCCAATGAGCCATTTCTTTGAGTGTAGAGACCTATTGAGCAGTCAGTACTGTTACTGTAACACACAGAAAGCAGGATGTTCCAGGCCGTACACGTTGTTTATTGTACATCATACAGCCGCCAATGCACTGTAGGCCTACTACACTATACAGTACTACAGAAAAGGGACACAAATCAATGGAGTCAACATGTCATCAATGTGCTTCTTCTCGTCTTTGGGTCAGGCCAGAGCACTTCGTCGACATCAGAAGCAATAAGTTCTCTCCTGAGGCGAGGGGGGAAGTAGCCTCTTGTGTGCCGTATCCAGGCCTGACTCGACTCCTCACCTATTACCACAGGCTAATTGCATTGCTTGCAGCAGATCTACTCTGGTGTAGGGGTGTCTATCATATGGAGGGAGGTGCAAGATCATAAAGGTCATTGATGTTCAACCATTCCCTTACCTGAGCAGCTCGGTGGAAACTGACATTGGTGGGAATGGGATTCTCATTTTGCTTTTGACCATGCTGCTCAAATAAAATATCTCTTAGATTGACCAGAAATCGTAGTAGGTGCTGGGTGTCATATGGCCCGAGTGTACCACGGTGATGTCGAACACCATGGTTGCTGATAGCAGCATAGATAAGGACATTGCCACCTCGTTGACCAGAGGCTTCAATAATGACCCGCTGTCCAATCATGTTTCGGCCTCTCCTTCTCCTCTGTGTTATTTGAAGCCTGCGTCATCGACAAAGGTTAACTCATGGGGGCCTGTCCAAGGATGCCAAGTCACATATTGTCTGTGTAGGAATCAGGCATGAGCACAGATAGAGCCCTAGTGGTGCTCAAGCACCAGCCCCTTGGCCCTGGATGAGGAAAGGGCCCCATTTTAATTTACAGTAAAGTAACAACACAAGTGATCCAAATTATAGTTTTTCGGCTTCATCACTTTCAATAACACATTTTCGCTGCTTCTGAATTTCCTCTTGGCTGTTGATGACGATCAATATCGCTCATTTTGAAAATTACGTCAGAGGGCAATACAGATCTGTATCAGACCGGCGAGGAGGGCGATACTGGTTGGCATGACGCCACATTAGCCATTCAGAACGCTTGTAATATTGTTGCCACATAATAATTCATCTTTGTTCATGAAGAAAATGTAAGCTAGCTGTCTAATCCTGCCCAGAGGAAACACAGGTCGAGGACAGCATCGTCGGTGTAACGCTGCTTATGCTTCAACTCTGTCAGAATCTTTTTTTGGCAATGGGTGCCCTTTTTTGGGGTTTGAGCATCTGCCCCCCAAAATGTCTGTGCACGTGCCTGGTAGGAATACAGAATACGGTAGAGTTCAATTAGGCCGACTGTATGCACTTCTGATTCACATACATTGTATGTACTGAAGAGTAGTGTCATTCACATAGTATGTGGCAGTACTAGACAATCTGGATTATATTAAATGTATCTGAATGTACACTTACTTGCACATACTGAGCTTGCAGTTCTTTCACCCTTGGCGAGATGCGCTCAAAAGGTTCTCTGTATACTCGTTTCATTCGTATCCTGTTACGATGGAGGACACGGTCAATTGTGGAAATGCTCTCTCTATCGATTCCCTGGAAGTGTGTGTCGTCTTGTATCACTCGTTCCTGGATTTCTCTGAGTCGTTTTAAATTATCCTGAAGGACCATGTCGACTATAACGGTCTCCTGCTCCTGAGTGAATATAGCTCTCCTTCCCCCTGCATGTGGCGGCCTCGCAGGTCTACAGAAAGTAGATGTGCAGTTACAAAAAATATTCATGCAGTGCAATATATACAGTGCTGAACTTTACAGATGTCTATTGAAACAGCTGCACATAGTGTAGTACAGTAAATTTGCAATTCCTGCTGCCCTCATTATCAGTCTGTGGACTATAACTATGACTGTTGCTCAAATTTAATCAGATAATTCCACTCTTTGTCTTCCTCTTTCTTGCCCTCCTCCTCTTCCTCCTTGTCACCCACCTCGCATACACCCTCCTCCTCCTCCTCTTCCTCCTCGTCACCCACCTTGCATACTCCCTCCTCCTCCTCCTCGCCCACCTCGCATAATCCCTCCTCCTCTTCCTCCTCGTCACCGACCTCGCATACGCACTTGTCCTCGTCCTCTCCCATTGTTTCTTCTATCCATTCTCAGTCTTTCTCCTTCCCACCTTCAACCACCTGTTTGCTCTCAACAGGCTGATATTGGCTGTGTCACATCATTTGATACATGTGAAATACATCCATGACATGTGTTCTCTATTGGTATTTGATTGTTGCCCCTTGTATTTACAAGTATGAATGACATGTGCATTAGAGTGCACGTGTTCAGAGTTTTGCTGAAAAGTCTAACTGAGATCTGCAAATTGTGTTGTACCATGTGAAATACTTGTTGACAACAGACTGCACGATTAGCTAAATGAGTTCAGGCAACTGAGAACTTTGTAGACCCAATGGGTTTTAGTGTTTTAGCAATTGAGAAAAACTGTATTATGTGTAGCGCTGGTGTCAACATCTGCATTGTTCTGTTCCAGTTTTGGGGAATCCGAGCTTCTGAACCAACGCAGGCTCAGTTTAAAGAATATTCAAGAGCATATCATAAGATACTGTTTGATATGATGTTGAAGAAGGTCAAAATTATTATCTTGAGCCTTTGGATTTCTTTAAGCTTTTGGCTCACGGTTGGCTTTTTTTCTTGAAATAGTCCTAAATATACACACACTGTCAATAATTACCTCCTTAAAAAGTAGTTCATATTTTATTCCTGGAGGCCTTCCCTCCTTTGTTTTCAAATTACCAAAACACAGGAAATAATCCACATTCAGCTGTTTGTGATTTTAGCTCACGGATAGAAGCCTCCCTGGTCCCTTATGTGGATTTTGTTGTTGTTGTTTAATTTCCTTATAGTCATTGGGTTTATTGGCTAAGGGAAAAAACATAAAACTGCAATATAGTCCTCTAATTTTTCATTTACAACCCACTGAAGAAGAAAAAAAAGTATACACAGAAAAACAAATAAAGTATCTCTCAAATTAGCTACATTTATTTTTCAAGGGAAAGCAAATAAGAAGTTGACAATTCTGAATTTAAAAATATTCCACGAGGCATAAATGACATAAATAAGCAGAGACTGTGCAGAAGCCTCTTAGCATTCAGTTCACTGGTTATATTCTGTGAAAAAGCTCAAAGTGCCCAAATCATTACACTTGATTTGTATTTCCATCTTGAGCATTCAAAAGCCAATTTACATTCATGACGCATTCTAGGGTTCTCTTTTCATTCGCTCTCTCTCTTTATCTATCCCTCACTTTCCTTCCCTCCCTCTCTCTCTCCCTCTTCAAGTCCTTCTTCCTTTTCTTCCATCAGTCTTTCACGTCACAGCGGCGGCGGTGCTTGCAGAGGGGGGGCCGACGGCTTCTCCCTCCGCCGTCCTCGCTGTGGTTTTGCTGCAGCTGCTGGGCTGCGATAAAGAAAGGGGAGAAGAGAAGTTTCACACTAATTACGACACAATAATGAAGCACTTGGTAAAAGGCGCAGTGAGAATGAAGGTCAAGCAGTCATTAATATAAAGTGAATAGAGTCTATTAGAAGGCATATGTAAAGTGAAAAGATATAACTGGAGAGGGGATAAAGCCATTTCTTTACGAGATAGAAGCCAGTAGAGAACATTTACCAGTCGCACTGGCAGTAGCTCTTTGGCTTCTGTCGGCTATTCTTCATCACTCGATGTTTTCTCTGCAGCAGGAAAAGAAAAAAATCTAATTATTATTGTTTTGTTTGCCTCAGTAACCCATCCCACTTCATCCCACCTACTAAGTCTAATCTAGGAAGCGGCGTATGAAGATTCCCCGGAAGGTTTTCACGACTGACCTTCTTTCTTTTAATCCTCTCGCACAGGACGACGACAAAGACCAAGAGGAGGACCACAGCCAGGCAGCCGCCTCCAGCTGTGAGCCACACCCACCGGCTGAGCCCCAGCAGCGGAGCAGCAGCAGATGGAGGAGGGCGGGCGACGCCTGGTTGAGGTACGACAACACACCGCCGCCAACACCGAGGAGTCAGCCACACGTCGAGAGGTGAACCTCTTGTGTTAGTCCGTGCTCATCGAGGGTTTAAGATGAGACTAGATATTCCTTTATTAGTCCCACAGTGAGGACATTTCAGGACCACAGCAGCGGGTGCACATCAGAGCATTGATCAAATAAAAGATACAAATAAAACACAAGAACAATAACGATACTAAATACTAATACTAAATATACAAAGGAAACTAAATATATACAACAAATACAAATAAATATATACACAAGGCAGTGATCAAAGTGAGTTTCCAGCAGGTCTCTTATTGAATGTATTTTAACTCTAAATCTGTCCTTCTGTACACGTTACATCTATTGTTCTGTCCATCCTGGAGAGGGATCCTCCTCTTTTCTCTCTTGAAGGTTTCTTCCCTTTTTTTCCCCCTGAAGGGTTATTTTGGAGTTTTTCCTGGTCTGCTGTGAGGTTTTGGGGCAGGGATGTCTTTATGTACAGATTGTAAAGCACTCCGAGACAAATTTGTAATTTGTGAAATTGGGCTATACAAATAAACTGAATTGAACTGAATTAAAGGTTTCTACCCAAAAGAGATCTCAGGTGGTACTCACAGTCGAGGCAGCTTGTGCTCGGGGAAGAGGACGATGTTGGCGCAGCCGTTTCAGTAGCAGGTCCTGGGAGTGAAAACACTCACACGGTGACCGCGGCCTCATCGGTAGCTCTTGTCCTGCACGGTTGAAACCGTACGCAAAGAGTTTGGTGAAAGCCAGCGTCCTACCTTGAACCTCGATGGCGAGGTTCTGACTGTACACCTCCCCGTCTATGGAGAACACACACTGCCAGGTCCCCGCATCGGAGCGCCTTACAGACTCGAGCCGCCCCGAGTGTGGACTTCCATCCGGGCTCGTCCAGTTCACCGTGGAGTCTCGGTCCAGACCGCTCACCTGGCAGTGGAGCGTGGCCTCAATGCCCAGCTGGAGGTCAGCGGAGGGGCTGGCCCAGACTGAGAGGGGGGGGGGGTATGGTGTGAGAACCACATAGAGAGAGGAGAGGCCGGACGGAGGACTTCATCCAGATCATCTGGAACGTGACACACCTCTTATGACATGGTGTGAAGACACTTTCTCTGCATTTTATGGATGTTCAATCCTGAAACTAAAGGTCTCTCCATCAGTGATACGCTGCTCTGTTAGAAACTGGGGTTTGTCTTAAAGATGTAGGAGTCAGGCAGCCAGGTAGGGTCTAGTGAAAGGTCTTCTCCAGTTGTACTGTGGGGGATGTAGGACGCAGTGATTTTGGGACTTTGAGCCGTATGAGGAAGCAGAATCAGGATGTGTGATTTTGACCAACCTTTCTCTTGAATGTCTCTTTTAAATCCCCCAATTTTTATAAAGATACAATCGTAACTATATCGTGAGATATATCATATGTGTATATTATGTGTGTACATAATCTTTTGATTTAAATGCCCATATTTCTTATCAAATCAATACTTCTAAAGTTACTTTATTCGTTCAGTAAATGAAGTAACACTAATGAGTAAACGGTTGTTTGAAAAGTCAGAACCCTTAATAAATGTAAATTCTCTCGTATTTCCCACAATAAAAAGATGTGTATAACATGCATTTACTTTGGTAACATTGAGACTTGTCTCCTGCTCACCTGAGGCCACGAGCAGAGTGTGTTCTTCACGTCTCCCGTCCGCATTGCAAACAAACCTCCCGGCATCTTCTTCCGTCACTTGAGAGATCTGCAGCTTCGTTTGCGACCTCACCTTTGACCTTCTGGCGACATTAAAAGGACCTAAAGCAGAATGTGCATGTGTGTAATTTACAACACCGAGGCTCTTAAAACAATGCATTGCTCTACAGGTCATTCAGATTGTTTGTCGCCCTCATATGGAGGACTCAAAATGACTTAAGTATAAATAAATAAATAAATGAATAAATATATAAATAAATAAATGCTTAAATAAATGTATGAATAAATAAATGTATAAATAAATAAATAAATACAGGAATGAATGAATATAAGTTATAAATCAACAGGACATCATTAAATAAATGTATAAATAAATAAATAAATACAGGAATAAATGAATATAAGTTATAAATCAACAGGACATCATTAAATAAATATATTTCTACATTTCTGTATTTCTTCATTTATTTATTTTTCTATTTATGTGTCCACACGTATTTCTTCATTTATTTATGTGTGACATTTACGTGTCCGTATATTCGTGTCCGTATATTCACATTATTCATTTATTTATTTATTTATACTTAAGTCATTTTGAGTCCTCCATACCCTCACGTCTGACTGTACCTTTGCGAGGGATGCCGGACTTCCCCGGAACACTGTGCAGCAGGTCGTCTCCGTGGAACCACTGCAGGATGTCCGTGAAGGAGCTCACCCCGCACTCCAACGTGGCCTCGCGTCTAGGATTAGTGAGGATGACTCTGGCTGCAGCAGGAAGAGCAGCGAGCGCTGAAGAGGGGATCACACCCGTGAAGCACATGAATACATCCACAGAGAATACCACAAACTGCATATTATTATGTTATTACTTTGGCGATACTAGAGTGAGTATGAGGTTAAAGGGCAATGCATCAGGTTCAATCTGGGAGCGTTGCTCTTCGTCTCATACACAGAGATATATTTAGATATGTTACTGGCTACCCTTTATTTTGAAGAAGGAATTATAAGGATTTTTAGTAGAAGTATTTTAACTCACCAAACCCGAACCACGCGATCGTCTTCATTTTAAAAGCTGTGTCTGAGAGGAGAAGGTAAGATAAATGTGCATTACAGTCAAGACTACAGTGTTCAAGGAAATCTAATTGAATGCAGCGGTTCATGTCGCCACTCAGCTCCCGTTGAGAGGAGCACTTCACCAACAAGCATGTCATCCCTCACCACCGAGCGCTCTGCTTCCTTCCTCTCGACCTCTTGATGAATGTCCCTTTGTAGACTTGCATAATTTTTATTTTTTAAATGTCAGTTTTGGCTCTTTAGCAATTAATTAACACTAATAAAGCATCAAGATGGTTTGCTGGAAATAAGAAGTTATGAAATAAATGTGCAGCTTTCAAAAATGATCATCACATTTCTTTTGTCTTTGCCATTTCATGATTTTTTAAGATTTAATAATTAATTTCAGCAAGCTGCAATAATGATCTTTCCTGCCCAGATAATTTATAAATGCAATTGTAATAATTATACAACTAAAGAATCTCTTTTGACATCTTATCAATATATGTTGCCTCGCTGGCCGAATAATCTTAATTGTTAAACTCAGATCAACCTTAATTGATCACATTAGATCCAATACTTGCCGTTTAGATTATAAAACTTGATTTCATCACGTTGTCTCAGATTTTACCTTAATTTTGAAGCAGTGCTGATAACTGACGGGCAAAATCTTTCCTCATCCTCTCTGCTTCACATCGAAAAAACAAAACCACAAGGATGCAAAGTGAGTAGAAGGCGGAAGACTTCTGAGAAGGAGGTGCAGAGGAGCTGCCGGCCGAGTGGCCCTCGCTTTGTGGGTTCAGCTTTGTGCCGCCGCCGCCTCGTAAACTAGGCCAAGGATTTTGAACACAGTTTTTACCCGAATCCGATAACAACGGTGTCCAAATAACCTTTACAACGGAGGTGTGAACTATTTAAATCTCAGAGGAATAAGCTCAAGGTAACTAGGCAACTCCTGGCTGGTTAAAAAAGGGATAAAAGGCAGAATGACAGAAAGACAATTCTTTATTTGTTACAGCAGAAGTAACAAAAGGATTCATTTGCAAAATAAAACAAGAATCACCCAGATATCACCCCAACCAAACTTTAAAGAAATAACTGTTTGTATCTCCTTTTTATAACACATTTGAGCCGCTATTCGTTCGCTTGATGAACTGACATCTCCTCTCATCGTGGATGTTTTATCAACGTGTTCCTCACTTCCTCTCTGAACCGGACAGAGGAGAAGTCAAATGGGTACAGCAAACTGCAACCGTCCAATAAAAGAGGGGCTGGAAGCAACATATGAAGATGGCGGGGCAGCGACTACTGATGGCAGAGGAATCAATAGTCAGGACATGGATAGAGGGGGTAGTGAGCAGGGAGCGACTGGACCCACAACCCCCTCCTGTCCCGTTCCATGAAGCTTTGGGAATTATCTGGATACACTTACTGAGTTAAACTTGGAAGACGCCTTTTAACCAACATAGTTGTCCAGGTAAGTAACTGAATGTGCTTCTCTGAACAGCCCCATGGGTGGTAATCAATGGATAAAAGGAAAAACGTCCCTCCCAAACACCTCATCTGTACATCCGCACCAATGTATTCAACTGTGTATATATGCAATCTGAGAGATTTATTTACACTTAAGTCAGTTGTGAAGCATGCCGGAGCATTTTATTAAGAGCTCGGTGGGGTGTGACTATAACAGCTGTCTTGTGTGTTTGTGTTAGCGTCCACGTTTCTCCTTCGCCCCGGATCCAATGACCTCATTCAGCCACTCTCCGGTAGAAGTAGAGGTATCCCAGGTCTTTGGGAGGTTTCTCTGAAGCGCAGACCTTCTGGTCGTTGAAGATGACCCACCTGCGGAACGGAGAGAAGAGCTACTCGATCACAGGGTAATGCCTGGATTATGGGTACAAGCTAAAAGTGGCTTTTAAAATCTTATTTGAGAAAAAAATATCCAGCACTTGGGTAAAGTGACAGTTGCTTTTCCCAAATTGCCAACGACATTATATTAAAAACCTATAAAAAGGTAATTTATTAGCAATCTTGAGTCATTTGTTTATTCAAAAATAATTACTCTTTTCCAAATATAAAATCAATCAGGCGTATTCTCCTGAAGTGAATATAAGCATTGAGGCGCTTCAGGGTCAGACCAGGCCAGCAGGATGGTGCCCCCTGCTGAGGCTCTGGAGAATGAGCCGCTTCATTACACGGGCTTCTAGCATCCCTAGGGGTACTTTGAAGTACTGCAGATATTTATATTTAATGTTAATAAAATATATATACTTCACAAAATAATGATAGTATAAAGAGTTCAATAAAAAAATATAAGTTTAGGTTAAATAAAATACATATATATTTAAATATGCTTATTTTCAATACATCAGATGGCTGCAGCAAAGATTTTTTTTTCAACCAAAACAAAATAGTTTGGGGAGTTATCAAACACATATTTCAAACAAGTAACATTATTGAAAAGGTGTTATTGAAACACTGCATTACAATAACTTATTTAAAGAGAAAACTTCTGATTAGAGAGCAGACAGCATAATGTGTGAAACTAACAGATTTTATTTTTGTCTCTGAGAATATGGGATGTTCATGACATTTTTAAATGACATATTTTGCCTTTAAAACAGACAAATATCCCTCAAAGCCAGAAACCTACATATGAGCAAAAGAAAAGCACTCACTGGTGATCCTTCTTGATGTGACAGACGTAGTGGCCGCACATCGTGCTCGTCCCCATGTGGCTGATGAACGCAAACAGCTCATACTCTGGATAAAAGAGAGAAACCGTGTTGAATTATAATTAAACCACATACAATAAATACTTTATAAAATATGAAATCAAATGATGTCGCAGTGTCGTTGCCGTCTACATTTCATGTTTCTCAACACATCCTCGAGACTCACTTCCTGGTCCGTCTTTGACGCGAGGCCCAGGCGGGGGAGGATCTCTGCCGCCCTCGCTGTCTGCGGCTGAGCGGCCGCCTTCGGACACGTCCATGGACTCCAGGTCGTCCAGGTGGGAGAAGATCCAGTCCACGGCCCGGTCCAGGACGTTACTCTAATGAAACAAACGGTTCAACAAGACATTGGAGAATGTCAACAAAGGGACTATTTGGTCAATCTGAGCTCTTCAAGTCTGTTTTTCCATTACAGGGACAACATTTTACAAGTTTCTTCAAGGATTGGCAATCAGATAATAGAAACGTATCAAATTACATTCGATGGTTAAAGTCCACTTCTGTAAATTCAGTCAAATGTTGTATATTGCCACAGTAATATCACTGTAACAGCCAGGATAATACTAAGAATAAAGCTGCTCAAGCTTCTTTTCTACTGGTAGTTTCTGTCGGCACGTGGTGGCTCCTGTACATTATTTTGTCAAACCACACGCAGTAAATCAGATCCAAGACATCTCTTTGACCAGTGCTTCTGACACAGCGCAGTGCAACTTATTTTTGTTGAGGTATTAATGCCAACAACTGGTACGTCTCCGTTGATGATGAACCATTACTGTCAGACTGAGAAGGGGCCAGCTGTGCCTGTGTTCACACGTTCTACTGTTAGACTAGCGGCAGATGAGATAAATCAAATCCCAAATTCAAACTGAGAGGAGAGTGATTCTGACCGTAGCTCGAAGTGCTTTGGTTGCCTGGTCTCGGCTGAAGCCCATGGAGACAATGGTTGCCAGGTGCTCCTCTGAGAGGCTCTCAATGGGTGTGGTCCCGGCACCGGAGCTGCAGCCTGGCAACACCAGGGGGGCGGCAAAGTCTGCAGCCAATCGGAAAGAGCAGAACGTTTGAGAGTGAGAGGAGCGACCAGACTGACCAACGACTTGCTTTCTGGTAAAATCCCATCGCTCTGCACACCTGGGTCATCCATGTGGCTCATGATCCAATTCATGGCAGCATCGATTCCAATGTTCCCAGTGTAGTACACCGCTTTCCTGCAGGCCTCCAGTGGGAATCCCATTTCACATAACTGGGACACCGTGGAGTCATCAAGGACTGGAGCTGGATGCGATGAGAGGAAAAGGTTCAATCACTTTACACTTTAAACATTGTTACTTTGTCATGAAATTCACAGACAAAACAAATCATGTTAATATCCAGCTGGTGACACAGTGTCACTTTAACTTGGAATGTAACTCAAATCACGGCACAAAATAATGAGGCAACAGAAGGACGCAAGAAAAAAAAGAAAAAGAAAAGGATGAAACAAGGATGGACAAATAGGAGTTGGAAGGAAAAGAGCAGAAACTACAGACAGACTAACACAGCAGTGGGGAGTAGAGAGAGTCGTCCTCATCGTTGCCCTGGTAACCCAGGATACCTTTAACCTCCACATCTGGGGTCATGAGTGGGGGCGGGGCCACCTCTGGTAGAAGCTCCTCCCCTGGCTGTTGGCCAATTGCATGGAGGTCACTCAGGTCCAGAGTGTCTGGAACGTCAATGCTCACGTCTGCAGAGGAAAACCATCAATTACCAATTATCCACTTTGGTCCAATGTTTGTTTTACACACCTTCATTTTAGAAATCGGTGAATGCCAGCTGCTAAATATGAGTCCTCCTCTGCCCTCGTGCTATTGGCTGCTAAATATCCAGGTCAAGAACAGCTGAGATTCGGTTATGTATTTACAGACTCGCCACTAAACACACCCACAAGTGTTATGCCTACGAGAGGAAAGAGGGACGTGCTGTAATTACTTACAGTATCAGACTCTGACCAATCAACCAGGGACGAGCGTTTTGCATGTGGTAAATAATACTGAGCTTGTACAACAAAGAATATGTATTAGAGGTTTTGATGCAATACTCAGTGCTTCAGACTTTATTAAGGATTAATGCGTCTCAACAAACTAACTGATTTCTAATTCCGTTAGGATTAGGAATACACTCTTGTATGTATGGAAAAACATTTGTCTTCAACACAATTATTTAATAATATCGTTGCTCACCCAGTTTCTTGGGCACCCAGTCCTGGCCAAAAGTGAACTTCTTAATCTGGATGACCAGGTGGTCGGGGAAAGAGGCAAAGCGGGTTGTTCTGAAAAATGAGACAGGAGTGGGTATAAAAAAAATACATCTTGAGATTTGTGTCATCGCTTTGCGTATGTGTGGCTGTCTCTCTTCATACTTGGTAGCAGTAGTCTTGGACTGCACAGCCGAGCTCCAGAAGTCTGTGAGGATCTCCGGTTCACTGAGGGCCGCCATGCAAGCCGTGAAGGGGATTTGTGCACGCACTATCGGGGAGGAGGAGTCTCCCTCCTCACGCCGGCGCTCCGCCTCCTGCAGCTCTTCTGTTCAACAAACACATTCATTTAGGAGAAACACCACTATCACATATTTTAAGAGGTGACATCCATGTCTGCCGTCGAGCTGATATGTACATGGTTTGTTTTCGCGAGGTCACGTAATGCTTGCAGAGTTCTCTGCCATCATTATCATCCTGAAATGTCCCCACTGTGGGACTAATAAATGAATATCTTATTACATTTGTTGCTGAATTATTTTCTTGGTTACCATGACCCTACCTTACATTTCCTTTTAAATTAATGAAAGTGATGTTACGCGACTCATGTGGTGCATTTATTGCGCATAGTTGTGGTGGTGCTGCTTTGTTTATTTCATAATACAATATCCATCCATCCTCATCCGCTTAGTCCGGGGTCGGGTCGCGGGGGCAGCCGACCCAGCAGGCTGACCCAGACCTCCCTCTCACCCGCAACATTTCCCAGCTCATTCTGGGGGATCCCGAGGCGTTCCCAGGCCAGCCGGGAGATGTAATCCTTCCAGCGTGTCCTGGGTCTTTCCCGGGTTCTCCTCCCAGTATAAAACAATATTCATTTTCATATTTGCCTGCAACACCTAATTTCTTTTTTTAGAAAAACACACAAAAACTAAGAAATCAATTATTAGTTGTGAATCCGTTACAGACACCCCCAATCTGAGATCCATGTTCCAAGGCCGAGTCGTTAAAGCAGCGGCACATCTTTGATTCCGATTCGCAGCCCAGTGCAGCATGTCATGCCTCCTCTCTCTCCCCCTTTCCCTGTCTATCTGTCCTGACTATCCAATAAAAAAAGCAAAAAAACAACAACAAAAAAATACTAATAATTAGAGCGTGAGTTGTATATTGTAACGTGTCAGCCCTTCACCTGTGTTGGTAGCCTGGTCCATCGGCACAGGCAGCTGGACGATGTAATCCACCCGCTGCGTGTACTTGGCTTTATGTGACTGCTGACAAACAATCCTCTCCTCCACCAGGAACCTGAAGGCTTCAGATGGGTTGGACCCAGAGCGACAGTTCCTCTGCGGGTGAAAAGAAATAATAATGTAAGAGAAAATCTGGGAACCATAAAGACATGCAGAGTGTGAGTGTTACTTTACCTCCACCATGTTTATGAAGTGCAATAAAAACTCCTGAGCATCCTGTTGTCGGTTCGTAGAGAACTCTGGGTGGCCCCGCCCAATGAGTGCTTTGAACATTCGTGGGGCGATACCGATTTGGTCTCCCTGTAAACAAAGCAGGAACAGTCAGATTTATCAACAGTGAGAACTAAGCGGTAGACCACATTTTCATTTATTTCGGAGTGTAATTCCCACATGTGCCACAGATAACCGTTAAAACTAAGACTTGTAAATCCACTGTGACTGATTTTTTTTTCCTACCCTCGGTTCAGATGCAACATTTTCCTCTCCAAGGTCTGGCGCTGGTTTGGAATAATCTCCCGACAACAGACCGTAGCCGAGCTTGGCTCTGTGATAAACAAACAAAGCTGACATCACTTTACAATCCAACGATATAACAGAGGCTCACACAGGTGCAGGATTTGGATAAAGACCTAAATGTATTTTTAACTTCTTCTGGGAGAATGTCTAATCAGGGAGAAAAATCTGGTGGGTACAAGAACGTTTTCGTTCAGCCACAAAAGTAGACATTGTTTGAATTGGGTCACATACAATCTGGCAGATTTCAATTTAAAAAGGGAAAACACAAGAGTCTATATGCAATATAATGTGATTTTCATCTCATATCTGATGGTTCTGGGGTTTCGAAAAAATGAGGATAGGACATGCACGTTTCACTTATGTTCCTAAATTGAGACATTTAATCAGTTTAAATGATATATTATTATATTTCTCGCAATGGCATAGAGCTAAGATGACAAGAGATCGAGTGACAATAAAGGTCCGTCTTAACTCTGCTGGTATTAATCGAACATTTATATTCAGGAGGATAACTCACATTAAAAACTAAAATACCATTTAAATTCTGAACTGCCTGCTAAATGAATCTGTTATCAGCCTTGAGGTTGACAGCTGACAGTGAGGATGTTTAAGTGTGTTTTAAAATGTGTAATAACTTGTCAAACACTGTCCTTTGTCTCCCTGTCTTACATCGGAGAGAGAGAGTGCTTTTTGGGCATCGAAGGGCAATACAAGAGTTTGTCAGAGACAACAGGAGAAGAGGACACTTACACTTGGGTTTTAAAGTCTTGGGTGGGGTCACTTGGGGCTTCATCAATAATCTTGTCGATGTTGGACACATATCTGGAAGGCATGAACAAAAGGATATGAACACATTATTTCCATTCAGTATCTTACCATAAATGATAAGCACTTTGAAAAAAGTGTAACTTCTAAATAATGATGTTATCTCTTACAGCTGTAATAGCCAACTTGATGGCAATATATTGATCACAGTTTGTCAAACGAATCCACATCGTCTTTTGTAGCGACATGGTAAACATGCACACTTGGAAGAACCGCAGGATGGAGGCTGTGAGTAGAAGAGGGTACTGACTTGTTCTGGAAGTCTGGAACGGTGAAGAGCACTTGCATGACAGAGTTGAGGTAGCAACTGTTGCCCAGATTCTTCATGCCAGTCAAACCGTTGCCGAACAGGGGCCGCAGGGTGGTCCCCGACTCCTGAATCACCTCCCACTCCCCCACACGCTGGTTCACGGCAATCTCCAGCTCTGTCATTGTCCGTTCAGTCTGAGAGGAGCAGAGAGGTCAAAGTGATAAGAGAATGAAGAACGTAGGCTACCAGCAAATGGAAGTCTACGCGGCAACGCAAGTTTCGACAATGAAAAGCAAAATGCGCCGATATGAAGGAGCAACGAAGGCAAGCAGACAAGAAAAGACATTACAGATCACATCATCGCCGCACTAAGTGCTGCACTTTGTCTCCGGCTCCAACGTAGCACAGCGCTTACACCCCCCGCCTGAGCAACATCATTATGCGTGTGCAACAACACATTAACGGGACAAGAAACAGCAGTACAGTGAAGAGTGAGAGGTACACACATCAGTCCAAAATATAGATAATAGTATAATAATAGTTTAATTATATGATGTTATGTATACACAAGAATTACATTGATTTAATGCAAGTTTATCTGTGCTATTTGTTTTGTTGGCATTAGACTAACGTAGCACTTGAACACTGCAGCTGAATTTAGACCCCTTATTAATAACATGTACCCAAGCTAGGAGGTAGAGTCTGCCTTAACTGTCTGGATGTCTGCCAACAACTAAAATACAATACCTTTGAATACATTTGTACTACTTTAATCGTAAAGTAAAGGGCGCAACGACAACTTATGTCGATGTTGAACAGAGCAAACCAGTTGGGAAATGGGCAGATTTCATATTTGCAATCATCTATGTGAAGAAAAAAGAAAAGAATAAAGTCTGCTTCCACTAAACACAGCGGAAACACAAGCTTACCTTCTCCATGTTCATCATGTTGATGCCAAAGTGAGACAGGTGCTCTGGTAACTTGGAATCCAGTACCATGTCGTCCTCATCATAGGAATACACATCTGGACATGTCATACAAAACAGAGGTGGCAATTAAAAGGCATTGCAGTTTAAAGCTTTAGACAAATGCATATACGCATATTATGTCAAACAGGTTTGAATAATAGAAAGCCCTATAGCCCATAGTATGCCAGCAATATTATAAGTCCAACCCAAATCCCATGTTATCTTTTTTGCAGTCTTAAAAAAACTTTGAGCCGACAGTGTGTTGTTTACAAAAGCATTGACGAGGACGGCCCACAGCAGCATCTAAATGGACCAAAGTAACATTTGCAGGAAGTGGAGGTGCCATTAAATGTCCTGCAGCTGAGCAGAGTATTTACTATTTAGCCTGAAAACTGATGTTGGCAGTGAATTTCCCCTGGGCTAGTGTTTTGCTCCGGGATGTTTCAGCCTAATATTGTGTTGTGTAGCGGGCTGCTGTTAACAGTTTGAATCCTGCCATCGGCTTACCCCCTCCATCAGGAGTGATGGTACCAAGTTTGACAGCTATTGGGTATCCTGTCTCCTGGAAGTGTAGAAGGGCATGGTTGTTGCCCCCGGTGCCATCAAAATACCTCCGACCACACAGCAATTTGCCGTCTGTCAAGTTCATCCAAATATTCTCCTGGAGGTCACACACCTCACACCGCCAGCCACTAGGATGTAGGAAAAAATATAATGTCATTTAAGTCAAGGTTTTTTTAGGAAGTCACTAGTCTAAGAGGGACTTCATTTGTGACATTGTGTCTCACCTGGGAGGGATCTTCACTCCGTTGTCAAGCTGTTTAAGCTCAATAGCATGCCTCGACTCCTGTCTCACCTCTCCATCCCACTGCTGAACTTGTAAGGCATGAGACACTGAGTCGGCTGCCATGATACCCGCCATTGATAGGGACACCTTGAGGAACAGCAAACAAACAAATTAGACCTGACTAACAACTCAAACTTCAAATACTTGATCACTGAAGGTAACAACATTGAGTATCCATGACTTTGTTGTGTATGTGCCCTAATATTATTAAAAGGTAAATGTACAATATATAGATTGAAAGCTTTTTAAATGGTTTTCTGTAGTAAGACATTACATGTTAATGTGATATTGTAAATTCCCATATTGTAGTTGCAAGTACATTGCATTGTGACGCAGACAGAAGCTTAACAGAGTGTCAGAAGAGACACAAGATCTCACCCGCTCTCTCACAACATCAGGCATGGTAGCAAGGTCCTCTGATGTCACTTCTTGTCTATCAGGTAAAATGACCACCTTTATATCCTCCTCATACTGCTCCTGCTCAACATCAAACCCTCCTTCAATACCTGGATAGAACAGAAGAAAGGGGGTAGGTGGATACAGGCCAGTCACAAAAGAGGAAGCCTGTGTTATCTGTGTCTGTGTAAGTACTCTCTCATGGACTCACCTATAGCCAGTCTGGTGGGCTTTTTCTTTGGCGGGTGTCCAGATCCAGAGTTATTGTCATCTTCCTTCTGTGGGAATAACATAGCTCATCAGTGAGTGTAGTGTATTTGTTCAGTCAACATTTTAGGAGATATGGAAAATAGTGTCAAACATAATGAGAGTATGAGCAAATGTGGAATTGACCACAGTGTTGAGGAGAATAAACTCAAAGTAGATTAAAGTGTTCATCGGTACCTTTGCCTTGCGAGTCCGGGTTATGTGTAAGTAAGCCCTCTGGCCAGTTCGGGCATGGTACCTGTCCACATACTGACTCCCAAAGCCAAGGAAACTGTTCATGCACAGATACAGTCCTCCTTCACTTTCCTGCAAAGAAGAAACAGGCGATGTTACAACCTGCGCTCATCTCTCTGCGACACGACACCAGGGAGTTTAGTTTAGTTTATTTTATTTCGATCAGCAAAATATACAAAAATTCAACAAAAGAAGAAAGTGGCTGACCGAAAGGGTCAAGGCTGAAGCTATCGAGCTTATAAGTGCCCTAACCTATGATTTCACGAAAAAACTTATTTCAGAGAACGATATACATATACGTGTATATATACATATATATGTAGATTCATATATATATATATAATATATATATATACATACATACATACACACGTAGATACATATATACCTAAACACACACACACACACACACACACACACACACACACATACATACATACATACATACATACATAAATACACAGGGAGTTAAAGTTGAAGGCAATGCGGATGTCCTAGAAGTCCCATCATCAGTTAAAGTCTAGCATCCTGCTAACACTTCAATTCAACACAGGTTATATTATTGAAGAGTTACTTATAACAAACGACTTAGAAACTATGATAATACATCGAGGAGCACAAACAGTGCTGCCACATGCGTGACAATAACTCGAGTCAGCTCGTGAGCTCGTCTGACAGCCGACACACTGACACAGCTCAGGCTAGCGAGCGAGCAGCTACGGTCACATTACAGGGCGCTGCTAGCTTAGCATGACGCTAGCTGGCTAGTTATTTGAAAACAGAACATCTCGTGTTGTCTCTCAAGTAGAAGACAGCAGGCAAAACGCTCCGTTAGACAGAGATAGGAGCGAGTGGACGTGAATTAGACATGAAACAACACTGTTGAGTTAGCTGACATGTATACGCGTGAAGAGAAGATGACTCACCGGCGAGGAAAATGACAAGGCGCATTCGTCTTTGTGGACCCGGTCCCCGGGCTTCGGGACCCGGATTGTGGACAATACCGACATCAAAACCTCCCCGACCTCCGCCATGACCAGATAGATGATTCCGCCTTTCAGTGGGACACTTGCGTCTCTCTTTTTGGACCCCCAGCCTCTTTGATAACCCCAGCTCGGAAGAGTGTCTGTTGTCTCGCCCGTCTGGTGTCGTCTGTGTGCGGCTGAATGAATCCGGAGACGCCGCCTTGTGTCGAGCGAAGGCCGGACGACGAGGGGATGCGGCTCGTTACCGTAACATGTCGTATAGAGGCGACCGTTGAGATTTTATAATGCTTAATTATATATTTAAATTTAGCGTTAGCTCGTTTATACTCAAGACAAGTCACTACTTAGAATTATATCTGCACATAAAGCATATATTAACAATGAAACTAGGGATTTACACATTCTCCAGATAATGATTCATTTCAGTTGGTCTCCTTCTACTTTTACTTACGGTAACAGCCGTCGAATACTATCAACGGCTCTCCCTAGCGGCGACATGGGTGAACTGCAGCTCGACTGGCTGGATAATAATACGTCGTCGGACGAGCTCGACGCACGTCAATTAATCACTTTTAGCTTAATTTGAACATTTGATCAACGAAATGATCGAGAGGATGTGTTAACGTGGAGCAGTAGTGAATGCATCATGTGAAACGACTATCCGTATTCTCCTAAAACGAGCGGAAACTTTCTGGATGGCACTCTCCTTTTTTCCCAAATATTTCCATAGTCCCTCCTCTTCTCCCAACTCTCTCCTCCGCGGGCTCTGCTTCTCTCACCATGGCGCTGCACTCGGACCATTCCACTGTATACGTGGCGTTGCATTTAGCCATCATAGCACTACTTAATTGTACTACAGCAACTCCAGGGAGAGGCGGCTCAAATGTGTTGTCACTGCTGCAGCCGTACGACTTGTTATATTACACCGGGGTGCGCTCGTACTTCGACGCGGAGTGGGTGAAGTCTGCAGAGCTGCTGGAGAAAGCGATCATAACCAGGGAGTCTCTGTCGAGAGTGCGCAGGCGGTGTCACGATGACTGTGTGGCAGCAGGGAGAGATGCATTCAATGAACTGGGTAAGTTATGCTGTGTGTGTGTGTGTGTGTGTGTGTGTTTGTTTGTGTGTGTGTGTGTGTGGGGGGGGGGTGGGTGGGTGGGTAGAGATAGACAGTTTGTATGTATGGAGTCACTGGTGGGCCAATGTGTTATTATGGGCCTGTTCATTAGTTATTTATGAGTAATTCCTTTATCTACATGGAAGACGTACATATCAATTTAACTCACATTTGAATTATACCACACGATCAGTAACTTGGTAATGAAATGTAATATTTTCCATTAAGTCATGATAGCCTGCCCCTGTGGTTCCGAACCTTTCCCCTTTATAGGAAGCCATGTTTACTTGTAATTATTTGTATTATGGCCGCAGTGTGCCCCTACAATACGTATCAATACAGCAGTTCAACCAGTTTTATTTTTTCATTCTCAGATTGATTTGAAGAAGTTTTTAGGGCCAAAGACAGCGCTAAAAGTAATCAAATATTTTCCAAGAAAAAGCCAAAAGAAATCTCAGTAAATATAATTTGGTAAAACAGAATATATATATATATATATATATATATATATATATATATATATATATATATATATATTAATTATAGTATAGTATATAGAGTAGCACCTCAACTCCAAGCTCCATCCTGATGTCCGAGAAGGCTGAGTCCGACCCCCCTATGGAGGAAACTCATTTTGTCCGCTTGTATTCGAGACCTCGTTTTTGCAGTCGACCCAGAGTTCGTGACCATAGCTGAGCGTTGGAACGTAGACTGCCCGGTAAATTGAGAGCTTCGCCTTCTGGCTCAGCTCCCTCTTCACCAAGACGGTGAATGCTGGAGATCACGGAGGCCAACAGGACCACATCATCAGCAAACGTTCTCTGCCCCCCTGCTGCGCCTAGATATTCTGTCTGTGAAAGTCACGGACAAGACCGGTGATAAAGGGCAGCCCTGGCGGAGGCCAACATCCACCGGGAACGTGTCTGACTTATTACAGAGAATGCAAACACAGCTCTTACTGCAGGCGGACAGAGACTGGATGGCCTGTTACAAAAGAGTCTGGCTCCCCAAACTCCCGCAAAAAAAAATCCCAGAGAGACCCGGTCAAAAGCTTTCTCCCAGTGTACAAAGCACATGTAGACTGGTTGGGCAAACTACCAGAACTCCTCCAGTAGTCTTGCGAGGGTAAAGAGCTGATTCACTGTCTCACGACCGGGACGAAATCCGCACTTATACTTTTGAATCTGAGATTTGACAAATGGTCGAAGCCTCCTGTCCAGCACTCTGGCATAAGCTTTCCCCGGAGGCTGAGTAGTGTTAAACGATAGTTTGAGCACACTCTCCAGTCCCCCTTTTTGAAGAAGGGAACCAGTCCAAGGGCACTGTTCCTGCCCCCCATGTAACATTGAAGAGGTGTGTCAGCTAAGACAGCCCAACAATGTCTCAGGGACGCCTTGCCACCAAGGAGCTTTTTGACAACCTTAGCGGCCTCTGCCAGGGATATGGGTGCAACCACCCCCAAGTCTTCAGACTCTGCTCCCTCTCCAGGGGACACGTTGACCGGCTAGGTGTTCCTCAAATTGATATTTCCACTACTCAAACCGAAAGTCCTTCTACATGGCCTCCCCAAACTCCTCCCATGCCCGAGTTTTAGCATCCGCCTCCACCGCAGCTTTAGCCCTTCAGGCCTGCCGGTACCTGTCAGCGGCTTCAAGAGACCCCTGGGCCATTATTACTGATGACTACTGGTGGAAAACTAGACAACTATAAAATCACTGGCAGACTATTCACCATGTCACACGCAGATAGAAATTAACCTTTTGCCATATCATAAGCAGACACAATACATTAAGTTGCCAAATAAATCCATTAATTTGTTAAATTCCTCCAGTGTGCAATGAGTCAGCTCGCAAGTTAACTGAAAGGAAAATGTATTCTCCAAATGTTGAAGATGCTTAAACTATATTTTTTAAGTAGACATGTTTTTTTTTTTTAAGATGTTCAACAGTACAGTATATTTCACTCCCACAAATGATTTATGTTTTCTGCATTGTTAGACTCTGAAGGGGGGAGTCTGTGGGACCTCTGGACCTGGGATTGGGTTCAGCAGAAGGCTGAATGTTTGAGGTTCTGTATCGGACGCTCCGTCACACCTGCAGGACAGCTCCCTGTTTCTACCGATATAGAGTATGAATTCAGCTCGCGCAACCCGTACAACTTTCTGCAGGTCACATACTACAAGGTAATCCTCAAAGCGACATCTGGAGACATACAGCTCAATGTCTATTGTGACTCTTCAACCATATCTACTCTCCTCTTCCTGCACATTAGTTGGAAGAGTTGCAGAAGGCGGCAACAGCAGCTCATACCTTCTTTGTGGCCAACCCCAGCCACTTAGAAATGAGGAACAACATTGAGAAGTACAGACGCATGGAGGGAGTGACCGAGGAGGCCTTCCAGGACAGAGAGCTGGAGAACGAGAAACACTGGGTGAGGTTTGAGGGACGATGTAACTTGTTTGATTTAACGATTTAGTTTTATTGTGAAAAGCATGGAAACAGGAAGTGCTTTTACTTTGAAGGCAGAAAGTAGCATGGTATGTGTTTGTTAACAATGTTGATGTTACGTGTGGAAAATATACATGTCGGGTGCAAGAGCGCGTTCTAAGTCACTTTAACAGTTGTAATACTGCAGTTCAGTAGTAAAGTGATTCCGTTCAGACAAGACGTGTCCTGGTCATCATTAGAAGCTCCACTTCATTACAGGGGGAGGCATAGAGAAGCAGCAGGAACTAGGTTAACTGTACCCAGAAATCTTTCTGTTTAAAATCCATAAACTGCCTTGGTTTGTCTGTTCGTATGCAAAATAAAGCTAAAGGAAATAGAAGAGTATATGCTATATAATAGTAAAGGGATGAGCCATATTTGTTCACGAGGAAAAGGATCAATATTATAATTTTGCATTACAAATCAACCCTTTCTACGGGTGTGTGGGATTTCATATACCAAAGCACATTATTTTATTTATTTAATCTATTGGGTGAACATCAAAAGGACAGGAAGTCTTATTTGTTGCAGAAAAAGGGTTGAAGATGTGAGTTTAGAAACAGCCACGGCCGGAGGGACTGAAATCCTGTCACTCTCTCTCACTTTCTATTATCCAACCATGTAATCCAACCCTGTTTTCACTTATTGAAGACCTCTGACGAAGAAACTTACTTTGGTATCAGAGACACTTGTTATAACATGATACGGCCAACACGTTATGGACAAGTCAACATTTTAACATGTATTTCAATATAATGAAAGCATCATCTTCTTGAAAACATGGTCTTATTGTCTCTTTCTTTACGTGTCATCACACTCAGGTCCTGTACGATTCTGCAGTCCAGCTCGAGGCCTCCTCTGACTGGCTGCAGGCAGCAGAGAAATGGAAAGCCACTGTGAACCGAACCCTGCGGCAGACCGACGAGTGCAGGGTGCAATGTGAGGTGGCCTCCCAAAGGCTGCCCGAGGACAGGGGAGTGGACAGCAGCGATGGCGTGTTCGAGAAGGCTGCAGGTATACACACAAATAAAACAGAACAAAGGCTTCCAGACTGAAGCAAGAGAATGAAAAGGAGCCGCTGACCCTGCGTTTCCTTTCCGTCTAGCTCTTTCCCTCTCTTTGCTCTCGTGCCGGCAGTCCTGTGTGACTCAGGTATCCACAAGACCCGGGAGGATTTCTTCTCAGGAAGACTTCTTGCCCACGCAGCTGGAGCATCTGCATCTTGCACAGTTTAAAGGTCAGAGTTTAGAGGTCAAATTGAAGATAATTCAATTTCATGGTTCAGTGTCTGTGTATCTTCCTCTGAAGTAGGTGCTACTCCTCCTTATTTTGCCCTCCTACTTCCTCACAGCTGGTGATATAAGTGGAGCAGTGCAGACGCTTCGCTCCCTCCTCTTGTTTTACCCCTCTGACGAGGACTCCTTAGACAATCTGCAGCTCTACTATGAGACACTAGGGGGAGACACAGAGTCACCGGGCACACAACCTGCTCAGGTAAGACCTAATGCCCAAATCCAACCACAACATGGCAGTAATAACGGTGTCATTTCAGAGATGCAGACTTCCAATATATATTTAGTTTCCTTAATTGTGTTTGTGCTGATAATATATATGTGTGTCTGTGTGTGTCTGTGTGTCACACAGGAGATTGTTAAATACATTAGTCGTGCTCTAGAGGAGAAGACACTTCTGTATTTTGGGATGGAGAACCTTGCCTTTAGTTTCACAGACCCAGTAAGTACTGAGGCAAACAAAGGCGATTCTGCATCCTCAAAATGACAACCACACATGGAATGAATGTTCTTTCCCTTTTAGGATCTTTGGACTCCAGAATATGTTGTACCTGAATCACTGAGGAATAATTGGAGGTGGGAATGAAGAGCAATCCATTCTGTGTCAAGAGCTTTGTGATGTTATTGTTGATGTTATGTATTGTTTCACTCTCAGAGCTGAACAAGAGAAAATAAATGATAAAGTAAAGGAAGGAGAGCAGAAGGAGGAAGTGGATGACAGTGGCTTTTTTTCAGGTGAGACAGTCAGTTTGCTTGTTTCAGTCTGTAGTAGTTAAGATTCGACCACTTTCCTCTCTCATCCTTTCTCATTTGTCCTCGCTCCAGGTGGTCCAGTCCTCCAGGTGGGCGTGACCATCACCATGGATGACCAGGTTATGAATGGGACCAATCGCGTAGTACTCGACGGAGTCATGACGGAGAAAGAGTGCGACAGAATATTGCAGTTAGCAACAGTGAGTGCAGACCGTTAAAGAGTCTGGCCTGTTGAGATAGAAAGAAGAGGACTCTCACCTATCCTTCCATCTTGTCTCTCACAGTCTGCAGCGTCTGTCGGGGACGGTTACCGGGGACGACGGTCTCCGCACACGCCTCATGAGACATTTGAGGGCCTGACTGTCCTCAGAGCTGTGAAAGTGGGTGGGAAACAGAAATATGACGTGTTTTTTAGCAAGCGTGAATAACCTTGTTTTAAAATGAATTAATTACATGTGAACCGGCATCACATTATCTTAGTGTGCACTGCTGATCTCATGCTTTAACATTTACGGATCCGGTGTTTCTCTTCACACAATCTTCTTCCCCAGTTGGCGCGGGATGGTATGGTGAACCAGTCGGATGCCCGGCTGTTACATGAGCTGGGCGAGAGAGTCAGACTGTTGCTGCACTCCTACTTCAGGAGCCCCCCAGGACTCTTCACCTCTTTCACACACCTGGTCTGCCGCAGTGCTGTTGCAGGTAACGCCAACATTACCCATATCTCTCTTGACGGAGAGCATGATTACTTTTCTGAAGGAAATGTAACCGCCCTGGACGTGTGGAAATAGAACAACTACGAGGACTTTAATACCGTGAGTGTATTTGTTGTTGCCCTTAGGTGATCAGAAAGGCAGGCTGGATCTGTCTCATCCTGTCCATGTTGACAACTGTCTCCTGGAGCCGGAGACCAAACAGTGCTGGAGGGAACAGCCAGCGTTCATACACAGAGACCTCAGGTACACACAAATAAACAAAATGGACATCAAACACTTCACGATCAAGTCTCAAAAAGATGTTTATATTCTATGCTATGCTATCATACGGGACTGCACCGAACTTTCATCATGCAAATCTCAAATCAAAACCCACCTGTTCAAAACTGCTTTTAATGTGTGATTGTGTGCTCCGTACGTTGTTATTGGCTTTTATCCTTTGTTTTTATCGTAACTTTTAATGCATAGCTTTTAGGATTTTTTAATTATGTGTTGTAAAGCATCTTTGAGTACTATGAAAAGCGCTATAGAAATTGTATGTATTATTGATATTATTATGCTTCAACAGTGTTGTGAATGTAATTAAATTCACAATTTAACTGACACCATAATGGTTATTGTTATGGTGAATGACCTGCGTCTCCCACAGTGCCGTTCTCTACCTGAATGACAACTTTAACGGAGGAGACTTGTTCTTCACTAACAGGGAAGCCAAGACAATAACAGTAAGCCACTTTTCCTCCTTAATCCCAGGTTCCATCTGATCTCACTTTCCTTAACACCTTCCTCCATGTCTCCAGGCTCGCGTGAAACCCAGCTGCGGTCGACTGGTGGGCTTCTCCTCCGGTCCAGTGAATCCTCACGGTGTCACTGCAGTGACCAGTGGCCGGCGGTGCGCGCTCGCCCTCTGGTTCACTAAGGAGAAGCTATACAGGGACATGGTGAGCAAGAGGACGGCACACAGCAGTGACCTGGGGTCAGACCTGTCGGCTGCCGTCACGTATTTGTTGATGTCGTGACACCGGTGTTGGATAACCAGAGCAGCTGGTGTGCAATGCAAATCGAGTGGTTATTTTCATGATTTAGCATTCACAAAGCCCGGCCTTCGATCACACCCACAGTATCCTCCAGATTCATTGTGTTTTGGTCGAAATCTTGAACTAGTTGCCGTAGTTAACCCACTTCAATGCTTCAACGCATCATGCAGACTTTTCAAGTTATTACATTTTAAAAGGAAGAAAATAACTTGTTCTTCTTAAAAATGGCATTCTTGCCAAACCGTCACATGGTCTAGTGTCCTCAGTAGGTTATGCTGGGTAAAGTATTTGCTTTATAGAATAGAATAGAATAGAAATATACTTTATTAATCCCCAAGGGGAAATTTGTTGACAACAGTAGCAGCACCGATAAAACTAAACACAATAAAATATAAGTATAAGAAAGAAAGAAAGTGACTGCATAAAAAGTGTGCAAAGTGAAATATAAAATACAAAATAACATAAAATAAAATATATATGTATATATACACAACATATATGTAAATACAGCACTGTAAAATAAAATAAAATATATATATATATCTAGATAGTGTGCAAAATGCAAAGTGTGTGTATGTGTGTAGTGTAAATTAAATGAGTGCAGTGCAGATCAACAGTATAAGTATGAATGTGAATATGTACAGTGAGTTATTGCAAGTTTCTGGCAGGAGGTGCTTTGTTATAAAGCCTCATGGCCGTTGGTAGGAATGTTCTGTAGCGTTCCTTGTGGCAGCGGAGCAAGACGAAGGGGTTGGAGAACGTGCTCCTCTATTACTTTATTGGTATTCCTTTAAATTGTAATATGTACCATCATATAGTAGCTTCAGTAGCTGCTGTTCAGCCACAGCTACTTCTCACTTCCTTGAGAGGAGAACCACTTTGTTCTGCACAGCCTCCTCACTAATACACTTACCGCAGAAGGAAAGCAAACAAGAACAATTAAAATAACCGGTTTCAGAATATGCATCCAGAATGAACAAGGCCCCTGGATGAAAATGACTCTCAAAAGGAATGCATCTCATCCGTTGGGCGCCACTTTTATCGGTCCTCGCTCTGCTTTTGTTTGCCTCCCCCAGGAGCGAGAGGAGGCAGAGGCCATGTGGGCCGCAGATGGACAGAGTGTGGTAAAAAAGGACGGCGAGGAGCCGGCGGGCGGCGCCACCCCTGCCAGGAACGCTCGGAGCCAAGCGCCGACGGAGAGGAGCAGAGGGAGAGGCAGGGTGACGGGGGGCAAAGACGAACTGTGAGAGCCAGAACTAATCTGACGGACTGAAACCCACTGGAATACATTTCCATCTGCATCCAGCTTCCCATAACAGGACCGTGAACACGGGATTGTTCCGTTGTTAGCCACACGGTCACTCTCTTCATCTTGCTGCCTATTTATGTGAAGCTGCTTGCTTGTTTGTATATACTGTATTCATACTGTATATGATGAAGATGAGTGAGGGAAACACATCTGTACTTTTGTTTTAGCAGCTTACTATCACTCCGTTTAAAGGTGAAAAGAACAGAATAAGAAATAAAAAAAGACTCTAAACCAATGAGTACTATACACCATCTGCACACAAGTGAGGGACTAAAGAGCATCGGAGACAAAGAGGGGACAGAAAAGTTCAAGTTAATCGATTAAGAGATTACCTCCCTCCCACTGGGGCCGCCTGCTGATTATAAATAAAACTAGACACTGATGATTCTCCTCAGTCTGTTCCTTTCTGTTAAGGGTAGAAGCTAGTCATGCATCATGATATCAGATCTCACAGCAGTAAGAAACTAAAATAAGTTACATGAGTGCAGGACTTCAGAAACGACAGTTCTAAACGGTATGAGGGGAAAAAGGGAACATAGAGAGAGAAAGAGAGAGAGAGAGAGAGGAGACGTGCACAGGGGGAGAAAAGGATAGAAATAGAGAGATTAACGTTAATCTCTCATAAATGAGTGCATTTGTTTATGAAGCTTAAAAAATCTCCCATTTAGAATATGGAATAGTAATCCAGCGAGAGATCATTTAATCATTTGCGTCCAGCTGAGTGACATTTGACCACCCACTTCTATCTTATCCTCGCCATTACAACCAGTGCCTCCTCTCCAGCCTCCTGTGCTGTCGCCGAGTGCATTAGATACCGAGTCGACCACTGTTTACGGCCCATATTAACACTCTCACTCCCTCCTGTGTTATAATCCCCTGCCGCTGCAGAATTGGGTCAACGGGCCGTTTAATGGAGCCTCGGTTTTAACCTTTTCCCTCCCTCACACGCTGAAACATGCAGCACCCTAAAAGTGTGCATTAATCTTCTCGTAAGTAGGTGTTATGTCTATTTAATGCATCCTAGATATCCTCACTCTAAGCACCCTGGCCGTCTACTGTCCTAATTACACACTTGGCACAAGAGCATACCATTTAAAGCTGTATGATGTCATATTTCCATATTTTATATGATTAGCATAAAAGATGTACGGCCGAAATCATAGCATCCTGTTGTCATGACTGAGTGAAGTGTTGTGAGCAGCCGGCATTCGTGCCTTATGCTTCACCTCCACGCATTAACTATCCGACTGTTTGTGTGTCTGCGAAGGATTTCGGGCCTCCCTGTGTGATGCTTTGTTCTACTTTTAGGTGCAAACATAACATAAGAATTATTGGGAGGATTAAAATTCATGGTTCTACACTAATGCCACAATAGTTGTTTGTGACTGACCGATATGGCCTTTAATCCCGTCACCCCTCCCCTGCCCACGCACTCACACCCCATTCATTGGTTAATGGTTAATGGTTTAGTGACCCTTGCTGGGCTTTATAGACTTTAAAAAATCTGCTCTCCTAACGATGAGTTAGTGTTTGTACAAACTCCATGATTTTAAATGACACAATAACTAAAGCAATGACTAAAGCAATGACTAAAGCAATGTGAGTTATAAAGCAAACTACCAAAAAGTAGAAGTCTTCTTTGAACTTGAAATAACAGACGTATTGTAACATACTCTTTACTGTTATTCATATTCTGATTTTCATCTTTACTGTAATCATATTATATTATATTATACTGTGTTTATTGTCATGCACCAATCACAAAGTCAAATTCATCGTATGCACAAACAAATTTGGTAAAAGAAAACGTTCCTGGTTTTGAATCTTTTAAAGCGTTTTATAGTATGAATAAGGCAAGAGATAGACGACACTGCTCTCTATACATAGTAATCCCACATCTCTCCTCCTCTGTTGGTTTTCTCTCATTTCTCGTCTCACAGCCTGCAACTCAGGCTGAATTTATTCACACTGAAACAAAAAATAGATACAGGAAGTAGGTAGGAAACGTGACTTTACTTTTGCTCCCTTCCTACAGGGAGGTCAAAGTTCACAATCAGGTACAGCAATTCAGACCCTGTTTCATTTCATTTAAATGAGTTTTCCTTGTTTTTCTACACAACATCCATTATATAAAAAGAAGGGATAAATAACTCCAGCATGCCAAAGAACTACAAGTATCAGCAATATGGAAATAAAACATGCCTTACTCATAATGTGTTTATGGCTGGATGTGCGAGTTCATCAACATTATTCATTGTTTGTTTCCCATGTTTGTTCACTGTAAACTGCTGCTCTTTATTCAAGACACAATGTGCATCAGTAAGTCAACACGGTTGCTCTCCTGGCTGTTCGAGCATCAATGAGAAAACTTCACGGCGAAACGGAGGTCGTCCTTTAAAGAAAACACAAGTTCAATGAAAGACAAGGTAAAGGCATCAATCTTGTTCCGCAGCCCTGCAGCAGCGGACCGAGGGGCTTTGTGGGGCCTTGTGGGTGAACCGTGGTCACCGTACGAACAAAGCATCCTCCTGCCGGAAAGTGCTATCTCATGACAGCGAGCTAAGCTGTGCTGTTTCATAATTAACAGGTGATTTATGGTTATATAATGTGTAACAGCTGTAGGTTGCACACTCTCTGCCGGATAAGGGCGAACATTAAAAGAGGAACCTTCCAGTTTAGGTGTTTGTTTTGTACTTAGGTCCCACCAGAGCAGAACTACTTGAGGGGTTATTGGGCCAAGGAGGGGGCCCAGGGGCGTGTCATCAGGTCAGAAATAACAAAGAAAGAAAGAAAAACCTGTATTTGGACAGTCGGCCGCCGCCGTGCAGTAGCTAGTTGGAGCTGCACATGTCCTGTTCACTGTGAGTAACATGGTGATGCTGTCAGACGCGGAGGAAGAAGGTACCAGAAAGCATTCTCTCGTGAATCCTGTTGGTCTCTCGCCACTGTGACCTGTCTGATCTCTGCACATACACGTTCTAAAATTAGCTTCAACTCAGGTTTACAAAACAGAAACCCTCCTGCCAGTCATAGATCTATCAAAGTCTCACCCGGCACCATAAAAAGCCATGTTCCCAGGTCCTCTATTTATCTTCGTACCCCCCTCCCCTCCGTGATTTCCATCTCTTAGTTTTTGATTCGGATTCACCCCAGCTTATGTCTCATGACCCCATAACCAAGCTCTGCACCTTGTTTGGTTTCCCCCACTGTCTCCTCTCCCTTTCTGTCTCTTTTTTACCTCCTCTCCACCCCTCCACCCCTCTTTCTGTCTATCCCAGGGTTTATCTCCTCATCACTGATCTCCCTTCATCCCTCCAATCCTCATCTGTTCCTCATAGGAGCAGTGGAGAGAGTGAGTGACGGAGGAATATCCTACTGTCTGTGATAGCAAGAGTGAATGAGCGTGAGAAAGTGTAGTGACAGGCAGGCTGAACTTATGACAACGACCAGAGGAAGACCGCTGGAGGAAGAGTGATTGAGCATCGACCACATCACCTTGAGTGGAGTCTCCTAATTGGTGAGTGGATGGTCTTATTTTGGTGTTCACCTTTTTTTTGTTCTTGCTGGTTGTGAAGTTGTGTCATGCTGATGAGATGGAGATCAGAGTCACAGGATCGGACTGAAAAGACGTTTATCAACAGCATCTTCGTTATTTTGGTAAAATCCCGAAGCTTAAAGTATTTGTTTTGTTAATATGTTCCAAAACTTGAAAAATGTAGAAGCAGCACACTGACAAGCTCATACACATGTGATTTTACAGTGTGCCATGAAGAACAAACATTACATATATATATATATATATATATATATATATATATATATATATATATATATTGAGATATCAAATGTGAACCTGCCATTCAAAACAATGTCACAACACACATTTAATGCACTTATATGTGTTCTATCTCGTGTTGGTGGCACACACACAGCAGAGGGATTTACATGGGATCAGCATACAATAATGGTTTTGTCTTGTAGATTGATAATCTGACAAAAAAAAACTTTTGTTCTCTAATTCTTAATACCCTCAGATATAATCTGCATGATGAAACCATGTTAGGTTGTCTGTAAGGCTGTTTGTGTGGTTATGAGGGTGTATAATTCAGATGCAAAGTTGTTTCTTAAACTGACTGATGAGAAAAATCCTAATGAGTTTAAATTACAGCTTTTTTATTTTATATTGATACACAGAAAGTTTGAAGACACTGACAATGAAATAGACGGATACTTTGGGTTAATAAAGCAAATCAAATGCCTGACACAATGTGAATGTAAAAAACACATCAATATTACTGTAAATCAAACCTGGGCATTGATTTACAACATCGCCCACAGCACCTTTATACACATGCTGGGCGGTTTGCTCTGGCAGTCCGTGGCAGCGGGGGGGGGTGTTTAGGCTCGGCTGCAGAGTGGGTGGAGCGGGGGTTCAGGGAACGGTGTCTGATTGTCATCAGCTGGTCTGATGGGTAATCGGTCCAGCTGATGACAATCAGTGTTTGTGTATCTGCGAGGCTTTATCTTTAAAGAGCTGGAAGGACTGAAGACGGGAGTGGAGTGCAGAGCAGAGACGGCGTCTGCGGTCCGAACCCAATAAAGTTTATTCCTGAATATCACTGTGGCTGCTCCCTCCGTGGTGCTGAGAGGGGGAACCTACTGGTGACGGCTAGAAACATGTCACACAGTCTAAACAATGTGTTAAAATACTGTGCAGACACATTGTGTTAGATTAGGCTATAAGGAATACAGGCTATTGGGAATACCAGTCCCGAGGAATACAGGTCATGAGGAATACAGACTATCAGGAATACAGATCCCGAGGAATACAGGTCATGAGGAATACATAATATAAGCTATCAGGAATACAGGCTATCAGAAATACAGGCCATGGGGAATACAGGTCAAGTGGAATACAGACTATGAGGAATAGAAGGAAGGACAGCACAATAGGCATCACTCGACAGCCATTCAGTGAAATCCCAACAGTCACGTTCTCGTGTGTTGTCTGTTTGTGGGACCAAAGGAGTGAGACGGTCCGGAGCTCTGAGTCGAGGTGAAGAAGCAAACCGTCACCGATCAGACACAACTTCACCCAAAACAGGCCCTCATTCTTACAACTCTCTGTGCGTCCTCCATCTGCCCCCTCCCTCATTCTCCTCCGGCTATCTGCCCCCACATCCCTTTCTCCATCTCTTATCCAGATGCAAAGAGCAGTCAGTAAGCGGATGAGAGCAGATTTGATTCAAAAGGCTTCCCTTTAAAATCTCAGCCAGTAGGATTTAAAACTCACTCTGCTGCCTCTTACCCTCCACCCCCATTCTCCCTCCCCTCCCTCGGCCTCCTCTTCTCTCTGGTGGTGTTAATGCACTTCACCATCCAGCAAGCTCTAGCAGTCATTTAATCACATGGAACAATCGCAGGCACCCAGGAACAGAATGGCAAAAGGGTAATAGCACGACTAAAACACTCAGGCCTTCATTACAACACTCATTATCGAAGCAATTTCCCATCTGGACCAAAGAACTAAAACCCCTGTCACCAACTTTAGGGACAACTTAGACTCCAGCGGTTCAGGGATGGACACCTATACTGTAGCTGCTGGGTTGTTTGGAGCACTGCACCACTACAAAGGCCATAAATCAACATTATTATTGTATTTCAACACATTTCAGGCCATCTATGCATTCACTTTGAGCATAAGAGATATATTAAAGCAAATCTTTCTTTCACAGAGTCACTCCCTCCTTCACTCCCTTCCTCTCCTTTCCACTTCAAACAAATTAGAAGCAAATCCACTCGGTCATGTGTTTTGACAGGGACACTCATTCAAATAGAGAGAGAGAGAGAGAGAGAGGGATTGCTGCAGGGACGCATATACGATAAGATCAACGCAAGTGTTCCCTCCTATCAGTTGTCAAGGTAAGATAAAAGAAAATAGCATCATGGCAATTTGTTTTTTACAAGCGAGAAACGTTATTGGTGAGATCTGCACTTGCACAGTGGAAGGAATGTGTATTGTTGTTGAGGTGGTTACATTGTGCTGCTTTACTATCAAGTCAGTGTCACGTCTCTTTGGTTGAGTCTGTTAAATCAGCTTTGTGACTCTGTTGTGTGATTACATTTGACAAAGTGTACGAGTTTGTCCATCAGGGGATTGGTTTACTGCTAAACATTGCTCATTTAATCACGACATTACCAAATTCAATAGCCATCAACATTAGTTGAGAGCTCACTGGAGTGTTAAATGGCTCAAACCACCTGTCATCAAGGTGAATTTCCTGAGAAGTGAGAGCTGAAACACTGATGACATTGTTACAGGACATACTGGTTTGTGTGTACATTCGGGGTGAGGATGTGTGCTCTCGGAAGGTGTCACATCATCTGAAGAGCAAATACATTTGCGGTTAATAATGTTGTGCTTGAATATTCACGCAGTCTCCGTGTATGTGTGTGTACGTGTGAGTGTGTGTGTGTATGTGTGAGTGTGTGCGTGTGTGTGTGTGTGCGTGCGCAGGTTTGTTCTGTGGGTTTCTGTGTGTGCTCCTGCGTGTTTATGAACATTTGCAAAGTAGACGAAGACCAGTTTGACTTGCAAAATAGCACTTAGTTGGAGACTGGAGCGAGGGAGGATTAAACATCGCGCAGGTAAACTTAGAGCATGAAGTATTTATACATCAAAAGGCTAGAACTACTGGAAATGATGCTAAGCGCAACTTAATTATATAATATGTGAGTAACTAAATTGTGTTTTTGTTCCCTCTTCTTTTCTTCTTCATATCAGGATTATCAGCTTTCCTGTCATCTCTCCTGTCTCCATTGGTGACAGCGCCTAACAACCATCGCTATGGGTGAAATGGAGGACTTGCAAAAGGAGGCGAATAATCTCAAAGACCAGATCACTGTCAGTAGGCTCGTCCATATCATCTTTAATAACCCATCGTCTGCCCGCAGTATTAATCATCATCATCTTCATGTGGCTTCGCTTTTCACTTTGACCTGAAGACGTTTCTTTACCCAAATATGTATAACCACATCTTAGATCCATGCTGGCAGTAACCGGTGTGTCCGCTCCTCAGGCGGCCCGTAAGGCGGTGCAGGACAGCACTCTGCAGGAAACAGTAGCCGGGACCACCGTGGTGGGGCGGGTCCAGTTGAAGACCAGGAAAACACTCAGGGGTCACCTGGCCAAGATCTACGCCATGCACTGGGGCGCTGACTCCACGTAAATACACTGCATGTCGTACATGTGCCTGCTTCGTTTCACAGCATCTGATTATAGTCAAATAATTAACAAAATTAGAGTGGGGAGAGCCCATCGATACTACTCTGATTGGTCAATTCTTATGTTTCTTTTTTAACTGGATGAATTCATAGGAGGAGATATATTTTACTCAGATTTGGGGTTTCCATGAAGACACGTTCAGGCATCAATGTTCATTCTCTCTGCCTGAATACACCCGTCTTCACCCTCCGTCAGGCCACACATCTTGTGTTTACTTCCTGTCAGCTGATTCATATACACTGCAACCGAAGATAAACTGGGACTTTTTAAGAACGTTTGCGTTGAACACTGTGACGAAGTCTGTACATCGTATAGTTGTGATGTCCCAGTATTTATACAGCACGTGCTTTATAGTAGAAAATGTGGCCTTTACTTTGTCAGCTTACATGTCACCTTTCTCAGTCTCAGTCTTTTCTTTGTTTTCCTTTTTAAATGTTGCTGTCCTTGTTACACCCCCAGGTTGTGTGTCAGTGCCTCACAAGATGGAAAACTTATAGTGTGGGACAGCATCTCAACCAACAAGGTAGGCACGAGCAAGAAAGAAGTCTATCATAATAATAGCAATGGTGTAGATGAAGGCAAATGTACATCAAATAAATCCATTAATTTAAAACGTATAAAAAATTAAACAAAACTTTTTTCCTTGTTGTTGATTAAATGCAATATACAAATAATTCAGATAAATTCAGTAAATACAAAACACATATAGGTAGTAAAATACACACAAAAAAGACATTTCACATAATACATAATTTTTTCCGAGAGGCTTTTACTTTTTCAGTTGTGAGTAAATAAGATGAGGAGAGAGAATTTGAAGAAAAAAGGTAAAAACGTGGCATTTAAAATAATAAAACTAAATGTTGAAAAGCATTATCGTCCGCATTTATTCGCAATATAAAAGATAATAAAAAAGTTAGACGAAGTTTGTCTAAAGTTCGTGGGTTTTATATCTGAATCACAAGAAAGTGTTTCTTGAAGTCAAATTAAATCAGCTGCAGTACTCTTGAATTAAAAAAAAGGTTATCTTCTTAGAAGTATTATCCCAAATAGCCCTGAAACTTCAATACAAGACATTAAGACAAGAAATTAAGATTTTCTTTGAAAGAGTTAAGATTTAAAAAACAAAATGTTTTTACCTGTAAACCAATCAAACACCGAAAATCCTTGAGATGTGCTTCTGGAACTATTCAACTGGCATAACTCAAAGTAACAAGTGCATTTGAAGACAAGAGTTCCCCCTGTCTTCTGTCTTAGGTGAACGCCATCCCGCTCAAGTCATCTTGGGTGATGACTTGTTCCTATGCACCTTCGGGGAACCTCGTGGCTTGTGGCGGCCTGGACAACATGTGCTCCATCTACAACCTCAAGGGCAAGGATGGAAACGTCAAGGTCATGCGCGAGCTGGCGGCACACACAGGTAGGACAAAGCAGCTCAGAAGTCAAATCTCTAAAAGCCACTGATGCTCATTGCATTTGACTGAGTCCTCCTTTAATTCACGTACACTACTCCTCACACGGTATTTCTTTGGTTGCCCAGGTTACCTGTCCTGCTGCCGTTTCCTCAGTGACACTGAGATCATCACCAGCTCTGGAGACTGCACTTGGTAAGAATATAGTTTACTGAACTAAGAAGTGTGTTTGCAACTTTACTCTGTGTAGTTAAAACATGAATACATATTGCCTCCTTCCAGCGTACTATGGGACATTGAGACCGGGACCCAGAAGACAATCTTTGCAGGACACATGGGAGACTGCATGTCCCTGGCCGTGTCCCCAGACTTCAATTTTTTCATCTCAGGGGCGTGTGACTTCACGGCCAAACTCTGGGACATCAGGGAGGCCCAATGCAGACAGACCTTTTCGGGACATGAGAGTGACATCAACGCAATTGGGGTGAGGATGAGGAAGATGTCCACCTCGCTGCGTATCCGAGCGAAGCCCAAAGGAGGCCGGTGGTGCTCATCACTTCTCTCTCTTCCAGTTCTTCCCAATGGTAACGCAGTGATAACAGGGTCGGACGACGCCACCTGTAAACTGTACGACCTGCGATCTGACCAGGAGCTCATCACCTACCAGGACTCCAGCATCATGTGCGGGGTCACCTCCCTGGCCCCCTCCAAGTCTGGACGCCTGTTACTGGCAGGCCATGACGACTTCAATGTCAACATCTGGGACGCACTGAAATCTGAGAGAGTGGGTAAGTACAGGTGGAAATTAGAGAAGTTTCAAAGCATTTAAAACCTCCGGTGTTAAGCTTTTGATATCGGAAGGTGTGTTCGGTGGTACTTTGCTCCGCTCACATGTATCTTCTGTGCCGTGGTCAAGGAGTGCTGGCTGGTCATGACAACAGAGTGAGCTGCATCGGGGTGTCCTCAGATGGGATGGCGTGTTGCACAGGATCCTGGGACAGCTTCCTCAAGATATGGAACTGAGGCTGTTCCTCACCAGCGAGCAGAGAGAGGGAGACGTAATCATTATAGCCTGGTAGAAAGTGAAGAAGATAAGAAGGAACAGGAGTGTGAGGGGGTGGGGTGGGGGTGGGGGGGATTCACATAGGGGGAGAAGAGGGTATTTAAATTGTGCCAAGTCCTATCTCATGTTGGAGGGGTTGTAATGTAAAGGTTTTCTCCTCTCACATTGCGGTCTCACCTTTCTTCTCACGTTATGGGGGAATTTAGGGGTGGGACATGGGGCTGGGGGTCTCAGTAAAAGATCATTCCTCTTCGTAGTTTATGATAATGCGGTTTAAATAACCATAACATATGCACATTTCTAGCAGCAATTCAGAGGTCACCCAATGAGAACAATTGCCAAATGGAAATGGTAGCACGCTGGATGAGAAATAATTGAATACGTGTCAAGTTACAGCCTGTGGACGTTCACACTAGCTATACTAATGTTTTATATCAAAGCATAAGTTATGTCATATGAATAATATGAGCATTTACATTGTTTTGGTATCAGACTGTTGTTTGTTCTTAGTTTTGGTAGAGTCCCTAGATGCTTACATTGACTTTCTTTTCATTTTCTAACTTTAATTAAAATAGAGTGCTAGTTTGCAGATGTTTATATTAGTGTTGAGTTGTTTTGTATGTGATTGATGGACAATATTTAGCTAGACCTGAAAAGTGCTTTGGGTAAAACTGTTGTACTGACAGATGGAATAATAAAAATGGTTTTCATGGTTGACTAAGCACTTACAAAAAATAAAACCCCATTTGTCTCAGGACAGGACTGTGTACGACTTTACATGGATGATAACGACTAGTGTGCACGAGCAATACATCTGGGTCTGTATGTACTTTTTTATCTGCATGGTACAAGATAAACCTCAAGGACAGTGTGTGTGTACTTACAGAAAATATGAGTTGACTGGATACACACCATGCAAAATAAAGCAATACATAATTTCTTTAAGACTGTTCAATAAACATGGGATTCTGCATTGAAGTCTGAACTGTTTATTTCTGACGAGTTTAGTTATACGTGTCCATCACGTCTATTTAAACTCACTGGATTTTGAGTGAGGCCTACAAGATTGCTTCATTAATTTTCACTTTAATTCTGCTGTGAAAGAATCTCCATGAAGGCAGAACTGAAAAAGTAATAGTTCATTTAGTGTTTGACTTCATATAATCTATTGGTATAATAATTTTCACGGTGTTATGTGAATCAAACGGAAGTGCAATGAAAAATGTCTTGAATATATATTAACAAAATTAATGAATATTTAGTTTTAAGCTTTTATTCTGTTTGAGCAACAATAAAGAATAGGAATTTTACAAATGGGTTAAGATATTAAAGTTATAAAAAAGTTTTCCAAATACAAAAAGGAAAGCAAAAGACAAACAATAGCAGAAGAAGTTTACAATCAATACAAAGATTTAAAGCAGATAATTACATTTATATTTACAAGCCAGAACAGGATAGAAAACGGCAGTAATAAAAACAAACGCACAGGAAAACATGAATAAAAAGAAAGCTGTACACATAAAAACTTGTTTTAAGAGGTATAAAAGTGGTCGGATTCTGTACACGTTGCAGTGACTCATCGGTTCTCCTTATCCAGAGACACAGCCAGCACTCTGCGATCAATCTGGCCGAGTCTCTGCTTATCGGGGGTGGACACCTTCAGCTTCGCCTGGAAAGCGGGGACGACATGTCACGTTATCTCAGCAGCTTATTACCTTTCTGTGTTGAATTCACTTCAGGATAATTAAATTAAGTCAATACAGGTTCAGATTAGGTTCCAGCGTATACGGAGCGCAGCCATCACGAGCAGCGAGTGCATGTTTGTAAAAGTAATACCTGAGCACGCTGATCCCGGGGTGAGTTGGTCCCCTTAAGGATCTGCAGTGGGGAACGACCTTCAGTACCTTGGAAAGAAAGAAAAAGGTCAAGCAACAACATCTCATCGGAGAGAACACAACGCCACAAACTTTCTACACACCTTTCTGTTTCAGTTTTCCAGACCGTCGCTTGTTCTCGTTGGTCACTTTCTTCACGGCCATGCGGACAGCGAGAGGGGAAGAGCCTCCTCTTCCACCATGCACTCCTCTAGCTCTCAGCCCATTGGCGCCAAAACCTTTTCCCAACCACTGCGGCTTGAACACCACCTGACTGGGGCTCTTTGGGTCAAAGGTGGGGCAGCGGATGCCGGTGCCGAGCTGCGGCTGCTCTGGGCTGGGGACCGTCGGTGGCTCTGGTGCAGACGGCAAAGAAGATTCTTCAAGAAGCTCTTCGGGTTCTTCAGAAAATGGCTCTGTTTCCTCTGGCTGTGCAGGGGAGACCTGAGCTGGGGACCCTTCTGAATCAGAGGGGAGGGACGGCTCTACAGGGGTCTCTAGATCAACAGAGACGGAGGGCTGGGCATAGGAATCATCCACAGCCCCCCCGAGGGGCTCCACTTCTACACTGGGCTCTGGGGATGCAATGCTGTCATGGTGCACCTCAGCAAAGATCTGGGATGAGGTTGCCCCCTCATGGTAGGTTATCAGGCTCATGCTCAGTCTCTTGTTAAGAGGAGACTCTCTTGCTTCTTCAGCCTCCTCCAGACTAAGGTCTGTCTCAGTTTCTAATTCCAGCTGGAAATGGGGTTTATCAAAAAGCACAAAGGAGCCCAAGTCGCCCACATTTTTGAGAGGGGGCTGCACAGCTGGGGCCAGGAGGTTATCATGCTCAACCAGGGAAGGCTGTGGCGGCAGGAGGGGCTCGGTGGAAGCAAGCTCTTCCGCCTCCGCCAAGACCGCCTCCTCCACGGCATCATTGAAGCTTTTCTGAGGGGCTTCATGGAGCTTTTCTTCAGCCTCAATGTGTAAAAACATGCCCAGGCGGCGGGCAAAGGATCCGACTGTCGCTGTAGGGGCAAATACAGGAACATCAGGTCACAGGACATATTGCATAAAGACAAGCAGAACATTAGTATTTAACAAATGGTAGTATCAATAAAATGTACATTATTATTACCTCTCATAGCTTCTCTGACAGGGGTGCGGCTAACGCCAATAGTAGGTGAGCGGGGATCAGTGAAGGCCAGCGGACACTTGGTTTTTGAAACAAGCCCATTGACCTTGAGATCATATTTAGTATGGTTAACTCATTTACACACACACACACACACACACACACACACACACACACACACACACACACACACACACACACACACACACAGTCTGAAAGTGAGCCAGGTAACCTACTTGGATGGGTGTACGATCAATTTGCAACGAAGGAGAGCGAGGATCGATCAGATCAGTGAGCCGGCTGTTTTTGATGGCTGGTTCTGGTTTCATTGGCGACACCAACTTACTCTCACTGGATCCCATGATGCAGTTTTACCTGAATCACAGGTAAATGGAACACAGTAAAATAAATATTTAGTGACTCACAGAGCAAGATCATAAAATTAATATATATGGTAACACAACACAATAGAAGTATAAAACACAGTACACTAGTGTAGAACACAGATTATATATTTTCAGGTTTTAAGGAATAAGTCGTTGTTTCTAAATGAAATGCAAAAAGCACATTTGCATACGATGAAAAACGTGGCCTCCTGACTTCCAGCTATGCAAATGAGCGCATGTACTCCAGAACAGTCGTTAACCTTGATGTAACCTCGTACAGTAACAGAAAACATGATGCACAACCCAACACCGCTGTTACCGTGCATGAACGATTCACAAACACACTTCATAACAGAAGTTGGCTGAACATTAAAGAAGTAGTTAGCATTTGCTGGCACGTGAACAAACAGCTAGGTTATCTAAGGTCAGTTAGCGAGAGGCTATCCCCATTTAAGTTAAAGTTATTTATTGTAATCGTGTGGTTACATGTAATTATATACGTTAACGTGAACCTTTGAGCGTCAATCCTTTTAAGAGCACAGATTACTTTAGGGTTCAGCCTCTAACAGAAGAGCTGGCTTACCTAACACGAGACGAAGACAGGCGACCAGTCGTGCAGCAGGAACTATACTCACTGTTTCAACAGTCCACACTTCTAATAAACAGGGGAGGCTCAAGACTTTTAAAAACATTTAAATGGCGGGGTTGCGTGTCTGTTATTTTCGAACGAACCAATCAACGCCGGTCTCCTCGACGCTGATTGGCTGAGAGCACGCGGTCAGGAACTGGGCGTGGTATCGCGCAGATAACGCGTTTGAAATTTCAAATGAATGGCTGCTTTGTTTTTGTCACGTGAGGGGAGAAAAAAATCATTTTACGTTGGAGCTGACACATGCCTCCATAATATAACTGACTCGTAAAGAAGGGAAAATGAAATCAAGGAGAACAAAGCAGAGTATATTTGAATGTTTTAACAGGTTCAATATCATTATTCTAAAGCTGTAACATTGCAGTAGATCGCTGGAGATCCTAGCAAACTCCGCACTTTACTTTATTTCCCCCCTGTATATTTAGTATTAGTATTTCGTTTTTAATATTGTGTTTTATATGTATTTTCATTGATGCTCTGATGTGCACCGCTGCTGATTGTGGGACAAATAAAGTCGGACAAATAAAGGAATATCATATCATATCATCATATATCAATATCATATCGTAATACAAAGAAGCTGTAAGTAAAATGTTTATGATCTAACATTGTGATTATTATTATTGTTACATAAAACCATTTAGAATTACATTGTTTGTTTTCATGTGTTTCTTTTTAGCTCTCAATACTTTAGTTTTGGCCATTTTGTTCATTTTTTTAGAAGAAAAATGACTTCCAGATGATTTGAATCAAAGCTTTATTGCTGAGTATTATATTAAACATTGCAGTCAGGATACAACTAGCCTGAACACAATTATAGTGCAACAATTATGTTACAATACGCAATATAGCATTATTTTACAACGAAGCAAATTGTTTTACAAGAGCGATATGAAAAAGAGCAAGAGAAGGGAGGAGCCCAGAGAAATCGTCCTCAATGATAGTACAATTATATGATCTTATTATCAGCATGATGCACAATTAAATCCCCCATCTGATCCCTGCCTCACACACACACACTCATGCACGCACGCGCATACGCACACACACACACCTCTTACCATAACGGTAACAGTCCATCTGTTCATTATCCTGGTTGATAATTGATCACTAAAGAAAATTAAATAATGTATAAAATAAAGAAAAGAAAACAAGCTGCTGCAAGTATGATTAGTGTTTGTACTCTGGACCGGCCTAATACTTCTCTTGGGAGTACTTTTGATAAAAAAGCTGTACTCTTTTTAATATTGTACCTTCAATCTACATCACCATAGTGAGCATACGGTTCAACCTGCAACCTGCAAATGAGAAAAACTGTGAGAGCGTTGAGCGTCATAAATTGTCCTCATTAAGTTCATCATCATTCTTAATCATTTACTTTCTTCATCGCGTACAAATTTCATATCAACAACAAAAGTGACATGTAACCCAGTTCTGCAGAGCAACAGAGGAAGATGAAGTATGAGGACTGTCAAACATCTCAAATACAGTGACGTGACTGTATTGCTGCTGGCTGCGTCTTCCAGGGAGAGACTAATACTGCAATGTTTGAGGGAAGTCCTTCAAGCGCTCACAACCACAAGATGATGCCTCTCGGATGGTGGATGATTCACAGTGTCTTCCTCGTCTGTTTCTCTGTAACCGTTACCGCTTTGAATCCTCTTCTCTTCATTTAGTCACCCAGACATTTACCTCCCAGCAAATCACACTCGCACTCGATGAGCCCCCCCCCGGCTGGTCTTCATTCTGTCCCACCGTCCACCTCTCTCTGGGAGAAGTGAGCCAGCAACGTGTCCAAGTCCCGATGGTCTGCTGCAGCGTACAGCGGGCTCTCTCCCATCATGCTGAGAGCCATGCGCAAGGTGGACCAGATGTTGTCAGACATCATGGTGGCCGCGGCACCTCCCGGGCCCCTCGCCGCTCTCGCTCCGTCCCCGGAGGCCTGCCGCTGGAGAGAAAGAGCTTCAAGGAAGTGCTCCACCGCCTCTCTGGTGATGAAGGGGAGAGAAAGCAGATTAAGTATCCGATATTATTTTAAATAAACAAATACAACTTTTCGTAATTACTTGTCTCCCAATGAGATAACATCTGTCGTGATGGAATACAGAATATGCAATTGTCAAATATAATAATCACATTAAGTTCTTTTTTTTTTAAATCTACCTTTCTGATATTTAAATGAGGTGGACCAAATATAAGAAACTCTCAGTATAATGCAATAAAGTTTAACACCCCAAACTGGTTAAATTATCCTCCCTCGCAGATATTTTAAACAGAAAATAATCATTTGTAATAATACACATTTTTATTATAATCATCATAAAAAGTTGGACTTATTTCAGAGCCACTGAAGTGTACCTAATAAACTGACAACTGGTTTACATTGGTTTACAAAACTGCTGTTGCCATCTAGTGGACATAGAAGGCTCACACTGCACCAGGAACAGAGATGAGTTTACAGGTATTACATCTGAAACTAACACAGGCAAACATTTAGCTTTTTTAGAGTAAAGTGATTTTGTGAAAGCAAATACTTACTTATTTTATAAAATAATCAAATCGACCCATTTTATACAAACATATTCATTATAGAAGTTTGGAAAAAAACACCATTATTTTCTTGTTTTTTGTAATTCTAAAATCATTACAGAATGAGATAACCCATCAGGAGTGTCAAACATTTAGTCAATGTTGTTATGTTGCTCTGACAAGAAGGCAACTCGTTCACGTCATCAATCTAATGCAACAGGAAGCAGTTAACACGGTGGCGGCTGCACCCCTCACCTGTGTGCCCCTAAGTTCACGCAGCTGATTCCCAAGTTGTATCGACTGCGTATGAAACCGGGCTGCAGTTCCAGAGCTCTCCTGTAGGCGGCCACAGCCTCCTCTGAGCGGCTGCCATTGGCGAGTGTGGCCCCCAACTTATTCCACAGCAGGTAGTCCTGATGGAGACAAAAGACACACAAAAGGGAGCGCTCAGAACCCGGCGGAGCACACAGTTTAAAGACCGCCGTCACCGCGTCAGCACGGCTCCGACTCTCACCTGTGGCGTGACGGACAGAGCGGCGCTGAAACAGTCCACCGCCTTGTCGTACTCCCCGCTGAGGTTGAAGAGAACTCCCAGGCCACACTGCAGCTGGGGGTCCACCTGGGCGGGGTCAGAGTTGGCCGCTTGCAAGAAGAGGGACTGAACATCTGTAAACAAAGACCTGCGCAGGGAAAAACAAAACGAAAAGAAAGAGTCGAAGAGTTTAAAGATGAAATAAATACAATATATGAAAAACACGTGGCTCAGTCAGAATCCCACGCCTGCGATACTCACTCTGGCAGCAGTGAGCCGAAGCGCTCCCTCTCTTTCTCCCTTTCTCCGGCACCTTCCTGCCGGTGTTGGCCCTCATTCTGCTCCCACACGGAGCGGTATTTAGGGTTGTGCTTTAGCCAATCACGAAGAGTCTCACAGGCCTGCCTGTGCAGCGATTCGTTAGTGAAACTGACAGCCAACGCCATCAGAGCCGTCAGGTTTTCGTTCTTCAGCTCTATACATCTAATGAAAGAATAGAGGAGACACGTCAGACATGCTTCCATTCGAGAAAGCAAACGTTAGAAATGGTCAAAAGCTTTGTTACTGAAGTCCACTAGTACTGTTAACATCTATGGGTGAAGGGGAAACTGGGAAAGTTGGTAACTACAGACAACAATCTGAGCAGGAAGATCATATTGATAAGGTGACAGGATGGAATCCATCTCATCATTTAGACTTGTTAATTTTTGTACCAAATAATGTCAAATCTGTGGATGTTTACACAAAAGAGGCAGGAAAAAAACTGCTTAACTAGAGCCATTAAGCTCATTATTAAGCTACAACCAAGTGAATCAAGACTAATTCTAATACAGAAGAGTACTATAACATGTACAATTTCTACAACATATCTCTCGATATATATATATATATATATATATATATATATTCAATAAATATAACTGTAACTAGTCCCCATTAAACTCAGATGCACTACTATAATTTGCATCTGAAGGGACATGCATTAAGCAACTCTGGTTCCCAACCTGCGGAGGGCGCTGATGGCGGCGAATTCCTGCTCATTCTCTGCCTGACAGGTTCCCAGGTATTGCCACGCCTGCAATTTAATACAAATAAATGTACAGATGTGAGTAGTATGACGAGTAAGGATACTTCTTGGATTCTTATGACATGAATTGACAAGAGGGTGAAAAACTGTAAAAAATTCAAATGAAGCCGTCGGCCGTCTCACCAGCTGGTTATCTGGTTCCTTCTGTACAGCACTTTCAAATAAGCGCACGGCACCAGGAATGTCCCCCGCCTCCATCCTCTTCACTCCCTCTGACAAAGGGTCAGGGTTGGATAAATAGGGGTTGTCCTCTTCAAACTGATACCCCTGGGACAAACACAAGGAAGACATTTTTTGTGACGCACCTTAATGTCTTTTATACATCCGGGAGAGGTGTGTGTGCAAAAATGCTGAAACCCTGCACCGTGTAAACGGTCGTGAGCAGCTCGACAACTACCTTGTCATAAGAAGTGCTGAGTAGCTGGTCGAAGTCAGACAGCCAGGGGTGGCTCTCTGCGTCTCTCTTTGCCATCTCCTCCCACTCCTGCTGCAACTTCTCCCAGAAATCCACATCACTCTGACAGAATGACAGATGCACATCATTACTTCAGTCTCATCACATCGTACATCATCCTCTATGATACGCTCAATTGACCTTTAGTTTTCCAAGGGACAGACAGCAGTGTATTTATGGTAAGTGAAAAGGAAATGACAGCGGTTTGTTTTCTTGGGCACAAAGTGCACTGCTCCCATTTAATATCCAGTACTTTGTTTCTAGACTTGAAGTTGTCACTGATTTGTGTTTTACCTCCACTGCAGCTTTAGCATGTTGGAAATCCGGTCCTGACGTGGCAAACTCATCCACCCAGGCTTCAGCCGAGTCCTGCGACACCTGAAGAACAAAGAGGAGCAATGGCAGCGGTTGACCCGAGGAAGCACGAGATGGCTTTGCTAATTGTTACAAGAGCCGAGGATGAGGACATTAAAAAAGGAAAGCAGATGAAAGGAGATGAAAGAAGAAACGACAAAAAAGTTCATTGCCTTTTGAACAATTCTGCTAATTGAAACTTTGTTTTTTTAAGCAGATAGAAAAATGACTGAACAGCAACAAAATAATGAAAAGCTGAGTGCTTCTGCCTGTTTATGTGGAGGACAAAGCGTATCTTCCTGCATTGACTGTAGTTACAAATAAAAAAGTCCCATCGCTGACACGACCAGAGGTCCTACCTGCCTGATGACCTTGGCCCACTGCTCTGCTTGTTTAACTTTAACTTTCTCAATCTTCTGACTCCTCTCTGGGGCTTCAAGGGCAAGACTCCCTCTCACCGTCTCGGTCAGGAACTATTGCATGAGGCGAGGAGGGGTGGCGGTGGGGATGGGGCAATGTTTTGAGGAGGTGGTGGTGAGGGAGCATTGGTGAAGATTTTTTAATTTTTTTAAGGGGTGTGCAGAGTCGGAGGAATTTAAGGAGGAGGAGGAATAGATGAATGTCGGTTGTTAATTGAGGGGATGGCAAGCCAGGAGTTCAAAGGCAATTAAAAAAATGGGGAAAGTACATGTCAGAGTTATAGGGCAATTAAGTACACTGGAGCCATTGTAGTCAGATAATCAACAAAAGCAGGCCGAGAGCTGCACGTGCACAGTATAACATGGATGCCTTTACAGCCAGGATAAGAAGAAGAAGAAAACGTAGGAACGATAAAAATGAAAAGGTAAGTCAAAATAAATGTTCTTACCATTTCATAGAAAATAAATTACTATTAATTATAAAATACAGTAAACTATAAAAACTTGACTATTTCATTGGAAATAAGTAGAACTCTGGAGTAAAAGTACAAATTATAATATTAGTCAAACATTAGAATTACTAAATAAAAATTATTGAACTCATTATGCATTTGTGTGAATTTGGCATTTTTTATTAGTATTTTTTATTTGGTTATTCATATCTAACTTTCGACTTTTGTTCTTCTTTTTTCGACAGTTTGGGGATTACAGAGGGAATTCTAGTTAAAATCCTGGCATTGGCATTTTTCTGCCTGAGCTGGATGAAGTCAAACTGAGTCGCTGTGGGAAGAGAAGCCGGTCGGCATCCTCTCGCCGCTGAACACTTTTCATCTGCAATGCTGTGCAGCCTGGAGCTTCATATTTCAGCGAGTGCAGCGGCTGCCTTTGGTTTACATTAGTGGAAAATGTTACTCTGGGGTGATGAGTCACATGGCAGCGTCTATACTGTGCAATAGCGAACCACCGTGCCTCCCCAATGTGTTCCCGGTGGCAACCACCCCCTCCTCAGTGGGCAGGGACCGTACCTGGTTGAGGTTGGAGGCCCAGTTCTGAGCCTCCTGGGCCTGAGCTTTATCTTTGAGCCGTTTGTCTGTCTTGCTCTCCACTGTCACACTGCCCTCGCCAATCTGCCTAATGAATCGCAGGAACTACACAACAGCGGAAGAAAAAGCATGAGAACAAAAATGCACTTTAGCATTACTATCAGTCAAATGTATACTAAATACACTGTTCCTTTCCAAACCAACAACTTTCTATCCAAACTAAGGCAATGACCTTGACAAGTCACAAGGAAGCTTACGTCATCAGCGTCACTAATGCACTATGCTCCCTTGTGTCAACTGTATAAGAAAAAGCAAAATTATGTGGTGATTGAAGATAAATGATCCAGTGAATGAGTGACATGGACATGAAGCCACTGCTCACCTCAGTGTTTTGCAACTTGGGGTCATCAACTTTTGAGACCAGCTCATTGGCTGTCTGCTTCAGCTCCTCCCCTGCCTGGTACTCGGTTGTCCTATCACATGAACAAGCACATTAATATCATCCTGTGAGGAGTTACACACGAGAAGGAACTGTTCGGTTTCATTCAGCTTTTGAAGGATGGAACAACTCGGTTCAGACTGAAGGCTGTACAGGTGAGTCTTTGTGAGGTCAGTGCTCTATGTTGATGTTAGACATCAACGACGGACACGCTGAGACACAATTAAAGCCTAAAATATTCAAACACAACTCACACATCCTCCCAATAAGTAGACATGAAAAACATGATGACGGTTTAGACTCCTTAGTCTGCTCTCCTTTGTCTACCTGAGCTCCTCTGATCGTTTACTCTGGCCTCCGCTCAACATTCATTGAGTGTGCCTGAAGTATCTATTAAGCCTTTTTCAACTGAACACTTTCAACTCTCTCCATCCATGTCCTGTTCTAACCATTCCTTCTCCTGGTCTCCCAGGTCGCCCAGCCACAACTTCTCCTCTGACTGTTCCAGATACTCCTCCGCCCAGCGCCCAGGATCTGGAGCAGAGAAGTGAAAAAGGAGGCAAAACACAGTGGATAGGCACATTATTAAAAAAGTACACACATGCCAAAAATAAAAGCATTAATTCAAGGCAGGCTTGCTCTGATGTCAGTAACATTTGATGAGATCTGACAGACTGATAATGGTACCATAAAAATGGAGGACTCATTATTTCTAGTTCACAATTTTTTTATTTTCCTCTCGCCGAGGAGAAAAACTTCAGATAGGATGCAAATCTACGTTGTTTTTCACTCAGACACTTTCCAGATATCAAGCATGCTAAATATCTGGATGTGTCCGGAGATCTTGCAGAGTGTGAGCACCTGTTGGCGTCAGAGTGCGAACAGCCCAGTGGTTTGACAACTTTAAAAAGGTGTGTAGTGTGAACTTATCTTCATCAGGCAAAGTGTGTGTTCAGAGTGCAAATATAAACTATAACAAACTCAAACTACCTGCCGCCTCAGCAATAAATTCTTTCGTCCAATCAGCATCTGCTGCATCACCGAGAGCGATGATCCCCGGAGCGGAGGCAGAGTCGGGACCGGAGAGGAACTCGGCCGTCCAATCACCAGAGAGGGCCAACGCTGCCACATCTGGAGCTGTGACATGGAAATATGTGTTGCTTAAGATGTTGGGGGGAAATAATTGGAAAATACCTGAAACCGGTAGATAAAATACATGAGAAATAATTATATTAATCAAGCACACCTCTCTGTGGAGCTTGTCTGTAGCTCTGCTGGTCAATCTGCTGCATTTCCTCCAACAGCTGACCCATGTCAAATGTGTGTGGGGGTCGGGGGGGCGCCTGAAGGAACTCATTCACCAACTGCAGACAAAATAAAAACATTATTTTACTATGTTAAGAAATTGCACCTGGTACACACAGAGTTACACACCCAAAGTCAAAGAGACTTGAACTAAACATAATAAAGTATCATAGTCAACACAATATGCTGAATGTTATAAAGGCGCATGAGCACTGACCTCTTCTTCAGTTGCAATTTCAATGGGAGACGGGGCAATCTGAGAAAACAAGAAGGACCAAACGAGGTAAGAGAACGTGTGACTTGTCTGTTGTTGACACATTATATCAATGATGAATTCAACTATTTGAATCTTTAATGTTTATGTGCAAATTACTCACTGTGGGTGTTGAGCGGTGCCGCCATGCCCCCCCTTCCTTGGTCATGTGACCGGTCAACTTCATGAGGGGATTGGCTCCCCCACATTCTGCCTCCACCAACTCCCGCATCGCCATGGCAACACAAGGATGAGGCAAACCCAATCAGACCAGCTGAGAAGAGAACTAAGAAGAGAAAGAACAGATGAATTAATTAGTGTGTGTGTTTGGAAAGAATCTCTAAAGAGTTCAGCCTGTGTTCAGGAAAGTTACTGGAATCATCTCTTTTAGAGCATTCAGTCAAAGTGAAGCTCCTTTTGTCTTCTCTACGTATTCAAAATGGCCAACGTGTCCACAGAGCACAGATAGTCACATAACCAAACTCAAGCTCCAGCTGCTGTTTTCCGAGTCATTTCCTGGCTTAGAGTGAACCATTAATAATGTGGACATGATGTGCCGGCAGGCACAGGCAGCCACTGCATATTTCACTCAGCTGGTCTGGTAAATCAAACAACATGCTATTATCACCCTATTGTTACAACCCAAAAATATATATATAGACTACTGAATATTATTCCTATCATACAGGGCTGGGTATTGGACCCAAATACTTCTTTGGTACCAAGCCAAGAAATATATTAGCACCAAATATCAAAAACTGTCCAGTACTGAACGTTGCTATATTCATACCTGCAAACTCATGAGGGGTGAAAAAGGTGACAACGGGGGTGCAGGTTTTTTTTTCTGTTGTCTCCACACCACATCCACGTTGTTTGATGACCCCTCAAAGCTTTTATAACTACAGTCTTTTGATTGTTCTGACCGCAAATCTAAATAACAATAACAAACATTTAAAGAAAAAGGGTCCTCTGAATAATTCAGTGATCGGGCCCTAGTAATAGTAATAACAACTTTAAAGTCATTCATGAACCAACTTCCTGTTTTTTACTTGTGTGCTCTGCTGAGCTTTGAGCCTGTTCCATGATTCTGTTCCATGATTCTGTTCCAGGAGTCCAAAAATTCTTCGGATCTACACGAGTCACGTGGATGACCTATTTTGATTTCAAAATGGCGAATTTCACCGGAGTGACAAGTTTGCAGGTATGTATTCAATTCAGTTATCTTGTTTATTTATTTTGTAATGATTTATTTCTTAATATAAATGAAAAAGAGGCAACATTTACTCTCTAAATATGACTTGCAATAAACAAATTAAGGTACTGACCGAATTATTTGACATTTGGTATCTGTATTCCAATTTACAAGAAGGACATTTTACAAGACCAATAATCATGTAATAACTAAGATATTTATTTTAGGTTATATTTGATCCCCATTCACAATCTCTGATGATCACTTACCTGATCCCTCCAAAAGCAAAACAATAACAACAATCCTTATGAGAATGATTCAGTCCCAAACTCCCAATATGCAAACGCTGCAAATAATGTGTGGTCCTAGAGGAAATGCTGCTGCTCATCTCACTGACCTACATCCACGATGAACAGCTGACAAACTGCTGCACAAGCTGGCCTCTCAACTTCTCTATCCCCCTGGAGGGAAACATAATGGATACACTTTGCATAATGAACTGTCAGGAATAGAAATGTGATTCCCCATCTTCTCCCGTTAATTTTTATTCTATTTCACTGAAGCAACGTTCACCTACAAACACTACAGAGCATGTAGAGAGTTAATTCTACAGGCGGACTGCATACACCTCTTATAGTCTGTACACAGCTATCGATTTAAGTGCAATGTGTATCTACTGATTGCAAGAGCTGCGGTCCTGTGTGGTGATTAGGGTCAAAGTAAGAGGATTAGACACAGATATTAATACACACAGTGTCCCAGACAGCTATAACACCTAAAGTGCTCACTTCCCCGCCACTGGGTGCACCGACTGTGTGTTTGTGTTGTTGTCCTGCACGTTTGTTGTTGTTGTTGTCCTGCACGTTCACTCATAATTCATTTTATTGGGAACATAATTCCACTTATAGGAAAATACTCGACCGTGCACGGTGCACCTCTGAGTAGATAACCTGTCACACCGCTGTCACGTGTCAGACCAGGTAACTGATTTGCAGCGTGCACGTTGACGGCTGATTGTTTTGCCCGATGCTAACCGAGGCTTCAGTCACAAGCGGCGACATTGAGCCCCGTAGATGCCCCTCGGAGCGTCTCTTCAACCAACTTTACAGGCAACGTGCCGCTCGTGAAACGGCAACTCACGCAGCCGCGTTGAAATGTGCACGGTCCGTTGAGACGCTCAACAATAGCGACGTGCTAGCCCGCTAGCTCCTGCAGGGCCAGTGCTGTGTTGTGTGTGTTCGTCTCACCGCCGACCTGCCGCTGCTGTCGCCGAGCCGACGGTCCCTCCGCTCCGGTCCGCCCTCTCCGACCGTAGCGCGGCGTAAGCTGCCTCGGTGTCCAACGTCCTCCCGGTAACCGCGTGAAGACAGCCGCTGTGTGTTTGTTAGCGCCTCTGTTGTATTTACCTTCCTCCCTCCATGACCCGCAGAACCCGTCACAGATCCGCTCGGAACGTTACGGCGGGTCGGTATTCTCAAACCGGCTTTACGTAAGGAGATGTCGGGGCTGGCGGGGGAAAAATAGAACGTAACGTTGAAGGTTTTACGTAAAATACGCAATGCGCAGGGAATCAGAGTCCGACGAATCAGGAGCGCGTCCTCAGAAACACCTTTATAGAAGAAACATTTTTTCTTTACGTTGTATTTTTATGCATTTTGTAATGTTTTCTGCCAGCTCTTAATACTAATTAGTCAGCATTTTACATGTCATCATTGTATCAATAATCACAGATAATGTTCCAACAATAGCATAGTAATAATATAAGTTATTAAACAATGCAATGTGTATTCCTTCCTCCAGCCTAAAACACGACAGGCTTTATTGACTGACAGGTTTAGCACTGCACATTGTTAGGCTAGAAAGCAAGAAACACAACTTGGAAAAGTCCTGCATGTAACATTTAACCTACATTTAAGAGTGGAGGTCACAAAATGCAGATTAATTTTCAAGTGTGAAAGTAATTTACTCATGCAAAATGGCATCTTTGAGAGTGTGAGATTTGTTGTGCACTGGGGAGGAATATAATCAGATACATTTAGACAATTTGCCCATTGCACTAAATTACAATTTTGAGGCATCCTATATAGACCTACTTTTATAACAAGTTGTATACAGGTTAAAATCTTTCCCCAAAACAATATCATCTCATAAGATGTATAATGGAATGTGACAAACAGCTGTAACATTTACTGCTACACTTACAAATAGATGCATCTCTAATTTAATTCAATCTAATCATATACATCTTGACCACTTTGCATAAGGAGTGCAAGTCTATACTGCTGCTGCAAATACATTTATGTTTTAATATAATAACGGGCATTTTGTGAATGTAGTAGTTTTACTTGTAAATAAGTATTTTTATAATGCAGTCAATACTGTGAGCCTACTTTTACTTTAAGACCTGAATACTACTTCCAACACCGATTATACATTATAATATAAGATTATTATTAAGCTGATGGAGGTGCAGTTGGTTTAAAATACTTTGTATACTGTTGGTTAATTAGATCTAAAACAGTGCTTTAGATTTCATAAAAAATATAATGTTTTGTAAATGAAATTATAAAGTGACTGAGTAACTCCAGCTGTCGGATGTAGCGGAGTAACATTTATATTTCCTACTAAAGTAGCATAACAAGTTTACTCAAGTGCAGTTAGTTGTATGAGACCAACAGAGACAACATGTTTGTCATAAGAAAATATCAACATATTATACAATTAGAAATCTTCAAGGTTATTTTTCATATTACGACCTTAATTAAAAAAATATGTTTTACAAAATTGTAGCGTTATTTCGGTATCGATAAGAAAGCTCTCTCGTGGAGACGTCATTAGTGTTTTTATTAGGAATTTTGTAATGTTTTCTGACAGCTCTCAATAACAATTAGTCAGCATTACCCATGTCATCGTTGTCTCAATAATCACAGGTAATGTTCCAATAGTAACATAGTAATAATATAAGTTATTAATCAATGCAATGTGTATTCCTTCCTTCACACTCAAAACGACAGGCTTTATTTACTGACAGGTTTAGCACTGCACATTGATAGGTTACACAGACAGACAGCAAGAGACACAGAGGAGAGTGAGGGAGAGGTGAGCGAGAAAGACAGGGAGGCCGAGGGGGAGGTGAGGAAAAGCACACGGTTGTACATTCATTAAACCAGATATACCAGATGGAGGGAAATATAAAATAAATTAAAGGTTCAGTTTTGAAATGTGTTAAAGATGAAATGAGTGAGACGTATCTAAGTATCACAACAATGTGCCCTCCATTTTCTGTCATTCAGATATTGACAACTTCTTAAATTACAACAATATTACACACAAATTTAGAGACACTCATCAAGCCATGGATTATCATCCGTATCACTACTACTATTATTATTATCATCATCATCATCATCATCACCATCGTCACACTGTTTTCTGATGCTGTGAAGGTGATTACTCAAATGGAAAAGAGTAAATCATAATCTGCTCCCTCTCAATGTGTGTAGAAGTAGAGTGGCTGCAATAATAATAATAATAGTAATAACAATAATATAATATTCATCAATGTATGTACAGAAAATTCATTACAATCAATACAATCAAAACTGCCCAAGCTGAGCTGACATTCTGGAAACAGCAGGGGTAGCACTATGGAGTGTGTGAGTGTGTGTGTGTGTGTGTGTGTGTGTGTGTGTGTGTGTGTGTGTGTGTGTGTGTGTTTGCGTGTGACGTCTTGCAGTTATTGTAAGAGCAGTGTGCAGTGAGTGAAAGAGTGCAGTGAGAGTCATTGAGAGACATTCCAGCGGTCACTGTGGGGGTCAGAGGTGAGGTTTGACCAGGTTTACTGTGGATTGTGATGTTTTGACATTCAGCAGCACAAACTGAAACTTTGCAAAGACTCCTGACTCAACACCTGGAGGCTTCTGCTCTGCTTCTGGCTATTGCATAAGTGCCAATTTGTGTAAATGCCGAGGTGTACGGTTGATATTTTATCATCGGCCCCACGTAAAATAGCTGAAGCACTAAAGTAGTCACAATACCGAAAGAAAAATTCCTGCAAGTGTAGCAGGGTTCGTCTTTAGCTTTTGAGAAGAGTGACAGTCTGCTGCCTGACCTCACTGTCTTCACTCTGTGGTTAACGGAGGTCGAGGAATGTGTCGAGAGAGGATGCAAAGAGGGAGAAAAGAGCTTGTGCAGAGACTTCGTGAGTCGAGTCTAATAAGGGATGTGTCGGGATGAAGGCTCATGACTTTTGCCTCCTCGTCTATTCAAGGCCTGCGTGATGCGGGTTGTTCCTGTTTTCAGTTTGAGAGGATTTCATTCTGTGTTCAATAACAAAAGAGAGAATACAATCGTCTTCTTTTTTGTTGAAACCAAAGCAGTCCGATTCAACCAGTATTACACTTTACAGACACAATACCATCTTGTGATCGAGAACTGGTGCACCACATACAATTTTGGTGGGGTTTTGCTCAGGCGGTTAAATTACATTAAATGTATACATTGTGCCATTGAACATTTAGGTGAAGAACAACTGCCCGTTGTTGGCTATAGGTCACATATGGTGTCGAGAAGTGTTGTTACAGTGACTGTGTTGTGTGTAGTGTTTGTAAGCATACATTCCTTATACGAGTAGTGTCAGCAGTCGTTGATATTAAAAGTGTTGGAGTGTGTGAGCCGGTTGGTGGTTTCCATGAGAACTGGTGCACTCGCGTGGCTCAGTAGCGGCGGGCGTTGCCGTCCCGCCCCTCCTTCTTTATGATGATCCGCTGGTCGTCGCTCGCGTCTTCAGGTGACTCTGCTACCTCCTCGTCCTCCTCCCCCTCCCCCTCTGTGTCAGCGGAGATGCCCATACGTGTCTCGAAGGACTGCAGGAGAGAGCGGGTTGAGGGTGAAAACAGGAGCTTAACAGTGTGGTCATTTCTCATCAATAACTTATTAGTTGTGTTTTTTTACCTCCATCGGGTTGACGATGATGGTGAGGGCAGAGTCGTCCCATTGGCCGCTCCCCTCCTTAGCCCCGCCCCTGGTACCCTCACCTCGGCGATGGATGGAGCGAATTCGGAAAACACCGAGGATCACCATGACAACCAGGAAACCCACACACACCATTATGATGACTGTGGCTGCTCCTGGCACCACTGTAACAACACAAATGATGATTGTGTCAGAAAAGAATTTCAGATTTAAACTATAAATCACGTGATATTCTATATCATTTATATTTTTAACACATCCCTAAAATTCCACAACCAACAATTAACTCAATGAACACTGTTTCATTGTTGTGGATGAAATAATCTGAAATGCCCTATTTAGTCCTGTGTGAGGAATATCAGACTCTAGTTTTGTACCAAATGTTCCTTCCTACTCATCGTTTCATCACCAAGTGAAGTCAAACATTTGTTGACCAGATAACTGAAAGCCTATGAGTTCATTAGAAGCCACTTATCAAGTATGAACGTAGCTGCAGCCCTTTCAACCAGTAGGTCTCTGAGGTCTTTTGATGGAGGTTTGTGGGTTGTTCCTCCAGGCCTGAAACTAAAGACGATCAAGCCTTTGAGGCTCATGAACCTTGAAATTCTCTTTCTTTGAAGTCTTTTTCCAGCAAAGAGAAGGTGTGTTTGCACTCAGTCGTTCACCAACACTGACTGTTTGTTTCCTTGAGGTCTAACAAACAAGCCAGGTGCATGTATGTATGTTTAAGCGTTGTTATGAAGTACTATACATTCAGAATGGTTTACATTCACATGTATTTGCAGTCTTTTTCATCCGTGTCTTTGCTGGCGCATAGCAGCATCTCTCAGCGCCTCACCGCCTGCTATTGATTAGTAGAAGACTGTTGACACCATTGGTCGGACTATGAATTACAATATAGACTTCGTCTTTGTGATGTCAGCCTTCGGTGTCTGAACCGTTGTGAAGCTTAAAGTGGGCAGTGACGACAGTCTAACTCCTAGCTAATCCACAAATGGAGCTGAGGTGGACCCGAGTGACCCGGCAGCCGGAGACGACACCCACCTGTCAATCAAAGCGTCCGCACACTTAATTATGCTTTACTTGAGCGAGTTACATAACACTTCCCCCCTTTCTCAGTTGCCATAAATGGGATTATAAACTAGAGACAAAACCACATAGGCATTCTCCTGTTCAATTGGGCATTTCAACATGAGGATCTACGGGACACATCGTGATGTGATCAACAACACGGGGACTCACGAAAAACCCTCCGGTGCTACTCGAGGTCTGAAACTCCACAGGGAACCTTTAGGATCCGTGGACACGGTGATCTCCTTTAAAAAGCAGCTCAAGACAAACAGTCTGCCTTTGTTTAGTCATTTTAATTTGTATTTAATGTATTACTTTTACTCATCGCAATTGTGTTGCCGGAAACACAGAGGATGGAACGACAACAGCGGCCTGCTGTCGGTCATCAAGCGGCGGACGCTGCAGACGACAACCATGAGGCTACCAGGGCTCCTCTTATCCGTCTTGTGCTCCGACGGTATTTTCTAATGACATTTTGTGTTTCATGATATCTGTTCTTGAAAGTGTATGAAAGGGGAATGTCACCTGAGTTGCGGTGTGGATTGGGCAGGGTGTGTCCGCTCAGCTCTCCAGCGTGGTGGGATGGATGGAGAAACTGCTGCTGGGAGGCCAGCAGGTGGGACGGGTGGTACAGACTGTCCAGAGAGTGGAGGAAGTTCACCTGAAGGAAGAGAAAGAAAACAACAATATAAAACAACAATAATTGCTGCTTTCATGCTCATGTCTAAAGTCAATGTGTCTTTATTCCAGAGGCGTGGCTGTCTGTTGTTTCTTCTCACCTCCAGAGTCAACTCGTTGCTGGTGTATCTGCCGTTCATCTCGGAGCAGGACAGGCGGAACCGCCTCTCGAAGCGGGCCGAGCCTTTGGCCAGCCGGTAGCGGACAGAGCGAAGGACGTCCTCGTACACGGAGATGGATTCGGCACCTGCAGGGAGCACAGAACAAAAAGAGGAGTCAACACCGAGACTGGAACTGCAGAGAGGAGGAGGAGAGACAAGTCGTCTGCAGCTAGTTATTGACAGATGGGGGGGCTGTTACATTTCTCTTTTTTAACTATTATAGTGTTATATTGTTTTAAAGGCCTCGAAAACCAATTTTCCAAATCAATGTCTTAATATCAGATATGAATTCTTATATACATTATTATTTTAACTTAACATATAACTTGGTGGAACTCTTGTGGAAATATTTCAATCAATATGTGACAACACTTTTGATTTGTAATGTGCTTACCAAGCACATTAGCTAAACATGTTTTTTATTTCAAACGATAACTGTTACTGAACTGCTCATTTAGTAATAATAAATAATGTTAAAGAGAAATACTTCAGGGATTTTAAGCATAAGAAACACAAACAGATATTAACAGACTATCCAATTCAGATTTCACATATTCTGGGCTCCCTTTCATGTTGTTTATCTGTAATTTGCTGTCTATGTTGAGCAGTACACACTTTGAATAACACGGATGAATGCGTTCATGCCCAGTACCTGTGATGGCAATATAAGCAGTAGTATTGATGATCTCCAGTCCCCTCTCTCGCACGACATCCATGTCCACCAGAAGCTCCTCCCTCTCTGGGTTTAGCTCCTCCCCAAGGGGCTGGACCTCACAGCCGTCCAAAGTGTGAGCCACGGCGTCAGACATCAGCGCTAAGAGACGATCATCACGCCAGTTTAGCAAAGAAAGGATGGAGACCAACAGATGGCCTCTTCAACTAATTTTCATCCACAGATACTGAGACAAATGGTGAGAAAGGGCTGCGTGCAAACAAACACGATACATATTTCAAATCTCCCTAAACTAGATGTGACATTCTAGTTGTTTAATGCGGGACTCACCTCCTCCCTCCATCCCCTGTGCAGCTGTGTTGACAGCATGAGACAAGGAGCAGACAATCCGGAGCTCAGGGAAGAGGGGGACGCCACGGGGAGCCTCGAACTCCGGGGCAGGGCGAGCCAGATGAGGGCCGACCCCAGAGAGAGAGATCTGAGGGGCGTCAGGCTGGAGCACCACCAGGTACCCCTCCAGCTGCTTGAGAGACAGGCAGCTCTCCTCGTTGAAACATCTGATGGAGACAAAGGAAGTGTGTGACGTCAGTCCAGGAGAGAGAGAGAGAGAGAGAGAGAGACAATAACAGAGGGAGAAACTGTTTTACAATCAGTCCCAGGTGACACACTTTGGGGATCCATGAACTTCTCTCTCACTCCACCTTCAAGTTGACCTTCTTTGCAGTAAGATATCTGAACAGATGGCAGATGGATTGCCGTGGGACAGGGTACAGACGCTATAGTCCCGCGGACGGTAATTAATAACAATAGAGGAGATCCCTTTAAGATTACTGCAACAATTTACTACCGTTGTCAGAATCTTCACGATCTAAAAAGCATAAAAATGCATTAGAACCAAAGATATTGTCATTTTTATTGTGTGCTATCTTCTTCTTTGTCATAACATGACAACGAGAACAACATTACACAAAATGTAAGTCAAATGTCTAATTGTGAGATGTAAGTGTGTTATGCAAGTCAGGGCTATCATGAGCCGCTTCATGAGAGATGAAGAGCAGGCAGACGTCACTCGAGGATTTTTATCAGACTTTGCACAGCTCCCTCTGGAGCCACACGAGGCTTTGTACTCCCCGAGACCTGCCAACACACTTTGATGTATAAAATATGCACAGTTACCCTTTAATGTGTGCACCAGCACCAGGTCAAAATTGTAATTTGTCCCAATATTTTGGTTCATAACTACTGGTATTCACACTGCCAGCTGTACTTTGTGATAAATGTTAATTGGTAAATGTGAACATGTTTAAAAATGAAACTTAGATGGTCATCCAGGTAACATTATACCTGCTCACAAATTACAGTTTTTCATCTCTACCAGTTGTGGAAACCATGTGACTCCAGATGTTGAGGTTGATTGTTTGTGAGAAACTGCAGGATGCAGTGTAGCCTTTTCTTAGTGAGATATTCTCCTACTTCCTAAGTTATCTAAACAATTTGAAACCCTCTGAGCTGGAAAATGCGAAGCTTTAAACAGGAATATATTACTGAGCTCTGAAAACACCATTATTTTTAAAGATACATGGTTGTCACAGGACAGCAATGATAGACTGTGATGCATTGCTATAGTTTAAACCCAACAGTGTACTGCATATTGCACAACCATAAATATCTAAATATACCTTCATGGTAGAGAAATATTAACTTGATAACATCATATATAATATACATTATTAAACACTGACAGAACATTTCACTGCACAATAAACACCTTAACTTGTGATACTTTTTTACTGATGCATTTTGCTGATTACACTTATACATTTTACTTGAGTATGTTTTTCAATACAACACTTTTATTCGCAGTGAAGTATTTTCACAGATTGTTATTGGTACCTAATTCTTCCATCAGAGCCTAAACATCAGCCTCGTCGTCCCTGTGAGCCAATCGGCACGCTGATGAGTCAAAGCCCCGCGGCTCTCACATCAGCAACAATGTGGCAAAGTAAAGTTAAAAACCACACATGTCCAAGACGATGGACAACAGCTTCTCAATCCAGTTCCTTAATTCCACTGCTGTCATTAACTTTGGTATGAACATAGCAAATGTCAAACTCGGCTGTTACACATTTCATTCTCCTGCCAGAAAGGGAGAGCAAATCAGATTGATGACAGGCTGCTTACATACGTATGCATCTGCACTATAATTCAGCTTTCCACTCGAAAGGGGATTAAGCGTAGTGTGTGTGTGTGTGTGTGTGTGTGTGTTACATTTCCACTATCAGAGTGAGCAGCTGCTTCTATCGGCCTCTCCAGAAGGGCCTGCTGTTCAGCCATCTGGGTAACTCCTGGCCTCAAATCAGTCTAATCTTCACACACGCAATAAAACACGCCAGAGGACAGAAGAAAAAAGAATGTTCTGGCAGAAACCGAGTGAAAAGAAGTAAAGCTGCCTGTGACCTTGAATCTCAAAAACATCTTGGTGGCTTGCTGCAACAACATGCTGCAACAACAACCGTCCCAAAGACAATATCCTGAAAGTTTGAGGAGATAAGAGCTGTCGGCAGGCAGCTATAGTTTAAATACACAACGCAAAGTGTATGCGCTAGCTAGATGTACTTCTTGAAGTAAATTAATATTTCATCAGCTAAAAGTGACTGTGGAGCCAGAAAGCCAGTTCGGAGATGTTCAGCACGGCCGAGCACTGACCCGCAAACAGAATTGTGCGCTTAGAAATTTCACAGCCAGATGATTCAGACTGAATCCCCGCTTCGGTCTTCTGACGTCTGTGTTTCGCAACATTAGGCATATTGGTTTTGTTTGTGAAATACTTTAATCAGAAATAATTTAACATAAATACAATTGAAATGACTTGAAATAAAAAAAGGGGAAACAGTTTCTTCAGATTCCTTCAACAACCAGTGAAACCCCGACGGGGTTAATGTAGTGGACAGTCTACGACTTGATGGCCGAATGAACCGACAGATAAGATATTCCTTCTTATCTCTGGCGTTGACTCATTCTCCTCTATAATCACCTGTTTGGTGCCACAACAGTCCTTATCGCAGCTGAGGTAAGGTCCAAGGTTTGATGAGGAGGCATAGAGTCCAGAGGGAGCCGCTCCAATTAACAAATCATTTCACTTCACATTAAATCATCTGTGGCGTTCAGCGAGTGTGTGATCATTTACAATACTGGCATCCCGTTCCCTCCGTCGGCCTCTTCTATTGCTGCAGTTAGTCTCCTGCCTTTCGCAGGAGGACCTTTGACTACAGTTAGTTACCTGTCTGTGCGTGTGTGTGTGTGTGTGTGTGTGTGTGTGTGTGTGCGTGCCCGTGTGTGTGTACCTGAGCGAGGTGGTTAGTTTGAGGGGTCGGACTCCGGGGGTGGCGAAGCGGAGAGAGTTCCTGTAGGTGACCTGCTGCACCGCCCGGTTGAAGCTCTCGATGTCGTCTCCCTCCAGCACCAGCACCGACTGGCTGGGGTTCACATGCACCTGCATCGCCAGAGGAGGAGAGAGAACTTACATGAGGAGACATCATCAAATTGGAATATTTACAGAATTAAAACTGTAAAAACAATTAGCAGACATATTCCCCTTCCATCTCTTTTACACGTATTGGACAGAAATGGTTATATCTTTTGTGCAAATGCCTCCAAACACACCAAACCACTAGAGGAGGTTAGAAACACATCATACCAACAATTTATGTTGCATTGTAGGTTCACAAAGTCTGGCGCTCATATGAAGATTAAAACTGATTTTACTTCTTTCAGTTCAGACTTGAAACTAAAGAAATGTTATTGCGACTTCCCTTCTGGCAAAGCTGTTACATCCTTATTATAAAAAACAAAAAGGATCTGAACACATCATTTGCACAACATACTCATCATTCAATGTGTAGGAGGAATTAAGACTATGAAATCACAATTACAATTTATTTTTTAATTAATCTGTGAATGTAAAGCTACTTGCCGACCTGGAACAACTAATGAGTTTTATTTAAAAATAATTCAGATTTGAGTGGATAACACAAAAAACAATAACCTTTTTGAGGACACATATTTGAGCTAAATGAGGGAAGTGGACTCTGATGAATGGGTTACCTGTAAATGTTATAAATAGAAAGATCTTTTTTAAGATCATTTTAAAGATAGAGGTTATCCACAAGTTTCAAGTTTCAGGTTCACAATTTTACATTCTTTGCTGCATTTAAAAAAAAGTTGGTTCTAATAGTATATATTTTGTCTTCTTATTTATATTCCTCTTGTCAGTGTATACATTCAGTGTTGAATACATCACAAGGATGAAGGTAGAAAAGTACATTGTACCAATGGCAAAGAAGGACATTCGGGCGTTTGAGCGCCATCCCAACCTGGCGGCCCACGGCTCTCCGAGGTCTCACCTTCATGCCGGAGCCCAGAGTCTCCAGGTCTCCGAAGTCCAGGCCTTCCCTGCATGCGTACAGACACTCCACCACACTGTGAGGCTCCACGCTGCCAGGGCGCACCGTCACCCCTGACAACAGGCCGTGGTAACCTCCTACATATTTCACTGAAAACCAGAGACAGTCTATGAATACAGATTATAACACCACATGTAAATTGTAATATGCACATCAATAATACAGCAACAGAGACGCAGCTAATTGACCGACTGCTCCCCGCCATGCTCAGATGTGTGGAAACAGGCAGATCACCTGAGTCTCTACCCTCCGGGATGGTGTTGTTTAGTATCTCCTTCTGCTTCTCTTCGGGCTCTGCAGGGAGGGGGAGGGGCCAGAGGTTGGTAGGAACAACAACAAATAAGAAATAACGCAGAGAAACAAGTGAGAAAATGCAAGCAAGAGAATTGTAGATTTTCATAATTGCACCATCTCCTAATTATTCAGCAGCAGCTGGTGCAGGCAGCAGAGCGACATTCGCTCGCACTCGCACGTGCGTGTGTGTGCGTGCGTGCGTGTGTGTGTGTGTGTGTGTGTGTATTTAAATGCTAATTGACAGCCACAGTTTGCCATTTTAACCAGTGATTGGAGCGTAAGAGGCTATTAGCTGTCTGGCCCTCGTGTTGTTCTGTTGCTCTGAATAATTGATAAGTCTGTTATATTATTAGCCCTCAAATACAAAAATGCATTAACCAAATTATGACAGAGTGAAATGCGGGCGTGAATGGCGCGAGGCAAAATGTCTCGACAGATTGTCTGGAGGTGCCGTATGAGGGCGGGTGAGTCGCCGCCGCTCTTGCCAGAAATGGCGGCCGGCTATCTGGATGTGTGATCTGAATGACATTTAATTAACGGAGGAATGCCAAAGAGGAAGCACGCTGCACTATTGCTGCTCAGCATTTATGCAAAAAGAGAAAACAAGAGGACTCCTCGCTCTCGGCTCGAATTAATTAGTGTCAAAATCCATCATGAAGCTGAAATGAAGAAGATGTCAGCTGTGAAGATGCAGAGCATGAATGTCGGCGTTTTACCCCAGCAGGCGCCGATGAACATCCTCTGGCGGGGGGCGGGGTTGGGGATGGCTCCGTTGTCATGGATAAGGGCGGGGTCAAAGGTCACACCGTCCACATACAGGGTCACGGAGGGGAACTGGATGCTGAGTGACAGATGATGCCACTCACTATCACACACCTGGTGGACAGAGACAACAGAGTGAAGCTGAGCCTGACCTGTCCATCAAGGGGAAGGAATGGACGTGTACTCTCTGTGTAGACGCCAACGGTGGAGAACGTATTCAGATTATCTACGAAAGCACCAATACAACTATATAAAAATACTCTGTTGAATAAAAGTCCTGCATTAATAATTATTAGAATTCTTTATAACTACAAGGCCGTTACAATGTGCTGAAAGTATCCTGTTGTTATTGATTCTGATGTTTGAAGAGAATTACTTTATACAAAGTTAGGTCCTTGTTTTCCAACCAAAGGTCACGTGATAAACCTGAGGGATTTTGAGATGATTAATGGGGTAGGAAAGGTGAAATAACAAATGTACTATTTGTAATCTTTGTTTATTGAATAATCCTATTTCTTTCCATCTCAGACAGTTATCTCAACGAAAACATCTGGGTAGCGACTCACAGAGGGCCTGACTAGATAACGCTAGATTGAGTTCACACCCACTGGTTTAATCTTTAGAAATGTTTTGTACTCTATAAACTGATCCTGTTTATTGTGTAGAATATTAATCTGAGGAGGAACATGTCCTGCAACTCAAGCTGACATATAAATGTAGTGCAGCAACAAAAAGAACATCACAGTCCACGACTCGTGAATATTTCATCTGTGTAAATTCTTGCCGACATGTGATCCATCTTTCTCTACGGATCGGGTGGAGCAGGAATACAAATTGCATCATACAGACAGAGGGGCAGGAAAGGCCGGGGTCATAAGACATGGCGGGTCAGACGGAGGGATTTGACAAATCTTCTCTGTATCAGATCATCTTTAATCCACGCTGCTTCAATCTGTCTGGGACCAGACGCGTCAGTCAAAACAAACTTCACCAACCGAGGTGCTGACATTCGACATAGAAGAATTTGAAAGTACTGAGTTCTTTGATGTATCACCGAAAAGAAAAATAAGTGATCAAATAGCTGAGCCAGATGTTTGACTTTTCACAGACGCACTATCAACTGCATTTCCCCCATTTCATTTTAATTTCAAAAGGTACAAATACAGACGAACATCAAAGCCGAGCGTTGCGGTTCCCTTAGTACCTGCTCCAGTTTCCACAAGAACTTGACGGGTCGCGCGGCGGAGACGTCGGGCCAGTAGAAGAGAGAGAGGCGGCAGCCGTGGACGGAGAGGGAATAGTGGGAGAAAGAATCATCTGCAGAGCAGAAGAACAGAGCACAACGGGAGGGTCAGTCAGGTCTTATGTATTCAGGTCTGTGTTAATACCACCAAGGGATTCAGAGAATACCATCAGTAAGACATCGAAACGTGCAATGCGTTAAATATAGATTGTAATCTCTGTTCTCTCATTCCTAGCTGGAAATGTTCTTGCTGTTTCAATCCGAGGGAAGGTTTGCTGAGCGCTCTGTTTTCTCGCGCTGCACCTACAAAGTCATGAGGGGGAAATATTCTCACAATATTCTGCCAGACACAATTACAGTGTTTTACTGTTCTGCTGCTGCTGCCGTCCACTTAGCAGCTCGAGTGGAGCAGCAGCAGGGCGGTAAGCGTCTCTCTCAAGAGCACCTTGATAGTAGAGGTTGGAGCTATAAAATGCTTTGGGTATTCTTTTTCTTTCAGCCTTGACTTGGATGGATAACCTTCTGGGGGTTTCATGGCTGATGTTTTCCTTACCACCCCACATTTGAAAACACTTATAATCCCTTCGAATCTCAGTGAAAGCATCACTCTACCATAAGACGCACCGTTCTTCACAGTGCTGCACACGATGGTCTCCTCGTCCTTGCGACCGCCTCTGGTCTGAGTGGTCGCGGGCTGGATGTTGGCTCCGCCCCTCCTGATCCACAGCTGCAGGGTGAAGTGGTCGCCCGACAACGCGGAGACGACCGAATCCGGCACCACGGCGACGTGGTTGGATCCGTTGAAGGAGAAGACCAGAGAGGAATCGGAGGAGGGGAGAGTGGGCAGAGCGGAGGTCCAGTTGGCAGCTGGAGATGGAGGAGGGAGGAGGTCCACTTCACCCCTGACAGCACCTGAGAAGGAAAAAGAGAGAAACAATGTTAATAAGGAAAAGGCCCTCTCTGCACATTTACATATTGAAACCAGAACCCACCACACAGCCGTCGGACGGATCGGTCGGAGTAGCTGTCTCGGTCGCAGCCCTTCCCGATGTGGCCGGTCTGGAGGTCTACGGTGGCCTGGATGTTCCACACAGTCTCCTCACAGGTCTCCAGATGCAGACTGGGGAACAAGGGGATGCTGCCTGACCCGGGGGTGTACTCCACACGCTTGGTCCATCCTGAAAAAGTAGTGCAATTTACAAGCTGACCCTCAACATTTGGATTCAATCTATTTAAATTATAATTCGCTGTCAATAAAGTGTGCTCATCCCTGTAGTGGAATCTAATGTGAGGCCATCCACAGAAAGGGTTGCAGTAGTATCTACAATCTAAGGATCTGCTCACAGTTTAATGAATTGCCTTCCCCGTGATATTACGCAGGCTCAGCACCACATCGTGAAAACTCAGATCCTGATGTCAGGATGCAAAGGTGATTCATCCGAACAGCAGCCCACGCACAACTAAAAGCGATATCATCCACAGTTTGAATGAGAAAAACACATTTCTCAAACCTGCCGAGAGTTTTCCAAGCATGATAACCGAGATGAAGAGAGAGAGAGAGAGAGAGAGAGAGAGAGAGAAAGAGAGAGAGAGATCGGTGTCGGATTACCGATCCAGCCGGGTTTGCAGGACGGCTTGACGGTGACGACCACCTGGGCATCGGCCTGAGCTCGGTTCTTCCCGCAGTCGAAGGCGGTCACCCAGAAGGTGAAAACACGCTGGCGCTTCGAGTCCAACGGCTCGGTGTTCTTAATGTTACCTAGGAGACGGAGAGAGAGAAAGGAAAAGACGTTATGAAACACGAGAATAGAGGGGAAACAGAAATAGCAGCGTTAGTCATCAACGACGAGTTTGCATAATTTGTCCCAGCGCCAATAAACGCTCATTGATAAAGCTCCCGTCAGAGAAACTACCCTACGGAGAGCTCTGCATCCAGGAATAGAAAGGGAACGCAGAGGATACGCTGCACAGAGCGGGATGGAAAGAGAAGGGTTTTCTTGTTTTTAACAGCGAATAACCGCGACAGGCTGACAGCGCTCAGCAGGCGAGCTGACAGACAACAGGTAGCAGGAGACGCGGCGAGAGGACGAACATTGGAATGAAAGACAGTGGGAGGAACAGAGAAGACAAAATGAAGAGAGGAAAATAGACTGACAAGCCCACAGACGGAGGCAAAAGGCCTCCGTACCAGTTTGACCCAAAATAAAACGAGAGAGGAGCCGCTCTGCAGAACCCTCCGAGTCCAGGAGGAATCTGCAGAGTCATGATAAAAGAGGCTCCTCTGCTCCCTACGATCGATCTCCCACCAACCAGTCAATGGATACAATTACAACAACAAATTTAGGAAATCCATAAGCAGTCAGTAACAAAAAAAGGATGCTATATTAAACCAAAACAGCTGCTGCAATGTGTTTACAAAGACAGGGAAACAGTCCGCCCACACATAGTCTATTCCAGCGCCGCTCGGTTTCTTCCTGTGCGAGGAGTTAAGTACCTGCAACTCTTTTCACTCCGCCGCTATGCAGACATCAATATCCCAGCAGCGTCCGGCATAAGTCTTCATGCGTTGAGGGTATCCGCGGTTTAGATGTTGAATACTTAATAATGAATTTAGTGATTGTACTTGCAATAGACCATAAAGAGCAGACGGCGTGTGAGGAGGATTATGTGGTGGCTATAGTGGAGCAGACCACTATAACAGGTCTAGAAGCAAGACACAACACATCTCACCGTCGTTGTCGATAGCAAAGGGCACATTAGGAGTGATGATGTCATAGAAGCAGATCTGGCTGTACTGCGGGGAGCAGTCGGCATCCAGCGCCTCCACCCGCACGATTTTGTCGAACAGACGTCCTTCTGGGACCGAGGCCTCGTAGCGCCGCTCCACGAACACGGGGGAGAACTCGTTGACGTCGTTGACGCGAACATGCACGGTGGCCCTGAGGAGAGGAGGCGTGGGAGGCGAGACACAAGCACACACAGATGGGTGGGCTGCTGGAACAACAGGAAGCAGGCATGGCTGGATAGTCTTGAGAAGCTTTAGCTGGAGAAAGCAGTTGTTGTAAACATTTGGACGTGTCTTCTGTCTGGACCAACTCACTTGTGGGATTTCTTGCTGTTGACTCCGTCGGGTCCCTCTCCGCAGTCGTAGGCCTGGATGGTGAAGCTGTGCTCTCGCTGGCTCTCGCAGTCCAGCGGCTCCTTGGACCGGACCAGGCCCTCGCCGGTGGAGCGGTCCAGAACCACAGCTTCAAACTGGACCGAGCCTGAACCCGAGGGGCCGTTATGGACCCGGAAGCCACAGATCTCACCTGAAAGAGGAAGTAGAGCGATGAGACCAAATGTATCATAGACACTGTGAATCCAAATGAACACATATTGTTGTTGTTTGTATCCAAATAAATTGTTATAAATATTCAGTATAATTATATAATGTTAATTAACTTCCTATTCGGTCAAACATTGGGTTATTATTATCTAACATTTGTATGGCAATGGCTGCTCACAGATTATACAGGAGGAAGAAAATGGGAATTCCAAAGTTCCCTCTCACCTTGGCGTTCAGTGTTTTGTAGAGTTTTGGTATTTCTCATTATTAAAGCGTTTCATACGTTTGTGCGGCCTTACACTTTTCACTCAGCCTCAGATTGTGCGGCAACACTCTGCAGCCTCGAAAATAAAGAAGATGTATTACCTGCCAATGCCTCTAACCCGGAGTACATTCTTTCTCTTTAAATTGCTCAACAGTTATTTAAACTTTTACTAAAAACTTAGTCTTTCTATGCTTTTCCCAATCATTCATGTTATTTTATTTCTGTGAAGCAGACTGTATGCTTTAATTATCCAGGTTTTTATTCTAACAGCAAAAAGAACCAGTGATATATAACCAGAATGAAAGGAAAGCACCGATATACTGAAGTATAAATACTGTCATTACATCTATCACTATTAAACTAATTGAGGCAATTTATCTTAAAATGGACTCGATTTCTTTCCGACTATATAAGTTGGGATCGACATCAGAAGTGTTCCTTTAAGTGCACCTTCACCTTATCATAATAATGATAGAATAAAAACAGATTACAGCTTAGAATCAAAATAAAAACCCTCTTTCTAGCAGCTGATCTTTCCCGGATGACATAAATTGAAGCTCTGGAAGGTTTCCTGCCCAAACACGTACTTTTCTCTTCCTTTTCGACACAACATGAATTTCAGGGACCGCTTAGTAATTCCAGTCAATCGGTTACAATTTGACTGAACACGGTTATTCCCAGGAGTGCCAACAAGACCACCTTATTTCATGAGGCTGCAGAGCAACGGAGGGTTGAATTACACTATGATGGCCTAAAAATAGTGGACTCTGAGTGAATACAATGCCTTTACTATCGAGACTGCTCTGTTGGGGAAATGTTTGGGAATGGCCACCGTCTGAGAGCTGCAACCCTCTGTAAAAAACAGCATTGTGTTCACTATTAAAGCCCGAGCCCGGCCCGGGAGATCCCCTTCAATGTGGCTGTGCCAGTTGATTTGACCTATTTTACACAGCAGCCAGTTCGTTATACGGATGTTCAAGTACATTCATGGAAGATTGTACATATTTTAAGGATTTTCTTCATTTATGTTTCCCCAGCTCTGTCATTCTGCCTCCTCCCATGCAGCTGCATGCGGTTGGTGTTACCAGCGTAGTGAAGCGGAGCATCTTTGTCCAGAGCAAAGAGAGGGGGGTTGAGCAGCACCGTGTTGTCGTTCTCCATGACAATCCCCTGGTACTCCGTCTCGATCCATGGCTTGTGTTTATTGGCTGAGCGGCACAGGGAAGAGACCGAGGAGGCTTTGGGTTAAATGGAGCAATTAGAAGGAACCAACGTTTCTATTTTTAACACTGCTTTACGGGCAAGGACATGGTGAGCATGAGTGGAAAACTACACAACGTGTGTGCGATGTGTGACCGCAAGGACGGTTTGATCCCATTCACACCCGCACAGATCTCCCCTCTTCCTCCTTTCTCCAAACAGACCTCCTTCCTCTTGCTCGCGTCACGTGCCGCTCTACACACCTGCCTGGTTGGTTGTCGGTGTAATTACACCTTCTCACACACGGAGATGTTTATTGCTCGTATCAATCAGCCAAACTGGCCCGCCATGGGCGCCGCGCAATAACGCGTGAAAAAAAAACAGCCGTGTCCAAATCAAATGCCCAAGGTTTACTGTGAATTTAACCTTTAATTGAGAATTAATAATTCATCCTCATGCCAAATGTTCAGAGCTGATTGATCAAAGGGCAAGTTAATGAGCCGGAAGGATGATGAATTTAGTCCCCAGCCAAGAGCACAACACAAAAGCCTCCCTTCTGTTGTCCTCCATCGTTTGAGCAGAGGACTTTAAATCACACAGAATGGCAAGACGTGTGTTTATTAATTGCTTTTTTGTCTTCACAGTGATTTGTCCTTAATGTCTGACTGCCGCCTCGTCCTCTGTTGGCTCAGAGGACGAGGCGGCAGCCTCTGAATCTGATTTAACTGATTTTGATACCTTACTGAAGAATATAAATGTTTTTTTCTCTCAGTGGTGGAAAATTACTTTAAAAAAAATTATTAAATACAATTTGAAGGAACTTTACTTGTTTTGTTTTTAATTGACGCTGATGTAGTTTCACTAACATCACATTTCAGAGGGAAATATTGTTCTTTTTACTCCATAACATATGAACAACCTATGATATCAAAACACGCTTTATACAGTAATCTACCACTCTGAAAGAGGTCATTTTGCTGTATGTATCTATTAAAGCAATAATGGGGTTTTAAATAGACCGTGTAGCAATTTCTTGTGATAATACTTCTCCCTACTTTTACTTGTCGAGATGTATTTTTACATTGAGGCTTTGCTACTTTTAGAGTGGGAATAATTAACTAATAAACATCCAGTCAACAGAAAAATAACCAGTGACTATTCTGAAGGTTGAGTAATCGTTTTAAGATTTTTTTTCAAGCAAAAGTAATCAACACTTCTATTGTATGTTGCTGCTTCTTAGTTGAGAAGATTTGCTGCTTCTCTTTTATTTCATGGAGACAAATTTAATATATTTGTGTCCTAAATAAACAATTTGGGGACTAAACTGGGCTCTACAAGACGTTTCATCGACCAAATGATTCATTGAGGAAGTAATCCGCAGATTAATCAACAAGGAATCAACAAGGAATAGTGTTATTAGTTACAGCCGAAGCTACATAATAAGGATTATATATATATATATATATATATATATATATATATATATATATATAAAATGAAAGGGCACAAATCGTACCAAACTTTCAATTATCTGTTTATTATCCCTGCACATTTTTGAAGTTCCGCCCTAGTCAAAGATATTCATCTTCTCCTCTCAAGGTCCTCTCCTCCTCCATTTCCAGTCCTCTGACATGTCTCTTTTTTGGTCATTTATCTCCCGCCCTCTGTCCCTTCAGTTGATCTCTCCCCTCCCCTCCCCCGTCCCCCTCTCTGCTCTATAGCATTAATCTGAGCATCAGGCCTGTGGATTACATCCGGGATTACAGATTGAGAAGCATCCTATTCCATCTCTCTCCGTCTCTCCTGGCACTTTACGTCTCTGTCACTCTATCGCCTCACGACACTCGACCACCCCTCCTCCTCTGTCTGTCTGTTTCTCACACACACACACACACGCACACACACACACACACACACACACACACACACGTCTCGTTATCTGTAGCGTTCCCTTCTCACTCATATCACCTGATCTCACGTACTACCTCTCTCTCCTCCACTGCCTCCTCCTCGTCTTCCTCCTCCTCCTCCTCATCGGCCTGCGTCTTTTCACACACGTCCTCTCCTGTCAAAGCTCCTTCTCCTCTGCCTCTCCTAACATTTGTCCCCTCCTCCCCACCCCTTTCCTCTGTGTTTCTCTGACACTCTCCTAAATCTCCTTGTGTTCCCTGCATCACGCTCCTACACCACCTCCTTCTCTGACATCCTCCCTCCTCGCTGTCTGTTTCTTTTCGCCTCCCCTCAGTGTGATAGTCACTGGAACAATGAGGCTGAATCGGAAGTCACGGTTATCCATGATGATGAATCTGCTCTAGAGGATGAAACACATGCATCATCTTCTCACGGCACCGTTGAAACAGACGCACACTGGGTCACGAAACACAAAATGTACACGTGTGTGTGTGTGTGTACGTGTGTGTGTGTGTGTGCGCATAGCCCGTTTGAGGAAACTGATATCTAATTAATACACTCATGGGGAGAGCATTAAAGTCATGAGGAGCATTTCAAGGTCTGCATGCTGCCATGTTGATGTCAACCGTCATCTCAACACATCACAATTACCAGTCAAAATGATGAGGAACTGACCTTTGTTGCCATTGGCAACCGAAGTTAAGCAAATGAGGAAGAAGGAGAGAAAATTCATTCTGTCCATCTGAAAGGACAGGAAAGGTAGAGGACATCAAGGTGGGGAATAAAGTACATCAATACATCAATAACTGATCGGCACTGAGGGGACAGGTACAGGAACAAGACGCACAGAGAGGGGCCGGATGCTCCGCAATTTAACACAACTCGGGGGTCATGCATGTGTTTGGAGGCCTAAACGTAGAAGAGAGACCCGACATGACCGGCTTGATTTGGTGCTGCATATGGAGTCATAATGAATCAACCAATATGCCATCATTGCTTCTGCCTTTTCCTCAAAATGAGACTGACACACTTGCAGAGAAAAGCCTGCATGCACGTAGCCTACCTGTGCTGTGTAGCCTTGTGTGCTGCGTGTGTGTGTGTGTGTGTGTGTGTGTGTGTGTGTGTGTGTGTGTGTGTGTGTCACTATATGTTTTGCATGTGGCTGTGTTCCCATGTTTTAATTGTGGTGTGTGAGGTTAAAATAACGCATCTGCTGTGTTGTGACCACAACTGAAGAACGAGTCCTCGGGGAGGTTTTCATGCCCTCATTGACATCACAAGACTACGTGTTTCCATTGCTGCAGTCATCGATAGGCTTCAGCACAACATGCTCTCTATATTACATTAAACACATCTTTAGAAACAGAGGAGGGAAAATAGATGATGACTCCATCTGCGCACATGTTGTTCCGGCGTCACATCCATCCGAGAGCAGAGGAACATGCTATGCGACACTATCAGCAGATGTACATTACGGGCCGGTATCGGCACACATTACCAGCCGTGTCGAGAGCTCACCCTCCAGCCAGGAGACGACATGTCGCACACATGAATGTTAGCTGAAGCAAGACGTGACATTACCGTGGCGAGTCGCGGTGATGCTCCCGGTTGGTACCCAGCCTCTATGCGCTCACAGCATCCGCGTCTCACGCCCCTGCCGCTCGGCTATCCTCCCCCCACTCCCACCCCTCCGCCACCCCGCAGGGTGAAAACAAACCTCCAGGTGTAGGAGAGGACACACGGACAGTCTTCACACGGCAGCTGAAGAAGCGACAGAGCGGATAGTTCAGCCTGGCGCGAGACTCGGGGATGAGGTGTGAGGAAGATGAAGAGACCGATGGATGCCCTTGTTTTTTCGGCTCTATACGGAGGAGGAAGGAGAGAGAAAACGGTGGGAATATTACGCTGGCGTCCCCTCCCTCTCGGCGCTTCTTAACCCGCCCACACTGCGTCCTTCTCCCTCTCTCCGGCCCCCACCAGCTCTGGACCAGACTGCTGCTCTGGCTGTTTTTTGCTGTTGCGCGCACATCGAGAGTGACTCAGACCCAACACAGGGACTCATCTCATCGCGGTGGATCTCAGTTCGATGTTTGATGGCTGAATCCCACTAAAGAAAATAATTAATGACATGTGTTTTTATATAAATCCCCCCACACCGCCCAATCGCTCAAGCTTTCCATCACCAGACTGCAAAATGACGTCATATAACCCGGGGCTCGGCCACACAATAACCAGAGTCCTCGCTTGAAATGCAGCATTTTTAATGAACATTATAAAATTGTATTTGAAAATCACTCCCAACCAACCCCGAGTCCATCCCAAGTTTTCTTTTACTTTGTACATTTGGTAGGAATAAGGCAAACAAGTAGTCTCTTAACATAACAATTTACATCAATTAATAATCACCATGTCATGTATAAATATTACTAAAATCTGGGCTGCTGCTACAGTGAGGTTTGTCCTGTCCGTGTGTGACAGCGTCAGCGAGAGGACGGCAGCAGCAGCGGTGCTGGGCCTTCCTCCAGCATGCTGTGGATCAGACGACACAGAGCACCCCCCTCACCCCCCAAAATATTGAAATTAAACAAAACGAAGAGGCATTCCCACAGAGGGATGGGCTGCATCCACTTCACACTTCTTTTCAATAGCACCTGCTGTTATTAACCAAAGAGCAGGCCAGAAGTGAAACGCATCGTTTCTTTTTCTTCCAGTTAGAAAAGGAGTTTCCTCCTAAAAAAAAAAGAAGTATTTATGGAGATCAGCGTGTCTGAGACCGTGTGGTCGGGCAGTGCGCAAGTCTTCTTTCACATCTGTGCATTTAAGAGCTGAGGGCCGAGGGCTTGAATCCAGTCGACAGAAGAGTGGCGGAGACAGAGGGAGGAGGCATCAAATGGGCGGACGCATCAAATGGGGAAAAGCAAAGAACAATGCAAACCATGTCTTGACGTTTTATCCCAAAGCTACAAAATGTTCTTTTTCACAAAAGTTGTTAAAACTTTATAAAATCAAAACTCAAATGTACTGTAAAAACATTCATTAATACAAGGCCATTTTGAGATGGGGATTAGTGTACAGTGTGTGATTTACAGTGCTTGTATAACCTCCGGCAGCCATTTTCAAGAAACAACTCCCCCGATTATAAATTATTATCACCATTATTATCATAAACTATCTTTTGCAGAAAGTATTGTCGTATTAAAGAAAGTGCCACACACACGTTGGCGCTGTGCTTGAACTCCTGTGAAGCCTGCTGCTAATAGCGGGTGGTGGACATGAATAGAATAGAATTTAGAGAGAATGAAAGGAATGAAAAAGAAATACACATCGGAGCCAATTACAGACTCTGAACCCGTGACTGGTGAGTGCAATTCTGTGTCGACAGCATGTAAGTCTCTCAAGTCCAACGATTCTTCAATCCCCCGCCCCCCTCCCTCCGATTAGCTCACATCTACCGCATGTGGCACGATGGTCATTTCCTGTAAACATTTCTCCAAATGTTTATAAAAAACACCCTTCCCATTTAAAACACAAAAATATATAGAAATTTATTTTTACATGGACATATATATTACTAAAGGCCTTAAAATATTTTCCATTCTGTTCCTTGAAAGTCAGTTCCCTTCAGTGAATATTTAGCCTTAGATGGACCTGGAAAGAAACAGATATCACAACGTTAAAACACAGATTCACAGCGTCGTCTCACAACATTAGAACTGAAAATAGATGCGACTTCCCTTTTTATTATTTATTTTAAAGGCCTGCGCTTGCTTACCATGCCAAGTTCTAGTACCATGGCTTAATCCTGCTTCGTCTCACTCCGTTCTTTCTTAGGCACCAGCACCTTACGGATGTATGGCATGGTTAAAAAGGCTACGAGGAAGAATACGTGACCACAGAAATAGATGGACGAATACACCTGAAAAACAAAAGAAGAGTCAAGTTAATATCTCGATGTAATCATCAGAATGTGACGCTGACACCTGCTCTAAGCTGTTGGTTTCCAGCATGTCAATGACCTGACCCCACCACTCTTTGCATACCTCCCTCAATCCTCCCCAAACCCCAGTGGACAAACACCAGCAGCATCATCCAATTAGCCCAAACCGACACCCTGACAACCCGCCACTAGACGCTCCTCTCGTTGCCGGGCGGTAGCGAACCATCTCCACAAGTGCAAGTTATCGCTCCTGGTAAATTACTCTGCCACATTAACGTCAAACTGTACCTGGCCAAATACTGCATTACAATATAATACAGTAATGTTCTGTTTATTCTGTACACATACACTATTATTGCTCTTCCTGAATTTGCTTCCATCCCCCCCCATATATTTTTTTATTTTTAAAAAAGGTACGATGAGGATGTGTTGGTTGCGGTCAATACATGATTGTTTTAAAGGATGATGCATCTCTGAGAGTCGCGTTACCTTCAGCCATTTGTCGTAGGTGAAGAGGCAGAATGGCACGAGGGGGTAGCCCATGAAGAGCCAATGGAGGAACTGCTGGACGACGTAGATGAGGGGGTAGAGCGCACTGTTGGCCAACTTTGTCAGCAAGGGGCTGTCCCTCACTAGAGCCAGAGCCTGCCACATACAAACACACAGAGCGCATATTAGTTCAACACTATAAAGAAAAACGGTGACATCATAAACTAAAGCCCAATTGTGACTGTCGTCAATATTTAATTACAAGAACATTCAGCAGTGGACTCTTGTGATATAGTTTAACTGGACAAAGTTTTGAATAATACAGAGACCCATATACACAATGCTAATCATTAGGCTGCCCATCCTCACATCCTGCATCCGTGACGTACCTGTCTCTCTACAGTGATGATGAAGAACTCCATGGAGAAGCAGAGGATGTATCCGGAGTGAAGACCGTGCCAAAAAGTCAGAAAGATGAGTGAGGTCACGTGAGACAGCGACTTATTGCCCAGGAACTTCAACCGTTTGAAGACGTGTCTTCAAAAAGAGAAACAAAACAAATGAAGAGCTTTGGATCGCTTCATTTGGACAGAAAGAAACACGATAATCTTGGTACATGCAGTCAGAAAAACATAATGCAACGGCTATCACTGCCTACATGGTAAGCACCCACTTACCTGGAGTTCTTGTTGCATAGCAACTGAGGTTATATTAACACAACTTTACATCCTCTTCAAGGGTACTCCTCAATTTAATGCTGGCTCAGACTGTTACAATATCTTACAAAAGTGCACACACACACACACACACGTCGGACTTCCAACACGGTGGTTTGCCGTCCTTACTGGTGACAAGTGGCAGTACTCGCTGTCGAGTGCAGTCGGATAAATAAGTACACAGCGTAGGCTGGACGGCAGCCTTGCTGCTGGCCTTTGGGCATCAGTGTGCTTTACAGCCGTCGCACGTCAGAATAAGAAAAGCACCGAGTGAGACTCAACATCCTCAGCATGAGCTCAGCAAAGCCCCACGTCTCACGTGGCAAATCACAACCGTCATCCATGTTATTCTCATCTAAAGCCCTTTAGTTCGACCCTGTGCTTTTGCATCGTGTATAATAATAGAGTAGCGTGTATCAAGGTGCTTTGGCAACATTGAATCATAACATGTTGCCACTTCAATTGAATTAAAATTTAAGTATTTAGCTATTCTTGAAGGCTTAATGCAAACACATTACGGAGATAAACCCAACTGAAATGGCCGATGTTATAAAACCCCTCTGAGGATGTTGGCTCCCTCCCTGCGATGATTCCTCTGGTGTTAAAATAACCCAAAGAGGCCCTGGCATGCGATACCCCGACATCGTTTTCACTTAAAGCATTCATTATAAGCCTATTGGACCGAAACTACTCCTCTAATGCACCGTTATCATCCGAGTAAATATTAAACTTTCACAACTCGGCTTTGAAGACGAGCGAGAGAGCGTCGCAGACGTCTGGCTCCCCACTGACCTGGCCACCCAGGCATTGGTGTTGATGTTGAAGGACGAGATGGTTCCTCCAAAGAGAGGCGTGGTTTCAAAGAGCCACACCTTCATATTGGCACAGGCATTCCACCTGTGCTCTCCATCCACTACGCCATTGTAGCCCAGTCCAGATAATATACATACGCCTTCCTGCGAGTCAATAAAAAACACGCCATCGTCAGCTGATGTCAGATCACACCATAACAAACAAAAGCCATTTAAACTGGTACGTTGGGCTGGTCAGGGCGTGACTTGACATTGATCCAAGCGCGCATGCATTAGTAATTGTAGAAGGTATTTCAAGGGGTGGGGTTTTACAGTCAACACAGTAGCACAACAAGTGCTAGGCGCTGTATTTGAATACAACACTTAAACAAATTGTTTATTTCAAGAGGCAAATCAGGAGGCTGTAGCCCCCCCACACACACTAGCAGATCAAGAGGTTACTTACCGCTATGACCCAACAGCTGACATATTTATAGAGGATGACTTTAGCCCATATCAGAATGAACACACAGCGATACCAGAAGGGCTGAGCCTGTAGGGCGGACATTACATGTTAGCCACGCTGACCGGCCTCGCATTGAAAAACCTTAAGGCATGCACGGTGATTATTTCTGAACACGTTGTTGTTCTCACATCATACTCATCTGTTAGGAAGTAGCTGTCTGCGTAGTAGGGACTGAATATTGCATATATCACCAGGCAGAGAAACCCCAGACCGAACCTCTTCATCGCCGGTACGATACTGAGGAGAATGAGACGATGGGAGAATGGAAGGTGATCGTATTAACTGCAGAGCTGCGACAGTCGCGCACAGTCGACTCATTTTATGGAGACGTAATAAAGATAACTTTCTGCTAATTTTTCCTTTTTATCACTCGTCGTTTTCTTGCTCTCTTACCTGTTGGGAGGCTTTCCGGGGCAGTCGCTGAGCTCCCCCGCCACCAGCTTCTGGTAGCTGCGCAGTGTGAACTGGGGCCCCACCAGGAAGCCTCCATAGAAGTAGGAAAAGCCGCACACCTCCAGCAGGGAGGGCACAGACGGCAGGGCTGCAATCTTCTGCTCCGAGCTCAGCTGAGACTGGAGTTGAAGGATACGAGAAGAGAAATTATAAAACGAGTGATATGAAAGGAGGATGAAAGGGCGGAGAAAGAGAACACGGATACAAGATGTAGCAATCACCATCTAGACAGACAAACGCAACATCTGTAAACTCCGTGCTGAAAAGTGATATTAACCAGTTGTGTGTTTATTATAACAACATATCCTTAATTGATCCCCGTGGGGAAATTCTTCTCTACATTTCACGCTTATGAACCGATACAAAACATAAACCGTAATTTAAATCAAACCATACACACTCAGAATAAAGCTGAAGATGCTATTCACAGCTGTCACAGACACTCGCTGCACTAGAGAAACCAAGCATGCCGCAGAGGCACAAGTGAGTGAAAGAATAGGAAAAGCTGCTCAAAATACTATAAAAACTGTCCCGTTTATGTATTGAGACTTAATATCCTCATTATGATGAATTATTTCACCCGTGCGTGCGTGCTCCGCAGTACAGGGTCATATATGGGCATAATGAATGGCGAGATATTAAATGAGCCCGTTTTCTGACCTGATCCCGGTCTTTATGGCTCGGCACAAAGCTACTCGGAGTCATTGTTCAGACTCATCTTTCACATTTATACTTTCCCACATGAATAATTGCAATCAGATTGGACTCGGCTGCAAAACTATAGGGGAGTGTTTGAGCCGTTTTATCATTGGAGTAACACGTTGTGTGAACGGGCCCTCTGGACCGGGCAGGTGCATCGATATGCACAATCCATGCTTTGTGAATACGCCCCTGATGGAAATATCACCCTTCTCACACGGTCGTACGGACCACAGATTTACATAAATATTACTCTCGTAACGCGTTTGCATTAATAACCAACAGGGCCAGTTTCTTGCTTTGCACATCGGAAACATCTACTAGTTTGTGGTGCAAACTAGCAATAGTCTTTCCATCAGAAAACTCATCTACCTTTCTTTCACACTTGACAATGTAAAAAAACAAAAAAGTGTTTAAAAAAAAAAGACTTTCGAGAACTAACGGATGAACAACGAGCAAAACTCAAACAAACAACATTGGCAGACAGACAACATGTAGACGAATGATCAAGCAGGCAAGAGCAAGAGAGATCAACCAACTCACTGGTTCCTTCCCGCCGTCATAGTAATCAAATGACAAACCTGTAATCAGAAAATGCAACTGGTGTCAGAAACTATGTTAGGTTGACTAATGCCGTCATTATCATGTAATTGAACACTATTAAGCATGCAAAGGCCATGTCAGCAGTTTATCAGTGTGTTAATCGACACTAGAGTAAGGGGAAAGGATCGCAACAAGAAGATATCAAATGAGAAAACATTTCTTTTTATGAAACTATTGGTTCCGTCAAGCCGAGTGCACCGAGCGCCGCCGTCGACTCACCAACGAGTTTGAGTGTGAGGACACAGTGAGGCATGGTCCACTTGATGTCATACTCCCCCGTCGCTGTGAAGTAATATCCTGCCAGCAGGTATACCTACGGAACGGGAAGACGGCACAAAGCCATACAGTTAGTACGCCTCTGCAGATGTTGGTTACAGTTCTAAGTGACGACGAAATTACAGGAAGTGTGCCGTTAAAACAAAATCCGACACAAGCACATTTGGGAAGGAAAAATAAAAAACGTAGTTTCATTACTGCAGTTTTTAAAGTGTGAGAACAATTACTGCAAAGGGATGCACAAATGAAGGCTCCAACACGCATATGACAACATCTTACAACTAGAACGGGCACTCTGTAGAGCGCATACCTTCGCATATCACAAGATTTGGCATTGAATTATGAACATTTTGGCATTAGTTGCATGCCAATTGGATAGAAATTGACCGCGCTATGGTAAAACGAAGATGTTAACCTTTTCATGACCTTGACCCGATCGATCCCAAAATATAATCAAATGGTCCGAAATTGAGTTATGCAAGTAACACGCATACAAATAAATAAATAAATAAATAAAGGGCGATCAAAACATAACCTTCCTCATTTTCAATGTGAAGGTAACTACTGGTTATAGTGGCCCTTTAAAAGCGTGGGTCAAACAATACGGAGGCATTAAGGCCTTCACACAATGCAGAGGCCGTGCAGACTTGTACTGCATTGGCTCAGGTACTGCCCATCAGTTTGACAGTGGACAAAGGGATGCGTAGAAATGGGGTGAAGAAAAATAAAAGCAAACACGGGACACCTCACCAATTGAAAGGTAAAGCTGCTCAGTACAGTCGTTACAGTCCTTCCCATGAGCCTCAGCATCAGGAACTGGACAAGGACGCATACTGCAGAGTGATAGATCTGAGGGCCTGGGAGGGAGAGAGAGAGAGAGAGGGTCAGTCAAGTGTGAACTGTAGGACTGGACATGGAAACATTATTGTTCTCCTCCTCAGTTCAGTATTTGCTGAGATGGAGATGGAACAACAAGGCACATGCACAATGCTCTGTGAATGGAAAGAGGTCTGGAAGGAAAAGCAATCCACCAGGAAAAAGATAAAGCAACCGACCTGCTGTAAAATCCAAGTGCAGCCACAACAGAATAAAGAAAAGAGAAAGAGATTGATGTTAGCAGTTTTACTCCAGCCATCCTCATCCGTGAGGATGCCTCATCTGGAACAGCAGATTCGGGGGTTCCAGCTTCTCAAATTAAAATACTTTTCCTTTACAACTAATGATAATGTACAGCATTGCCTAGACAACAATCTGCAAGTTAATCGTTTACAACAGTGAGATTTGACTCTTAGAATCTAACACAAACCAAGGTGACTAATGCCTATGGTGCCACCATGTTGAATTTTACAAATAGTCGAAAATTCAAAGATCTTTAGTTCTCCACCAAATATGGCAAAAGAAGACTTTAAATAGTTACATTTAAGAAAAAGGAGCAAGCTATTGTTTAGCAATTATCAATATTCTGATGATTGATCCATTAGTTTATTTGCAGCTCTACTGTTGGTTAGACAAAACAATCAAAAGAAGTCAACATTTGTAATTTCTATTTTTAAAATCATATAAATAAAACAAATTGAGAAATTATCGGCACTTTCGGGCCTCAATGAACTGAACCCGCATATAAAAACCGAGTCATCAAACCTGCTGGCGTATTCTTTTAAAAAGCAAAACCTGTGCTTCCTCATCAACCCCGAAATGACTCAATAGTGATGATTCATCAACAAAGAAAATCATCCCTAAACCACGATGTTCAAACAAAGAAACAGAAGTGCCTTTTGTTAAAGGCGGTGTTCTTCTGGATGTTGCATTCAAAAAAATGTAATTCAAAGTTTAATATAACATTTATTTTAAATAAAATGAGGGGGAAATACTTGAAGAAACGCACAAAGGTATAATATTGTGACCTTAATATCTGGTGAACATCCGCGTGTGAAGCGTTTAAGTGCACTGCACTGCTTGTTGGACCACGTTCTCTAACAAGGGGGTCTCTGTTGTGTTGTCTCCAGCGGTGCCACGGAGCAGTTTTTTTTAATCGTCTAGTGTACACAAAAGAATTGTAGCTATGCACCATCGAAGGCTGGGAAGAAGAAATGTGCCAACAAGGATGTAAACAATGCAGAATTCAAAATGTTTAAGACCAAGAACTGTGTTAGTGAGTTGTGGCACTAAAAAAAAAAAGAAAACGAGGGTTGCTCTACATCTCACCAAAGTTGAATGCTGCCAGAGCCAGTCCAGCGAAAGTGTTGAACAAGTGTATAACTGTGGCAGGCTGGTAGAACAAGAAGCGCCGGTACACCAGAGCACATGGATACCCTGCAGGAACGAGAAGAACATGGATGTTAATAAAGCTGCAGGATGCATCTTCATATCAGCTCAGTAAGCTGCTGCGGCCGTATTTCTAAAGAGGAAACAAAAGGCTTCAGTTTGTCTTCTCATAAAATGTTTCTCAGCTCCAAATGCGAGATGAGATGCGACACACACACACACACACCTCAAGGAGAAAGATAACTGTAGGACCACTCACCTGTGATCAGGGTTCAATTTATTTCTACTTCCAACCGGTTCAGTCTCAATCTTGATCACATTTGACAATTCATGTAAACATCTTTCTTCGATAGAAATATATTTTGTATATATATATATATATATATATATATATATATATATTGCATATTGCCAGAATTGTAATGTGAACTTTTTTTCCTCTCTCTCTCTCTCTCTCTCTCTTCTGTTTTTTTATAAGTGTGAATGTAATCTACAGTACAATATAATCTAAACGGCCTGCCATTTAAAATTGCTTGGATGAGAAGACTATTTTCCGGAACCTGTGTCCTTCCGGGGAACGAGTAACATCTCTATAATGAATAGATTAAGGTACTGCAGCAGATTAGATGAAGCTCAATATAAAAAGGTTCCATTATAGCTGTAATATAAAGAAGCAGTAAAGTAAGAAGTTCCCTTCTGCCTCTACAGACTTACTTTTTTTTTTTTAAAAGGCACGTCATTTTCCATATTTATTTTATTAAAAAACAAAAACAAAGAAGAGGTCTCACTACCAAGTACCGCTGCTGTAGCCAAAGCCCAATATAGTTTATTGCCCTTTGCAAAGTCACCAAAGGGTGACATGTTCCTTGATGATGAAACTGGGCACCACGGTTTATTTTGAGTCAATGCCCCATTCAGCAGCCCACTGCCAGGCTAATTCACAGGTGCATATTAACACTTTTCATATTTGGCTGGAAATGCACGGTTTGAGTAATGTCTGCTTGCATTGCCCTGCTAGGAGCTCTTCCTTTTCACAAAATAAAACTATGTATAGAATATGGAAGTCTGGGTGGACAAGAGTAACATGTTGTTGTCGTTTGTTGACGTTAGAGAAATATAGATTATCTCCAGCTGTTTCTTTGAAGAGGTTTTCAATCCAATAAATCAAGTATGGAGCGGCTGGAGGGCATTCATCCTCTCCATAGTGCTGGTAGCCAGCCAGCGGATTAACATGAGGTTGCTTTTGCAAAACAGCCGACTGACCTAAGCCTAAATGTACAGAAGAGGAAATGTTGACGCTTTCAGGCGCCACCGTTGTAGAGGAAGGTAGTTACAACATGGCAAGAAGATTATGCAAACCAAATTGTGCAATACTAGGACAAGTAGCACGTAACAGGCCGACGGGGGGGGGTTTCAGGCATTAGACCAAAGCCTGATCTGAAAGGCCACGTTCGCTCTGTTGCATTGTTGGTGTGAGGCAACACAGAATAACAGACGTGTCCATGTGTCAGAGCAAAGTTCAAAGAGGCCAGCATAGAGGAAGCCATCTCCCACACACATACACATATACACATATATATATATATATATATATATATATATATATATATATATATATATATATATATATATATATACACACAGACATTCATACAAGCTTCAATGAAACAGCAGATCCTAAAGTATTGCACATTTTAATGAAAAGTACATCCTGGCCTTGTTAAACCAACGTAAAGCCCTCAGAGTCGGTGTCTCCTCTATTCAACCGAGTGGAGAAATGGAGGATTGGGGTCATATTTTGTCAGTCTGTGCTCAGTTTGTCAAATAATGTCCCTCCCCCATTTATCTTCCAGTCTCCAACTAAGATGATAATCCCACAATGCAGACAAACAATGTCATCTGTGTAGTCTGCATTGTGCAACTGTCAAGCTAACTTGACCTCAACTGTGCAGCAAGTCAGCTCGTCGAACATGAACCAGGTATTTTAGGAGGAGAGAGATTCCGACAGATGAAGATGTTTGACACGACACCAAACCGACCACCGGACCGACGGGAGCTCCATCGCGCCGGTAGCCACAAGTTCACTGTCGGTGCAACTGCTTAGCCGTGGTCGGCGGTGTTGTGGAGGAAACCGCTGCCTCCCGTCTCGTCTAAGTGAGAAACCACCAGCGAGAGACGCGAGTAGCGGTTGGGGGAAGCCCGTGAAGCCCGTGAAGCTAACGTGCCGTTAACAGCCGGTAGACAACAGCACCGGTCTGAAGCCTGTGGCTGTGTGTCAGTCACAACCCAAACCAGCGCTGCGTTAGCGGTGCGCGTCTCCGTTAACAGTCACCACGGAGCACCGAAAACATGTCACCCGGATTAATGGCACGTCGGGCAGCTACCGGAACAACGCGAGGTGGAAACTCACCGATTAAAATAGATAGAAGTAGTCGAACCGCGGGCTCCGGGGAACCTAAGGACTCCGACAGATTCTCCAGCAAGGGAGCCGCCATCTTGCTTGTGGGCGGAAACGTCTTTTCGCGACGGTTCAGTGAACTCTACTGACTCACGGCAGACATCCACGCGCACACTCCCGTTTTTAAAGGGCGTTCGCGGCTCAGCCTCCTGCGAAGTTAAACCAGTGATTCTCCTCCTTCTCCTCCCCTCCCGGCTATCTTTACCAGGCGGCTGCGGGCTCGGCGTTCACAGTTGTTTGGCTCAGGTTGGACTTGTGGGTTGACAGGTATCCGGAGCAGCGCACCCAGAATGACATAATGGGAGCAAACCAGTGAACTAGTGGGTGAAGATTAACCAGATTAACACCCATCATAGTATCAGTGGGCCCCCTTGTGACGACTCACGGGAACAGCAGCAATGTAAGCTCCTCTATATACATATTAAAGTTATTTCAATAATCGGATCATTTGTTTACCATAAAAATCCAGTGACACATTATTAGTATGCTAATTATTTTAATTACAAAAAGTTTTACCCCTGGACCGAATATTTCAACGTCAAGTACACACAGTTGTAGACAGTATCGATCATGAGCACATCTATAGATTACTTGGGGTTAAATTGTGAAGATAGTTTTAAAATGATATATATATTGAAACGCAAACTTCGTAGGTATTTAAAAGGTGTTTGTTATGTTTGAATTATAATAATTGACTGTGAGCTTAATAAAAAAAATGCCTGAATTCACAATAGATAAAACCGCGAAGATTATCTAATATTATTTTTTACAATTGTGTGGGGCTTCTCTTTACGAGAAACCTGCTGGATAAATATCTAAAGAGCAAATAGATTCCTGCCGGTCAGGGCTGTGACTAGCAGTACTTCTACATTAATTACATGATCTAGTACTACGGTGTCCCGTTGGAGCCATTCTCATTGAACAACGTCACAGCAATAACAACAAGGCTAGAGTATTTTATCGTGACAAACGACCACTCACAATCCTGAAAATGTAACTTTAATCGTGTAAGAACTGTATTGTGTTACGGCAGTGCAGCCTGGATATGTAAAACAGGGCTGAGAATCCTCCAATCAGAGCTCTTCAATTTGTGGCTCTATCCGTTACGCGCAAAGCATTGTGGGACTTTAGTCAACCTCAGCCAATCAAACGGTGGCTCGTCATGGCTGCACAACGTTGTGGATCATTCTGTGATTGTTGGCACTGCATGAAATAAATTCATGTTAGCAAGTCTAAAGGTTTAGATAAAATATGTTATATATGCAATTGTAATTGATAAGATTAGCGTGGCTTTGATTAATAATGATTTAATTCAAAGTAAATGTAAAATCTATCTAGACTATATAGAGGTATTTTATTAATTTTGATTAGGTTATCATTGTTACGGAAGTAAACAAGGGGTTGTAGTTAAAGATCCTTTACTGAAGTAAAAGCATTCACCACTTTAAAACTTATATATGTTTGTGTTACTACTATTACCTGAAGAATATATCAAGGGTTAGAGGACTTATGTCTCAACAGGATTTGGAGAAACTTGTCCATGCATTTATCTTCAGTAGACTTGACTACTGCAACGGTGTGTTCACAGGCCTCTGTAAAAAGTCAGTCAGAAAGCTGCAGCTGATACAGAACGCTGCAGCTCGTGTCCTAACTAAGACCAGGAAAGTGGATCACATCACTCCAGTTCTGAGGTCTTTGCACTGGCTTCCTGTCCAACAAAGAATTGACTTTAAAATCCTGCTGCTGGTTTATAAAGCACTGAATGGTTTAGGGCCTAAATACATGTGTGATCTGCTGCTACCTTATGAACCATCTCGGCCCCTCAGGTCGTCTGGGACGGGTTTACTTTCTGTTCCCAGAGTCAGAACTAAACATGGAGAAGCAGTGTTCAGCTTTTCTGCTCCACATATGTGGAACAAGGTTCCTGAAAGCTGCAGGTCTGCTGAGACCCTCAGCTCCTTTAAATCCAGCTTGAAGACTTTTCTGTTTTCTGCTGCCTTTAACTGATTTTTATTGTTTTATTGTTTTAATGTTTTCTTAACTGTTTTTAAATATGTTTTGATGTTTTTAATGGTTTTATGTGAAGCACTTTGAATCGCCTTGTTGTTGAAATGTGCTATACAAATAAACTTGCCTTGCCTTGCCTTGTGTTTGATTTATTACTGTTATAATGTAATATGTCTGCCTTGTTTATATTTCCATTGAGTACATTATAAAGCTATACAAATACAATGTATTAAATATGGTTCAGCTGGAATAGCAGGTGTAAAAACAAACAAATCACATCCCAATCCCGGTGCACGTCACCTGTGCACGCCCTGGTTATAGAGGCTCCGCCCCCTTTAACGAGAGCTCTAGTGCTGATATACAAATGCTGCATAGGTAGTACTGATACGATTAGTGGATGCCACACTTACATAACACTGAGAGATGGTGGAGGAGCATCCCTGCTTCTTACTGTGTGTGTATATATGTGTGTCTGTATGTATACAGACACAAATAGCTAAACTACTCCCAGCACCTTAAAAAAAATAAGCCATGTGAAGAGATGGTTATCCTACATTATTATTATTATTAAAAGCAAAAATACGATGGTCAAAAATGCTCATTCACAAGAATGAGTCCTCCAGGAAAAGTGCATGGGTCATTCACAGTTTTAATTATAGAGTATTTTGTTTTTGCGATTGTATCACTAACGAATACATGCATTTGAACGTTGTAGTTCGTCAATGTGGAGCCAATTTGTAAACTACTGGGTAGATTGGTGTTGCATATGCTTCCTACGTGCAGAACACATGCATATACTATTTACCTCTGGAATGTAATGCAGTAATAGTATAAAGCATAACATAAATAATGTGCAGAACCAGTATGTAAACGTTGTATCTAAGTATAGGATTTGAGTATGCACCAAATGCCAGTATATGTCAAATTCTGGCATTTGGCATTTCAGTTTGGCCCATCGCAGTGAGTCCTTGTATGAAAAAGTGTTTCACAGAGCACTTGAACGCAGCATGACTATCGCTCTTCCCCTTCCTCAAATAGGGAGATGCGTTTACGGGCGTGCCGGCATAAACCAATGGTGTTGCCGGAGAGGAGGGGTTAACTCATCCATGTTTATAAATACTCTGAGCTGTTTTTTCAAGTCCGCTCTCTTACCCCAGGAAAGATAGACCCCGGTGTTCTGTGGCTCCCAGTTAATTCTCATCTAGAACATCCCCCCAAAAAGTAAATCGCAACCATGAGCAGGAAATTCTTCGTCGGTGGAAACTGGAAGCTGAATGGAGACAAGAAAAGTCTCGGCGAGCTCGCGCAGACCATGAACGCAGCCAAGGTGGACCCCAATGTCGGTACGTGCAGTTTGACAGCCGTGGCACAAAATCCTTTTTTCCCTTCTTTTTTAAAACATATTTATTTTTGTAGGCACTTTTTATACTATTATCGCGATGAAGAATGAAGCATACCTCCTTGTTTGTGTGGGTTTTTCTCATTTCAATGTCACAACCGACTCAAAATGGCTCGGCCATTCAATAATTCAATGACACCATGCACACCACACACACCCACATCTAAATAATCTTATTCCGTGTATTAATCTTATTCCGTGTAATCTTATTCATTTTAGTCTCTGTTTCGTATTTTCTGTGTTTGTTTTTTAACCGAGTCTCTGAGCCTCAGACATAAATGTATAAAAGAAAAGCCGCTCGGTGGCTTTGCGGTAATGTCGGCGGTGTGTGCGCGTTTGCAGCAGCACGTAGACCAGCAGACTGACGTGGTGCGTTCAAGTGAAGCTTCTCGCTAATGATGTCGGTCTTTTTTCATCTGCAGACCGAATACAGTAGCTTATTGTGAGCTTCCCTTTGCTTGTTGAGGCAGTTTACACGAGGAGGAGTTAGAAGGCCACAGATGGCACTGATATTTGTGGTTTATCTTCCTCAGAGCAGAAGTAGACATTATACTCTGGTTTTTCGTTCCGTGCATTACACTCTGCTGACAATTAAAACAAGCCTCGGGACGTTGACTTAGTCTAGACCTGTTTCCGCTGTCACAGAGTCAGTTGTGCTCCTCCTGCAAAGCTGGTGTTGTGCAACTATAATTGTGTGCCTCTATTTAGGCTACCCTGGTCTATCCTTGGACTTCGCTCCATTAGTGAATCCACCCCTTTGCAGCACACTTTTCCCACTGGCCTCTTTAAAGTCAAAGTTCAGCCGTTTCCTCCCCAGTTTATTTTGTTCACATGTTGGATATTTAAACACAAGTTCTTTTTTTCTGTGACCTTTTTGAACTCTGTATCGTGACCTTTCTCTGACCTCTGCAGAATGCAGCAATGTTGGTGACCTTTAGGAGGCTGAACTCGGACCTTTAATGCCGAGCGGCCTGGCTGTGGAGAAATGACCTTTACCAAACCAATAACGGGTTTAATTTAGACTCTGCTAACCCTTAAGATATAGTTTCATTTTGAATGTCAGTGTCTTGACTCTGCGTGGGGCAAGAAGGGTTCAGTAGACTGCTGCTGTTGAATTGGGTAAAATCCTGTTTGCACAAGGGGAAAACATTTAGTTTGTATCGGCGTATCTGTTTTGAAAAGTTTCATAAACCCTCGAAGCGTCTGAGTATTGATGTAGCTCATTTGGTTGGATGCACACATCTGGTGGCCAGTCAATCACCTTGATATTGTTTGATTCACCCAGTCCTGTTTTTATTTGTTTTCGGTAGTGAATCAACCCTTTTAGTTTCTACTTGTGATACGTGTGGGCCCTTTAAACATCATGTTTATAAAGACTGATCTGAATTTGTCTCTTTAATCCCTCTGGTGTTGACATATTTTGGGATGTGAGTGTTGTACTTGGCAGCAGAGCAGTGTGGTTATAGACGTTGCCCTTTAACTGAATGTTTCAGGTCCGCTGTTGAAGGGCAGCTAAGGCTCAGAGTTAGTAGATAGTCCCGTTATCACAGGGTGGTTCGTACCTGTATGCAAGTGTGAACATATAGCGGTTTAAAGTTTTCTAGTATCTTTAAGCAAACCTGGAATCCCACTTGAATGTGCAGATAATGTCCTAATTTACCAAAAGTAAATCCCAAACTACAACATCATTAACATCAAGGAGGGTGGTCTAAAATGTCCTTGAAATGTAGTTTTATGAGTATCTCTCAGTACTAATATGTGTGTATATATGTAGACTGCATAAAACCAAAGCATTGTTTTCTTCTGCGCTCACAGAGGTGGTGTGTGGCGCTCCATCGATCTACCTGGACTTTGCCAGGTCCAAGCTGGATGCCAAGTTTGAGGTTGCTGCTCAGAACTGCTACAAAGTGGCCAAGGGGGCCTTCACTGGAGAGATCAGGTGCGTCATGTGTCCCTCAGAGGGGGGGAATACATATATGGGACTCTGTACGCTATGAACATAATGGTACAATGTATAACGCATTCAACCACAATGAATAGAACATGCTTAGAAGGCAGATGAAGTGTGGTAAATATAAGTGCAATAATATTAAGAATGAAATGAGAGTTTTTCTTGACATGTTCAGTATAGTGAAAACAACTTCATCGCTTCATACAAAATCCTCTGTGTTTTTAGGTTTGATCACTAATGTGAAATCTTGTTCATGCTTCATGTCTCTGTAAAACACGTTTTTTTTAAGTGGAACAGATGTGATTATTGTGAGTTTCCGTCTTCAGCCCTGCGATGATCAAGGACTGCGGAGTGAACTGGGTGATCCTCGGGCACTCCGAGAGACGCCACGTCTTCGGAGAGAGCAACGAGGTAATTCTGACCCCATCATCTTCCACTTTGCACCAGCTCCATTGGCCGAATTAATGTGCAGCGTTAAATGGGAACCGTTGCATATATTAAGTTCAATGCACACAAAAACACACAGTTGTGTGTGTGTGTGTGTGTGTGTGTGTGTGTGTGTGTGTGTGTGTGTGTGTGTGTGTGTGTGTGTGTGTGTGTGTGTGTGTGTGTGTGTGTGTGTGTGTGTGTGTGTGTGTGTGTGTGTGTGTGTGTGTGTGTGTGTGTGTGTGTGTGTGTGTGTGTGTGTGTGTGTGTGTGTGTGTGTGTGTGTGTGTGTGTGTGTGTGTGTGTGTGTGTGTGTGTGTGTGTGTGTGTGTGTGTGTGTGTGTGTGTGTGTGTGTGTGTGTGTGTGTGTGTGTGTGTGTGTGTGTGTGTGTGTGTGTGTGTGTGTGTGTGTGTGTGTGTGTGTGTGTGTGTGTGTGTGTGTGTGTGTGTGTGTGTGTGTGTTAGCTCATTGGTCAGAAGACAGCCCATGCTCTGGAGAGTGGTCTCGGTGTCATCGCCTGCATCGGCGAGAAGCTGGACGAGAGAGAGGCCGGCATTACTGAGAAGGTCGTCTTTGCTCAGACCAAGGTCATCGCAGGTATGCGACCACTGCTGATCCTGATTCAGAGGGTTTATGCACTAGGGAGTTTAAATGTTGCATCATACATTTCAGGGGAAGTTTATTATCTTATTTAAATCTCGTCTCGCGTTTCTTTCACAGACAACGTGAAGGACTGGAGCAAGGTTGTGCTGGCGTACGAGCCCGTGTGGGCCATCGGCACTGGCAAGACCGCCTCCCCCCAGCAGGTAAATACAAGTAACCACTAGAAAAAGATGACCGCGATCTCTTCCCATAACTCGTCATAATGTGTCCGTTTCCCGCACGATATCTCAGGCTCAGGAGGTTCATGACAAACTGAGGGGGTGGCTGAAGACCAACGTGTCCGAGGCTGTAGCCAACTCCGTGAGGATCATCTATGGAGGTCAGTCGGTGTGACGAGATGGTGCTTGTGGTGTTCTTATTTAGATTTTCCCCTCATGAATATCTTCCCTTGAATCTCTTGATTTCAGGCTCTGTGACCGGTGCTACCTGCAAAGAACTTGCCTCCCAGAAGGATGTGGATGGGTTCCTTGTCGGCGGAGCCTCCCTCAAGCCAGAGTTTATTGAAATCATCAACGCCAAGGCATAAAAACCTGGGCAGCTGTAACGTGACCGCGTCCAGATCAGAGGCCAGATCCATTAACACTTACTACTCTCCCCCTTTATATTAAAAAGTATTTGTGTAACGGTGTCATTCCCTTTTTCTCCTTTATTTTGTTTTGAAATATATTTTGTCATGAAGAAAAGTGACAGGTTGACACATGCACTGTACTGCACTGAACAGAGTTAAGTCCACTGAGAAAAGTCTGTGTGCAAACTAACTTCACACCAAGTGCTCAAGCTAAAAAGACTTACAACTACAGTCCCCGCCTTTACTTGACGAGTTTACCAACCTTTTTCTGTGTAAACGGTGCCACAGCTCGTTGTTGATCAGTTGTATTTGTCTTTTTAATATAGATGTCTCTTTTGTGTAATTATGATGCTCTGGCTTTTACCCCCCTGTAGTTCATCGGCTGGTTTGCCGAGAGGGAAGCGTCCATTTCATGTTCATATTGTGTCATGGCCGATGGGTATAAGGAAACGTTATAATAAACCCTTCAGAGACCGATTCAGTGTGTTGCATTTCTTTTTTTCTTTGACGAGTTTATCCAATCACTGTCTATTCTATATCTTATAAGGATGTTGTGTGTATGTGTGGGGATATATGCCCCAATAGGCTGCATAACCTGCTGTATGTTCATGCACAGAGGATGGTATTCTCAGGCTGGCAGGGAGAGGGTATCTTATTACTGAAGTGACCTCCTATGTAGACAATAACACGCAGAGAAGCATTTGACAGCTATTTTTATCCCGGGACTAAACTGATACGCAGCAGTGAAAGTTACAAAGCTCAATTCAGAACTAATTGAGAATAAAGATCGCCGTTAAAGTGCACTGTGTTGTGTGTTGTAACATGACTTTATTACCATAGTATGCACTCTCTCAATCCCTGAACCGTTCACCACAAGGCTGTACAGTTTGTACAGGAGAGTAGCTCTTTTGAAAATGGGTAAAAAAATATTCACTTGTGGGAAAATAAAAGATGGCATTATCAAAACAGAATAAAAAAGCATTAAGCAGTTATCAAGTATAAATATGTACATTTTACCACAGACACAATCCAGGAACAAATGCATTATGATGATTGAACACAACTTTCATTAAGAATGCACAAAATGTCCCTGCTAATCCAGCCTTGATTTAATAAGATTTTAGTTGTAGGCATATCAAACCCAACATGTAAAAAAGAAATGAGCTCAAGAAATGAGCTAAAAATATATTGCCATGTATCATACAATAAATGGAATTTCCCTTTAAAATAGCAACACAACTTTCCACATCTTTCCACCTTTTATACAGTTTCAATGTAACATTATATTTGAGTCAACACATTGTTTTAATGTATTGCACTGCATTATATCACAAGGTTATTCGCTCTAATTCAGCCCGCTATTTTACCTTTCCACCCCGGCCCGGCAGGGGGCGGTAGTGCGCCACGTTGAACACTGTGGCTCAATCTCACGTCCGTGTTTACAAGCGGAGCGTGACGTTCAGGGACTCGCTAGAAAACGTTCCTCAGCGCTACTAAACGCCTTTTATTATATACATAGACTTCCGCGATGCAGTCACTCAGAGTGTTTCTCAGCGAGAGACTGACAGCCGCGGCGGAGGAGATATGCGGCGCTGTGGAGAACACCATAGCCGAGTACAAGGAGGAGATCTCTCGCTGCAAAGATGTAGAAATCAGTCGTCTGAGGATGCAGCTGAAGCTTCTCAAGTCAGGTTGGTTTGAATGAAGCTGCGTGCAGCCAGCCCTCGTGTCGCTCTCCTGTTTTACTTCAGACACATGGTTGTGATGTTGGTGTTTGTCTCTTACCCAGAGCCGCGATTGGATAGGTGCCTGGGAGCCCAGCTGCAGCAGCTCACCCATCACCACCACCATCACCCTCCTCCTCCTTCACCTCCCCCTCCTCAGCAGCAGCTCCATCAGTCCGTGCCTTCAGTGGAGCCTCCCGAGTCCCAGCCGTGTGAGGATGAGGATGGGAGCGGCGGCATGGAGCAGGAGCACCCGGAGCCCTCGCAGGTGAAGAAGGAGCAGCACCTGAAGAGCCACGGGGACTTCTGGACCGGCCACGACGTGGAGCAGCTCGAGAGCCTCGAGTCCGACATCAAAGACTTCATCTCGTCTCCCTCCAGCCTGAAGAACAGCCTGCCGGACCCCAGCGTGCTCTTCCACCCCTACCACCACCACCACCTCCACCACGGCGAGGAGGGCAAAGAGAAGCCCTACTGCTGCTCCGTGTGCGAGAAGCGCTTCAGTAACTGCTCCCACCTCGCGGCTCACATCCGGACACACACCGGGGAGAGGCCGTACAGGTGTGACATCTGCAGGAAGACTTTCATCACCACGAGCGCGCTGAACAGACACCAGACGATCCACACGGAGGGGAAACAGTTCGTCTGTAATTATTGTGGTAAATCCTTCAAGTGGATGGAGTCTCTGGGCCGGCACGTGAGGAGTGTCCACAAGAGAGAGAACATGCCTGTATGACTCTATACACTGATGGCCACTAGATAATGTAGTTACTGTATGTTTGTTATCTATTATTTAAATGTAAAACATCTGAACAAAGAATGTAGTGTTTTATATATGTGTTATGATCCATTACATTGTGCATGGACCTCATTGGGCCTTGCCAGCCAGGACATGATGTGTGAACGAGTTGTAGACATTAATGGAAAGGTAAAGCATTTTATAAATAAATTATGGCCACATGTTTTATGACGGAAAAAACGCAACTGCTGGTGTTGTTGAATGTGTTACGCTTTCTGCTGCAGGAACACATTAGAGAAGGTAGTGTGTGCAGTCCTCCAGCAGGGGGCAGTAACAGCATTCACAATTCACATCAATAAAGCATCTGTGTAATGGTTTGAGGGTGTACTTTCACTCAGCCAGTAGTCCTCTTACAGTCAAACATGTGCACATTATTGGCTGATAAGGCATTATTCTGAGTGAGGAAAATCCAAAAGGGGTATTTACTCAAATTCTGAGGTTGTTTTATTTTACTTCAGTATCTCCAATTTCAGAAACAAAATATTGTATCTCTATCTGTTAATTTTCACTCTCAGACTATAACTGCAAAATACAATGAAGAAACAAATGATGATGTATTGTTATATATAAAGAAACCCAGCAGTATATGAAGTCGTTAAAACTATAGCTCCATCTTTACCAGCTGCGACATTAAAGGGATGCATACACATATACATTATAATTATAATTTAGTACCTATATACGTTGGGCTTCAGTGTGCTGGTACTGAGCATGCTGACTCACCGTCATGCTTTATTTGGCTGCACCTGTTATTTTCCATCTGCGACAAGTCTAAATGTCAGCCAGAGAAAGGCCAACGTACTTCCAACTTCACAGCAACAATTTGGGAAATCCCTTCCCTGTTTCAGATTGACAAAGGTGAATAAAACGAGAATGCTTTTCTGAGTGTGTTGTGGTCGACGCACCTCAAGCCGACCCAACACCTTTGGGACAAACTGGAACGCCCAGTGTGTGCCAGGCTTATCTCCCAACATCAGTGTCCAGCTTCACTCACGGCTCTTCGGGCTGAACGGCAGCAAATCCCAGACTCCAGATCTCAAAACGTTGGTGGGAAGCCTAAATATCCAAATGTCATTTCAGTGGCGTATTAAAGGCCACAGTCTGAGGGTTCAGGGGGTCGAATGTTCAGGTTAATGTACACTTTAGTACCCCGAGGGAACTTTGGGAAAAGCTTTAAACTTGGAATGTTGCTCCAGATCACACATGAAACAGAGACTCAGTCCACTTGCATCCGGATAATGAAATAAGACAAGGACCCCCCCCCCCCCCCCCCCCCCCCCCATGCCGTCTCTTTTCACTGTCATTATGAAGCCATTACTTATATTCAGGGGTGAAATTGAGATTTGTTGTGGTGGGAGTGTGTCTATGCAGCAGCTGCAGTGGTGTAGTTCAATGCTGCGTCCTGAAAAGCTACAAGTCTTTAACGTAATAGAGTTCAGTTGTAAGACATACAGAGATCATTGATCTTGCGGCCAGGTGGGGGCCTCACCTCCTCACGGAGCCCATAGAGACATTTCAATAGTCTTGCTTGATTGAAAAAGCAACACGTTGAAAAGCTGATAATAAGTGTGCTACCTAGCCGGCGCCTTCATGGTTGAATGTTGTAGAAGATCTTGTTGAACTGGAATATTATTTCAGGCTGCACTTATTGGAGAGATATGTTTCTGAGCGCTCTCGCGTACTGCTACTACACAGAATCTCTGAAATGTACAATCTGGATGAACAGAGAGAGGATGAGTTATGTGATGGGGCTCTCCTCACCAGTTGTAGGTGAGACTATATGTGTCCCAACACTGGAAACAACCTTTGTGTGTGATTTTTAAAATGGCATCTTCTCTGCGGTTCGCTCGACTTTTCAGAAATTATAAGCAGATTTTACGATGAATCTCCAAAAAGAGCAATGTGTTTCCTCTTAGCTCTGTGGCCGAAGGGCTCCCTCGCTCTTTGTTTCCTTCAAACAAAGAGTTGGTGGTTTATTTGATAATTTTGTTCTGTAGGTCTCAGTTGATCATTTCTATTCCAACACATCCGTGACTGTAAACAACAAACCTGCGGGATTGACTGATTCATATCATTACAGATATTCTAAATATATAAAAACATCACACACATTTCTCAGCTAAGAAGTCAAATGCAACACTTCAAATCAGCTCCTGTGCACTTGAACGTATGTGAATGAAATCATCATCATTCTGACACTTTGAGAAAAAATGTATCAGCATCCTTCTTTCTACTTCTCTATGTGCTGGTGTCATCCTCAACACGAGCCATGTCCTTAAAATATATAAATTTCAAAGATATGTCATGGCCAACAACTCCAAAGCCAACATTGTGTTGGGTCCAACAGAAGCTTCATCATCAACAATCACCACAGTGATGTAGTGGTTTTCCTCTATGCCACTGTTTTCAATTCATATTTGTATTAGTGAGCTTAACAACAATTAACAAACCAGCTGTCTATTCCTCTTTATTTAACTATACACCTGTTGTAGTACAAGAACATACCCCACTACATACACACACACCTATTCCATTTCTATGCATAATCACATCCAACGACGTGGAGGTCAGGACTGTACTGGTCAGATTATAGCCCATTGTGGGATCAATAAAGTATACATTATTATTATTATAGAAATCATAGAAATACAGTTATAGTATGTTGGAAAGACTATCTTACTTTGTACCTTGAATGCCCAGCGAAGACAACAACAACTCCAAAGGGGGAGAAAATGGGCAAGTCAAATCAAAGTGGGGCCTCCGTCACAAGATAGATGAGTATGAAACAAACACCATGATTGCTTCAGCGACTGTCATCACCTCCTTGGGTCAAACAGCTGTTGTTTAATAAACGGGCAGCCGGGATGTTTGTAGACCGGTTCCTTTCAACCCTGTTTCTCAACCCACACTACAATCATCCATTGTCTTAATCAAATCATGCACTGTTTTAAATGTGGACTCCAAAATGTAATTGCCATTGGCAAGTGACAGCTTTCCATTTCAGGCCTTAGCTGGACCCGCTTTAGTGTTTAACTGGTTGCTGAGACGTGATGCGTGGTGGAAGGAGGCGAACAGCTCTGGTCAGCCGCACGTTGTCTACAACCACTTAAAGAAATGTTCAGCAGGAGCTCGAGGAGATCCTGTGGCATCGTCTTCTCCAGGCTGGAGCGGAGCGAGGAAGAGGGCAGGAGAGACTCATCGTACGGGTGAGAGGAGGTAAAAAAGGGCAACGTGTGCCACTTTGCAGGTGTTCTCGATGCTGCTGGCTGCAGAGCCACCAGATGTTTCCCCATGGCATGTACATAGCAGCTCTCACGTAACAGCAACATTGGAGATGACAGTCCTAACAGGCGTGTGGGGGTCAAAGTGGAGCGCAAGAGGAGCAGAGTGGCAGCCAGAGTCAGTGCCCAGGCAGAGAGCCGGCGGCCCGGCGCATCAGAGTTACTGGCGGTCATTAGATCAACTTTATGAAGCCTGACAGCTCCAACAGGAGGAGAACGATGGTTTAGGAGCAGAGAGCAAAGTGTGTTAAAGTCGGCCCTCTCGGGCAAAACAGCTTCAATGAAATGTGAAATTAAGAAAAAGGAAGACATATTTGCTGGAGGGAGCTGTGGGACAGGGACTCAACCAAATCAGTCAATGTTGGTGCAAAGTGTGTGTGAGCATCAAACACACGATCCTTGACAGCTGGACACTGTGTGTGAAGTCGGTGTGTCAGCTGTTCTGACTGTCTGCATGTCGTGATGCTTTCTGTGGATGATAGTCAGAGCTCATCGGACGGAGAACCACTGTTTTGTTTGTGTTTTTATTTCACTCTTGGAAATGTTGGAAGACATTGTTTATCTGAGTGTTCACATTAAGGCCTAAATATTATTAGAGGGAACGTTTGAGAGTGAATTAGTCTTGCACAAACTCTTCTTTGGTTATAATTAAGCAATTGAAATGTTTACACTGCAGATACAACCTGGCTCTGATTAGAAGAGAGTATGTGACTTTAATTAATCACCGTATAATACAAGGAGGATGTTGATCTGTGGCCTTGTTTGTTTAATCCACACACATTTGTCTCACATGAATCTAAAGTGCTCACAAATCATTTGTAGTATTTGCCGTCTTGCTGCTCCCAGATGGCGGTCGGTCATCAGTGACAATACATGTAATTACAGATAATTTCATAAACCACAGGGATGCACTCAGGAGTCTTAACCTGACACTGCATTATCCTCATGCACTAAGCAGTTTGCATGGAGCACTATAGGACAATAAATAATAATCATTATTTTTCAAATAGTTGTCGCAGATATGAAAACAAGCTGCTTTGAAAAACCTGTATTTTACATCATAAATTGCTAGAAGAGGCTGTAGTTTTAACTCTAAGTCTATATGCAGGTGTTCAAATATATTTCATCCACACCTTTTATAACATCCTCATCACTTCATCCGCCCTGAGAGGATGGATGAAGTGATGAGAATATCCCCCAGATGTGATGCCACCAGAGGGGAAAATCAAATTGGTCCTGCTCGAGGATACTTTACATTATGTTGACACACTTATTCAAGGTGACTTTAAATGACACGCAAGCTCCATGCCAACCCACAAGCATGCTCTATGCAGTATACGCATCATATGTCAATCTCCTGGCTTAGATGGTTCTTACAGAAAATGCTTTCAATCAATCAGTATGAGGAGATTTTATTGCAAAAATAAAGAAAGAAAAGGGATGTAGTAGACATTGGGCCTCTGGAGATTCATGTACGACTACTTTAAGACTATTAAAATAATGCCTCATTGTTTCACAACATGAATATTGTAAGCAGTGTTTTGCCAGATCTACAAACCTGGATGCAGCAGTGGTTCTGTCTCGCAACACGAAGGCCGTATTCAGTGATCCGTCTCTTTTTGAAGGAGATTCCTGCAGCCGGACACGGTGAGAACACACAGCCCTGAGCCTTCAGCAGTAAATCACACTCTCACAGCGCCGCCTTTCTTTCTTTCTCATTTCTCTCTTTGTATATATATATATATATATATATTCCTTTTCATTTTTACTGTGCAGTAAGGAATGCTCGCTCTACAGGGTGGCTGGTGTTCACTGGAGCGCTTCAACTCCCATGTCTCACACTCATCCCATGTGTCTCCTATTAGCTACACTCGACCAGGAGAAGGAGGGACGGAGAGAAATAGGGGGGAGTCAGAAAGAGAGAGGGAGAGGGGGGAGGGGGAGGAGAGTCCGGAATTTGATATGCTTTGTGCATGAGTGACTTGTATAAAACAAAGACGGGGCAAATAGTCTGAATGTATGTGTGTGTGTGTGTGGGGGGGGGGGGGGCAGGCAGGGGGGGGGGGGGATAGCACACACATGAATTCGCCAGAGACTAGCAAAAAAAGATTATAATTTATTTCCAGATTTTTTTGCCTTCATTTGCATCTTGTTTCACAAGGTAAATTGAAAATAAAAATAAAAAAAAAACCGACGGCCATACCATGAAAATGTAAAAAAATAATACAAATAATATGTACTGTATATATAATTATATAATTATCAACAAACAGACAACATTAATCATAATAACAATACTATTGATAATAAACATAACATAACACTAAATTGCTGGTTTCATGCATATAGAACGCCCCTCAGATACAAAAGAGGGGGTAATTACTAAAAATAGAACCAAAAGTTCCACCAGTTCAGAATAAGCGCCTAGCTACATGCAAAGACATAAAAGAGACTCATGTACACATTCCTTCTGGCATCAAGTATTTTACACATACTGTACTTCACTATTGCCTCCCCCATCTAATATACTGTACAGAGCACGATACAAAACGGGACTGGAGTTGGAGAACATTATGCGGAGAAGCGCCGGAGTCTGGATCTTCCACGTGGTGCAGTTAGCGGGGCCTGTGTGCAGCGTGGTCACGCCCTCCTCTCTCTTTTGTTAATCCTTCAAAAACCGTCCTGTTTCCTTCAGTGGATTCTTCGTCCATAAGTCCAGCTTTTATTGAGAGTCTTTGTTCCTTCGTTGTTTGCAGTGCTTTTTCCTTCGCGTTTCATTTTGCACACGTTCTCCCTCGTTTTTCTCCATGCTGCTCTTTGTGTTGCCCCTCCCTCACAGGGTTTTGTCACTTTCTTTCTTCAGGTGACTAAAAGGTCAAAGGAGAAATCATGTTGGAGTGCAGTTGGAAGTTAAAGGTCACAGCTACGGTTAGGGTCCGAAATAATGGCTTGCAAAAGGGATACGTTTTTAAAGCTGCATTTAAATCCGCAGATTGCCTTTCTCAGGAATGAAATATGCACAGAGGTAACGAACATTTCTCAAACAGCCCGAGCCGCAGAGCCGAGTTGACTTTTACAGGCTAATTGTAACAAACTAATCGGCCGTTTGTGCACACGCCCAAGGCTGACAAATGTCAGCCTGCAGTAGGAGTGTTATTAATCTGAGCTGATTACGGCTTGTTAAGAGTTGATCAACATGTAATAACCAGACATGGAGTTTTCTGCTACCTGACGTGGGCCAATAAAGTACCAGGTCTTGTGTCTAATTTAGGTCGTTGTTGTTTGTCAGGTCGAGTTTGGTTATTTTAAGAAATGTCTCTCCCATCCATGAAGGTCATTGGCCTAAGTAGATTCACAATGGGGAGAGGGAGATAATCAAGCCGATGAATTAACCTGGTGTGCTAACCACAAATTAAAGATGAAGTATATGTATCGATAGAAAACATATCTTTGGGTCGTGGGTCAGGTTTAGACCTTAAAACTACTTTGTCTAATGTAGGCACATGTACACCAATAAATATTATCTACAACTATGTTTATAAATGATTCATTGTTAAATTAATTGAATTGTCCTGGTTACAGCTTTTTCTATTTCTTAAATCATATTTAATGTACATCTTTGGACTTTGCACTATAAGCTAAATGAAGTCAACACTGACATCTCATTGAGACATTACTGGAAAAAACAATCGGAAGATGAAACAGCCAACGGAAACAGACTATGGTCTCTGCTGCAGTAACCGAGGCCCAGCCGCAGCCTCCGTACCTGTAATACTCGTCCTGGGTCAGGGAGTGGTGGTGATGGTGATGGATCCACTGTTGTTCCAGGGCCAGTCTCTGGATCTGCAGCTCTGCGCTCTGGGCCTGCTGCATGGCCTGGAGCTGATGGGCTGCCGACATGGGACCAGTGAGGGAGGACGGCTGGGGCAGGTCACGGAAAGGAGCACCTGTAAAAAGAAAGCGGAAAGAGGGAGGAGCAGGTGGGGATACGGAAGGGAAATGGAGAAATAATGGAGCCAAAAGGGTCCTGAGGTCAATCATCGTCATCAAATTCAAAGAATCTCTTCAGAAACTTTCAGCAATGATACGTTTTTAAGAGAGAAGAACTGAACAAGTACATGGACGAGGAGCCTTCTCCTCACCGAACAGCTGTTGGCGGAGCACCTCGCTGTCAGTGAGGGGGTGAGCCAGGATGGGGGTGCCTAGTGTGGCTCCTGGGTAAGGGAGGCGTGTCAAAGGAGACCTCGACGCCAGCGGGTCCATCAGGGGGTGTACCCCGGCCGTCGCTGGATGCCAGTGATGTAATAGGAAATACAGGAAATATTTAATAAGAGTCAAATTATGAATTACAAAATAAAGATAATGCACACCACATGTAATATATTAACATTAACACAGTATGCTCCATTTGAGAGACGTCTGATTCTTGGTAACACATGAGCAGCTGAGACAATCGAGTAAAGTCCAAGAGATCTGGATGGCAGTGACCGGCTTTTGCTAATGTGGAAATGTGAAATACAAATACACATTTTTAATACATTTTAATCCATCAATTATCTGTTAAAGTTTATCCTTTTACAGGGTGGCAGGGGGCTGGACATTGAGCGAGAGGCGGGGTACACCCTGGACAGGCGATCACAGAGCTGACACATCGGCCCAGTTCCAATCCGGTCCGTTTGTTCTCACAACTAAACGAAGCACCGTTTCTTTTTAAGTCAGAGGCACAAATTCAGCTGCAAGTCACAGGGCGAATCTCCAGCAAGGAAAAGATACATGAATATCAGAAATAATGGTCTGACGTTACGGTTGCTCCCATTCTATAAAAGCATATATACATAAACGTGGAGACATATGAAAATAATATATAAGTAGTGAACATGTGTGCGTTCTAATACAATGTATTAACAGTTTAAATACTGATGCTGGAAATAGTGTCTACGATTGTATAGTGTGCAAAAATGCCGTAAGACAGGATGACAATATGACATGTCTGTCTTAGGTTGAGCAGCTTATGACTAATGTCTGTACTGGTCGTCGAGTCATCCCAGTGGGTTCCATGACAAACACAAAATGGTCAGTAGGGGCAGCTGGTTAAATCAGGATTGATGTGGACAAACTCTTTAGTTTATAACACATTTTCACTCCCGGAAGTGGGGACCCGAAGGCGGACCCTCCGATTGGAAGTGAGTCGGGGAAGGTTGTAGGGAACCAGATTGGAATTGGGCCACGAGGACAGACGGACATTCGAGCTCACATTCACACCTAAGGGCAATTTAGAGTTACCAATTAACCCAAATAACCTAACCTGCAAGTCTTTGGACGGGGAAAAGCCGGAGAAACCCCCGCTGACATGGGGAGGACATGCTGACTCCACACTGAAGGGCCAAAGCTGACCGAGGTTGTAACCATAAACCCTCTTACTGTGAGAAACCATGCTACCACTACCCACCCTGACACCGCAAATACGAGTGAGCAGTTTATTTATTTGACTTCTTTCAAAGAGACAAAAGTTGTGTACTGTTGTCATACATTTCTGATAATTGGTGTTAATACACTGAGATCTATTGAGTCACTTTTAACTTTAAAGCTTTAAATAACTTTTTCACAAATGAGTCAGAGTTGAAATCTAAGAAATCTACACAAATATCAAAATATAAATTAAATTGAAGGATAAAGCTGGCTTTGTTTTTCTTACTGTCCACAATTTCAACGAATATACAGAAAAGCATCAGTTCTGTGCCATAAAACTGCTGTTCAGTTACTCAAATAGATGAAGACACATGTGGTCAATCCAGCATTCACCGCAGCATGGTTCACGTGGGATTGACTCCATAAAAACTACAATACCCATCCTAAAGAAGGACTGTGTCATCCACTACAGCGGTGAGGCTTGTGGCTCTTAGTTTTTTCCTTTTTTTGGACAGAATGTGTTTATAGTAACACATCTGGATAATCTCAAGGCTGATTATACTGACAACAAGAGCATTTGTATCAGAAGTGGTTAGTACCTGTGTCTTGCTGGTGCAGGTGAAGGTGTGAGTGGATGTGTGAATGCTGGTGATGATGAGGCGTCACGTTCAACATCTGAAGACGCCCCAGATTCTCTCCTCCGCTTCCATTTCCTCCCGTTCCTCCTCCACTTCCTCCCGTTCCTCCTCCACTTCCACTTCCACTACTTCCACCACTTCCACCACTTCCTCCCCTTTCCCTTTCTCTCTCCCTTTCTCTTTCTCGCTCTCTGTCCCCAAAAGCCGGTAAAGATGCTCTGTCTCTCTCCCGCTCTCGCTCTCGCTCTCGCTCTCTTTCCCCGCTCCTGTCTCGCTCATAGGAGGCAGGAGAGCGAGTGGGAGTGGGGTAGTTCTCAGGGGGAGCGGCTGGAGCAGTGGCTGGTGGCAGATGAGAGGACAGGGAGCTGGGAAAAGAAGAATGGGCGACCGGGTGATGAAGTGAGGAGGCATTGGACGTTGGTGGAGCAGGTGGAGGAGGAGCTGGCGGAGGAGCAGCAGGGCCTGCTGGGGCTGGGGGGGCAGCCGGTGGTGCAGATGATGGGTGAGGGGGAAGAGAGGGTGTTAGGCGAGATGAAGGGGGTGGATTGGACAGGGACTGAGGGGCAGGAGGGTTGGGAGGTCGAGTTACTGGGGCAAGGGTCGGGCTTTGGAGGTGCTGGGGGCCACTGGGAGCGGAGGGAGGAGGAGTGCCATAGAGCGACACCTCATTAGCTCCTGCTGCACCTCCTCCAAGTAGCAGGGAGTGTGCATGTGCATGTGTATGTGCGTGTGCATGTGCGTGTGCATGGGCATTGGCATGTGCATGTGCTTGGGCATGAGCATGGGCGTGAGCATGAGCATGGGCATGGGCGTGAGAGTGAGAGTGAGAGTGAGCGAGGGCCAGAGCGGCGTGATCAGGCATGGCCCCGTGAGGGTAGATCCGCTCATCACTCTTGAATTCAAATCCCTGCTTCATTCGCTCTCGATGTGCAGCCACCGCATGAGGAAAGCCCACTCCTCCGAACCCTGCACCACCGATCCCTCCAGGTATTGGGCCTCCTGCCATTCCAGCGTGGCCTCCAACACCTGGACCCCCTTCAAGGCTGCCACCATACAGAAAACCCAAGATGGCTGCAGCTGTAGCCGCATCAGTTGGCATGTGATGCGGGTGGCCTAAACCATGATTCTGGAACTGAGGAAGGAAGAATGAGGGGTGGACGTGGGGATGGCCGTGGTGCATTTGCGCGTGGTGTGCTTGGGCACGACTTGCTGCCCCGAGAGGAGACATAGCATGAGGGCGAGCGTACTCGCTCAGGGTTCTCAGCGCGGGGGTGTCAGGGCCCAGATATGGACCTCCTAAACCTATTCCCAGGGCTCCCTGAGGGCCAACGACTGTCGATGTCCCACCCATGTTTTGCATAAGGAGGGAGTGGGGGATGGAGTGAGCGAGGGATGGGTGGAGATGGTGGGCTTGAGCGAGGTGAGCATGTGGGTGTGAGTGATGATGCTGGGGGTGAACGTGAGAATGGGAGCCAGAGTTGCCACAGGAAGAGGAAGAGGATGGGTCGAGGATGATAGAAGACGAAGAGGGGAAGAAGAGAGAGGAGCCCTGGCGACCCCCTCCAGCGGCGTTGATGTCTTTCTGCTGCTGCAGACAAAAAAAGAAAAAAAAACAGTAAATCACATCCGCTTTACTCCCCTCATCTTAAAATAACCAATGTAAACTACATCAAATACATCAAATCTAACACGCGTATCACTGTTAAAAGTCCACACCTGTAGATGTCGATCCAGTTCCCTCTCGCGCTCACGCTCCCTCTCCCGTTCCCTCTCTTTTTCTCTGAGGTCTCTGGCCCGCTGCTCCACCTCCCTGCGAGCCCTTTCAATCACTTCATTCCTCTTCTTCCACAGCTTGGAGCCGTCCAACGGGACAAAGAGGACGTCACTGCGAGCGCAGGAATTCCCGCTGCCACGGTCCAGAACCTTGTGAAATCTGGAAACGGGTGACACAGCAGAGTAAAATATCATCACGGAGTCCCAGTCATATTCATCGTTACTCAAATACAGAGGGACTGACCAGAGCGACACAATGACAATCTCAAATAGGATGGAGATGTTGTTTTGACTTTACCTTGCTGATTGGCTGGCGTGGATGGGAATGTCTACAGGTTTGGGTTCAGGAGAGGGACTTCTCAACACCGGTGGTGGGCTTTCAGTCTCTTCCCTTTCTTCAATTGGTTCTTCTTTGATAACAGGCGTGGGAGGTGGGCCCAAATCCAAATGCCCGTCTCCACCAGGGAGTGAAGAACTGGAGGCAGGGTTCGACATGCTGTTGTTGTTGTTGTTGTTGGCTGAGTTACTAAGAGGTGGAGGTCCTTTTAAGAGATTTTGAGGCGAGAGTGATCGCGAGTTGGTATTGCTGCTATTGGGTGCGCTACTGTTGTTATTGCTGTTGGCCATGTTACTGCCACTCCCATTAGAGTGGTACGTTCCACTGAAGGGGGGGTGGTTGTTCAAAGTACCATGGAAAGGGGAGGGACGAGATCCAGGGGACACCCCTGGCCCGGGAAGGGGCATGTTAGGTCCAGATGAGAAGCCTCCCATCTGATTTGTGGATGGGCTGGGTAGTGGAGATAGAGGTGTTGGAGGAGTCTGGGCGGAGGACTGATAGTGTGGGGGACGTACATTGGGGGCCATACCTGATGGGGGTGGTTGGGTGTGCGAGGTCTGAGTTGGGGGTAGAGGAGGCTGAGGTGGTGGTGGGGCATATGGAGTATTCGAAGGGTGTCCATGATGGCTGGAAGAGGAGGAAGGAGACAGGGCAGGAGGCTGATTTGGCCCACCCCGGTTTTGGTACAAAGCAGAATCTCTCAGGTTTGAGTCTCTCTCTCTTTCTCTGGGCCCAGACTGGAAGTGGGGGTGAGGTGGGTGGGGGTGATGGGTTCCTACAGGCCCCGAATACTCTCTTCCCAAGTTTGGAGTCACCCGAGGGGGGCTGAGGTACTCTCGATTTGTGGCGGTGGAAGCAGGAGTCCCAGTAGGAAAGTCTTTACCCCCTGTGGGAGGGTATTCTCTGTGAAAGTGGTCTGCTCCAGAGGGAGGGGTTTGTGCCTGGTCCATGGGAGGAGGGAAGTCTCGGCTCGATGAGTTTGGGGGATGTGGGTGGGGGTGCGGGGGTAGGGAAGAGTGAGAAGGGTGACTTGGGTTGCTTTGGGGTGATGCAGGTGGGTCTCGGTTCAACATGGGGGTGGCAGGTAGCCCCCCGGTTGAACTTGGGGGGTTTCCCTGAGGAAGGGAGTTGTTGTTTGGGTTACTGTTGCCGACAACCTCTCTTGTCTGAACCCCAAACTCACCCCATCTGCCTCCATCTTTGTCTCTGGAATGCCCCCCTCCAGTTCCGTTGGGGCCAAAGTCTCTACTCTGGTTTTGGTTTGGCAAAGGAAATTCCCTCCCTGCATCCCGTTCCCTTTCCCGCTCCCTGTCTCTGAAACCTGGACCAAAGTCTCTTCTTTCAGGACCCAGGTTAGATCCATCCCTGCCAGAACCTTGGAAATCCCGGTTCTGACCCACTGGCAAACCCCCAAACTCCCTGCCTTGGATGCTGTTGGACCCACCCATCCCACCACAAGGAGAATTACTGTTATTCCCGCTACTATTGTTGGTGCTGTTGGCAATGGGAGCAGAGAACTCCCTGTTGATCTCCCTCCCCACACACTCCCCCCTCACTCCCCTCTCTCTCTCTCCTGCAGCCCCCCTCTCTCTGTCCCCTCCCCCTCCAGCGTACCTGGGAAGGTACTCCCTGTGGGGGTGGGGGTGAGGATGGGGGAGGTAAGAGGGGTGGGAGGAGGAGTGGCGAGAGGATGGAGGGTTGTAAACAGAAGGAAGTTGCTGCTGCTGCACAGGGGGCTGGTGCTGTGGTTGGTGAGGGTGGTGGTTGCCGGGGTAACGGGTGTATCCCCAGCTCCCCTGGCAACCGGTTGCTGTACCACCCTGCCAGCTGGTGGAGCTGTAGTGGTGAGGGTGGGTGGAGGGTTGGGTCTGAGGCTGGGACTGTTGCTGGGGGGCAGTCTGTGGCAACAGAGAAGGCGGAGTCGACTGAGCCTTGTCCAGGAGTTTGTCTGTCTTTTCGATTTTGTCTCTTTCTATCTTAACCTCAGCGGGCAGGTTTTGTCCCCCAAGCTCCAAGGGCTTCAGTGCAGGTGGAGGAGGAAGAGGATTGGGTAAAGAATGGGGAATGTTGGGGCTGTTATGGGAAAAATCTCCTCCTGGGATAGTGGTCTTGGTCACACACTGCGTGACGGCTTTGGAATTCATTCTGCTGCCACTAAGTGCACCGTCAACGCCTGTCGGTCCACTGTACTCAACTTTACACATCAATTTGGAGTCCAGGGAGAAGTAGGACTTCCTCCCGCTATTGCTGTCATTTGATGAATCCCCTGCTCCCCGCAGAGAGGGGGTCAGACCAGAGGAGGAGCAGGGAGTGGAGGAGGGCTTAAGAGACGGACAGTCTTCAATTCGTGCATCCATTTCCCGCTTTTCTCCGTCTCCAGAGGACTCCTCCCCTCTCCCCTCTCGTTGCGCTCTCCTATCCTCTCCGGCCACCTTCCCTACTCCTCCCTCTTTGTTTTTTTCTCGTTCCCTCTCTCCTTGCTTTGGTGAATCGGGGCCATCGGAATCAGAGTCCAAGCTACCCAAAGGGGAAGCGGAGAGACTTGGGGACGAGGAGCGATTGTCCTGGTCTATATCCCGCCCACTGCTCAGACTACTGCTACTATTGGCCAGGCTCCCTACAACTGAACTCCTACTGCCCTGGGATTGGCCATCTTCATTATCACTCTCACGGGATTGGCTGGCAACTGAGGTTGGAGGTGGGACAGTGGAAGGAGCCGAGCTGTCAGTCGAGTGTGTTGATGTTGGAGGGTTTGGGGTAGAGGCCGAATCCTGACAAAAAAAAAGAGAATTTTTGGATGAGGTGAAAATATAAATGTTGTGAACGTAGTCATATTGTAGAAGCCAAAAATAAAACAGTTTAGACTTTTTGGATGATTTAGCTGAATCAAAGCTTTGTAATTAGTCTTTATATAACAGGTTGATGCAATGAAACACAAACCTGAACTTTCTGCCTCTTTGGAGGAGACACAAGTTCCTCCCCCTCACTCTCTGATGAATCATGCCCTTGTGATCTGCGACTGAAGCGATTTCCAGCCAATTCCTCACCAGCACCTCGTTGCTAAAACAACACAAGACTTTTAATTCTGTAGTGATGCTTTTGAATCCCTAATAAGCCTATGACTGTTTTTAGAACAAAGCCACTTGCATGCACACAAACACACACAAACACACACACACACAACATCAATGTCAAACACTAAACATCAAGGATTTCAAAGCGCTATGTTGTAAAACACACTATCGAACAATACTGACACTGCAAGGGTACGTCTGAGGCAATCATACTGATGACTCATGCACTGACAGCAGACACACACATACTCACACACACACACAATACTATACACAGGGACATTGTATTATTGCTCATGACTCTTGTACTTGAATGCACACACATAACCATATGGCCAAGACAACGACAAGGAAGAACCAAATCAAATAAGAGGTGCGCTAACCGTCTGTCTGTCGTTGCGTTCAGGGCGAGTGGGGCTGGTGTGCGGGCGCCTGCCCCTTCGCTCCTCACTCGCCCCCCGCCGCCGCCCACTGCGCATGGGCATCTGCAAACCCAGCAAAGGAGCAAGATATGGACACGATGGCAAAGCATTACATGTTAAAATAATGACGAGTTACAGGTTTACGGAGGCACGCAGAGATAATTAAGAGATGTGTTAAACGTGAGGAACATAGAGTTCATACAAGATAATAAAAAAGACAAGTATGTTCAAATCAAGTTGGGATGTAGAGAGTGGAAAATATATTTTGTGAGGGAGGGGAAAAGAAGAACGGGCCATAGAGAGAAAGACCCAGGGAAGAGGAAGTAACTGTAAGAGGAAAGAATATAAACGTGGACCGTCACAACCAAATAAATAAATTACATCTTTGTCATCTTGGTTATTTTAATATTATCACATATTGAACTAATTATGGTGTAGAAATTCACAAATGTACTACTTTTAGGCAGGTAAACAAGCCCTGAAAAAATATATGTAGTCCTTGTTCATACCGATTCTTTGTGTGTCCGTGTTTTCATTATTTCTTCTTTAAAACGACCATTTTACAAAACAAGCCATTGCAGGGACTGAACTGGTTCCTGTTGGTTACTGGGCTGTGTGTTACACCGTGAGATCTACCAACTCCTGGAAAGAAGATAAACAAAGAAGGCATTATTCGATATTTATCTGCATTGGAAATCCTTCAGATAATCTAATATTTTGCTGATGAACATTAGTAGGAATGTGGTGTTAAACAATGCTGTTTGCTATCTGCACCATGTGTGTGACATTATGAAAACATCTGAGTTTAAAACTCCAAAAGCACTGTTGCAACATAAAAATTCCCAGCATGCTTCACACTGTATCGAAACAACTGCTTTTTACTGCGCTCCAAACCGTCTTCACAACAGCAGCCAAATATCCACAGGCCCCATCGGTTAACCCTCTCGCACGACCAGCATGCACTGGGCTGGGTATTGTTAATCGGATACTAGCAGATGAAAAAAGAGCGGTCGGATAAGAGTGATTGTTAGACTCCTCTTTGGATGGCGGCCTGCAGAAGACTCTAGCAAACATCTTGAGGATATGGGACCACACCCCCCACCCTCCTCTTCCACCTTCACCACAACAGCCAAAACCCACAGCTACTTGTGGTTCACCCACATGACCTGGTTATCGCTGGCACAATCACATTCTGATTTATCCACTCGGCTAGCCAGCAGGGACATGGACATTTCAAGATCCTCCATCCATTTGGGTGTGCCTGACAGCATAGGTGGACTACTTTTCAAGGACCGGCCTAATCCATTCATTCATGTACCACTATGATGAACAAATGGCTCATGTATAATGAATGAGGATATAAATAGTCCACGCCACTGTATGTAAGAAGAAAAGATATATTTGGCCGAGCAGTAAGAAGAGCTGTTGTATACTCAGTTATGCAGCCGGTAAATATAGGAGCCACATCCGAATATGTGTGTGTGTGTTTGAATCCCGTAGCAGCTCCACTACACATGGCTATGCATTAATTATTAGTGCATGCTGCAGTGACTGATCCAATCAGAGTAAAATCCCTGTTCATATTTTACATGCATAATAGAAAAAAACACGGCATATGTATTTGTAGGCCATTCGGTGTGTGCACAGTCAGTCTAATTACCATACATATGACTAAGTTCATCACACAGGAATCTACTGTGTACATAATGCATCTCAGTTACAGGTGGCAGCTCCGGGCCTGTCTGTGGCCCACCGGCAGCTCCTCCGCCGCGGTCGGTAAACAACCGGGACGCAAACACATCACCGACATGCAACAGCATTAACACCGCGAGCCCGGCCGCACGCGGAACATCTGCTTTATCAACTCGCGCGAGCACCGCATGCGATGCAAAGCAGCGGCGTGCGGTTGCTCTGCTGACATCACCGGCGAGCAAGGCACCGCGACGACTCTTTCTTCTTTCTCCCTGCGAAATGTTATTGATACACATGCGGCGGCGGAGAGCGGCCGACGCTGCCTCTCCGACTACGACGGGGGAGCACACGGTCCCCCTCCGCGTGCGGCGGCACATACGTGTTCGCAATCAGAATGGATGGCCCGCGCGCGGTGCCGCTTTCCAGACGCCGCACATCCTAAAATAAAAAAAGGGAAAGATGATATGGAATGGCGATTCATGGCATCTCGCACCGGCTCTCCTTTCCCCTTTTTTTTCCTCGCTGGAATGTGGGTGCTGCGCGTCGTGCACCCTATTCCCATTAATTCACCGGGACGGAATGGAGCCACAACGCAGGAGTGTGACGATAATTAAAGCACAAAGGAAAAAAATGGGAGGGAGAGGACAAACGTGGCCAGCAGGAATAGCCCCAAATAAACAGGATAAGCATCCATTTTTCCCCCTTTCACTTACCTATGGTATCCAGCGATGCGTGCTCTCACTCTCACTCTCCCTTTCCTTTCTCTCCCTCTGTTTTGTCGTTTTATGTTGCACGCTGACACGCACCCCTCAGAGCCCAGGCGTCTGTCAACAGAGGCTTGTGCTGGCTCATATTGCAACGGGCACCGATAACAACAATAATGCAGACGAACCTCTTTCTATTCGTTGCAGGAAAAAAACAGGGGTGCCAACTGAAGACTACAAATTGATGCGTACCCTCGCCTCTTCCCCACCCCCTTTCGCCCCCTTTTTCTTTTTTCTCCCCCAAACCCTCCCCACCCCACCCCCCTCTCTCTCCCAGCCTGCCTACTCCCCTTCTTCCACTAAGACGACTTGCACTTTTTTTTCTTTCTTTTTTTTCCTTTTTTTATATCCCCTCTCCGGTCTTACAGTCACACATTTTTTGCGGAGGGGTGAGCCAGAGAGAGAGAGAGAGAGAGAGAGAGCGAGAGAGAGAGATGCACGTCGGGTGAGAGAAAGGGAGAGAGGAGAGGGCGTGATTTGCATGAGGAGTGAGGGGGAGGATAGAGAAGGAGGAGGAGGAGGAGGAGGAGGAGGAGGAGGAGGAGGAGGAGGAGGAGGAGGAGGAGGAGGAGGGAGTAGTGAGGCAGAGAGAAGGAGGAAGAGAGGCGCAGGGAGAGGGCCAAAACTGTGAAGAGGGAGGGGATCAAGAGGGAGGGTCTCTCTCTCTCTCTCTCTCTCTCTCTCTCTCTCTCTCTCTCTCTCTCTCTCTCTCTCTCTCTCTGTCCCTCCAGAGTCACCTTTACTGTATGGAGAGACTCCGCTTCAGACGGAATAACGAGCTGTTCAGCTTCATCTCGCCATGAACCCTGAAGGGGAAGAAGTGTCCAGTCGGTCTTTGTTCTCGCGCCGCCGAGCTGGAGGACCGAAGAGAAAACACACGCAGCCGCAGCTCAGCGCGTTCAATGCCAGCGGCTCACAGGAGCGCCAACTCATTGGGAATAATTAAACAATTGAGAAATGAACAATTGAATTGTGCCTTCTGTTGTGTGACGTGTGGCCTGTCCAGCGGCTGCCTGTCTGTCTGCCTGTCTGCCTGTCTGTCTGCCTTGTCTGGGGGGGAAGCTTGCAGCGGTGTGTCCAGTCAAGCGGCTCTGCAGACCTCCTCCTCCTCCTCCTCCTCCCTCCGCTCCGCTGCTGTCGCTCTCCCCCCCCCCCCCTTCCCCCATCCCCCTTCACGCAGCCCCCTGTCCCGTCTCCTATTGTGTGGTAACCATGGAAACCGGGTCGGAGACTATACCAATTGCGCATGCGCGACTCCGGCCTTCCTTCATCATCACCATCATCACCAACAGCCCTCGTCGCGCGCTCTCGCTCCCTCTGCTGCCCACATCGCAACGACCAGCACGCGCCTGGTAATTAAACTACAGCCGCGCGCCGGTTAGACGTCGCGACAGCTGCGAGTCCGGGTCGCCTTATGATGACGATGAAGTCACAACACGGAGAACATGCGATGTGGTGATCTTCGCAATAAAACATCTTTGATGGGACACGTCGAAGGAACAGACTCATGGAACAGAATCATGGAACAGACTCATGGAACAGAATTATGGAACAGAATCATGGAACAGACTCATGGAACAGAATCATGGAACAGACTCATGGAACAGAATCATGGAACAGAATCATGGAACAGAATCAAAGCTCAGAGAGCACACAAGTTAAAAAAGGAAGTTGGTTCATGAATGACTTTAATCATATTATATATAATGATAATGTAAAGTTGTTATTACTATTATTAGGGCCCGATCACTGAATTATTCAGAGGACCTTTTTTCTTTAAATGTTTGTTATTATTATTTAGATTTGCCGTCAGAGCAATCAAAAGACTGTAGTTATAAAAGCTTTGAGGCGTCATCAAACAACGTGGATGTGGTGTGGAGACGACAGAAAAAAAGTCACCTCCTGCAACCCCCCCCCCCCCTGTCACCTTTTTCACCCCTTATTAGTTTGCAGGTATGAATATATATATATATATATATATATATATATATATATATATATATATATATATATATATATATATATATATATTTACACAATAATGTTTGTGTGTGTGTTGTGTTGCCTTTGACAACTGACTATATCCAGTCGTTGATTTAATGGTCACCTGCATATACAGCAAATTACTCCTTACTGATAATACAAATATACTCGATTTCTATGGTTTATATGTAAGTTACATATATACCACATGAATCTAGAATATTGTGTCATCAAGTATAATCATAGTGGTCATTTGAGTAATCGTTACATAAATGACCACAAAGATTTCTTAGTATTCCTCTTCAGTTCTTCAGTATTCTCCATGTTATTTTCCATAATGACCTTCACTTTCTTTCCTATACTACGTTTTTGTAATATTTTAACACCTGCTGTGACATCAATATTCAGTGTAGCCAGAAGTGCAACATGCTTGAATATTTCTTCGTTCAAACAATCAGTGCAGAAGTGTTTCAGCCATATGATTCAGTGATTATTTACGTTTCATTAAAAAAAACACTTAGCTGACACAGCAAAGCCGCCCCTTAAAATCAACACACATCACACAGCTTTGGTTTGAGTTAATGTGGATCCAGTTCTTTATTAAGCATGACCGTACAGACAAAGTGACACATACAATTTTGAAGCAAGCTGCTGAGGGTTCACATCATACATGACACGAGGAAGAGGAAGAAGAATACAGGGCACATAAGATCCAAACATGTCTGCAGTGAGTCTGAAGTATAGAGAGTCAGAGAAAGCAAGAAAGAGAGACAAACTAACAAGGGAAGGTGCTCGTCTGCTGAGAGGTGAAACGCTCTTTACTTTTCCTCCAGGCTTTGTTCAGGATTTGCTGCAACCAATTAAGTAACTCACTCGCTGAAGCGTCTGGTCATCTATGCTGTAGCTACAGTGTATTACCTGTACATTTTAATCATTTGAAAAAACTAATTAGTTGTAACAACAGGTTCACGATTTCATTACTATCAGGGAAATATAACTTTATATTCATATGTGTGGGTGCTTTCTTATGTGCCACTGCTAATGCACTGGCATTCAAAGGGCACTGGGGTTACGAAAGTTGTGTCCAGCAAAGCGAGCCTGGTCACCCAACTCTTCCTCAATCCTGAGATGACGAAGAGGAGGTGAGGAAGAAAACAGATCAAAATGTCGAGCAGGCGGATGAATGTGAAAGAAGACAACAGCAGATGAAACAAAGAGGGGAAAAAGAAGGAAATATAAAAACGGCACACGTAATGTTTTCTCTTTGTGCTTCTATACATACCCCTGGAGCGATGAATACCCACCTCATGAGCTGGTTGTATTTGGCCAGACGCTCCGAGCGACAGGGAGCTCCGGTTTTGATCTGAAATACACAAATACCAAGAAGAGTTACAGCTACGGCCGCATAATCGCTAACTCTCGCTATTTGGACAGCGAGGGACACATATTTTCACTATCAAGTGATCTTTCGATGGCTTTTTTTCAGATAAATCACATCTAGAATATGTCTAAAATGATGGCAACTACTCCAAAGTTATTCACATTTTCACAGACAAGCAATTTCCTGTAAGTTTAATATTTTGAAGCTGTAACCAGCCAATGTTTACTTTGTTTTCCTCAAGATCTGATTGACTAAAGTGTTTTTGGTGTTCTGTAGCTGCCTACTTATTATTTCAGGAAAACAGAAATAATACTGTTAAAATTGCAATGCCTTCCACTTCTGTATATTAAAGTATTACGTGTGCCACTACTGCAAAAGCACAATTATTATTATTTAGTATTTTCCTGTTTCCAAAATGAACTGTTGCAGTAAAAAGTTAATTCAGTTTATTTTCAATCCATTCAATGTCAAAACTATATAATTTAGTTTATATAGTTTAACATCACAAATTACAAATTAGCCTCAAATAAGTTTCCAGCTAAAGGTACTGTGGCAAAGTTACAACTACATGTTTAGAATTCTAATGGAAACTAAAATAGGTAATAGGTAGGTAATAGAGAAAAGACAGCACTTCTCAGTGTGTGTGTGTGTGTGTGTGTGTGTGTGTGTGTGTGTGTGTTACCTGTCCAGTGCAGAGACCAACCACCAGGTCAGCTATAAAAGTGTCCTCTGTTTCTCCCGAGCGGTGGCTCACCATCACACCCCAGCCGTTCTCCTGGGCCAGCTTACACCTGAGAGGCATGGGAAGTATACATTAATATATAAATAATAATGCTCTCACATGGCGGGCCGGTACAGAGACATTTATGCATCAAATTCACACAAACTCACGCCTTGATGGACTCTGTAACGGAGCCAATCTGGTTGACTTTGAGCAGCAGGCAGTTGCAGGCCTTGTCCTCCACGGCGCGTTGTATCCTGTGTGGGTTTGTGACCGTCAGATCGTCTCCAACCACCTGCAGAATGTATGCAACAAAGTTACAGGCAGATCGAAGTGTGTTTTGTTACTCACAGTAATTGTATCAGCTGAGCCCAGGAAATCCATTTATATTCAATAAAGATCAGTCTGCATTACCAATGTGGGGCAAAGAGAGAACAGAAAATATGCCTTCGTTATGGCATTTTGCAGCCATAGTCGCAACTGCAGCATCAAATTGGACTATTTTCATGGTTGGAAGTGCAATACTAGGACCTCACTGATTCACTTCCAGATAACAAGGGCCAAGTGTACCTGGATGCCCACAGAGGCTGTAAACTGAGACCAAGCCGGCCAGTCGTCCTGGTCAAAAGGATCTTCAATAGACACCACTGGAAACAGGAGAAATGAGAGATAATTTATCTGCATGAGTCTGATATAATAACCTCTGTGAAGCCCTCGTGTTCTCCTTTACTCACCTCCAAGAGCATCTGACTAGAGCATCAGTGACATAGACAATAAAGATGCTGATGGGAGTAATGTCTTAAAGGCACTCACATCACAGACAGATGCCCACATGCAGGAAGCACACCATTGGCAGGGTAAAGAGCCACATCAGAGGAGGTCCCTGCCTGCCAAATGTGCACTGTAGCGCATAATTAAAACCTCTTTAACGGGCCCAAGTGTGGGGTGGAGAGACAGGGCTGTGGAGACATCCAGCTCTCTGGTTACTTTAATTTCTCTGTCTAAAATGTGATGAAATGAATATGAAAAATAAGCGGGTTTGTCCCTTTACTGGTTCAACTGACGTTGAGACCTGCGCCTGGACGCTCAGTGACCTGTGGGAACACATTTCCCTTATTCCACGATGACTTGTCCACTTCAGGACAACAGCTGTAAGAGACATGTGTTGGACCCATTTGACTCACACACACATCAGAATACACACCTGGGTAGTTGTTAATGAAGCCCTGGTAGATGCCGGCCAGCTCCTCACCACTGATGTTGCGGGCAGCGCTGGGTGGAGACTTAAAGTCCAGGTCGTACTTGCCCTCAATGAAAAACTCTGAAGCAGCAACATCCATTCCTATCACCACTTTGTCTGTGAAGCCGGCTTTCTCTAT